>CAWUHX010000045.1:0-622161 GCA_963922205.1 Romanomermis culicivorax
TAAGCAGTGGTATCAACGCAGAGTAACTAAAACGCTCAAAATTTTTTTGTGCCATTCCAAATTTTTTGTGCCAAAAACCATGTTTTGGCACAAAAAAAAAACTGCCCACGGCTGACAACACTGCAGCCCTGCGGATGTTCGTCGAACAAGTGGAACGGCCACTGTTTTTTTTTCCACATTTGCACTATAATGTGGAAAAAAATCTGGAATGTGGAAAAAATTTTTGAGGTCTTTCCACCAGGGTTGGCAAAAACCCAGTTTTTGAAATCTTCATTTTTGGGTTTTTGGGTTTTTGGGTGGGTTTTTCTGGGTTTTTGGTGGGTTTTTCTGGGTTTTTGGTGGGTTTTTCTAGGGTTTTTGTTCCAGTTTTGTACTAATGAATGATCATTTTACTTAAAATATATATGAGAATGTTATTTTTAACGTATTAAGTGTATTAAATTGCTGAACAGTGTTCAAGACTGACTATACATTTGGTTGTAACATATTTACACGAGTCACGCGACTGCACATTGCACAACGATTTTATCGATTTGGCTCATTAAAACGATTGGCTGTTTATTGAATTTTTTATTGCATGATCTAAACACTAAAAATTGAAATGTCACTTTAAAAAATTGAAAATTACGGAAATCAAATTTCACGCATCGGCTTCGCTCACTTCATCAGATTCACAGTCAGGGGAACTTTCTAGCAGCCCAAAGTTTGTCTTAACGAATACCAGTTTGCGCACTGTTTCCATCGACAATTGATTTCGCAGCTTGGAATGTATGAAGCCAAAGGTAGAGAAGTTTCTTTCCGAAGATGCAGTAGAGACAACGAGCGAAAAAACCTCAATTAATTTTTTATACATGTAATACATTGAAACAAATAACATGTTATCTATGTGTACCTTCAGAGCGATTCGTTGCACCAGCGGCCAGTCAGCTCCATCTGTGAGCCAATACTCAAGGACAGACTTTTTCTTTTTGACGAGCATCTGGTCTGGTAGCGAAATGAGTTATTTTGTTTTTGTAATTTTGCCTCAATCATGTATTGCGTCAATTCTTGATACACAGCACTTTTTCGGTCAGCTAGTTCTGGATTTGCCACAGGGAAATTAACGATGAAATCCTCAATCTCGTTCTGGATTTGCCACAGGGAAATTAACGATGAAATCCTCAAATTAACGATGAAATCCTCATTTTAAAAGAATTAAGAAAAACCCAAAAACCCAAAAACCCAAATTTTGTCAAAAAAATGCACCCAGAAAAACCCAGAAAAACCCAAAAACCCAAAAACCCAGGTCTTGCCAACCCTGCTTTCCACAAATGTGGAAGAAAAATTTGGGGTTTTCATATTGAAAAGATGCATTTTGGTGCATTTTAGAAGGTCATAATCTCAAAATTTTCCGGCGCTTCGCGCCGGTAATAACTTTAATAATCATCATTATTCATTAAGTAGTTCAGGCGCGGCTTTTATCTTGTCTACCTTCATTTATCACTTAATCTATAATAGTTTTCATCATCTTAAACGTAGTATCTCATGTTTTAATTGGTTATCTTCAACATTTTATCATAATATTTAATGAAGATTCGCATTTTTTCCTTTTGAGAAAGATGAATACACGTCAAGTCTCTATGATTTATGATGCGATTATTTCTTTGCTAACGTAAAATTAATTCAAAAGCTTCTTGGAAATATCTTTCGGAAATTTATATTCTTCTTACTCATATATTTTCGACCAAGTTCATGAGAGTTTACAAATAAATTACAGATTTTTAAATTTTTCAAGTAAAATTCTAGAAATTACGACTCTTGAACACTAAATTGGAATCTAATTCTTGAAATAAATGTTCGGAAAAATGATTTTCCAGCATCCTAGAATGTCAATATACCCAAAAAATTTTCCGGCGCTTCGCGCCGGAAAGTACCATCTTTTTTGGGCTTTCACTTGTCATCAGAGAGGACTTGACCATTGATTTCTTGTGTAATTCAAGTCAATTATGCTCTTGGATAGTTTGCTACAAAACTTGTTCAACAACGCTTGTAGATTAGGCTTTTAAGTCGAACATTTCAATTTTTCTCCAATTTTAATGAATTAAATTCTCTAAAAACACCCGAAGGCTTGAAAAAGCTCAAAAACAGTGCAATAAAGCGTCTGTGAGCATTTTTAAGCCATAAAACGGATTTTAAGACGAAAAAAAATTTTTTCCACATGTGGAAAAAAAATTTGACCCCTTTCCACATTTGTGGAAAAAAGTTCGTGGAAAAAAAAAACAGTGGGAACGGCGCATCGGGCATCACGTAACGAAAAATCGATACAAGCCATTTACTGTAGTTATATTTATGGATTCGCAAGTACATATCAAATTCACATATTGAGCGAGTGATATCTACGTTCACTATACCAAAAAGTATCTTGACTTTTAACGTCGTACGTGCAGTCTCAATCATTGACAGGCGTAAATCATAGTCTTTTGGAACGGTCTCACTCCTAGCGGAATTCATAAGAAGAATGAAATTCAAAAGAGTGAAACCCGAAATGACCATTCTCAAAAGAGCGAGTCTCAGATGAACAAATAATCAAAAGAACGATTCTCAAAAGAGCAAATACTAAAAAGGGCGGACCTCAAAAGAGCGAAATATGTTTAAATTATTGTGTCATGTTGTATAATAAACAAAAAATTCGATAAAATTTTTATACCAAGATTGAAACTGTTTGCTTTGTAATTTTTTATTAAAAGTTGGGAATGATTATTTTCAAATTGTTGTTCATATACAGAGACAACATCAGTTCCAGAAATTCGATCGTTTGTTGTCATTCATTAGACGATGACTTGGTTCCTTAAAATTTTCTTTTATCTCTCTTTTTCTTCTGCTTATATCAACTTGCTTTTCCCTTTGTTGGTTTGTCGCATGATCTGTGTTTCTTATCCTGAAATTTCAACAAATAGAAAGTCACAATCGTCACATTAGGCTCTTATCCCGATGAACATATAGTTTTTATAGAGAAAGAATAAAAGAAGGAAGAGGTAGATGAAAAGAAGAAAAATGAATGAGAAAAGAAATGAGATGAAAAGAAACACAGAGAGAAGAAAAGGAAAAGAATTCAACAAATAGAAGATTAAATAAGTGTAAGGAAAATGAAAAACACAACAAAATTTTCGAAAAATAAAAAAAAACTCTTGCGAAAGTGGGGATATACAACTAGCTCAGCCGAAATTTTTTGAGATGTATTCCCATGAGGACATTATTTTCAAGTATGATGGATGGACATGAGAAATGAATACACATCATAATGAATTCAAATGACAAACTATGATCAGTGCGATAAGAAAGTATCAAAAACTGATTTATGATGATATTCAGGCAAATTGATACTGACATTATATTCAGGCAAATTGATACTGATACTGACATACACAACACTATCCCTAACATTATTTGGTCAGTGAGTTTTCTGACATGAACAGCAAACCAAGTCCAAAATACTTGCACGGTTAAAATGTTGTATAGCACCTGTTAGAAGAAGAAATCTATGGAACGATCAAACACAGGAGATTGACAATTTATCCACAGAACGCCCCTTAGTCATTAAAGGTTTTCGGATGCCAAAATTCGGAATGTTCTAGCTTATTGTAACGACCAGATTTGGTGTGTAGCACTTTACTTGGACCAATCGGTCGATACGGCGGGGCAAATACGGGACGGGGGCGCGGGCGAACGGTTACAATAAACAACGGTTAATCGACGGTCGCTTGAACGTCGACAAATAAAACGGGGGCGGCGCGGTTGCTTGCAAATAACAAAATACACGACACGGTTTAATTGCTTTCGAAGACGGTTGCTTGCAAATGCGGGCGCGGGGTCAAAATAAAAACGATACAAGAACAAGAATCAGAATGATCAAAATCACGCTTTGCTTCTTCTTTTATATGGCGATTTTGGCCACTCCCTGGACGCTGCGGGAGGTCGAGCTTCTGTCCATCTTCTTCCGCCAATCGTCGTTTCCGGCTACGCTTTTTATGCTTTCTTAATTACGCCTCTCTAATGCTTTTCTGGTACCGTATGCTTTCTGTGCTTCACTTGCTTTCTACGGTGGGCTTGGCCACACCTCTGTGCTTCTGTGCATGCTTCCTGTATCGGTTTCTCTGTATACACATGTTTTGTGGGGCCGCCGCTACCGTTACAATCGAGACTACTGTCTGGCGGGGCTTCTACGTATTTTACTGTGTGCAGGTGTTGTTTACGATTTTTACTGGGGATTACGGTAGCTGTGGAATGTGTAGTTTAGTGTGGGTTCTAGGGGAACAGCTGCCGTTTGTGCAAATTAATTAGGGCATCTTAATTGGGCTACCGGGGTGTGAACGGATCAAAATAAAGTACTTCACGTAATTTTGTAGGAATGCTTGGGTGTGAATCCCAGACATCCTTGAGACGATAAAATGTGAAAAATAAAATAATATCTAATAAATGTCTATTACATACAGTATGCTACATGTTTACAGTACTGCTTTAGCAGGTACGTTACATTTCCCTCCTTCCGGAGTTGAACGTCCTCGTTCAAGGCTTTCGAGGTTGAGGAGGGGTGGAGGTAGATTCGATAGTTGCTTTCCGAGGGTAGAAAGGGGTTGTCTCGTTTACATGCACCGTAAATGTAATATTCTTATGGGGGTGTTTGAGTGTAACGTTGGGGTACATAAAATTTGTAACTGTATAGGGCCCGTTTTGGCGAGGGAGGAATTTGGGAGTCAGCCCTTGTTTACACGAATGATTTTTGTAGAGAATAAGATCACCTGCCTTGTAATGTATGTTCTGAGCATGTTTGTTATACTGACGGGTATAGTGGGCTTGGGCTTTTTGCAAACTTTTCTGCACAGTTGAGAGTGATTCTGTGAAATGCGATTTTACACGGAGGGCGTAATCGTCTAAATCAACCATGTAGGACGTGGGGAAAAAATTTAAAGCTGCATCTGACGGCAGATTAGCTTGTCTACCGTGGAGTAATTCAAATGGGGGATATGATGTGCTATCATTTTTATGAATGTTGATCGAAAAAACGGCGTACGGGAGATAAGTATCCCAATCAGTGTGATTTGAATTGATGTACATGCGGATACGGGTGGCTAAGGTTTGGTTGCAACGCTCAACTTCCCCATTGGCAATGGGATGATATGGGGTAGTGTGAATTTTCTGAGTATTGCATAAACTGGTGATTCGTGAGAAGAGATCGGATACAAAATCGGTGCCACGATCACAATGGATGATTTTTGGGGACCCATGACGACAAACAATTTTGGTTACGAATAGCTTGGCAATAGTGGCTGCAGTGATGTCAGGGGTCGGGAATGCCTCTACATACTTTGTGAAATAATCGATGAAAACGACAATGAATCGGTTGCCGTCTTCAGTGAGGGGTAACGGTCCCATGCAATCAACACCAACTCGATCAAATGGGCCAGTCGGCTGAATTGGTACCAAGTTTGCATGCACTTTGTGTCTAAGAGCTTTCTGTGTCTGGCATGGGTGGCAAGTTTTGCAGTAATGTTTGATATCACGGCTCATTTGGGGCCAAAAGTATTTCTGTCGGAGCAAGTGTAAAGTTTTCCGGGCTGCAAAATGACCTGTGAATTTGCTGTCATGATGTGAGGCGATGAGATGCTGGACTTGTGATTTGGGAATGTATAGTTTTGCTTGCTTGCCGACTATACGAAAGAGGATGTTTTGATGCACTGCGAATTTGATCAGAGTAAGGGGGTGCTTTTGGGCGATTTTTGCTAAAATGCTTTTCACAGTTGGATCAGTGCGTTGGAGTTCGGCGAAGTTTTTCTGTTGCTCTTCTTGTTCAGTTGCTTCGGCCTCAAGAACAGAATTGATGGTGGATATTTCGGGGGGGGGGGGGGTTTCTAATTGCTCAATATCAAAGGATTGCTTTGCTGTCTGTGAGGGGAATCGAGAAACAGCATCTGCGTTGCGGTTAGCAGTGCCTTTCTTGGGTCGAATGTCGAGTTGAATACAAGAGAGGGCTAATCCCCAGCGGGCAATGCGAGGGGACGGGTTTTCCTTTTGTAAGACTGCCTGAACTGCTGTGTGGTCAGTGTGTACAATAACATGTTGCTGGAAAAGATAGGGGCAGAAATACTTGACAAATTCGACTACTGCAAGGGTTTCCAGTTCAGTGATTGGGTAGTTGCGTTCTGCGGGTTTCAATGTGCGGCTCCCAAAAGCAATGGGGCGATCCTGACCTTTACTATCTAGCTGGCTGAGAATGGCGCCGATTCCGAGTTTTGAGGCGTCAGTTTGCAGAATAAACGGTTTTGTGAAATCGGGATGCTGCAGTATTGGGGCATGAATGAGTAATTCTTTGAGCTTAGTGAATGCATTTTGCTGTTCGGGGCCCCAGGAAAATTCCGAATTCTTCTTGAGTAGCGATGTGAGTGGGCTAGAAACTTGAGAGCAATTTGGGATGAATCTGCGATAATACGAGGGTAGGCCAAGGAATGACTTAACCTCTTTTGAGCTTTTGGGTGTGGGTATGTCATAAATGGCCTGTACCTTATGGGGATCTGGTGAAATGCCTTGCTGGGAAATGACGTGGCCTAAGTATTGGACTTGGGGCTGGCAGAATTTGCATTTTTGTATGTTTAGCTTAAGGCCTGCTTGTGAGAATCGGGCAAGAATAGTGTCTAAACGTTCCAGCATTTGGGCATGGGAGTCTGCGAATACCAAAACATCGTCGAGATACACAAGGCATGTGTTCCATTGCAGACCCGAAAGAATAACATCCATTAACCTTTGGAATGTGGCTGGGGCATTGGTGAGTCCAAAGGGGAGGTAATTGAATTGATACTGGCCGGCTGAGCAATTAAAGGCCGTTTTTTCTCTGTCTGCTTGTGCTATGGGAATGGAATAGTATGCATTGGATTGGTCAAGGGACGTGAAATATTTCATTCCACGGAGGGTGTCTAGAATTTCGTCTATGCGGGGCAGGGGGTATGTATCTTTTTTGGTTACTTTATTGAGGCCTCTAAAATCAATGCATAAACGATGGCCTCCATCTTTTTTGGGAACTAAAACTGTGTTGGTACACCATGGGGAGTTGCTTTGGCTTATGACACCTGCTGCTGCGAGTTGCTCAACTTCTGCTTGTATGATTTGCTTTTCTTTTGGGGACGTCCGATAAAGTTGTCTACGTACGGGTTGGGAGCCATTGGTGTCAATTGTATGTGAAACAAGGGTGGTTCTACCTACATCCATTTTGGGTTTAGCATATAATGTAGGGTACTTCGATAGGGCGCGTAGTAGTTGCATTTTCTCCGTTTCTGTGAGGTCACTGGAGGTTAAATTAACATTCTCTTTTAACCATGTGAATGTATCAAAACGGTTTGGCTGGTTTTGCGTTGAAGGGGTTAGATTAGCGGGAGCATTTTGTTTTGGGATGTAACAAGAGACTGTGCCAATGCATGTTCCAGGGTAAAGAATTTGAGCTGTTTCTTGTGTGTTTAGGACGGATATGCGTATGCGACTGTTTTGGTTTTCAGAGATACAAGCTGCGAAATGGACTTTGGGATTCTGTTTGGGTTTTGGGGTGAATTCAAGCTGTTTGACCTGTAAGTACGATTTGGGCAAGGGGACAGTAAATTCGGTTACTGTACGGGGTGGTAATTCTAATTTCTCATCCAAATAAGTTCCACCATGAGTTGAAAGAGGGCTATATTCTAGGCCATCACAGGGTAGTATAACATTGCCAAATTTGACCTGTGATTTTTGATTGTTGATAGTGTATTCCGAAAATCGACTGAGAAAGTTTTTGCCTAGGAGGATGTCTGCGGTGCAATCTTTTTGGACATGGACCATGATTGTTTCCTGGATTGTTTGGGCTGTCACTGTGACAAAAGTGGTGCCTACAAAGTGAATCGGGAGATTATTTGCTGCTTTTGCTTGGACTAGCGGGGGTTTCATGTCTAACTTTAGGATTTGAGCGATTCGGGAATCAATGAGTGAGTAAACTGCACCAGTGTCAATCATGCCTTTTGTCATTAATTTGCCATTAAGTGTGATTGGAATATGAGGGGTATGTTTCTCAGGTACGTTTTGGGGTGGCTTATTTGATGCAGATTGGTGAATTTGATTAATGAGTTCGATTGCAGGAGTTCGGGGGGTATCGATATCGACAAGGACGTATTTCTGCTGTGTTTGTGCCCCACGACGATTAGCTAATTCTAAGAGAGCATGGCCGAATGATGGGGGAATGGTCTCATGTAAATGTCTGTTGTTTGAAGGTATTTCGTATGCATGTTCGTTTGTGGCATGATGCTTTGGAGAGGGGAAATATTTTCGAAGAACGAGAAACAAATAAAAGATGCCTGCAAAAACTACAGTAATAACAGCTAGATTTATAATGATTTGCAGGGGTCCTTTGAGTAAATTGTTTAATCTGTCTGTGAGACTTTGGGTGGTACCGGTAATTACATGTTCTATGCCTTGACCGGCGCCAGAGAGTGTATTTCCAAGTGCTTGGCCAGTGCCTGAGATCATGTTGTAAACTGTATCGGAATTGAGAGACATTTGGGCGGTGTAATTGACGAGTTTTTTGACAATGTTTTGGAGTGTGTGAGTTTTGTAAATGTATTGTTTCAAAAAGAGTAGGTTGGTTGAAATAGTTGCAAGTTGATCATGAAAAATGGCGGGTGTATTAAAATGGAAAAGGGAGAAATTTTGGTTCCAGACGATTTCTAAAGGTAAATTTGTGACATGTGGGGATCCTGTTTCACTGACCCATGTATTATTCTGTTTGTAAAGGGCTACATGCATGTGATGGCAGTCAACAGTTTGTGAAAAAGGGGTCAAATCGTTGCCTTCTGGGTTTGAAAACATGAGTTCGGTTCCTACGAGGATGGGCAAAAGTTTGTAGCATGTTTGGTTGATTTTGTGGTTGTAAAAGATTTTGGATGCGTTTACCTGCTTGCAGGGCCAGACTGTGAGGGCTTCTCCTGTGAATTCTGCTATGATGTCCGTTCGCTGTAGGAATGCACGTGCTCCAAGGGTTGCATCAAGACGTAAAATTTGCCATACGAGATCAAGGTGACGCTGTGCCTGTCTGCATAATTCACTCCATACGTTTTTGAAATTTTGAATTTCGAATTCCTGTATTTTGTCTGCTAGATAGTTTAGTTTTGCATTGATGGGTTCAAAATCATCAAAATCGTATAGTGTAGTATGAGTTTCATTGGTTTTTGGGGTTAAAAATGCATTACGATGTGGGGTGCTTTTGTCTAATTGTACGATAATGCCTTGTTCGGTTAGAATGCTGTCTTGGATTTCTGGGCAATTGGGGTTTGAAAAGAGTGTGTTTTTAACCGAAAATGCACCTTGTAGCTCTTCTATTATCATGTGGGTTGGCGTGAGTTTTATGGGATGTGTATTTTTGTATTCGAAGGGGCATAAGTTTTCAAATGCTGTTTCATTCCAGATAATGGATCCGTCCACTGTTACACAATGACCTGATGTCAGTTTGCATGACCCTAGGTCGCCTAATGTACCTGTCATAGATTTTCCATTCCAAGATGCTATTTGTCCTATTTCTATGATGACGTTAGTGACCGAGGTACAATGGTCTGTACAACACCATGTGTATTCTACGCTTAGGGAGTTATTTGTTGACCAAAATCCTGGTTGGGTTTCATATAATTTTTGACCATTGTGTTCTTTGTCTATAACGATTGCCTTACAAACATGTGGGGTTAGATTTTGCATTTCGGTTTGGTCGAAGACAATACCTTTTGATCCAAAAAATCCTGTATTAGTACAAATTTTGCGTTTGCGAACACTGCATTTGTATGCGTCTGTAATGTGGGGCTTAGTGGAGGGGATATAGATTTTTCCGAATGTTTGTACGGGTTTGTCTACTGTGGAAGGGGGCATGCATGATACAAATTTTGGTATGCTGACTGAGTGACCGCTCAATGAAGTTCCACACATCTGAAATTGGGCGCTACACGATGTGGGGATTATTATACATAAAAATATACAATACAATGGCCAATGTAGTGTTTTAGTGGAGGCGGCGGGGTACTGTGTTTTTTCGCTCTGCTCGATTTGGCGTGGCGGTTTTTGGTGTTGTCGTTTTGCGATTTTGAGCTGGGGGGGTGGCCGGTTTGAAATCTGAACGTTCTGTAAAACTTTAGAAGTTGAGTTATGGGATGGGGTTTGGACTTGCTTACTTATGAGGGTCGGTAGAAGTGTTTGGCGGGGGCGGAATTCGTAGGGTTCGGGGGTCAGGCCATGTAGAAGGGATAACAAGTTGCGGCCTGTTTTCGACGGGGTTTCGGGGGCGGTGGGCGGCGTAGTGTCTTGCTTTCGGGGGATCTTGTAGCCTACGGGGATGGTGGGCGGCGATTTTTCGGTTTTTGCGGCTTCAGGCGTGGGGGGTGGTGACATAGCCCACCAATCGGGTACGTCCAGATCAAGGACGTATTCGTCACTGCGGCGGTGGGTGTTGGGCATGATTGTTCCTAAAGTAGTCTGAGGGCCGTTAGTTATGGCGGGTAATTTTGAGTAAAATGCGGGGTCATCAATGTCCATGAGGGGTTGGGGTTGCCTGTACTCAATGCAATTTTGAATATTACGACTTTGCTGATTTGGACAATATCTGCTTGTATGACCTCTTTGCTTGCATATAAAACATTGAAAATTTGAGTAGGGTTTTGAAATGCAGTTATCAGATCTATGTCCTGTTTGGGAGCAGTGGATGCATCTACTTTTACAATCACGCGTACTGTGATTATTACGGAAACAGATTTCACATGATTTTCGGGTACCTACTGATTTACAATTGCGAGCTACGTGTCCGATTTGTCCACACTGGAAGCATGTAGGTTGCCTGGGGGTGGTATTGTTCCTGTAAGCATTATTCCTACTGTAAGTGTTATTACTGAAATTGTTGTAGCTACTCTGTTGTGGGGGTTGAGGCTTTTTGTTTGATCTGCAACTGTAAATCTTTTACTTGTTGTTCTAACTGATGCAAAAGGTCCTGTTGGTCTGTGTTTTTGGTTAGGGAAAAGATGGGTTCCGGTTTTGGGGGTATAAATGGAAGGGTGTTAGATTTCAACTCATTTCTAAGGATTTGCTGTTCAATGTAAGCTGCTTCATCTGACATTTCTTTTAGAGTCGCGAACCTTCTATACTTAATTGCTTCCCTGATTTCGTTTTGCATGCCTTCTACAAAGAGGGGTTTTATGATCATTTCTCGTGCGTCTGTGTTAAAGTTAGGATAGGCAAGGGTTGAG
Organism: Romanomermis culicivorax; assembly: GCA_963922205.1. NCBI lineage: Eukaryota > Metazoa > Nematoda > Enoplea > Mermithida > Mermithidae > Romanomermis > Romanomermis culicivorax. The sequence goes on from CAWUHX010000045.1 coordinate 11,271, forward strand.
AGATGTTCTAGATCAAATAAGAATTCAGTCACTGTTTCTGATCGCTTTTGTTTTCTTTCACGTAAGAATTGTTGATGTAGCTCATTATCTCTATTGTTTGGGAAAAATGCCTGTAATGCGACTTTATACTGCTCGTATGTGTGGGGAGGGTTTTCGGAATTTGCTAAACTTTTGAATTTTGCTAACGCGGCTCCTCCTAAATGAATTTCTAAACATGCCAACTTTAACTGTACGTCTGTATCTTTCATGCCTTGGAGTGCCATGAATTGTTCTAATCTTTTGTTCCATTCACCAAAATGTTGGGTCACGCCGCCCGTGAATACTGTAGGTTTCGCGTAGAAATTGTTTGCCATGTTATTACGAATGTTTGCTGTTCTTAGATCGTCTATTAGGGTAGGGTTTACTGTATTCTGATTCAATTGTGTGCGTAGGGTACGAAAATGTTCTGAAAATAAATCGTTTATCTGCTCTCTAACGATTTCTCCTAAATGATCTTGCGTTTGGTGGGTCATTCTTGGTTTACGTTGGGTTTTCTGCTTAAATGCTTCAATTTTTGCTTCACGCTGTATTCGTTTAAATGTATCGCTTAATGTCTCGTTGGAGGGGATTTCCAGTTTGCTTTCTATGAATACTGTCTTACTGTAGGAAATGATTACTACTGTATTATCTAATGCTTCTAAATGCCCGGATAAGAGTACACCTGATTGGGGGCTGGGAGTTCCACTGGTTAACGTAACGGTACGGTCACCAAAATATGTAACGACCAGATTTGGTGTGTAGCACTTTACTTGGACCAATCGGTCGATACCGCGGGGCAAATACGGGACGGGGGCGCGGGCGAACGGTTACAATAAACAACGGTTAATCGACGGTCGCTTGAACGTCGACAAATAAAACGGGGGCGGCGCGGTTGCTTGCAAATAACAAAATACACGACACGGTTTAATTGCTTTCGAAGACGGTTGCTTGCAAATGCGGGTGAGGGGTCAAAATAAAAACGATACAAGAACAAGAATCAGAATGATCAAAATCACGCTTTGCTTCTTCTTTTATATGGCGATTTTGGCCACTCCCTGGACGCTGCGGGAGGTCGAGCTTCTGTCCATCTTCTTCCGCCAATCGTCGTTTCCGGCTACGCTTTTTATGCTTTCTTAATTACGCCTCTCCAATGCTTTTCTGGTACCGTATGCTTTCTGTGCTTCACTTGCTTTCTACGGTGGGCTTGGCCACACCTCTGTGCTTCTGTGCATGCTTCCTGTATCGGTTTCTCTGTATACACATGTTTTGTGGGGCCGCCGCTACCGTTACAATCGAGACTACTGTCTGGCGGGGCTTCTACGTATTTTACTGTGTGCAGGTGTTGTTTACGATTTTTACTGGGGATTACGGTAGCTGTGGAATGTGTAGTTTAGTGTGGGTTCTAGGGGAACAGCTGCCGTTTGTGCAAATTAATTAGGGCATCTTAATTGGGCTACCGGGGTGTGAACGGATCAAAATAAAGTACTTCACGTAATTTTGTAGGAATGTTTGGGTGTGAATCCCAGACATCCTTGAGACGATAAAATGTGAAAAATAAAATAATATCTAATAAATGTCTATTACATACAGTATGCTAAATGTTTACAGTACTGCTTTAGCAGGTACGTTACAGAGAAAGAATAAAAGAAGGAAGAGGTAGATGAAAAGAAGAAAAATGAATGAGAAAAGAAATGAGATGAAAAGAAACACAGAGAGAAGAAAAGGAAAAGAATTCAACAAATAGAAGATTAAATAAGTGTAAGGAAAATGAAAAACACAACAAAATTTTCGAAAAATAAAAAAAAAACTCTTGCGAAAGTGGAGATACAACTAGCTCAGCCGAAATTTTTTGAGATGTATTCCCATGAGGACATTATTTTCAAGTATGATGGATGGACATGAAAAATGAATACACATCATAATGAATTCAAATGACAAACTATGATCAGTGCGATAAGAAAGTATCAAAAACTGATTTATGATGATATTCAGGCAAATTGATACTGACATTATATTCAGGCAAATTGATACTGATACTGACATACACAACACTATCCCTAACATTATTTGGTCTGTGAGTTTTCTGACATGAACAGCAAACCAAGTCCAAAATACTTGCACGGTTAAAATGTTGTATAGCACCTGTTAGAAGAAGAAATCTATGGAACGATCAAACACAGGAGATTGACAATTTATCCACAGAACGCCCCTTAGTCATTAAAGGTTTTCGGATGCCAAAATTCGGAATGTTCTAGCTTATCCTTCTAGGAGTTGAACCCGAATACTCGAACTATTTTGCAAATAGTTTGACTGAACCAAGAACACACGTGCGGTTTTCAATTTACCAAGTGTACAAAATGCAGCTTCACTCTCTCAAAAATAACACACACCTGAAAAAACACACAACCACTCAGACAACAACACTAAAACTTTCATAATTTCACCGGCTATCGTAGCCACGCCCCCTGTTGGTCTTGACATGATCTTTTCAATTTGAACTTGCCGATCTTTTCAAAAATTGACACGTTGTTTACAACTTCACCAAAACACTCCACAACACTCCTCCCCATTTCGACGTAAATTGCATCAAGCGATTTGGAGGTTTTGACAGACGAGGTTGGCAATTTGACGATATTTGATCATAATTGAGCATATAGCTCGTATCCGCAACATTTTATTCTTTCGTGATTGGCGGTGCGACCTTTCTCTTTTCCTAGTGGCAAAACTATACAAACGAAATATCAAAAATAAGACCACAAATTTCAAAAGGCACAGAACCATGAGTAATAAAACACACCAGTATTTTTGAATCAAGAATTTTAAAGATTTTTAGAGATCAAAAATAATGAAAGATTCTAATAGAAGTAAGTGAACTAATGGAAATGTGTGTAGCATTGTAACTGCACTTATGCGTTTTTCCACCAATTTTCTTTTGGCAGAAACCCTCGGCCTTTCAGCAATACCTTAAAGGGCGTTTTGCTTGATTTCGCTATGCCTGGCATAGGCATCTGGAGCACTTGAATAGTCGTCAGTGCTCGTGGAGTGAGAGCTTGCTGTGCAGCACCTAGAGAAGTTCGTATTATGGTGGTTTGAGCTTGTATCGGACTTCGTAGCAATTATCAGTGCCAGTTTCATTTGAAACTTGGACAGTATAGCTGGTTGAGTGGGCATAGTCGAACTTTTCTTTTTTTCAATTCGGCTTGTCTATCCATCTCCATTTGATATTCTCGATGGATTTCCGGTATTGTTTGTTTATTTTCGTCAGTCATGGAATAGTTGTGCACTTTTGTATCCTTCAAACATTGCAAGATGTTTTATACAGCCATCGAATATGAGTTATCAGTAGTTTTGTAATTGAACGCTTGATGAGCATGGAAAAGGAACAACGTGAGTTGTGTTATAACGATGGCATTTTCAGCTCCATAATATTTAAAGTAGTCACACATCCAGCTAAGAAGAACTGCCGTGAGCTCTTCTGTGCAGTGCGGATCGCGTTGTAAATATCTGGGATGAAAATATCTTGCACAATTTGTCACGAAGCTGTGGTGGCTTGTTGCAAGATTGTCGGATCAAACTGCAAATGTGCTCAATTGAAATAATTGATGATAATCATTTCGTCGGTCTTTCACGGAAGTATTTGGGCCGTGATAGGTGCAGTAGGTACGCTAGGATACCATTTTTCGGGTAGTGTTTGTGGACATCCAAATCGTCTATGCGGAATTTTACATTCATGAATGAATCTCTTTTTTCGTGTTTCCTCATCGATCATTTCAGTTTGTTATGAAGTAGTCGGCTCGTCTAACATTTCCTCAGAGTCAGCCATTGGAGGCTGTTGACTCTCTTTTGCTTTGATGATATATTTTTTCAATTGATCCCATTTTAGAGCACTGACCCATTCAAGTTTCTTTTGAATATCCCTAGAGTCCTTAGGATGTTCGCATTCGTATCCTGAAAAGTACCCCTTGTGGTGATACTTTCTTGGTCATTCATTCGATGCATATTCACCATATTGATCCTTTTGACTATCATAATCTTCATTTTCTGGATGAGTAGTAGACCGGGAGGGTCGTTTGTGACAATATTGATGACTTTTATGTTCACATTTCGGTTCAATTTCTTTTCTTTCTTTGCTTTTTCGTTCATCTCTCAGATCGTGACACTTTTTTGACGGCCGAACATAGTTCCAATCTTCTGGATGTGCTTCGAAATAATCTTGAATTTTTCGCAATAGTTTATGGATCACATTTCATCTTCGAAACAATGAAAATTGATATGCCCCCGTATATCACAAATTGGTTCACCGTGTTCATCACATAATTGGTCATCTTTTATTTCAAGCATTGAAGTCCTACTGTCAGTGCTGACAGGTGTAGCGACTTCCATTTCTTGCATTTTCGGTATGTAGTGCCTCATCTGAATTATTTGTGGTGGTATCATTTGGGAGTTGCTTTCTTCTTCTTTCGAAACATCTTTCAATGATGTCATTTTTACAAGTGCAGTTTTCGCTCTATATTCTTCTCCTTTATCCCAATCGATATGGTAGCTACTATACGATAGGTTTTTTGATAACAGAGTAGTCGAAGTCATTGTTTTTGTCATCGGCCTTTCTGTTGTAGTATCATTTTTCAGATAGGTTTTCGGTGTTGCTTTCAAGTTGTATTACATCCATTTCCCTCGGAATTTTGGTTTTTACGACATAAGATTCTAGTGGGACATCTTTTATTAGGGATTCTACAGCCATTGCCATTTCACTATCGAATTTGAGTTCTGTTGTAGCCTGTTTTGGCGTTTTTGTAGGGCTTTCAGTTTTGCCTAGTAACATCGCTTCTGGGAAAGCGGGAAGGTTTGAACTCATCATCAAGATATTATTTGGCGGGAATTATTGCTTCAGATTTTCTCAGTCAGCAGCATTCAGTTTCCTCATTCCATCAGTTTGTTATCAAACATTCCATTGCGTTTTATCCAGTTTTGTTTGCATATCAAATCGATTTTGATGTCTTCGCTTTTCGCAAGCAGTTTCGGAATTTCATTTTGGATGATGGTATGCAGTTTCATTTCAGAATGCCACTGACATCTACGACTATCAGCATCATACCACGAACTGCATTCATCCACTCATTATGGTTTTGTGTTGCATATAACAGTGCTAAGACCAGCGTTTGGGATATGTGGTAATCTGATTTTATATCATATAACGGCCAATTTTTGGGATAACCATAGGCTTCGAACGGATCAGTGATGAAAAGACTAAAATCAGTTAATTTGAGCTCATCCTTAGTGACCATGTTTTGGTCGATATCAGACAAAAACAGAATTGACATCAGAGTTCCAACTTTATGATGAATGCTCGGTATGTCGTTAGAGCATAAAGCTCTGTCTATGACTTTTGTGCAAAGACTGACGTTATTGTACCATTCAGTTCTTTCGTTGTCAGCTATCGAAGACATGTTTTGCTTATTTCCTTTTATTGTTGGTAGTTTCAACAGATGCAGTTTTTGCCCCAATGCTTTAGTAGAGTGTTCTACGTTTAAATGGTTGTATAGGCAAAAACACATATTTGGTACGGCATAATTGTAGAAGATGATTCTCTTCAATGCCAAAATCTCATCTCTCATGATCACATGAAGTAGACTTTTCGATAGCATCGGGTCAATGACGCTGAACACACCCTTTTTGTCACCTTCAAATTGGATGCTCGCATTATGGTATAGATTTTGAGCAGCAGTATGGATATATTTGGGCAGTAGGAAATCGTGAGGAAAAATTGGGATGTTGTAGTACACGCTATCAACAAATCCCTAGGGACAGTATGCTAGGAAGTAGTATAATCTGGACGTCAACCATAGGAGCTAGCACAGTAGTGTGCGTTTTTTGGGCATTGGGAGAATAGAAGTCTCAGCCGTGCATGTCTTTGAGACATTTCCAATCGTTGGATTGGTCAAAACCAATAACCAACATTTTTGGTGTGGACACAAATTTGTAGAACAGGTCCAGTCATCAGGCATAGCCGCGAGAGCATCAAACAGTATCCTATGACCAGTCGGGAATCCAAGTTGTACGAGCCTAGCCACGTGAGCCACATTCTGATTCTGTATGTCCGATTTTGTCTTTTTGTGAATATACAGTTGACTCGTTGAGATCTTTTTGACATCAAAACAGAGCAACACGTGACTTCAAAAATTCTGTTTCATATGAATTGCCAACGCGTTTTTGAGATGGCCACTTTCAATGTAAGTTGGCTCACCGAGGACGTTTAGCAGTGGGGCATATACCGTTTCAACCTATCATTCGAATTCGGAATTCTGAATCATTCGCTTGATATTGTATTCTAAAAATATCATTGAAATTCAGATTAAGTATAATTGATTTTAGTTTTGCATGGAAACGTCAATCTTTGGAGTGGCAGTGTGCAAATTTTCTGGAGAAGTTACCACAGCACGAATATTTATACCAATGGATTCATATAATCTTTCCACGGGAAGAGAAACCCAGAATTTCTAATTTTTTAGAATTTTTTTGAGGGCAGTGCAGGACTTACCATCAGCATTGAAAAATTGGTCATCCTGGCCATGCTGTTTTCATTGATACATAATATAACAATCTTGATTGTTAAACTTTTTGAACATTGGCCGTGGATTGACCAATGATGAAACCAATGTCGACGCTTGTGACATGGTCACTTCGCTTTCGCCCGTCATGATTGATTTGAATTTTGATTTGATTAGTATTGGAATACTTTGACAATACGACCACTCGGCAAGTTGCAAAAGTTGAAGAATGAAAATAAGTTGCGAAAATCTTGCTATAAAGAATGAAGGTGTAAACTGGAGAGTTATTATCCACAATATCACATTTTTCATGCACATATCAGAAAGTGTAAAGTTCAGATAGGGTGGGACCAGAGCAAGATAAATCTAGGGCGCGCACATTTCTTTGTCAGAATATTCATTTCTCAAGTCGTGCTGCTTCTCAGAGAAGGTCAATTTCTTATTCGATTGGTGGTGGCTATTCGCACCAGTTTGTGACAAATCAGCATGCATTCCATTCACTCAGTCCACACAGAATTATGCACTAGCGTGTTTAGCAGGTTTTTATGATACTAGCACTTTATGCTCATTGACGAATTTTATGATTAAAATATATATGATAGATTATCACAATTTCGTTAATAAATATAAAAATAAATATGTTAGTCGAATAGTTAGGAATATATTTACAAATCTTTCAAATCGTTTTCTAGTTTCAGAGGGCCACTGTCTTCTGATTCTAAAATTGCCAATGTCGTATGAGGCATGTATGGCTTAACACTTTGAAAGTGAGACTTTCTGAGATTGTCCGGGACAATCTAGTCTATCAATTGTTATAACGTTTTTTGAAATTTGAGAGTTGGCGACCACCACAAAGGGTCTGATGAGGTCTTTATCGATTTTCATGGATTTTTTGCTGTTGATTAGCAACACTAGATCGTTTAGATCGTATTTTTGCTCTTTCACTTTTCCATCAAAATATCCTATATGTGATTCCGAAGCAGTTTTTAGGTTTTTTGTGACTTCACTATACAACGTTAGTTGTGCCTGAGTGAAGATATATTGGTAGGCATCATAGTTTAATGGTAGCATTAGGCCATTTGGTCAATCAAAGTTGATAGCAATTCTGGGTTCGAACCCTCGCAAAAGTCGAAACAGAGAAAAGTGAGTAGCTGTGTGAGGAACAGTGTTATAGGCAAAAGTTGCGAAAGGGAGATATCATTCCCAATTGTCAGGATCATCGGCGGTGAACTTTTTTAGTTGCGAAATCAATGGTTGGTTGAATCTTTCGACCATGCTGTTACATTGCGGGTGATACGTAGTGGTGTTGATTTTTCGGACTTTTAGAAGATTCACAATATCTTTCATCAAATTTGAGGTGAAACCTGCACCTTCATCTGATAGCAGATGTTTCGGGCTTCCATGCACCAAAACTACATTATTTACAAAACTTTCGACGATGGTGGCTGATTTTTGATCTGGGATCAAATGAGCGCTTACCCACTTTGTGAGGTAGTCTTGGAAGACAATGACATACAATCTTTTCTCACGGAGTGTAGATATGTTTACAATGTCGGTTGCGATGATTTCAAACAGATATTTTGGTTGAATCGGCAAAAGCAGTCATGGTTTTGGCAACTGTGAAGTTGTTTGTTGATAGATTTTGCACGTTTTAATTTATTTTATTATCGATTCTTCCATCTTCAGCCATCAAAAATGTTGACGGATCATCACAATAGTGCAAGTATGATCTTGATGACTTAATATTTTCGCACCCTCAAATTGAAACAAAACACTTTTGATTAACGTAGTTGGAACTACTATTACAGAAACTGTATTAGCTTGTTTTGAAGTTTGATACAGTATGTCGTTTTTGGTATGGGAGGGAGATGAAATTGTAGAGATTTGCTTCTGCTCAAGAATTTTCAAAAGTTTCATGATGTACGGATCTTTTTTCTGGGCTTCTCAAATTTCTTCTGACTTTCCTAACATTACGAAACGTTTTTCAGGTTGCTGGGAGTCCTTTTCGATCATAGGCAATTTATCCTGAGAAAGAAGTTTGTCGTTTTCTTCTTTTTTTCAAGTCATTGATCTTGTGACAGCCATGATGGTTTTCTTCTGTTTGCTGAACATCTGTCTGAAAATTTCTTTCACTGCTCCTTCATTTGACATCATTTTTGGTTTAGAACATGGTTTGTTTCATGACAGAAAGTCAGCGCAAGCATTTTCTTTTCCTTTCAGATATTCAACACGATAATCATAGTCTTCAAGTTTCACCGTGAAGTTTTGGAGTCACGAGTTTTGATGTTTTTCTTCTTTAATTTATTGCAAAGGTTTGTGGTCCATTCTGACTGTCACCTTTTGACCGTAGAAATCAGAATGCTTCTACGATTGCAAGACATTCACGCTCAGATGTACTGTAGCGAGTTTCTACATGGCAAAGAACTCTACTATTATAGGCGATGACCCATTGATCGTTTTCATTTTATTGGTACAGAATCGCACGGATAGCAGTTGTGCTAGCATCAGTTTGTATGTTGAATTCCGATTTTTAACTCATGAATTGGAGTAGGCTGATCTCCAGGGAGACTGAAAACATTGTGATTTTTATTTATAACTTCAATAGCGATTTTTATATCTTCTTCATCAGTATTTGATTGTTTGGTCATTTTCTTGAGAGCGATTTGAAGTTTTTCTTCTTCCAATTTAGTTGACTGATCATTAACCAATGCAGCTGGTTCATGATCATCTTCATGATTGCTTAGCGACACAATAGTTATTTTATGTTCTTTGAGCTTGAATTTAACCTCAGTGATGAGCTGGTTAGGTTGTAGGTGGATACTGTTTGCCTATTATTGAGGAATAATAGCCGACATTTGCCTTCCATGATGTTAATTATCGCTAGTTCAATAGGATATTCACAGTTTTCTTTACCAAAGTTCACTGGCTGAAGTATGATGTTTTTGAAGTTATTGCTAGTGAAAAAGTATGACCTTTCCATTAACCCAAGTCTGGCAGTTCAGTTCTATGTAGCATGACGAGATGTTCAAAATTGGTAGCGATTTGTCAATTTTCACGATTTGCGTATGATTTTATCCGATGGAAGTATTAGAGAATACTTAATCGTAGGGCGCTTTTGCGATCAGTTTCAAAACTAGATTCAGTTCTTGCTGAAGGTCTCCAATTTGGATGAAATTTTCCTGAAAGTTGATTATGGCTCGTATGCTAGGATGCACTAGAAAATCGGTTCTTAGGAGGCATTGCTCTTCAGTGGTAGGAAGTATCCAGCATTGTACTAGATGCGTTCAGAAAGATGAGTTGATTTTGAAGATTATTCATCCTAAGGCATCAACAATAGCACCATCAGCAAATTTTATCTGAGCCAATGTTTCTAGCGAATCATAGTCAATCCCCAAAGAGCATTGCACTATGCATGAGGAAATGACTGAGCACTGGGCACCAGTATGGATTAGCGCTTGTGTTTTGGTTTTTCCAATTTCAGCATCGATGTGAAAAGCAAGCATAGGAGAGTAGAGGCTCAAAAGTTTGATATCTTTTTGGGAGCATTCTTCAATTCGACACACACTAGATCTCGGGATCCATGGTTCAGTAGGTTTTTTGATTGTGAAATCGGTGATTCCTGGAGCAATAAAAAAGTTTTTAGCTTTCAACTTCTCAGTCAGTACAAGCATATTAGCAGTGCTAGTCGTCAGTTTCATTGGAACAATCAGGATTGTAAAATCGATTATTTCAGTCAAAATTTTGGTTCTGATTTAGCATGTAATTATGTGTATTTTGTTGAAAACAAGGCCGCCAATTATTATTATTTTGCGATTGCAGATTCAATTGTTGTTGTCTAGGCTGTACAGCCTGTGGTTTCAACTGATGACATTCAGAACTATCATCTTTACACTGACCATGATAGGTACAGTATTTTGACGGTTGATCACCTGACTGATTTTGCTGAAAATTTCGATTCTGAGAGAAATCTCGAAAAGGAATGTTTTCTCTATTTCAGAATTTCAGACTCATTCCCCTATCGTATCATGATCTTCAATTTTCGAAATTACTGTTGTTTTGTGAATTTTCTTGTATCCCAAATTTTTCCAAGATTTGTTTCAGGTTTTTCTTCTAGCTCGTTATTTATCCTCAAGTCAGATTTTCTTGAAATCTCCTGGTATTTTGCTTTCTGGGATCATCTCTATTTCAGGAATGTGAGTTATCTCTGAAACAATGTTTAGAATCATCTCTGAATCGTGACTGAGATGGTTGCTGTTCAGATGGATTTTCCAGTTTGTTAACCAGTATAGGTTGTTCAACTCTAACGCTCATCTGTTTATTCACTCATTGAGTTTTCTGAACTTTCATGATGGTTATTGCTAAATCGATGATCATTTCTAGAGTGCTCGCATCAATCGAGACTCTGTATATTTCCTGCATTTTCCAAAAAAAAGTTGTGATAACTTTTCTATGGCCAAACTGAGCACTTCGGTCATAGTACAGTAGATGTACGTAGGTGCTGATCTGATTAAAAACAGCTGATGGATCTTCGGTTTCAAATGGAGCGATAGACTGTAGCTCACATTTGAGTGTATCTTGATCACAATTCAGAGCAATTCATGCACATCAAAATCTGTTTCGTTTCTTCATAGGATCAGACATCTCTTATGATGTTCAGAGCACCATCACAAGTCAAACAATGCAAAGTATGAAGTTTTACACACTTGGACAAATCAAGGCCAAAGTCATTTTTGAGGGCAATGAAGAATTTTAGATCTTGTTGATTTTGGGTTGAATTATCAACTTTTGTGGCTCTTTTTACAGATAGTTTTAATTCTCATTTCCTCATCGGCGAAAGATCTATTCACCCGAGAAGGCAGAATAGACAGAAAATGAATTTGCAGATTAGTCGAATTTCGCACAGAGTTTCAGCTGAAATTTTGGCTCGGAATGACTATATCATCATCTTCGTCATCGATTTCTCGAAAACTGATCTGGTTTTTCCAGGAGGGTGGAGAATTTTTCTCCTGATTAAAATCAGTGGGGTTGGAACTTAGATGCTCAGGGAGTACTGTAGGTTTCTGTTTCTTTTTTAATGAATTCATATGCATGAATTCTGATGGTGCCATTAGGTCTCCAGTTGGGCAGATAAGAGCATTGGGGTACTGTAGTTTCTCTATTGTGTATGGTCCAGTCCATGGGAAAGTAACTTTGGGGAGTACCTAGGTTTCACGGTGAGATTAAATTTGAATACCTCATCTCCCTCGTTTATCTCAATTTCATGTAACTTTTTATCATATTGTGTTTTTTGTATGTTTTGTGCTTGTACGATATTTTCTTTTGCAGATTTCCAGGCTTCTGTAAGAAGCCTTTGAATGTTGGTGGCGTAATCCTGGAGCTTGATACGATATGGACTAGGAACAAACGTGAAGGCGGTGTCAATCGACAAATTTGGATGGCGGCCATAAAACAAGAAAAATGGTGAGTAGTATCTTGTAGATTGTTGTGAGGTGGTATTATAAGCAAAATAGGCATATGGTAGGTATAGATCCCAATCAGTGTGCCATGCATTAATGTACATAGATAAACTTGTTGTTAAAGTTTTATTGAAACGTTCTACTAGACCATCAGTTTGTGGGTGGTAGGCAGTGGTATTAATTTTTCAAGTTCCACAAAGTTCAGAAATTTTATGCATAAGTTCAGATAAGAAATTTGTGCCTCATTAAGATTAGAGACTAAGTGGTGCGCCAAAGCGAAGTACAATTTCTGTGGGAAAGGCATGAGCAGAGCTTTCTGCAGTGCCATTAGGGATAGCTACAGCTGTTGCGTATTTAGTTAGATATTCTGTAAAAACAATAATGTATTTATTTCCCGATCCACTCATGGGTAGAGGACCTAAAAGATCAACTGCTACTCGATCAAAGGGTCCCTGCACTGGTACAGGTACTAAAGAAGCTCTTGGTTTTTCCCAGCAGATTTTCTCTTTGTCCAGCTTATACATTTTTCGCAATGTTCTTTAACATCGTGATAAAGTGTACACCAATAATAATGTGTGCGTACTCTAGCCAAAGTTAGTAAAAAACCAAAATGTCCAGAAAAAACATCGTCATGGCAGGCTTCTAAAATTTCTTCACATAACTCGGGCGCTATAACGAGTTTTGGTTCGGGTGTTGTTCTCGTCTCCAATGTAGTATAATACACATTCTTTTACTAGAAATTTTTCTTTTGTGTTTAGAATTTATTGAATTTCTGCCAAGTCTGTGGGTAGATTATTGAGTAGAAATGCGATATTTAGAACAGAAAGGATCAGATTCTTGGAGTAGATGTATTCTATTTTGATTTTCTCTATTTTGATCAGTTGAGATCGCATTTTCATTTATCGCTGAGCATGTAGGAATATAACGAGAAAGAGCATAAGCGTTTTTATTTTTTTGGCCCGGCCTATGTTTAATAGTCAGTTCCTGAAAGTCTTGAAGAGCTAAACCTCAGCGTGCAATTCCACCTGAGGGGTTAAGTTTAGAAAAGACACTCTGAAGAGCAGAGTGATCCGTGTAAACTGTGATTTGTTGCTGATATAAATATTGTCCAAAATGTTTTACAGCCCATACGACTGCTAAGGCTTCCTGTTCAGTAACTGAATAATTTTTCTCAGATTTTGATAAGCTTCTGCTGCCAAATGCTATGGGTTGTTCCCCTTTATCAGTGATTTGTGAGAGAATGGCTCCCAATCCCATCAGTGTAAAGAATAAAAGGCTTGTGAAAATCAGGATGAATAAGTAAAGGTGAAGTAGTTAGAAGTTCTTTGAGTTTCTGAAATGATTGTTCACATTTTGTGTCCCAATTAAATTTTTGATTGAGTTTCAATAATTGGTGAAGTGGATTATCGATTTTCGCAAAATCTTGCATAAATCGTCTATAATAACTTGTGAGTCCTAAGAAACTATGTAACTGATCTACATTTTGTGGAGAGGGAAAACTTTGAACAGCCTTAACTTTGTTTTCGTCAGGTTTAATTCCTTGATCTGAAATTTCGTGTCCTAAGTATGAAATTTTTGTTTGTAGAAAGTGAAATTTTTCCAGGCGAAGCTTTAATCCAGCAGCATGGAGGTGGCGAAAATTTTCCTCGAGGAACCCCATGCTCGATCTAAGGTAGTGAAAAGAGTTGCGCCTTGAACGGCATCAAAAATATCATCTATTCATGGTAGAGGATAACTATCTTTTTTGGTGACACCATTAAGTTTCCTATAATCTACACAAAACGTAAAACCTCCAGTTTTCTTTGGAACTAAAACTACGGGACTTGTCCAGGGACTTTGGGGAGGTACGACCACTCCCTTTTGAAGCATTTTGTCAATTTCTTCATTGATTATTTCTCATTGTTTATAGGGAACTCGATATGGAGCCTGGCGAATCAGCGTCGTGGGATCAACTTCGATGGAATGCCTGACCAGCGACATCCGGCCAACGTCATTATCATCATTGGTGAACAGTGCTGAATATTGAGTCAGCAAACTTTGAAATCGATATTGTTGGTTGTGGGTAAGATCCAATTTATTTAAATCAATCTCAGGATACTTAAAGTCTGCTAAGTTCGGAGTTAGTTGAGTCAGATTATTTGATGCAGTAGGCCTTAAATCAGATTCTAGTTGAGTATGACAGGCGGTAGGTGGTTCAGCAGGTGTCCAGGGTTGATGAAAAAATATTACTTTCCCGATTTTGGTTCCTGCATATAAGGTAACAGGTGATTCTCCAGTGTTTATGACACTGATTGGAATCAATCCCTCATCAGGTGTCACTAAACAAGAGGTTACTTGTAAGTAAAATCTAGTCGTAAATTTTGGTAATGGTTCAAAAATTTGAGAGTCAAACTTTAAATAGGATGCTTCTAATCTTCCATTAATAATATTAAGTGAGCCAGGATGTAGATCTACAGTTTGATCTAGAGCTGGGACTCCTCTAGTCAAATCTGGTAAAAATATCTGAGGATTTTTCAATGGTACTAAAAGTGAGCCAAATTCTACGCCAGCATTTTTCCATTGTATATCAGCCCTATTGAATCGTCATAGATAATCAGTACCTAATAGTAGATCATAAGTTGAGCCATCAACTATGTGTACTCGGAGAAATTCAGCAGAGGGAGCCCAAGCATGTTCTAAGGTTAAGGAAATCCTGATCCAACAAGATCCTACGACTTCTGTCAATTTAGTATTGAAAACTCGAAATCCTGGTATAGTGGCAGGTAAAATTTTGTAACCTCGCCTTTGAGCAAGTTCTAGGCCAATTAGAGAAATATCTGATCCACTATCAATCAGATTTACTATAGGCTGATTGTAATCTTCATTGAGCCAAATGTCAATAGTCGGACAGCAATCTTATTGCTCTGATAAGTTGTGAGCTACTGTAGGAAGGTCTTCTGTATTTGTTTTTTCTTTCTTTCCTACTAGAGGTGAAAAAGCTTGAATCAGTAATTTTTGGGGCCAACTTAAAATTCCTACTTGTGCGTGAAAGAAGTGGTGTTTTTAAAAATACCATCAATGCATTTCAGATATAAATGGTATTTCTGGTATTTTTTGGTGTTTTTGGTATTTTATGGTGTTTTTGGCGTTTGTGGTATTTTATGGTGTTTTTGGTACTTTTTGGTATTTTATGGTATTTTATGGTGTTTTTGGTACTTTTTGGTATTTTATGGTGTTTCTGGTACTTTTTGGTATTTTATGATATTTCTAGTAATGTTGCATATTTCATTGGTATTTTGTCATTCGAATTTTTTGAGTAGTTTTATGGTAAAAAAATTTTTATAAAAAAACATACTTCAGAGGATGTACAAACCGTCATAATCTGTATACTTTC
Source organism: Romanomermis culicivorax (assembly GCA_963922205.1). NCBI lineage: Eukaryota > Metazoa > Nematoda > Enoplea > Mermithida > Mermithidae > Romanomermis > Romanomermis culicivorax. The sequence continues at coordinate 26,666 of CAWUHX010000045.1, forward strand.
CATGGTAATGGAACAAGATTGTACAGAACATTACAACATATAAACATATAGACATTTACTACAAAAATTGTTCAACTTTTCCACCAATCGGGCATGCTTTTGGCAAAGCTCAGCCAGGCTTCCCATATACTTCCTTCAGAGCTTTTGTGATTCTGACGAAAAGAAAATTCGTCTAGATGAGCAGATAAGCGTTCACAATTTTTAAGTCCATGCATGGATCCTATTCTTTGGCGTATCAATCCCCACAAACCCTCAATAGTATTTGTATGTGCACCAGACTCTGCAACGAATTCCCGATTATGGAAGATGACATCATGTGTATAGCCTAAATCGTGAAGTTTCGTGTATGTTGCCAAGCCATCATGATAGATTTTTGTACTAGTTGGTATGTGTTTCTCGATCAAAGGCAATAAATTTTCCTTTGAAGCACTGTCGATGAGGTACAAGACACATTTTCGACCTGATTTTTGAACTATACCGAACACTAGGTGTGTTTGCTTTGATGTACCTCGTTCGTTCTTTGCTTTTTTGCCCATGAGGCTTTCATCCAATTCAACACTGACTTCTTCAGTACTGAGAAAACAAGCATCATCAAAAATGAGAGTATTCGAAATTAAAGCTTTTGACAAAGTGCACGGAATTTCTCGTACCAAGTTAGTATAGTCTGATAGGATATTGTATCATTGCCAACCATTCTAACAGCAATATAAGCAGGAACATCGACTGCAAAAAAACACAGTAAGAGAATAATGTTTTCGATAGGCAGTTTGCTGCCTTGAAACACTGAACCATAGCGAATCGATTTTTGTGTGCAACATTGCGGACATTGCCATACCTTTCCATCTGTCAGTTGTGACTTCTTTTGTAATTTCATAACACGAGGGCAACGCTCGCAATTGACCTCCTTTAGCAACAAATTGTTTTCAAATAAAAACGCTAATGCCATGTCTTTGTCACTGCAAATTTTCATAATATCGAATAAATTCATTTCGTGATGAAATCTGATGAAGTAAATTTGTAGGTATATAAGCTTTATTCTGGAAGCAAACATGAATGAATGATTCAAAATAAATAGAATGATTGCAAAATACATAAAGTATTGTATAAAAAATTGTTTCTATATAATTTTTAAAAGTCACAGACACTGCAAGCCGTGCAATGAAAAATATGCACGAAAAAAACGGTTGTTGCAAAACTTTAACCCTTAATTGCATGCGGTCGCGACCGAGGTACAATTTTAGCTGCTGTTCAGTGAATTCTGAATATATTTAAAAACGGTTTATTTTGCTGAAATCAGCGTTTTAAAATCTACAAAGTGATGTGTACAATTTCAGCTACAAAAAAATGGAAATATAGAAAACCAATAAATCTGATTCAAAAACGGTTTGTTTTGCTGAAATCAGCGTTTTAAAATCTACAAAGTGATCTGTACAATTTCAGCTACAAAAAAATGGAAATATAAAAAACCAAGAAATCTGAAAAAATTTTATTAAAAAAATGAAAACATTGAAAAAAAATCACAAAATTTTGCGGAAAAAATTCTGAAAAAAACACATAAAAATAAAAATATTTTACGAAAATAGAAAAAAAGGAAAAAATTGTATAAAAATCAACAAAAACACAAGATCCAAAAAAAATAATTAAAATTTATACAAAAAAGCGAAAATATTTCAAAAACAAAAAAATTTACAAATTTACAAAGAAATATAAAAGAAATTGAAAAAATTTCAGAAAAAATAAACTGAAAAATTAAAGAAAGGAGAAGAATTAAAACAACTTGCAAGAAATGGCGAAAATATAAAAAAACAAAAAATAAAGAAATTCTACGAAAAAAGATGAAAATATTAAAAAATATAAAAAAAATTAAAAAGGGTTTACAGAATATGAGAATGTTTGAAAAAACGAAGAAAAAATTCTACAAAACAAAGCGAAATACAAAAAAATTGGAATATATGTTTTTTAAAAAAACATATTTTTTAAAAAAGAAAAAAATATAAAGTAAATTTGTAGGTATATAAGCTTTATTCTGGAAGCAAACATGAATGAATGAATGATTCAAAATAAATAGAATGACTGCGAAATACATAAAGTACTGTATAAAAAGTTGTTTCTACATAATTTTTTAAAAGTCACAGACACAGCAAGCCGTGCAATAAAAAATCTGCACGAAAAAACGGTTGTTGCAAAACTTTAAGAAGAAATGGATGAAGAACTTAAAAAAATCTTGTAAAATGAAAATTACCCGGAACTGTCTCGTAAGTGATTTACTCAATGTACTACAATGGAAGACGAATCTCTTTCCATAGTCCACACACTTACAACAAAATATAGAAAAACTACTTTGTACTGTAATCGAGTCTCCCAATATTCCAAGCAAAAAAAGGCTGTAAAACGTTTCTTAATTTCTCTAAATAATATCTGAAAGGATGTAATATTTCACACTTTTCTTATTTTCCATACAAGATAATAAAGCAACATTGAAATTTTAAGGTCACAGAACTAACCTTTGGAAATTTTTGATTATCACAGTGGATAGAGCATTTTGAACGCAACCATATATTAAAAAGTCAGATGCAACATCATAAGGTCAATGTTTATAAAGAGTGGATTTCGGACTAATTGTAGCTGCTGAGGAAAAAATAGAATATGAGGTACTAGAAAGAGGAACGGGCCAAGGTCAAGCAATCCATAGTATAGTACGCACAGCAAATGCATTGTACAAGTTCAAACAGTTGCTTTGAGTCATGTATAGTTGCTACCTATGTAGCTATAAACGTAGATACGTGCAGCAAAAAAAAGCAGCTGAGTCAAGCTTTCTAAATTGTCCTGTGTGTCCAGCCAAAAAAGCGATGATACACAACATGGAAAAATGTGAAAAAGACTATAGCAGGATAACATGAACCAAATTTTTGTCTGGACCAGCACCTTTGGGACAAAGTCAAAGCAGTCGAGTAGAGTATACAACATGTGGAATGCTGGAATGCTTATAGTGCTGGAGCACAATGTACAGCTGTGGTCAAGCTTTTCATGCTGAAAAAATGGACTAAGTTAGAGGTCAAATGTACAACGTTTGGAATGTCAAACTGCTAGAGCAAAATGTGCAGCTGTGGTCAAGCTTTTCGTGCAGAAAAAATCTTGGTTCAATCGACTGGATAACAACTGTCATGCAACAAACTGGCAGAAAAAAATCATTCTACATTCAGTGGTCCACATTTTTTTGTTTCACTTTAGTTTTGGATTCACACTTTATTCTGAATAATGCCAAGATTAAGAGGAGATCGATTAGATCAGGAATTATGCACTGCTGCATATTTTAAAGCTTTTTCTGAATACAAAGTTGATTTTTGCCGTCTTTTTGACTCTGAAGAAGTAAGAGCCGAGGTGATGAAAACCATTTGAACAATTTCATGAAAGTACAATATTTAAGGTTGAACAGCTTCTTCTGAAAGAAGCGCAATTAAAAAATACCAAACCCGAATTAATTTTTACCCATTTACTGTCGGCGACTTCGATTCTTTTGAGTCCAGATACCCGTCTAAAAATTTTGGTAAGCTTGAAAATTTTGTTGCTCATGTTCTGTTCATGAATGCTATTTTCAAGGCTGATGATATGGAATATGATGTTATCCCGAATATATATTTATTATCAGTTTGTCGAAGTGGTGGAGGCAAGTCACAGGCTTACTCCAATTTTTTTGGAAATCCATTAAAAGAAATCGAACAAAGCAAAAGGCTGCCTCAACTAGTCTTTCAAGTATGACCACTTAATCACAGAATTTTTGGGTCTCTTGTTCATTATATTTGAGGTACATAAAGTACAAGAGGTGCTTTTGATTAGTACTTTCTGATATTGGTTTTATCTTCAATGGTTACCTGGGAGAAAAAGTAGAACACTGTCGAAACCATGAGGAATATTTAAATCAATACTCCATTGTCCATGCCTCTAGGGACCATCACCATTTTTGGCATTGAAAAACGAAAATCTTACTGTAGATTTTCGGTTTTGTTGACTTGATGAAAAAACGAAAATCGAACCATTGTATAGTCTTTTATCATGTAACATAATTGCTGAACCCGTAAGTTTTATGCTTCATTTGGAGAAGTTTTCTTAGGTGACTGTTTTGAGTTAGGGCCACTCTTGGTCAGAGAGGTCATTTGAGGTCAATTGTTAATAGATGCAGTGATTCCTGTTTATAAGCTTGAATGACTCTGACAATGGTAAAAAATGTTGATTCGCAAACAGTACTAGCATTTTAAAAGGGTCTATCAAAATACACTACAATACTGTCTTTTGGCTCATTGCATAATCAGAGAAATAGACATGAGAATAAACAAATTAATAAACATAACAAACAAATCAGCAAAAAAAAACAAACGAATAAACAAATCAGCACCATAAAGATGCTGGGCATTGCAGGAAAAACCAAAACATGTATAATAATTTTGAAAGTGGATAACAATGGCAACACAAGGAGTTGCACTTCACATGTAACTCTTGAAAACTGTAGTTATTTGCTACTGAACTTCGAGAATGGCTTCACATAGACAATTAGACCAAATCTCAAGGATTCATTCAATTCTGATACCTTTATGTATTGACAGGATTTCACTTCATCCAGCCTAATGAGAGCAATAAAAGATGCTGGTCAGTGTCTAATTTGGGCCAGTGATGAATTTGGTGCTGGTCTAACTCATGCTCTGAATCCCAAAGACAAGGAATGGCGCGGATTTCGGGCCATGTTGAACAGCTTTTATTCTGGAACTGGCATGAGTAAAGCTTATGCACAAAAAGCAGCAACAACATCTGATTCTGTATTTTTTTCGATTTGTGGAGCTACACAACCTCAGCCATTCTGTTCGATTCTGGAAAAGCTCGTTTCCACTGACGATAGTTTGATTGATCGATTTCTTCAGCTTTCTATTCCTATAAAAATATACAAATTTCCCTCAGCTTTACAACGATCAGAATGGCCTTTCAAATTATTGTCCTATATATACAACACCACCAAACGGTAGAGCTAATAGGCTACCAATTATCATCAGGTGCCTTGGAGGAGCTTCACACCTTTCGATTAGCTGAAAAAGAGCAAACTGATATGGTTGTTACTGATGCTGTAGAGGCATTGGCAGGATCTTCAGATGATATCAACGTTTCTTTTGATTTTGGCGACAGTAAGGACATTGACAATGGTCTTCGATTGGCAACATTATTAAATGTTCTTTCATCTGTATTTCAATATATTCTTCGTGGCAATCCTGATCAAGAAATTCCTTGGCAAATTTCGTGTGAATGCTTTTTACTCGCATTTGAATTAATATCCATCATGAAAGGTCAATTGAAACTTTATCGGAATATGATTTTCGAAGATCCTGATAAATTTTTGAAACGAAAACTAATTGGATCTGCAAATCAATCAGCAAATTCAAAATCACCCAACATATGCAAAATGATCCTTAAGTTTCCTGGCCCAATTGTTACATCATCAATGTTGATCAGAAAAGCACGTGTTGATGCAACTAACTGTGTGACAATTATGAAACATTTAGGCGAAATTAAAAAAGGCGATCACGCCTATATAGGTATTTACAAAGAGATACATGTTGGTGGAACACAAGCAACATCCTGTTTTTTCAAAGCATCACCTGAAAAGATATCTACTGACTACCTTGAAGAAAATGATGTGACTGTTGCTGAATACGCTGGAATTTTCCAAGAAAATATTGCCCATCAGCCGCCATCTGGATGTTCGTCTTTTGTCAGTGATTGGACAAAGTACTATGACGAAATTTTGCGTGTTTATGAATGCGAAAAAGAATCAATGTGAAACCATTTGAATTTTGTTCTCAGTTTGCAGTGAAAATTTACCGCAGATGTGAAATTAAATATCTTTTGTTTCTAAATCAGATGCTGTAATACAACATGATTAATCTGGGCAGTCACAACTCATAATGCGTAAATATGTATAACTTCAGCAGATAAGAATAATGTAAAATTTCCTGTACGTAATTGAAAGTGACAGGAAAAACCAGAAAATATTAAAAATGAAAAACCACAAACTTAAAATGGAGAAACACAGAGAAAACAAAAACAAAAAATAAGCAGAAAGTAAAAAATTTCGAAAAATAACATAGAATATAAAAAAACACCAAAAATACCATAAAATACCAAAAATACCATAAAACACCAAAAATACCATAAAATACCATAAAACACCAAAAATACCATAAAATACCAAAAATACCATAAAATACCAAAAATACCATAAAATACCGAAAATACCATAAAATACCAAAAATACCATAAAATACCAAAAATACCATAAAATACCATAAAATACCGAAAATACCATAAAATACCATAAAATACCAAAAATACCATAAAATACCAAAAATACCATGAAATACCAAAAAAACCAGAAAATACCAAAACCATCAAACATACTGATATGTATGATTTATATATGAGTATAAATAAATTATTCTTTGAGTTACACGAGGCTACTAACTGAGACACCCTGTTCCGTATGTTTTCTATGGTGCTATGCTTAACCATACAAGTAGGAATTTTAAGTTGGGCCAATTTTTGAAATGGTTGACTAGTAGAGGGTTGAAAATTGTCATTAGGGGGTTCAACATCTTCTCCATCTTTAGGAAGGGCAGAGAAAAGCACGGCTGGTTCTGTTCTTGATTTGTGGTGTTTCGGTGGATTCCAATTACAACGTCCAAAACATTTTGTAATTAGTCTAGCACTAATGTAGCATTGAAAAAATATCCAGGCGATGAAGGCTATAAGAAAAATAAGGCGGCTCCTACTATCAGGATGTTTAGAAGAAGTTGACAAGGTCTGGCTATGAGATATTTTAACAAGTCTGAAAAATGTTGATTGCCTATAGTGCTAACATGTTTTTGGCAGCTTCTGTCATAAGTTTCTGGTTCCTGACAAGCATTATACACCACTGAGGGATCTAAGGAGAGGCTAGACGTATATTGTATTAAACGATCAAATGTTATTTCCATTAAGTTGAGGCCAGAAAAATAACTTCTCATCAGTCTGAATCTATGTAAAATCCCAGTTTGTTGATCATGAAAATAATAAGGGGTATTAAAGGTTTATATTTTGTAAACTCCTTGCCAGGTGACATCGTAAGGTATAACAGTAACATGTACAGGGCCTGTGGATGTTCTCCAACCAATATCCCTATCAAAATAGATACCTACTACATGGTGATTACAATCAACTAAGGGGGAATATTCAACTACATCCCCTGATCTGGGTACCACAAAAAGCATAGTATTTTCAACTAAAATTGGAAGATAAGCATAACAAGTTCGACCAATTTAGTGATCCCAATAAATGATTTTTGGATGGATGGGCAAGCATTCCCATACCATCAATATTTGACCAGAAAAAGAGGCAATAATATCATTCCTCATTAAGAGAGCCCTGGCCCCTAGTGTAGGGTCCAGTTTCATGAACTGCCAAATCATTTGTAGATGGCGTTCAGGAAGAAGTGAACTTAGAGTTTGCATGGAACAGTTATTGTGAATGGTCGCTTTTTTTGTCTCTCTATAATTTCCTATCTTTATACGTGGGCGACTCTAGACAGCACGTAAAAAAAAATTTGGTTATTGCAAACTCAACGTTATATTTTATATATATTATTATGGAAGCCAACAACAATAAACGGAAAAACCCAAGCGACGCCAATAATAGTACTGAACAATCTGCCAACAAAATTCCACGATTTGGAGAAACAATCAGCTCCATAGAAAGATCCGAAAGGTCAAGCAATTGCGCCCTCGGTTGGCAGAAAGAAGTCGACTTACGCCTTGAGAACTTAGAATGGGCCCAAAAACGTACAGCAATTTGGATATTTAATTTCCCGAACGATATTTATGCTATGGATCGTCAAACACCATTATTAGAAAAGCGAAAAATGGCGATCAAATTTTTTAAAAATTGTGAAAAACTGCCTGAAGAATTCGTCCAAAATTTAGATATGCGGTAAGTTGAAATATATGATACTTACAAAGGGATACCAACCCACCTTGAGATTCTTGTGGAACAAAGTAGTAGACAATTCAGCTTATGAAGAGACCTGACATTTGTGAGAAAAGATACAGACAGATAAAATATTTGGAATTAACAGGGTCCTGACATCTGCAAAATATCTCTCACCTAAATGATATCCCTGATATAGTATATTTAAAAACACCCTTTTATTTTCGATACATCGCCTTCCAAGAAGATAAGGATAAAGCGGGAAAAGTCTGCAAAAAAGTCCGTATCGATTTTCGTTCAGTTTTTGACAAGCAAGTCGTTTTGAGTAACGTCAAAAATTTACATCAGTTCAATATGCAACGAAAACCTAGAAAATTTACGATTATCAAGGACGATTTGACGAAACAGCAGCTCAAAGATCAAAACCAACGTCGCGAAAATCAGAAAAACAAGAAAACAAATTCTAGTAATTAGGAAATTAATTGCATTTTTTTCGACTTTTTTTCTCAATCATTAAGAATAATTATAATTATGATTTGTCGTTTGCTTTTTTCCCGCTAACTCGCCCTTGTTATATAGTTATATATATTTTTGCAATTATTGTTGTTGATTAAATTTCCCACTAAATATCACTGAAAATTAGAATGTAAAATCAAAGGTACCTGCTTTAGGGTGCCATTTTCTTTTCTTAACCTTTGTCTTCCTTTGCAGAAATGCTTAGGATGTTGACCTCTGTTCCCACCAGCATAAGTATGCTGGTGTTGTATTGCCCTCATTGAGGGTGCTTTATTAAAAAAAAAACGATAAGATTATCATAACACACACAACTTCAAATAACAAACAATTAAAGAGGAAAGCACATTGCTTCTTAAGCCCACGTATAAGGAAATTCGATGGCATATAACTTTTCTTTATTTTCAGTGAACACCAAAGGACTAAACAACCAGATTAAAAGAAAAGAGATATTAACATACTTGAAAGAGGAGAGACATGATATAGTATTTCTTCAAGAAACCCACTTTACAAAATCTATAGAGCAACAGGTAAAACATCAATGGGGATGTGGGAATGATAAGGTTATTTTCTCAAATGGCCTTAGCAACTCTAGAGGTGTGACTATCCTAATTAACAATACCTTCCCATGTGAAATAAGAAAGATAGAAACAGACCAAAATGGCAGATACATAATGATCCAGCTAAATATAAATGATGCACCCTTTGTACTAGTCAACATATATGCCCCTGTACTAGAAAAAGAACAAATACCCTTTTGGGATGAAGTATTTGGGAAACTCAAAGCTTTCAATAAAGATAACTTACCAGTTATACTTGGGGGAGATATGAATATCGCAATAGACCCTAAGCTAGATAAAAATACAGGTGCAACTAATCTAAAGAAGAAATCTGTAGCAAAATTTATGTACTATATAAAACAATATGACTTGGTTGATACATTTAGATTCAGAAACCCAAATCAAAAACGGTATACTTGGACTGGCCAAAATGTGGAATGCAGACTAGACTACCTTTTTGTTTCTGAAACATTAGTAAATGAATGCCACCAGGCTGAAATAATAAGTGGCCTACCATCAGATCACAATGGAATAAATATAAAATTATATGGAAAACTATACAAAAGAAGAGGACCAGGAAACTGGAGGTTTAATAACAAGCTAACATTAGATAATGAATACCTCATAATCCTGACCAAAACAATTAGCAGAGCTAAGATGGAAGGAAATACCCAAAAATTAAATTCTGCTATGCTCTGGGATTATGTAAAATATAAAATAAGACAAGAGACAATCCTTTACTCAAAGTCTCAGGCCAAAAAAACACGAAGCTATGAAAACGAGTTAAGGAAAAAACTGCAGAAGATAGAAGAAGATCTAGACAGTGTGGGACTAGTAGACAACATGACACATAAAGAGATTAAAAGTGAGTTAATCGCATTAGAAGAAGAGAAGGCCAAACATGCCATGGAAAGAACAAAAATACGATGGAACTTACTAGGAGAGAAACCAAACTCATACTTTCTAAATATGGAAAAACGAAATTACAACTACAAAACAATAAATAAACTAGTAGAAGGGAACACAGAAATGGATAACCCAAAAGATTTACTAAAATACATAGAAAACTACTACGAGCAACTGTACAAGAGCAGAATTAGTGAAAGACATGTTAAAGACCAGTTTTTCCAAGACCTCAAAAACGTCAATTTTCCCAAATTTAATGAGAGACAAAAAAATCTTATGGAAGCAGAGTTCTCTGAAAAGGAACTAAAACAGAGCCTTGAGTCAATGAAAAATAATAAAAGTCCTGGAGATGATGGATTAACAGTAGAATTTTACAAAACTTACTGGGATCTCATTAGAGAACCCCTCACAGAAGCTTTCCATTACTCCCTTGAGTATGGGATGCTGTCAGACTCCCAGAGAAGAAGTGTTATTACCTTAATTCCAAAACCAGGGAAAAACACTGAGTACATATCAAACTGGAGACCAATATCATTACTGAATGTGGATTATAAAATTTTAGCAAAGACAATAGCTACACGTTTAAAGAACAATATAGAGACAGTCATACATGAAGATCAGAGGGGCTTTGTCCCAAACAGATACATTGCAGAAGGTATACGATACCTTTTAGATATAACTGAACACTATGAAACACATGCAAATGAAGAATCAGGTTTTATAATCTCACTAGATATTGAGAAAGCTTTTGATTCTCTTGACAGAGATTTCATGAACCTCGCTCTCAAAGCTTTCAACATTGGCGATAAATACTGTTCATGGATATCAACCTTGTACAATAGAGCAGAAGCAGTAGTGATGAATGCAGGGTATAGTACCAAACGATTTCCACTAGAACGAGGTGTAAGACAAGGATGTCCCTTGTCACCATATATATTTATATGTGCTATGGAGTATATGGCCATCAAATTAAGAAATTCACAAATATACGAAGGATTAACCATAAACAACATACAAAATAAAGTTAGTCTATATGCCGATGATACAGTACTTTTAGTTAAGAGTAAAGCTGACTTCGATAAAGCTATGCAAGAAATAAACACTTTTGGCAAAGCCTCTGGACTAAAGATAAATCTGAAAAAGACACAAGTTTTAGGACTAGGTCAAAATAAGGAAGTAAAAGGAAAATTTGGCTCAAGCGATATAGTAGATACTGTTAACATATTAGGAATATTCTATTCCCATGATAAAAAAGTCATGCATGAGAAGAACTTTGGTGAAAAACTTGAAAAATGTAAACATGAATGTGAGATATGGCGAAACAGGGGATTGACTTTGTATGGGAAAGTTACTATTTGGAACTACATGATTATGTCAAAGCTTATATACAGTATGATAAATCTCTATGTAGATAAAATAACAATAAATACATTGAAATCCCTCCTACAAAGATTTATGTGGAATGGGGGAAAGTCAAAGATAAAAAATGTTAATTTAATTCAGGATCATTCCAAAGGAGGTATTAAAGCACCAGATATAGATGCTATATTAGCGTCCCTGAAAAGCAAATGGATCCCAAGAATTCTGCACAATGGTAAGTGGTGTCTACTAGGAAAGAGAAACCTTGACAAAATAGGTGGATTTGAAAGTGTAATAAACTCCAACTTTGACATCAAACAACTGGATACTGCTTTAAGTCCCTTTTATGTACAGATATTGAATACTATAAAACAAATACCGACCAATAACATTTGCAATGTGACAACTCCAATGCATGTACTGACCCAACAAATAAATAACAATAGATTTTTGAAAACAGCAGGCAAATCTCCCTTTTTTAGACAACTACATGAGTCTAAGTTCAACTACATCAACTCATGGCTTGATAATGAATGGAAATTTCTAAACTATGAGGAAATACAAAAACAAGGATGTCAATTATCTTGGTTTGACTATATCAAAGTGATCAGGATGATACCCAAAACATGGAAGGAACATATCAAAACAACTGCTATACAAAAAGAAGAATATACATTGACAACTTCCACATTTGAACCAAAAAAAGTGATACAAATTAAACAAGAAATAATTTCTGGAAAACAATCACCAGTTACAGGTGAAATAAGATGGAAAGACATCTTACAACTACCAGACACTTTTGAATTTGAGAACACCTGGAAAATGCTACATAATTTGAAGATTGGGAACAAATTGAAACAATTCCAATATAAAATACTCCATAGAATTCTGGATACCCCGTATTTGTTGGTAAAATACAAGATTAAAGAATCAGATGAATGCATATATTGTGATATTAATGCGCAAGATGACATTATGCATAGTCTATATGAATGTCAAGCAACAAAATTTATATGGGATGGACTACAGGTATTAATAAATAAGCAGATAGATAACAAACTTGTCCTTACACCAACTAGAATAATCATGGGAATAATAGAACAATATAAAAGCAATATCAACCAAGCACTAAATATTGTAATAATAAATACCAAATTTCATATATTCAAAAACAGGAAACAGCAAAATAAGATCTATATGTCTACCTGGCTTGCTACCCTGAAATGCCAGCTGAAGTATATGAAATACAGTGGTCTGCCAAAAGAAGTGCTAAACATTATAGATATGCTCGTAAACAGTTAGATAAACCTTCCCCTCCTTATTTAAAAAACACAGAAACTTATAGGTTGTATTTCTCTCTTTTCACAGTGTGAAAACCACGAGATGAATTCCTTTGTGTGTTCTTTTTTTGTGTGTGTTTAGGTTGTTTATTGTACATATTACTGTTTGTCTTATAATAAATAATAATCCCAAAAAAAAAAAAAAAAAAAGATGGCATTCAGCAGAGTGACGGAGTTCTAACCGCACTGTTCTAAAAAGTTTGAGCTCTTGCTCTATTATTTTATCATATAGGTATTGAAGTTTTGAGTTGACAGGATCTAAATTAATTTGGGAGGAAAGATTTCCAAGAACTGATTCACTTGTTGAGGGCCAAGTGATCAGGTCTGATTGCATGAAATTGAATAAGTGGGCCTTGTTCTGTTTTATGTAAGTCTCTCAGATTGCAGATTGAAACGTGTTCTTTAATCTTGAATGCCGCCTGTATGGCTTCAATTACAATATGATTTTGTAGTGAGTGTCCAAGATAGTCTCCAACAAGACTGTTCGGACAATAATCATCAAAAAGAGTTGAGTTTCAAAAAATTGTCCCTCCAATGTTAGTACATTGGCTGGCTGAAGGTGGGCAACCTCCAGTGTCTCCAAGATCACTAATAGTATCTTTTCGTCCAGTAGTAGCTATTGATCCTAATTCTAAGAGAAAGTTTACGGTAGAAAAACAAACGTCTTTGCAACACCACTCATAATTTGCAGTAAGTGAGTGATTTGTTACCCAAACACCAGGTTTAATCAGTGTTAGAAGATCATTTTGATAATTCTTATCTTTCCATACTTGGTGACAAAGATCTGGTGTCACTGCTAACTGATCTGTAGAGTCTGATACTAACCCTCTTGATCCAAAGAATCCTAGGTTGGTGCAGATGGTTCGATTACTGATCATGCATCGAACGGCTTGTATTTGATTCAATTGACCACTTGGTGACCATACACTAACATTGATCATTCTTTTTTCAGAGACCATCAAAGAAGGCAGTCGACATGGCGCTTGTTTTAGAATGACTAAGGCCTGTCCGCTGCCCAACATCCCACAATGATAATATGGTTCGGCGCCAACAGCTTTTACCAAGAAGGCCAACGAAAAGAAGAGGAAAAGGAAAACAACCACTCAGGTAAGAATTCCAGAATTTTGTGTCATTTCCCTCAAATGTTCGAAAAATTGATTATGTCCCTTTGAGGAATAGTACCTATGAGATATAGAAAGTCTAACATGTTTTTTCCAATTCCTATTTCTTGTATGTAAACATGGAAAAATAAGAAAATTTGTGAGATCTAATTTCATTTGAGTTCCCGTCGTTCATGTCAGTTCTCTTTGATTTTTAGAATTTTCTGAATGTAAATCAATCCAAGGCCAGTCTTGAGGAACAAGTCCTTGTTTATTTATACCCCATGTCTCTTGCATATTCAATGTTTTATCTCAGCTTTCTAAATCTGGATCCATTTCATAAGTAGCCCCTTTCCTCTCCATGGAGTTTTGATGGTCTGTGGTCCAACTTAATCCACCTTGGCAGGAATCTGAGTCAGTATCAAGGGTTAGATCACTGACCTCAGTGTAATTACCCATCAACGAATCAAAATGAAAATAGCTGCTTCTGCGCAAAGGTGGAGTGGTGGGCATCCCCTCACCACTCACTGACATGTAAAAACTGGTCAATTTATGGGGGCTTTTCAACAAAAGATCTATCTTGTGGACCATACAGACACCTGCGGGGGTCATTCCCAAGTCAGAATTTTCTTCATGAAGGGCATAGTCATCACAGTTCCAGGGATCATACTGGAATTCAGTGGGAGGACTAGCAGAATTGGTTGACCCTTCGACCCTGGCAGCAACTTGCTGACTATTGACTCTCTGCTGTATGGATTGGGTCCTTCCAGGTTGCTGAGAGTTCGAAACACCACCTGAGCCAGGGGTTTGATCCCATGGTGATTCACCCCGCCACGTGTTACGGGTTAGATTCGAAGCTTGACCACTTCTATAGCTTACAGCATTCAGGCAGGCTGCATGGAAGTGCCCAATGCACCCACAGCGATAGCAGAGGTGCTTGACCTGAAAAATGGTTCCGGATATTTTGTTGGTTCAAATTTTGCATGCTTGGTCCGTTTCTCAAGTGTCTGCTTTGGGGAGGAGTAGATCTAAATCGAATATTCACGTAACCTTGGGGAGGTCTAAGGCGACTCCAAGGGATAATATTCCTAACCTGAGTACCTGTGGGTCTAAATGAGTTCAGGTTTGTCTCCAACCTGTTGGGTATCTGACTAGCCATGCTGACTGTGCTTAATCATCCTACTAGATGATCTAACTGATCTACAGTATTTGATAAAGTTTGTAAAGAAGGAGTAGATTGTCCGAGGCGATTTACAAAGTGATTTTTGATAATTATGTCATTCCCTCTGGCACCATCCCAATCAGGAAGTGCTCTTTTTGCTAAAGGTCGTATATCTCCAGCAAAAGATGACACAGTCTCAGTTGGCAGCTGAGACTGAGCAATCAGTTGCTCAGACTTAACAATTTGCCTATTATCAGGAAAATGACCTAAAAAGGCTGCAGACCATGCTTCCCAATTTGGTAAAGCTGGGTGCCTATTTTCTAAAGTATAGAAAAATGTTAGAGCTGGTCCTCTCAGATATGCAGCATCAAGAAGTGCAGTTTTTCTAGCTAATGATGTGGCTCCTGCTAAGACTGACATTCTTGAAAATCGTTTTTCTCATTCAGTCCAATTGATATCATTAGGATCTCCAGAGAAAGGTGTAAGATCTCCTAAATTCTGAGCGACAGGTCTTGTCTCATACATTCCTCCTACTCTCTGAACTGTTTTTCTCAGTAATTCCTGAACTTGATCTAGATCATGTGCCATTTTGTTTTCAGATAATAGATGAGATCGGCTATGGGTGGGACGATGTTGGTCAAAGTTGAAGCAGGTGTTGTCGACGATACAATCAAATTCGTGGATCAAAGGTAATTTATTTGGTTCTGTTATGGTTCAGATATTGATAGGAAAATCAGGCCAGAAATCTGTGGCTCAAGCTGATAATTATTTGATTTAGTTTTTGAAAAGAAATCCGAAAATTGCAGAAAGGGTCCAGCCCTACTGAGCCAATTGTAAAGGGTTAATATGGGGGTTGTTTATAGGTTTTGACTTGAGGCTTTTAAACGTTAGGATAACTTGTGCAGATTGGCACTGTGTTTCAGATTATCTCTAAATGTGTTATGCAACCTTTTTTCTTTCAGTTCTGACTGGAAGAAAATCAACGAAAATGATAAGGACATCAGTAAGAAGAAAAATGTGAAAACAGGAAAGATGAAGGAGAATGACAAAAGGGAAATGGCAATGAAAGGAAAGGACGAATTACAATGACGATGCAATTATTACACGAGTGATGGAAATTGCTGATGGTGTTGGAGGATCAGCAGGTAAGCAAAGTAGTTCATAGTCTAGCTTAGTAGTCACTTCCCACCATATACTATATTTAAGAATAAGTAGAATAAGACGATAATATGTATAACATAGAAGTGAATATGCAAATTAGTAACAATATGTAAATTAGACGAGGATGCTCCCACATGCTTGTGGAGCTTGACGAAAATGACCAAACTGAGCTAACAAAAAGTGAAGATGAGTGAATGGAACTGATTTCTCCACATTGAGTTGAGCTTTTTATACTGAGCTGAGCAGGCATGTGAATTGATGAGTAATAGGTGACGTTTCCATGCTTCTTTGGTAAAGTGGGCGGTCCTAAATCTCCAATTCTTGGACTTGGGACAAATTCTAAGAATCCTAAAGCTAATTCCAGGAAAAGGTTTTGCCAAGAAAGTTATAGTTCATAAGAATGTAGGTAAAAAGCGATGACACAGAAACCTAAGTAGAAAGGTGGCAAAAATTGAAACAACAATAAGAACACATAAAAAGTTACCGTAAGGAAGGGGACGAGTTACTACAGTAAGATTCTAAAACTTCACACAATCTTTTCAATTTGAACTTGCCGATCTTTTTGCAAATTGACATGTTGTTTACAACTTCGCCAAAAACCTCCACAACAAAAGTTGTGCAAAGTTTTCATTTTTTGGATATCCTGTAAACCTTCATTTGTTCACTGAAATCACACTTTTCGCTCTTTTGGGGATTAGTTCTCTGAGTATTCACAGTTTCGAGAATCCCTCTTTTGCGTATTCTTTGGCTCCCACCAATTTCGCTTTTTAGGAGTGAGAGCATTGAAGGGTCATTTTCAAATGAGCTTCGGGAAGCAAAATAATGTACAAAAATCGTTGTGATGCATCGTGGACTGAAATCTTTTTTCTCAGTTTATTCACCTACCTGCTACGAACTCGAGAAAAGTATGTATCAGTAGAGCATGTTTATTTTTTGCATGAACATTTCTCGCACCAAGACTCATTCGAAAAAGACCTTAGCGTAAGAATGGAGTTGGTGAAAACATACAGATAAAACGAAAATATATTAAGGCATCAAATAAAGTGATAACGTAGTAAGTGAGTTGTGAAGCTTCGTTTCATTTATCATCTTTCATACCCACCTCTCAAACGAATATATTCGTTGAGCCTGACTATACCGTATCTAAAATACGAAATGTTTCAGTTGTAACGTACCTGCTAACGCAGTACTGTAAATATATAGCATACTGTATGTGATAGACATTTATTAAACATTATTTCATTTTTCATAATTTATCGTCTCAAGGGTGTCTGGGATTCACACCCAAACATTCTCATAAATTCATGTGAAGCACTTTGTTTTGATCATCCCACACCACATTGACCCAATTAAAGATGGACATAATTATTTCTACATTGGCACCTGGCCCTCATAATGCACATGAGAATATACATTCCATAAGTACAATAATTCCCCCAGACGCGTAAACAACACCTGCACACAGTAAAATAAGTAAAAGCCCGGCCAGACAGTAGTCTCAAGTGCAACGGTAGCGACGGTCCCACAAAACATGTGTACACAGAGAAACAGATACAGGAAGCATGCACAGAAGCACAGAGGTGTGGCTAAGCCCACCGTAGGAAGCAAGCAAGACACGAAAAGCATGCCGTACTAGAAAAGCGTTAAAGGGTGTGACTAAATGAGCATGAATAGTAAAGCAGGAAGCGACAATTGGCGGAAGAAGATGGACAGAAGCACGTCCTCCCGCGACGCCCAGGGAGTGGCCAAAAACGTCGTATTTAAAGAGAAGCAAAGCGTGATTTTATTATTGTTGTAATTCTCCATTTTTCGACCCCGCGCCCCATTTATTTGCAAGCGTTTTTATATTGTGAGCGAGCGACCTTTTTCGGAAGCAGTTAAGCCGTTGTTGTACTCGCGGCGTTCCCCGTTTGTTGTGTCGACGTCTCAAAGCAGCCGTCGATTATTATTATTCGCGTATTGCCCCCGTATTCCCATTCCCCCCGCTCCGTTGTAGCCGTTTCGACCGTCCGTAATTGGGTAAAGTAAAGTGCTTCACAAAATCTGGTCGTTACACAGTTCAGCAATTTGTTAGAAATCGATAGTACAACATGGCAAATAGCAAAACAGCTGTTTTAAAGTTACTCAAGTAGAGTCCAGGAGGTTAGAGCCAAAGCTGATTCAGATTTCAGCCCCAATTGTTCACTAAGCAAAACTCGTGAAGAGAATGAGTACATTGACGAAGTTGCTATTTGTGAAAACGATATACTTATGATTTTTCACCACAATTTGGTGATATCTTTTATCTAACTTTCTCTTTGAGAATTTTTCGAAAATTTCTCTCTCCCAGTTATTATTAGCACACGTGCCAACATCAAGAAATTCCCTTTAGCACAGTTCTAGTTTCATTAGCACCGTGCTAAAAAAACCTTGTATCACCCTTCAAACTATTTTTGGTAGGATCATAAATTTGAGCAGCACCACTGAATAATTGTTCTGAGGGAATAATCATTGCTGGTACAGAAAAAATTTTTTTTGGCTATCAATGACAGGTTCGGCAGTGATGTTTAATTTAGGTGGTGAAATTCTTTTCATCTTCTTAATATATATTTCGGTTTCCTGTCAATCCTACAAATAAGTGTATATTAACGAGCAGACAATACAAAAAATACTTTGTCCGCTATTTTTATATCCTCTGGTTCAATTTGATATTCTTCATCCTCTCAGCTGTTGGCTATAAAATCATTAAATAAATCAATTTCACGCTTATTATCAGTTTTTTGCTTTTTAGCTGGCGTTGAAATTCAGATCTGGCTTCACTCATTGAGATTACTAACTAAGGCTTCCACTGTTTCGACTATATCTGCCGTTGTTGCAGGTTTTTCAAAAAATTTGTATCTCTTGCACCTGGGATCAATAAAAGTAGCAATCGTAACTTCTCTATTAAAACTAAAGATTTATTCTCAAATTATATAATATTGTTTTCATTTCTTAATTACTCTTTAGTTTCGAGATTTCCAAATCTGACATCAATGTTCAACTGTAAAGCTTCAACAAATGAACTGATTCCTCTACTGTCTGAATTTCTGGGCATATATATATATATATATATCAATAATTTGATACTGAAGAAATATAATTCATAGAACATAATTTTAGAATAATTAAACATAATAATGCATAATTATTCATGAGCATATACACATATATATGCTATCATATACGATCCGGATCCGGTCGTATCGTAAGCAATTTTTTTGGGTCCGGATCAGATGAACCAAATTTTTTAGGATTCTGATCTGTTATGGTCAAGAAAGTCGATCCGGCCCATCCCTAGTAAGAGGGACATTGGTCAGAATTTTTTCTCCCTATGTCAATTTTTTCTGCTCAAAAGTGCCGATAGACAATGTATTTATGCGTTATCTCAAGGTTTCTAGAATCATCAGTCATTAAAAAATTAAAAATGAGACAACAATGGAAATTTTCCAATTGCACGTTAAGACTAGCGAAAACAACATTAAGCAAACCATATCAAGAAGTCTATATCCCAAGATTTGTAAAAACTCGACTAAGTGCATTGCTGCGAGCTCAAATAAAGATGTTTAAAGCGAGAATTATCGTTACGGCGCGAAACACCGGAAGCTTTCCGAACAAAGACGCTACTAAAATGATGAAAAAGTCACTCTAGAGATGCCTTTCATTTTTCTTGACATGAATTTTCAGCTGAAAAACAATGGCATTTATTCGTCAAAAAAGTGGATTCGGCCCATCAATATCAAAAATATACGCAATTAAATTCAAAAACGAAGATGGAAAAGACGAAAAACTGGTCTTCATCGAATTGGTTGACGCGTAGATGTTTACCTCGTCAACACATTTGAGGTAGAATAATGCGTTTGCATTACATATTAGTAAAATGAAGGCGTCCGAATTTTTCGACTAAAATGCGTTTAAATAACCGATAAACCGGGCCTTGATGTCGGGACAAGCAGAAACACTCATAAGAATTTTCAAAACACAGTTATAAATTTAGTCCTACGATGTATTTTTTTGGCAATAGTATTCAGATATTCTGGTGAATTATTAGTTGCATCGCTTACTCCAAGTAATTGAAATCAATTTGAGAGCAATCGCCCAAATTGCCCAGAATAGATGCGAAGCCTTAAATGCAGCGAGAATATGTTTATAAAATTATAAAATTTTCAGATAGAACCAATTACCATAAGCGATTCTTGAACCTGCTTGTTTAACTCATCAATGTCGCGTTTCTTGGGCGGGGGAAGAAAGTTGAGCTCGTTGAATTCTGCCAGATATTCTCTAATCCACCACCTTCTAAATGTTTCATCCGGGTAGAGTGAGTAGTCAACGTCATCAGTACCTATGATATGACCAATAGAGCTGCAATTGGGAAATCAAAATCCAGACTGAAAGAAAATGAATAGGAACAGGAAGAGAAAAACGTATCAAAGTTCATCAACTGGCAACAAAATATATCATGCAAAATTTCGATTCACTCAATTTAGTTTATCAGGAATTATATCAAATGCTGTGCTGGCTGATTACCCGCAAACTCAGCAAAATGATTGGCTATATCGAAGGACTGAAAATTAGGGCCAGCGTATTCAAAATCTATAAAGTCGATTTCATTGTCTGAAAAAGGGTTGATGAAAAGCATGAAAATTTTCAAAAAGCGGAAAATCAGTTACTATTGTATATTATATTATTTAATAATAAATCGTTATGACAAAATACAACTGGTGATTTGAGTCTTTCGAATGCTGCTTCTATAAAAACTACTTCTAGCTCTATATCGGCCTTGGAAACAAAGGTTCCCACAAATCTAGAAAGTTAAAAATTACGAGAAAAGTTTCTTCATTTTTTTAAACGTAACAATACTTATTCTGACTCGACGGATCACCAAAGCGATCTTTCCAAGCTGCCAGGAATCGTCTGATTAATCGAAAAAACACCGGTATGTGAAAATCCAGCATTTTATTCTCTATGTACTGAGAAATTTTGATCGAATGGAATTTGGCGAGTTTTCGAGCAACGAGCCTGAAATAAAAAAGAATCACATGATGGTGAACCGTGATAGCTTCTGTAAAAGACAGTGTGAATTATTTATCCTATTATTGATCATTCGTTTGATTATAAAAGTTTTAATTTTTCCAATCACCTAGAAATAGTAATATCTCGAACACCCTTGGTGTCGATTACTCGGCCAGGAACAAAGCCATAAGCAATACCGTTCTCGAACGTGCAATAAAGTGGAGGTGATAAGTCATTTCTAAAAGCTATATTCATGCAAAGTTGTTCGCATTTTCTACAAAATAAATAAAGATGAAACAAGGAATTACGAAATTCCAGATCTGTACCGATCAATTATCAGTTCGGTTTTGGCTCCATATATACTGAATACTATTCTATCTTTCTTAGGATCATCGTTGTTGGCCCAGAAGCTGATGACTCTATTCGTCAAACCATTATTGAAACACTAGAAAGGATAGCAGCCTGTATATATGACAGAAAGTTTTCATCGCTGTCAAAATTTTCTTCTGAAAGACCAGGATTAGACTTACTTGACATACGCAGCCAGCAATATTGTGTTAGGTTGCTCAGGGGTACTGTAGGATTTTCGAGTAACTGAGCTGGTGATCAACTTACTTCTTGTGTAGATAACCCCGGTGGAGCATAAAGATACACCTAAGGGTAGTGGTAAACCACTGTATCGAAGAGCCGGAATACCCTTCTGACCAGAAAAATCGTCATATACCCTTGGACTTCTTTGAAGAAAATTTTTTGATTACCTTTCTTGTATTATATTTGATAATAATGCTTAATGAGCTATCTCTCTATTTGTTTGTCTGCTCACTGACCCCTCACCCCCGATTAAAAGTCAAAGGATTCCCCTGGAGAATTCTTGCCATGCATGTCTGCGGTGGAGCGAGCAAAAACAGGAAACGGCACGAGAATTTCCAATTTTTCTGGAAATTGGTCAAATCTAAAACTTAATCTTCTAGATTGGAGTTACTTATTGCAATTTTTTAACTTTTTATCAAAAACTGAACGAAAGTATCTTTCTAATATTTGTGCAAGGCGAGGGGTCATATATTATTAATATATGACAAAATGACATTGTAACTAAACATGTGATTGGCTGTACGCATTTACTTCAAATCTGACGTTGTTCACGTCCCAGTTTGGACGAATTTTTTCAATGATTTTGAAGGCATTGACCGGGGGTGAATTCGACCGAGGTTCACTAATATAAATATTATAGTGTGGAACTTCATTGAGAGCGGTCATCCGGTCTACATAAAAATATCCAGTTATAGAAAAAACATCAGTAAATAACGTTATGCAAAGAATGTGGAAGAACGTCATCAACTAGTTGGATAACCAAAATAAGTCGGAATCCTATATTTTAGAAGCTCTGAAACTAGGCAAATGATTAGATGTTAGTCACACAATAAAAAAGAAAACGATATATGAAGTTGACGAATCGAAGTTCTACTCATAATCCGGTCTTAGACAATAAGAACGTTTCAACTGTGTTCAACCCTGACAACGGCGACATATTTTAAAAATTGAAAGACGGTGATGTCTCAAGTGGGACCCAAACCGGTAGTTGGGGGGCCCTCCATCGCAAAAGTTTGACCGTATGAAAAATTAACGAAGAGTCCGACACTATTTTTCGAGACGACGGCACTACACTCACACCAAATAGGCCAAGACCCGATGAAAATCAGTTTTAGGTCGAAATGGACTTCTCATGAGTAAAATTTGTCAAAAAATGCCACTTTTTTTTCTAAAATAAGCTTAACGTTCCGCGTCTAAACTGTAAATCATTGGTTATGAACGTATTTTTCCGGTTTTCGTACGGAAAAACACATTCTTCAGCGCTCGCTGATCCCCTCCCAAAGATTTAGGACACTTGGCTACCCACACCTCCTAAAGATGGCTTTTGAAGCCGTAACAGACTAGTTTGGTGCTTTCACAGGTATGTTAGGAATGATAACTGTTTTTTCCGTAATGGGTAGGGATAGGCCCGGTATCCGGATCCGCTGAACCGAATTTTTTTGGATCCGGATCCACTTCTAACAATGATTAAGATCCGCTCATAATCGGATCCTTATTCATTCCAATTTTCAGTAAGTTTCACAAAAATTTTACGCCAACGGTAGCTAAATTATGCTTGACAAACATAAATTTTTCTAGAGTAATCACCCTGGGTTAGCACACGTCAGAACAGTTATCATTGTTGACAAATGATACTTTGTTGATCTCTAATTAATGTGTGAGTTTGTCAATTCTAGTTTTGCCATGAAACCATGCTTGGTGTTGGTGCTTCCAAAAGGAATAAGACTCTCATCTGATTCTAATTAAATTAGCTCATTTTTACATTATGAACTTAGTTAGTTGGCCGACAAGTAAATATTCAGTAGTTAGTTTGACAGTAATACTTTTAAGAATCACTAAATTTGCGTTGTTTGGAAAAAACTTAACATGTTTTCATTGTGTCCGGAACTGCATTTCAATTTCAATATAGGTTCTTGATTTTTCAGAAAACTTTTATACAATTATATTTGCTTGCTACTCACTATTACTGATTTGCATAAACTTCACCATATGTCAAAACAGCTGTTTTCAAATTACTCAAGTAGTGTCCAGGAGGTTAGAGCCAAATCTGACTCAGATTCCAGCATCAATCGTTCACTAAGCAAAAGTCATGAGGAGAATTGGGATATGGACGGAGTTGCTATTTGTGATAACAACGACCTTTGATTTTTCACCACAATTTGGTGATATATTTTATCTAACTTTCTCCTCGAGAATTTTTCAAAAATTCCTCTCTTTCAGTCATTAGCACATGTTCTAACATCGAAAAATTTCCATTAGCACGGCTTTAGTTTCATCAGCACCCTGCTAAAAAACACGGGTACCACCCTTCTAACGATTTCTGGTAGGATCATAAATTTGACCAGGACCCCTGAATAATTGTTGAGCGAAGATAATCGCTGTTAATGCAGACAAAAGTTTTCCGGCTGTCAATGACAAGTTCGGCAGCGATGTTTAATTTAGGTGGTGCAATTCTTTTTATCTTCTTGATTTATATTCCGATTTCCTGTCAATCCTACAAATTAGTATGAGACAATACAAAAAATACTTTGTTCATTATATTTATATCCTCTGGTTCAATTTGATCTTCCCCATCCTCACTGCTGCTGGCTATAAAGTCATCATCAATTTCACGCTCATTTTCAGTCTTTTGCTTTTTAGCTGGCGTTGAAATTATGATCTGACTCTGATCATTGAGATTACTAACTAAGGTTTTCAATATGGCTCCAAAAAATCACCACTCTCCGGAGATGAGAGAGGGAAGGGAAACGAAAAAGGAAAAAAGAGAGGGAAAGAAAAAAGGGAAGAATGAAGGAGACACAGCGAAATAGTGTCAGCCAGCCAATCAAAAAAGCAACCAACTAACCAATCAATTAAACCAACCCGGGAATTAACCAACCAATCAACTGGTTTGGGAAGCAACCAACCAATTCGAGAAACAATAAAACCAACTGGTCAAGAAAACGACTAATCTGGGAATCACCCAACTGGTCTGGAGCAACCAACCAACCAACTGATCTATGAAGCCAACAATCAATCTGAGGATTAAACAGCCAACTGGAATGGAAAGCAACCAACCAACTGATCTAGGAAACAACCAATCAATTTGGGAAACAACCAACCAACTAACTGATCTGGGAATCAAACAACAAACTGATTAGGAAAACAACCAATAATTTGGGGAGTAACTTATAATTTGGGAGGTAACCAATTAATCTGGGCGTCAAACAAGTAGCTGATCTGGAAAGCAACCAACCAACCAATTGATCTGAGAAATAACCAACCAATTTAGGAAACAATCAACCAGCAAATCCGTGAACCAACTAACCAACCAACTAATCTAGGAAACAACTAACCAATTTGGGAATCAACCAATCGACCAACTGATTTGTGAAGCAACCAACTAACCAGACTGCCCCATAGGGAGCGGTATGATTCGGTATTTATTACCCCTATCTAAGGTCTTAAAAATTGATCACTGGATGCCTTATTCTGAGACAAACTAGAGTGGACATTTAGCTACACAACCCCACCAAATTTTCAACTTTACCCCTAAACCTGAAAAATATTATCTTGGCTTGGGGCAGACAATCCCACGGGGAGGGGTATGAGGGGGGTATTACCCCTACCTAAAGTCCTTAAAATTGATCACTGGTTGCCTAACTTTGAGACAAAATGACGTGTTTAGTGGACATTTAGCTACACTACCTCCGAAAATTTCCAATTTTACCCTGCCTGAAAAATTTGACCTTGGGGACTTCTGCAACCAACCAATCTGGTATAGAGATGGCACGAGTCCAGTTTTATGTAGTTTCCGAATCTGAATCCAGGAATTTAGTAAGTACCGAATCCGTATCCTACATTAATATTTATGTCAATTAAATTTGTAAAATCGGAAAAGCAACCAAAAATTTAGATTATTCGGCAGCAATATCTGTCACTTTTCCGAACTGATGGCGTTTCAATCATTCCCCAAAAAATGAGAAAAAAAATTATGTTTACAAAATGCAAAAATTTGTGAAGACCGCAGAAAAATTTTGTGAATAAATTGAAAAAGTCTTCATTTTCTAAGATATACTAACGCGCAATATGAAAGACAAACTGATTAAATCATGAGGTGAGACATTCTGGGTGGTAACAACTACTGAATGCTAACTAGTAAGTAGAATAGACATGGTTATGGTCGCCCTCGAGCTGGATTATAGCAAGCAATGATGAAAATAATCATTACCGGCGCGAAGCGCCGAAAAATTTTCAGGTTTCGACCTTTTAGAATGCACTGGAACGCACCTTCCCGACATATTTCTCATACACTTGACATTTTCCAATGGATTCGGACTCGGCCTAAAATTTTGGGCAAGACTACCGAATCCAAATCCGGAAAATCAGTGAAGTCGAATCCGAATCCAGAAACAAAGATCGAATCCAGCCGAATCCGAATCCGGGATTTGTCCCATTCCTAGTAGTCAACCAATTAACATTGGAAGTAACCAACCCATCTGAGAAACAATCAACCAGCCAAAAACAAATCTGGGAAGAATCGACCAATGTGGGAGTCAATCAACCAACCGCTCAATCAATTTACGAAACAACTGAACAGTCAATCTGGGAAACAGCCAACTAAACAATCAGGGATTCAGCAACCGTGAACCGAAAAATTAAAAAAACAATCAACAAGGTTGGGATTCAAACTTCAAGCAGGCAACTAACCAATAAAATGATCTGGTGAATAACTTATAGATCTGGGAGTCGTTAAAGCAACGATCCAAACTAGGGAACTAATCTGGGTGGCAGTACACGAACGAAACATACCTCGGAAACTAAAAAATCCACCTAATCTTAGAGTCAATCAATTTGGGAATTCCTGAACCAACAAATGTGACATGAGCATCAACAAACCAGTAGTGATCAATGCGGAATTCGGGTTCTGAAACAGAAGTAATAGAGAGAATTGATTTTTTTGTGCGCAGTTTACGTGTACAAAAATCGGCAAAATCAGCGTAAAAAAAATTTTATAACTCGGGTTGGGGGGCTATGCCCCCCAAATGTTTCAAGGGTTAAAAAAGACAAAGGTGCTCCTTAGGTTTTTTTTCGATGAAAAGTCAAGTCAGAAATGCCAATTTTACAGTAAATTAAGTGAAAAAATGTGGCCCCCCGAAAAAAATTCCTGGCTAGGCTATAGGCCTGCCTGCATAACACAAAAGTACACAGTATTGAAGAATCCAGCTTCTGCTGTTTTAGGTTCTGACGTTATAAAATGCTGGAGAATTAATTTATCGATAACTTAACAAGATTAAAGAAACAAGGTTCAAATTTTGTGTTCAAAAACATGTCTTTATCATTTTATCATTAAAAACGGTACTTTTACTGTCTTTAGTTTGAAAAAATTCAATTTAAACTTGAAATTCCTGAAAATTTCTTTCCTTTTTCACGTAAAATCCCCAAACAATTTTTCCTTTTCCGGATTTTTCCCCCAAAAAGCACGATTTGGGCGAAAACAGTGGATAGATCAATGTAAAGAATCATAAAATAGAGTCCGGCCCTTCGCGCCGGAAAATTTTTCAGTGTTTCCTGATTTAAGGGCCTGGAGAAGCATTTTATAATTTTATGATCAGATAGTGCGACAAAAATCTTTGTCTCACAACAAAAAAACAGTGATAAAAAGCACAGAAGAATACATTCAGGAGGAAAAGAGAAATACGATCAGGATGGTTTTTTATGGCGTAAAAAATTTTTTACTGCTTTTCCGTCAAAACGGTGTTTTTTATGGCGTAAAAAAATTTTGAGATTTAAAATTGCAGAGGCGGATTTAAAAAAAAATACTGGCGCCTCGTGAAGATTCTGATTTAAATGAATGCTCATTAGTTTTGTATGGGACGAACATTTTTGGGTTCGTACATTTGTTGGGAATTTTTTCAAAATTACAACGATTTCCGGCATGTCCTGGTCGGACAACGCCTTTCCAGGCTCTAAAATCAGTAAAATACTGGAAAATTTTCCGGTATATTGCGCCGGATTGTACTTCATATGTAGTTTTCGGATTTGTTCATCTAAGCGAGCTTTGAAAATATACGTTTGCAGATTTTATTCAACGTTTTTTAGTTGCATTGCATAAGGTAATAGTATCGGCAGGGCCGTGCACAAGGGGGGCGGGGGGGGCGGCCGCCCCCCCCCCCCCCCCCCATTGAGGCAGTAACTCTAAACCGAAAAGATGCGCTTTGGTGGACTTTAAAAGGTCAAAATCTCAAAATTTTCCGGCGCTTCGCGCCGATCATGGGTACAATTATAACTATATTCTATCAGGCGCGGCCGTTAGCATATCTACTTCGACTTACTAATTAATGCTCAACAGTTTCTATCAATCAAGTTAGCTCGTTTTATTTTCTAATCGATTACAGTCAATTATGTCGCCGAAAATAGAGATTTTTCATCAAGTTTTTCGATGTTTCCCTCGATGATTGGAATTTTTTAAACGTTTGCAATCTGAACTTTTGCGTTTATTGAAGATGGAAATTGAAGACATTACTCCAGAACGCGATTTCAAAACATTTGTTCACGAATTATCTGTTGGAGAGATTTATTTTTCAGCGTTTTAAAATACAAAAACCCGAAAATTTTTACGGCGCTCCGCGCCGGCATGGGAGGCAAATTACGCTTCATCAGTCTGATTTTAATTTATTTCCCAAGGTTATGAGGCTTCATTTTCCAGCGTTTTAGAAGGTGAAAATCCAAAAATTTCTGTATAGTGAAATTCTATAGAACACCAATATATTCTTCATGAGCTCATTTTGACTAACATAACCAGAATTTTCTCAATTTTTTTCCTCATTTTTGCAGGTTTCTGACTACAAATACAACAAAATGCTTGAGTATGCTCCTAAAATGCATAAAAAAGCATCCGTAGCCACATTATAAGCGTTTTTAAAAATGTGGAAAATTTTTGGAAAAATTTTGGTTCCGGTTCTCATGTGGAAAAAATCTTCGAGGAGAAAAAACGGTGATGCACACAGTATATCCGCGTAAGATCAACATATATCCGCGTAAGATCAGTGAAAAAATCTAGTCCGCACCCCCATGAAAAAATCCTGCGCACGGCCCTGAGTATCAGTATCGGCTAAAACTTCTCTTTCACCAATGTTTATGAACAAGTAGCAGGATCTTTATTTTAAAAAGCAAATTCATGTCTAACCGTACAAACAACATGAATTTGAAATTCTCTAGCATTCTGTATGAGAAGCTTTTAAGAGAAAGAAAGCTGCATTGTTCAGTATCACATCGTATGCTTGTCCGCTATGAAAAGCATGAATTTAAGTATGAAAGAATTTATTCTGGAAGAAGTTTTAAGTAAACCCGCGATTTTTTAGTGTATTAAAATTTTGTTCGTATACAATAATTTTTTGTCTAATTTTTGTATATGTACAAAGAGACTTGTACAAAAAGACTGTGGCTATCATTTGCAACAATCTAGCTCAGGCACGGACTTTATCGAGCTTTACTTTTGTTTTTTATTCAATTTTGTTTTCATTATGTAAAATGTTTTGTCTGGTTCTGTCAGTAATCTCCGAAAATTTGTGTGCGAAATTCGAATTTCGAAAAATTCGAATTTAATGAAAATAAGAAACTT
This sequence comes from Romanomermis culicivorax, assembly GCA_963922205.1. Classification (NCBI taxonomy): domain Eukaryota; kingdom Metazoa; phylum Nematoda; class Enoplea; order Mermithida; family Mermithidae; genus Romanomermis; species Romanomermis culicivorax. The sequence goes on from CAWUHX010000045.1 coordinate 55,990, forward strand.
TCTCAATAATTTGAAAGTTTTTCCCACTTGTGTTGTATGAGCATAACTAGCAGGGTTTTTAGACCAATTAGGAGCCATGGCTCCTAAAAATTCCGATTGGCTCCTAAAATTTTAGCGGCACAAGCCAAATTGGCTTGTAAAAATTATAGCCCAATGATCCTTTTGATTAGTAGATTCCTGTACGGGGATGCATTTTTATGCATATTGAAATGGAAAATACCAAAAATTTTCCGGCGCTTCACGCCGGATTTCAAATCATTTATGATTCTTAGTATCATTCTGTTGTGCGGTTAGAAAATGTCGGCCTAGTTTATGCTTATAGCTTTTAAAAATCAGCCTGGTATGGGAGAATGTTTGAACTTGTATTGCTTTTTCGCGTATTTGACAAAAATTAAGGTTTTTCTAAATTGTTTTTACAAAATCGTTTTGCAGTGCTTTAGAATTTTCGGTCATCATGAACATAACTTTTTGCATTTGGAAAATGATTGAAACATCATCGGCATGGGAAAATGGCAGATTTTCTTGCTATCTGAAAAAGCCATCCAGATTCTTTGTTGCTTGCCTAATTTTTGAATTTTAGTTTGCCAGACTGAAAACACATTGAATTCACTGAAAAATTGGACACATTTCATGCAAGGAAAAGATATTTAAAAAACTCATTTTCCAACGCTATAGAATATCAAAACCTAAAATTTTCTACTGGTGCTAAGGGCCGGAAATAATTTTCAATATTCAAGTCGAAGTAAGATACCTATCGCGCTTATTTAAACTTCAAATCATTTGAAACTTTTTGATATGTTGAATGAAAAATGGTGAAAAATGAATGAGACTTGTACAAAAAGTGAAAAATGGTGAAAATAAATGGTGAATGAATGGTGAAATGGTGAAAAGATCATGATCGATCATCGGTAAATTCAGAAGACTGTGCTGAAAAAATGAATTTTTGACATTTTAGAAGCCTAGAAATCACAAAAGTTCCGAACAAGTTACTCTAGTCAGTCTTTTGATTTTTTTCTCCAAAACTCTGGAACTTCAGTTTTAAAAGTCTGAAACTGACGCGAACTGAATGAAATACAAGGGATATAAATTTTAATCATTTTCTGATCATTTGGCGAATTTATCAGTTTTAGATTGAGCAACTTAAAATTTATATGTGCAACCAAATTTTTCCTCAAGATACAGATCAACCTGTCTTGTGCGAAAAAACCCTGATTGGTTTGAATAAGGACTGACCTAATTTGTGAGCTTATTATTCTGTGTGTGATTACGAATGTATTCAAAATGATTGATCTGTTACGTGGGCCTCTACTGTGATTTTGAAGAGTGTTTTTGACTAAATTTGACGAAAAAAATGTTTTTTACTACCACATTTATTTACGAACTTTTTAGTTTTGGCTTGTCGAAATTCCTATTGGCCTGTAAAATTTTGATTTTAGGAGCCAAATGGCCTGTCGAGAAAAAACCAAAAAAGCCCCTGAGAGTAGGAAGATTCCTTGTCCAGCAGTTCAGTCTTGGAGTTTTTGGGCGTTGTGCAACGGGAAGAAATATGCCATCGGTAAAAATTTTGGTACCCGAACTAATATGGAAATTATGACTCTCCAGATTGTTCACTGAATTTGCTGTATTTGGCATTATCTAACCTAAAATTCATAATCTTATTTTCCCCCTCAATCCACACACTTTTCAATTTTTTTCCTCCATAATTTGCTAGCAGCGAAAGTTTAGAACTGAAGCGAATCGAATGGAATTCAAGAAAATTGATGTGGAATCGCTTTTCCAAAAAATAGCAAGTTGTCAATTTTAGAGAGAGCAACCAAAAATTTCTCTCAACCTGACCTGTGCAAAAAAGCTTCGATAACCGGGTATATCCTATTTTGGGTCGAAAACGACTCTTTTAAAATGGAAATCGGTCAAAAAGCGAAAATTATCCGGCTCTTTGGGCTGAAACAAAGTTCAGTTCCATTTTTAATGGGTTAGATGAATAAAGCATCTGTCAAGATTTTTAAGCGACAAGACGATTTCGCGACAATGGTGAAAACACAGCTTCTTTTTTTCCCGCCAGCCTTGTCAAAATTTTTTCCCCATTTTCCCGAAGTCGTTTTGTTCGCTTAAAAATATTTATAGACGCTTTATTTAAGTGTTTTTGAGCTTTTTCAAACCTTCTGGTGTTTTTAGAGCCGTTAATTCATTAAAATTGAGTAAAAATAAAATTTTCGAGTTTGAAGTCTAATTTGCCAGCATTGTGGAACAAGTTTTCCAGCAAATTATCCAAGCGCATAATGACTTTGAATAACATCAGAAATCGACAGTTGAGTCCAATATGATGACAAGTGAGAGCCCAAAAAAGACGGTAATTTTTTGGGTATTGACATTCTGCGACGCTGGAAAATCAATTTTCAGATTATTTTTTGCAAGAATTAGATTCGAATTTTCTGTGCAAATGTCGTAATTTCTAGGAATTTATTATTTGAAAAATTTGAAAACCAGTAATTAATTCGTAAACTTTCATGAACTTGGCGGAAAAGATATGAGTAAGAGTAGAAATTTCTGAAAACTAGGGTAAAACACGTTACATTGGACGCTCGTTGACTTTTGATGGTCCAGCGACGTGAAAAAAAGGAGAACTAATAATTTTTTTAAGAGTATTAGACACAAAATCCCTCTATAAGATGGCAAAATTTTATACTACAACTACTTTTTCCCATGGAGTGTAAACCTTTTTTTAAAACCTAGTACATGTCCATTGCTTGGGCGGGCTCCTACCTAAGATTGGATAGTAAAAAAAATTTTTTTTAAAGTCGACAACGCTTTAGTGGCAATAAAGGCGACTTTTAGTAACACAATAACCATAACGAAAATCTATTGCAAAAAACGAGAGATCTTATAATGAAACAATAATGATGAAGCACGTAATCTCTGAAGTTTTTTATTTACTGTACAACGTATTTTGATCATCCATTCATTCATCCTTTTATTCATGCAAATATAAACTCAAGTGTCCATTATAGTGCAATATAATGAACATAAAAACACCAGATTTATCGAAATTTTCAGGTAAACAATTATTACACACGAGAGGTCGCCAAGGTAAGATTTTTCAGGTAAGGGTAAAGTTGAAATTTTGCGGGAGTAGTGTGGCTAAATGTCCACTAAACACTTCATTTAGCCTCAAAATTAGGCACCCAGCGATCAATTTTTAGGACATTAGATAGGGGTAATACCTCCCTTATACCCCTCCCTATTGGATTGTCTGTTACAGACTAACGTATTTTTTGAACTTTAATTACGCATTTTTCGAACGACTCCGTTCATTTTCGTCGGACTACAAGTCTTATAAGCTCTTTTAACACCAGATGCAAGAACAATGACTTAGAAATGTTCTTAACTCCTCAAAAATGCGAAAAAATTGTCCAATGTTAGGTGGGCAGTGTCCAATGTTTGGTGAAACAATCTGAGATGAAAAAACCGATATTTAAAGTATATTTTCAGTTAAATCCATGTAGATAATCCGATAAAGCAAATAAAATAACTCCAAAAAAGTGGCTGAAATGACCATATAACATTAGATAAGTAAAGTTCTCTCCGTCCAAATTTCGATATTTCTCGGGCCGAGACGCAAAAACGACGATTATTTAAAAAAATTGAATTAATAATTTAAACACAGCATATTCTTATGAAAGGACATATTATTAACCTAAATGTCCAAACATATTTACTTGAAGAACAATATTCATTAAGATACAACGCTTTGGAAAAACAGTGGGCTAAATTAAAGAACTTGGGCGCCGCCCCTTACAGTTGATGTAAAAATTAAAGATTTAGGTGTTTTAATATGTAATATTTTAATTTATTTATTATTATTTAATATTTTGATATGTAATAATAACCTTAAGTTTTCTGATCATATTTCAGGAATGATTAAAAAAGCTTATTATGTTATCGCCTTACTTTTTGAGATTTTCAAGTCTGGATGTGCTGATCTGATTCTTAAGGCTTATAAAGTATATTTCGACCTATTTTAGAATATGCCAGCTGCGTTTGGTCACCTCATCTTTTAAAGGACATGAAGAACGTCGAAAAAGTACAGAAATATTTCACAAAGAAACTTTTGCATTTTCCCAAGGATATGAACTATGATGATAGACTTCAATTTTTAAATCTTGAACCATTAGAATACCGCCGAATTTTATTTGATTTATGCCATGTGTACAAAATTATTCATGGCTTCATAGATATGCCAACTAAAACATTATTTTCTTTCTCAAATGTTATCAAACCAAGATATCCTCACGAATAAAAACTTTCTATTTCAAAATGTAAAACAGATATTCGTAAAAATTTTTTTACGCTTCGGGTTATACAAATTTGGAACAAGCTTCCTCAGTCTGTTATCACGTCATCTAATGTAACATCTTTCATGCATCGTCTGAAAAATGTAGACAAACAAACTTCACTGGGTAATTAATTAGGCGTCTGTGTCAGCGCGTTTTTTTCCGCCTTCAGTCGCCTGTATAGTCGATTATTACACTTCATTAATCCGCATTACATTTTTTTCTCTATTAACTGTTTTTTGCTAACCGTTTTTTTTGTATTCTTTTTACAATCGACTATCGAATAAAATATTACTATTATTATTATTAATATATTAATCTTTTCATTTTCTCTCCAAAACTCAGAAAATTGGGTTTTAAATGTCTGAAACTGACGTGGACCGAATGAAATACAAGAAAACTAGTTTTCAATGGTTTCCGATAAATTTAAGCAAATTTATCTATTTCAGACAGAGTGGGCAACTAAAAATTCATCTGTGCAACTAAAATTTTTCACCAAGTTGCACATATTGCAACCTGGCCTGTGCAAAAAAACACTGCTTCTGGCTCATAGCTTTTCAGCCAAAGTTATGAAAGGTTACGAACGAGTCAAGTATTTTGAAATTTTTCGAATGATAAATTTCTAGAAATTACGATTTATGAACACAAAATTTAAATCTAATTTTTAAGACATGATCAGAATGCTTTAAAAAGCTCAAAAACACTTGAGTAAATAAAGTGTTTATGAGCATTTTCAAGCAAAAAAACGAGGATTTCAAGACGAAAAAATTTTTTTCCAAATGTGGAAAAAAATTGACCTCTTTCCACACATCGTTTTTTTCCCTCAAATGGGGTCTTTTGAGGAAAAAAATTTCGAAATAGTGGGCAAAAAAGATGGCACCTGGAGACCAGTAGTCGACTATAGAGGAATCAACCAAGTGACAAAAGATGATAAGTTCCCTATACCACGAGTCGATGACTATTTAGATGCGTTGGGAGGCACAAGATACTTCTCGACTTTGGATTTAAAGTCGGGATATTGGCAGGTGCCGATGCACCCGGATTCGAAAGAAAAGACAGCGTTTATATGCCAAGATGGACTTTTCCAATTCAAAGTAATGCCATTCTGACTTAAGAATGCTCCCACAGAATTTCAGCATCTCATGGAGCGAATTCTGTATCCATACGTATGGAGAATATGCTTAGTATATATCGACGATGTAATAATTTTTTCCAAAACCATCGAGGAGCATTTGGAAAATCTGGAAACCATATTTCAATGTTTGGCAAATGCAAATTTGACATTGAAACCTGACAAATGTTCCTTTATGCCAGCCAGAGTAAAATTTTTAGACCACATATTGGACAAAAACGGCATGTCAGTTGACCCACAAAAAATAGAGGCAGTTAAAAATTTCGAAGTGCCTAAATGTATCAAGCAGCTGCAGAAGTTCTTGGGATAAGTACAATGGTCAAAGCGTTTCATACATAATTTAGCCTTCATCGCCAAAACCTCTATTTGAAGCTCTTGTAAAGAAAAACAGAAAGGAGAAATTTGAACTCTCGCAAGAACAGTTAATGGCTTTTGAAAGTGTAAAAAATGCCTGAATGACAGCACCTTTCCTTGGATATCCAGTATTCGACGGATCAGCAAGATTCGTCATTCAAACTGACGCTTCGGGGACGGCAGTAGGTGCGATTTTGTACTAGGAAACACAAAATGATCGCTGGACAATAGCTCATTCGAGTAGAGTTTTGAACGACCCGGAAACAAGATACTCAACAATGGAAAGGGAATGTCTAGCGGTTGTCTACGGGTTCAAGCAATATCGACATTATGTTATGGGGTTTAGGGTCACAGTTAGAACAGACCATAAACCACTAATGTGGCTGTCCGCAGAAAAACAGCAGAACCAAAGATTGTTGAAATAGGCGTTATATCTGGGACAATTCAATTATACACTTGAACATGTGGCTGGAGGCGAGAACGCTTTTGTGGACTTTCTATCAAGATCAGATGAGAAAGATAAACCAAGAAGCCGAAATCGAGAAGGTAACGAAGAAAAAGTGGACGAAAAAGCGAAGATGGAAGCCGAATGCATGGCAGTAACGCAAGCCATGACAAAGCAAATGCTTGAACCCGAGACTCAAGAAACATTCATTGATCCCCCACCACCGATGCAAAAGGAAATAGATCAAATACCGGAGGAAGCAAAAAGAGAATCCGAACTATTTTCCCTGGACCTGGTAAGAAAGCGACAACGAATGGATTCAAAATTAGCAGATATTTTCAAGAATATTGCGGAAAATAGCTCAAGAAAGTACTTCAACAGTTTTCATCTGGAAAATGATATATCATATCGAGAAAATATCCATGGAAAAAATCAGCTGGTGATCCCTACAAAACTTAGATACCTGGTTTTGCACCAATATTATGGTAACACATTAATGGGACACCAAGGTATAGATCGAATCATTGCCGCAATCGGAAGTAAATTTTGGTGGTCAAATATGGAGGACGACATTATCAAATGGATAAAATCCTGCGTTGTATGCCAACTGTGCCACCCGATATCAAACCCAGTTCAACCATTGAACCCTATACCCATATGCTACCCACGGGAAATAGTAGCTACAGATGTGGTCAGCATTTCACCTCTACAGGAAAAAAGACCCTATGTAATCCTATTTATGGATTATTTTACTAAGTGGGTCGCAGCCAAATGTATACCAGACCAAAAGGCCGAAACAATAGTGAAAGCATTCATGGAAAAAGTTATCTACACTCACGGAACACCGAAACATCTGCTGAGTGATCAGGGCTCAGCATATATGTCTCAATTAATGACAGACATTTGCGACCTTCTAAACATCAAGAAAATGAACACAACACCATACCACCCCCATGCAATGGTATGGTGGAAAGATTTAACCAAACCTTAATCGAACAAATAAGGAGGGTGGCAATAACCGATCCAGATGATTGGCCTCATTATCTGGAGCAAATTTTATTTGCTTATCGGGTTACGCCCCATAAAACCACAAAAAAATTCGCCACACAGCCTGTTGTACGGCCATGGGGCAAGATTTCAATTCAACAACGAAATTGCGTGGCCCATAATTATGCAGAACAACTATGATACATATAAGTACATGTTGACGGAACATCTCCACAACACATACAAATCGATAAATGAAAATCACAAAAAATCGGTGGCTGAATGAAAATTACAGTATGATAAGAAGGCTCATGAGAAAACATTCCAAGTTGGTGAACTTGTGCTCTACCAAAAAGGAATCATAAAAGGGAAGGCCGACACAACAAATGACGGACCTTATGAGGTAATAGAGACACAAAATTTGGATAAAAATGTCATCAAAATACGCTGTGCTGGGAAACTAGATTCGTGTGTACAGATAGTTTCCATTAATAGCGTAATGCCTTTTGTTACGCGGACACCTGAATTTTACTGTAGCTCATAATTCATTTTTATCGTTGTATTTTTGTGTTTTGTTCAAATTTTGTTTTACTTTGTGTTCCTTTTTACCAATGTCTTATGTATTATATTTTTCCCCTTTTTTTCTTGCAATTTTTTAATCGTACTAACTTATTTTTGGTAATTTTTATGGTAGTTTTAGGCGCAGATCAAAAGATAAGCCCAATTTTCAGAACTTATTGTAAAAACAATGTCTTTTCACATGCTTGGTGTGATAGACAGAAAATGTTCATTAAGCCGTACGCTGGTAATAATTTTATTTCAAAAGTTTCACCCCATGATGGAGCCGATTTTCGAAATACGATTCGCGAATTTTGACTTTTACAGAACAATTGTTAATTTGTGAATAGCGGAATTTGAAGTATTCATTTGGTATGGAATCCCACGATGTCCAAGATGGCAAAAATCTCATCCGGTTGCAAGAATGGTGATATAATATTAATTTTGTATTGAGCAGACAAATAATTCAAAGAGAACGTAATTATAAAAAATGTGACTCTAAATTGGCTGGCCAGCAATTTATTCGCCGAGGATTTTGGATGTTCGAGAGCCTGATCAACTCCCTTATAGCCAAATTTATTCTTGTGCCGCCGAGTCGTTTCGTGTGTATTATTGGAAATTATTAGTTTTGGAATTATTCATGGGTGTTCTTTGGCCGACCTTGAATGGTTACCCAGGAGCATTATGTTCTGGATAATAACGTTTTGCCATTTCGTCAAAAATTTTGTTGATGCCCATTGTTGCAGCCAGGAATGTATTATTTGCCACTGAATTATCGTGGACTCGTGAAGGTAGGCATTGATGATTTAAACTGCATTCTTTTTTCAGAGATGACGTGTCACTTCAAAAAGTTCCCCCACAAATGCAGTTTCGAAGAAATTGGTTTCCTGGTACAACAATAGTCCTCAAAGTATGAAAATTCGAACGATATTTGCCCCATGGAACCGGAAGGAAGAATTACAACATCCATGGTGTGGCCATTACGAGCAATGGTGAAAGCAAATATATCTTTGCAAATCCTTGACCTTGCTCTTTTTGAGGTCGGGGTAACTATGTTGTGTGTAAAAAATCTTTTTCAATGTAATTTTTCTTAATTCTGATTTCAAAGTTTTTCTCGGTCTATGCCTTGCAATATTGTATCTCCGGGATCTGTGCCTTAAAACTTGCCTCGTTCCTTTAATTTGTTTTGTGTTTTCTCTTCTGCATTTTTTTCCGTTATGGATAAACCTGTGCGAAGTTACCTTTGTTTTTTTCTCTCGTTCGTTTTTCTTTTGTGAGTCCGTATGGACTATTGAAAAATTTTTTTCCGTAGTCTCGTAAATTTTTAGGTTTTTTTTCGTTTCTCTAAACATTGGCCACCCAAAAACATTGTGCATGTATTAGGCAGCTTCACGCTACCATTTCAAAATCTTCCTTTATCTTTTTCAATTCTTATACATTTTCATTCTAATTCTTTCTATGGGGCACAAACCATGTTGTGGGTTTAAGTTTACCTAGTAATTATGCAGACTCACTTTGACAACAAATACCATATACATTTTGGTTCAAAATCTAGACAGCCAAAGGCCCAGAGGATTCAATCTTCTGGCATCCTTTCTCCCTGGGGGCAGATAATACCAAAGGCATTGGGGGGGGTCAGTGTCCGGCCAAGGGGCCAGTGGAGGAGCGGGGGCGAAAAAAGCAAAGTCAAGCGGGCTCACCACCCATTCCAATAACCCCCCCTCCGGAGAGGACAAAGACGAATGCCAAAATCGATGATAAGGGTGCCCACGATACAACATACATCAACGGCAGTAATGGGCAGCCCACCATCAAACACGGGCACCACGGGGGTTCGCCGCCGATCAAATTGTTTTTATGCATCGAAATTCGGCCCGAGTGCCGCCAACGTTTTCGTTCAAAATTTTTTTTTATTGATTGTTCGGGACTACGAGCCCACAGGGCGTATTTTATAGATGGACTTTTATTGTTTGCATCGGGGTAGCATCCGGCCCCATTAGCCCCAAAATTTTATAGATACCATTGGAAACAGACAATTTTTTTTCTTATTATGTCAACAACGCGTAGCATTGTTGCGGAATGATACTGGAGTCGCTGGCCGATGGCGTGGACAGACTGGGGCCCTTGGGGGACCTCCTGACTTTTCCCTTTGCTGGCGGGAAAAGTCTTGCCTTTGGGGGGGGGGATGTCAGAGGCTCAATTCCTCTGACTTTTGGTCCTCTATTCATTATACTTTTATTTTCTAGAGCTCTTTGTTGTTAAAGTAGCTCCAATTATTACTAAGTAAACAAACAGACAAAACGGTTTGTGTCACACATTTTTGGCCCTAAAACAAACAAATGGATGGCGCGAAAGTTTTGCATATAACAGGCAATGTTGATGTTAGGCACCCCGTCGTGCAGTTTTTTATTATTGAAAAATTATCGTTTTTGTTGGCCGTTATTTGTGCGCAGTGGCAAGGAAAGGAACGCAGACGTCATCACTAATTATTGTTATTATTTTTCATTTTCACATTGCGTTGGCATTGCAGTCGAGAGCCGAGCGTAGCCTATTGAGAAGTTTAGTGAGTGGTTATTGGAGACAGGTAGTTCTGTCTCAGTTTTCTTCTGAGGAAAGTTCAGTTTCAGTCCTGTAGGGGGTGAGGCCACTTGAGCCGTGTTTTTGGTATCTGAGAACCCCTGTAGCTCTTTGGGCAGGGTGGAGAAAGGAATTCGTGGGTCAGTGGATAGTTCAGCATCGGTGTTTCGTGGTTGGCGTTGGATTCTAACCTTTGTCTTCTGTTTTGTTATCGTTTTATTAACAATAAACCTCTTCGTACAACCAGTTTCAGATAGGTACTGTGGGTTAAGAGTTAGCACCGGGTTAGCATCAGGTGCTGTACCAGATTGGATCTCCCAAGAACCGCAGCTAGGTAGCCGAGGGTATACGTCCACCATTTTTTATTACAACATATAGATTCTCCAGAGCTCCAGGTTCAGCTTTTTCCCAGGCCACAAGCAGAAATTTGAAGAAAGACCAGTAGAATATTAAAATTCAAAGTTAAGCTACTGCTCAACTTCTTCAGTGTGATTTATATGGGAGTAACTGTATTGATTTGGTACAATATCAGTATCTTATGTATCTTTCCTTTTCAACCCTAACCACCTTGATTTAAATTTGAACTACTGTAATTTGCAAAAAGTCATAAAAAACTGTTTTCTAACAAATTGAAAGCTTTCACCGAGAACATCATTCACTCACATTTTTTTGCAAAGTTCAGGATGCCTTATGTGTCCTGGGAAATCTGAGAAAGTTATTTCCTCTAAATCGAAAAGGAGTACTTGAGTTCCGGAACAAAATCGTTATGGAACAAACAATGTTGCAGCACAACTCAGCCCCAACAGTTCATTGTCTGAGGTCTATTTCTTATGGCTGGACGTGCATTTAGTTCTAGGTTTAGAATCTGATTGCTCTACTATTTTCAGAAACGCCGTGAATCATTTCACATTTCTTCCTCAATAGGCTTATTGTAAGACTAGCTGAAAAGAAAAGGAAAATTCAATTTGCAGAGGAAACCAAACATAATCAATTTTTTGATGAGATTAAATGTGTGTCATCATGTGAGATGAAAACTTTACAGAAAATACAAACTTCACAAGATAAAATATGGAACTGAACTTGACCACGCGAGAATCAAAATTATGCAGAATAAGTTATAAAATAAGTTATAACAAGAATAAGAATAAGGGTAAGCTTTTTGTGAATAAATAATGTGTTTACAATGTCACGGATCAAAAAAATCATTTTCTCAATACAGTATTAAAAATAAATGTGAAAACTTTGCATCTAAAGACGACAAAATTTGGATTTCTAGACACTTGCTGTTGACATAATGAAGATCAAATTACACTTCTGGAAACATCTTCCATTATTAATTTTGTGTTACAGCCTCATATTTCGAAATACTAGTAACCGACTCTCACAAATTTTCGATTGCTAACAATTATGGCCGACCGTGATTCTGATGTCTTTGACATTTTCCGAGTCAATGGGCTCCAATAACGAAAATTGTAGGCTACTAATGATTTCTGTTAGTACAATTACATGCTACTAAATGCAAAAGTAACAGTGTTCCTGTTGAAAAGTTGGCCCATTACAAGTCTTATTGACATTCGAGGCTTGATCTTATCTGCAGTCCACTTCTTCAAGTACTCATTGTCAATTTTATTCTAAAATGATCGTTAATCTAAAATGAAAGATTGCAACAATTGCAACAAAGTTCTTCACACAAAGCTCTTACAACCATATGTGGACTGAATGAATTTTAAAAAATTAGAGAGTGGATGCACAAACGTTCAGTTCCATTAGTTGTATAGTTCTTAACAAACTATAAGAATATGAAGTAGAACTCGAGTACAAATTTCATCCTTCGTAAGCGTTCTAAAAACTGAGCTTATAGAATTGTTATTTTCTGCTGTCTCTCGCGTTATTTAGCTGCAAGTTCGAGTCGAATTCGATGAATGAAAAACTCACAATTAATGGTGACACAGACGATTTAGAAAGCATTACTGCTTGAAGGGTTGGCTGAACTCACACAGAAGATAGTGCCTTTTTTGATAAATTTGTCCCAATGTTAGTTATTGAGGACTGAGGAAAGTTGAAAATTATTGAAGAAAGTAGCAAAAGACATCATCAAACACGTTCTAAACGTAGTTTTGAAATAGAGAACTGGTTAGTTATCTTAATTTTGATAGACATAACACGGAAAACAATATACAACATGGATTTTTTGGTAAAACTTGATGAATCTTGAAAAGTTTGATTCAATGCAAATGCTCAATGTAAGAAATTTATCGAAAGCATTGTATTTTAATTTCAGTGCTATTGTCAGAGGGTCAATTCCTCTGACCTTTGGTCCTCTAATTAATACATTTTTATTTTCAAGAGTTTCTTTGTTGTTAAAGTATCTCCAATTATTATTGAGTAAACAAACCGACAAAACGGTTTGTGTTACAACATTTTTGGCCCCCAAAACAAACAAATAGATAGCGCGAAAGTTTTGCATATAACATGCAACATTGATGTTAGGTACGCCATTGTGCAGTTTTTTCATTATCAGTATTTTGTTGTTTTCGTGAGTGGTGGCCAAGAAAAAGAGTGCGAACGCGGACACCATTACTACTTATTATTGTTATCATTCGTTTATATGACCCATTGGTGTTGCAAGCAGGAGCCAAGTGTGGCCAGAGGAATTCCGACGATCCTTTTGGTTGAGAAGTTAGTGAGTGAGTGTTGGAGACAGGTAGATCTGTCTCAGTTTTCATTTGAGGAAGTTCAGTTTCAGTCCTGTAGAAGGCGAGGCTGCTTGGGCCGCGTATTTAAGTATCCAAGACCCCCTGTGGCTCTTTTCCCAGGGGCCGATGAAGGAATTCGGGTGTCAGTGGCTAGTTCAACATTTGTGTTCTGTATTTGGCATTGGCACCTAACATTTGTCCTCTGTTCCGTTCTTGTTCTATTAACAATAAATCTCTTCATACAACCAGTTTCAGCTAGATACTGTGGGGTCAGGGTTAGCACCAGATTAGCATCAGGGGCTGTATCTCATTGGATCTCCCAAGAACTGCAGCCAGGTAGCCGAGGGTATACGTCCATTTTCATTGCAACACTATCACTATCAGAACAGCTGAATGTAGACACTTACAGTCAACTTGCACCTATGAGTTTATTTGCACGTACACGGACTAATGCCACTGCATGAGTTGCAGCTCAGGTGAACCTCTCTTTATCATCTCCAATTTCTGTTTTGAAAAATCGATGACAGCAGAATTAATCAAGATTATTCCATTTTATATGTTGAAATCCTCCAAGTCACCATTAACTCTCATTGCAAACTTCCATAGAATGCACTTATTGTTTCAGCTGAGCACCTGCTTGATCGATATTAGTAAAAAATTGTTAAGCTGCATCTGAGCAAAGATTTGGACTTTTAAGTCTATTCGACCATTAAGCTGGAGCTTAGGTCAGACAAGTACTTAGAAAGTCATGTTACAGCTTCCTGTGAAAAGATGAGGAGTCGGGGATAGCTGTCTTTGTATTTTATGTTATTAAACAATAATGGCTGGTCGTTTGGTTTTATCAGTTTATGAAGAAGAACGTCAAGATAGAATTCATATAAATCGCGTTTTCGTGATCATCTGTGTCCCTTGGATTTTTACAATGATAAAGACCCTTATGCTAGATATTGGTTCGATCGAGAATCAATAGAGAACTAAAAAAGTGACAACCAAAAAGATGATGACAAAAGCTGCAAAACTTTCTCTAGAAATCGATAACAATTAATCGCTTATTTATGCATGTGCCATCGATGTCAGTTGTTTCCAAAATGTTTAGTTTATGTAGGTAACTAGATATTACTGTCGAATTATGCACACAGGAGAAAGTAAACATTGTAGAGGCACAAAAAATTTTTGATACAAAAATTTAAGCAACAACTTGACCTTTGCTAAGCTGTAGCTTCACTTCCAGCGCAAAACATATGAAAAAAGTTAAGCTGGAGCAAGCTGGTGCTTAACTGGTCTCTCTTGCTCAACACCAGCTTCTTTTAGTAATACTAACTTAAGCTTCGGCTTAACCAAGGCGAATTTAAGTTCCAGTTTAAATTTAAATTCCTGATCTATAGTAATACTGACCCAGTTCACTAAAAAACCTCTAGAATCCGCGATTTCTATAAAAGTGTGAGCTATACAATAAATATGGCATTTAAGATACTTTGAAGACGTATTCCATTTGACTAATTCCACACTTACGGCTTTAGCTCATGGAGGTGTATAAAATAGAAGATCAATCTGAATGTATTTGTTTTTTCGACGAGTATTTAGTGCTCTATCTAAAATATGCATTTTATATGACCACACCGTATCTTACACACCGTACACACCACTATATACCATTTGTATGCTGGCAATTATATAAGTTTTGACTGTTCATTTGACTATGATGGTCAGGTATATTGGCCAATTGACCCACAATCAAAAAACTACACCTTTTGTTCTCTTTCTGCAGGGGCATGAAGAATGATTTTTCATTTGTTTTTACCATCGAATGTTGCATTGTATGTGGATAGCCTTCTAAATTAGTATAGTGTGATATAATGTTTATTGAGATCAAGGCTGCTGACGCTCTTTTAGACCGTGACTGTGCAGTTCCGTGTGAGTGGTTTCAAACTGAGCTGACTTTATGATGATATCAACTTTGAGAAAAAAGTTTTGAGAAAACAGTGGAACACAGTCGGTTAGTGGTCAATCTTTGCGATTTTGAAGTTCATAAGTACTCAATCATCACTGAACATGACTTTTTCAGACTTCCACAGTCTTTCAGGATATGTACCACTTTCTGTGTGAACTTCAGCGGCTGTTTCAGCGGGCCCCTTATGTGATGGGTCACATCATTTTTATAAGCTGAAGAATTTTTCAGGCTTGTTCGATGGCACAATACTCGAAGCAAGTCGCGTCAGTGCCAACCAGGTCAAAATAATGGTGGCGTTTCCATCCTTCGACGTGTCGGAGCTAAAAGTAATTCGAGATAAAAAATTATAGTTCGTTTTAGACCAGCTCATCAAAGATGCTCATGCTCCACCTAAACGCTTTTTATGCATGGGCTTAAAGCTGAACTTGTTCTTCTATTGTAATACAGTCTACGTTCCCTGTTTTACTTTGATGACCAGAAAATTCTGACTAGATGCAAACAGTGTAACCCTGCAACTACGAAATGGGAAGGACCATAATCCAGTTTAACATAAGCAGCCAATTATGCCGGAGAGTAGCATTGAGCGACATCCTGCGTTCCAAGTGAAGCCACATCGTAGTTGCCCCAATTATTCATGTTTTTAGAGTTCCCACAGCACTGTTTCACGGTCCTTGGCACATGCTTCACGCGAAAATGCTCACGGAGCAGTTCAATGTCTTGGGAATCTGTTCGACAGAATCGGTTTCAACAGCATTTGATTCAGCGATTAGAGATATCTTGATTGTTCTACAAAAAGTTATCATAGAACATGAAAGCAAAATTAAAGACCTGTGCAGAAAGGTTCAAAATTTATTTAAGACTGATTAAAATCCAAATTTACATCATGATTTCCTTTAGCATAGAACTTACGGTGGACGAGACCGGCAAAATCAAGGAAAAAAATTATTCACAGCGAAAAAAATATTTTATGCTAGAAAATTTTTATTTGGCAGCAGAAAAAAAATTTGGAACGGAAAACACAATTTTCGCCGAAAAAAATTTTTTTCCGGACAAAAAAAATTTTTTTTGCGATGAAAAATTGAAATTTTCATTTTACCGGTTACGGGCACCTGCGTCGGTCGAGACCGGCAAAATCAAGAAAAAAAAATTTTCCACAAGAAAAAATTTTTTTCGCCGGGAAAAAGAATTTTACCCCCGAAAATTTTTACTCGGCAGCAGAAAAAAAATATTTTGGGGTAGAAAAAAAATTTTTCGATCAAAAATTCGAAAAATTCGAAATTGAAAAATTTTTTTTTTGTTTGAAGCAAAATGGAAATTTCGTTTTGCCGCTCTCGGGCACCTGCATCAGCCGAGATCGGCAACGGCTGATAGCGGCAATAATTGATGAGTATGTTCTGTTTGTTTTTATCTGCTTATAACAGCGCGAAAAACAAGAGAAGTACTGTTGGCGCTTCAGTTCAGTCTAGTTCATCCTGCTAAGCCTGAAAAGGCTGCAACTTGTAAGATAAAAATGTCGTAGAATCTGCATATTTTTCAACACCCAAAGTCGGGCGAGGTCTGCAAGTGAAAAATCCTGTTAAATTTTGCGCAAAATAAGAATAATGGTAGAGTCGCACTTATGGATCAGAAAGTGGTAAAAATACATAGTTGATTTTGCCGGTCTTGTCCACCGTATAGGAGTGGTCTATCAGAAGTATTATACCTTCAATATGTCGATCGTCCTGGAATCTGTCAAAAAATAATCATGGAAAAAACACAGAAATAAGTGGTTTTACATTAATCAACACCAGCGAGGTTGTGAAATTTAAATATTCATTGAATTCTGAAATCTCATGCTAGAGTAACTACCAAACGCAAAAGACCCGAATTCTTGGTTCAGTATGTTTGCTGTAAAGCAACACTTGTAGGCCGTTTTTTCAACCGCCTGTATATTGATAGACCACTCATTTTTATGATTTTTTGAAGATTATGTTCCGAAAAATTTCAGAAAAACACTGTTGGAGAGTCCAGTTCTGAAAATAAAAAAATTTCTGATTGGTATCTATGTATGAAAATTTGAAACACAGTTCCGATCCTTCTGCAGCTTTCAGTTGCAGATGTTGCAGATGCATTAAAGAATTTAGTAAACGCAAATTTTCGTGCAAAAACCGTAATTTTGCTTATGAACATCAAAATTAACGATTGTAGTTCACAAACCTGAGGGTGACTCTTTAATCCTTTCAGTTTTCTTCTCTGGGGAAGCATCTTTACAGTGAGTTTATGCTACAAAAGTCGAATACTGTTGGATACTCAATTTTTAGAAATAAAGAAAACTGGCATAAAAAAGCAGTGGGTTACCATGAAGCTCACAGTATTCTGTGGATATAAATAAGTAGATTTAAGCTGAGCAACTAGAGAGCCAGTATTTAGGAATGAAACTTGAACAATAGCTTAACTGCATTGAGCGTTGCATGCTTTTAGGCAGGCCGTTTTTCAAACCATCTCTTCATGCCTTGCTGGCAGATTGCAAAAGTTTAGAAAATCAAGTCGATTGGTTGCTCGTCTTGAATTTTTTAGAATCAAATAGCTTTTTGGGTGTGATCACATTTTCTCATTTGTTCATGTCATTCACTATATACAAGGCCCTGAACCTATTTGTGAACACATCTCATCTCGGACCTAAAAATCATTCAAGATTTACGGCCAAATGCTTTTCTGTGTATTTACAGCCGAATGCTTTTATCTACACATCAATTGTATTAAGGTTTCTAAATACCATGGATCGATCAATATAATGGCTTCTTACAGTCGGGACATTATATTGAGACAAGTTTTGAATATTTCGCGGTTTAGCAACCACTTCATGCGGTTGAGTGTATCTTTGCCCAATGAGTGGCAGTTCTACAGCGCAAATGCTCACTTTGGTGCGAGTAAAGTCTTGGCAATTGACGTTGTTGCTCAAGAAACAGCGATGGATTTCGATGATGTGCCAGTCCACTCAAATGTTTCGTTTTTGGATCTACATTGATCACATTTTCTTATTATGTTTCTTATATACTCTTGTAACTTTCGAGTTTTTCCGTTTGATTTCTATGGATGAAATACCAGCAGCTCAAAAGCATATTTACAACAGTTGACGTGGATAAGCTCGGTTTTTTGATATGTAATACAAAGTTGCCTGCAATAATCAATTGAATATGATAGAAAGAAGGGAGTGGTGGAATGTAATTTATTACACATTTGATTTTATAGATTCTGCTTTGAGCTTTATTCTTATCTTTAAAACGAATTAACAAAACCAAAATCAAACATTTGAACAATAACCCAAAAAAATGAAATTTATGTGCAATTTTCATAACTTCAAGGAAAACGTGACCTCGAAATACGTGGTGCTAATCAAGTGCAATTTGATTTCAAACAAAGAAATCAAGTTACACTTTGGAAAGAATGAAAGGCGCTTCGGCAAAAAAGGAAGATTTAAAAAAGAAATCAATTGTAACTTTATTCAAGGATGAAGAAACCAGGTTGCATTTTAATTTCAAAAAAGAGATCAATAACAACTTGATTCCGAACAAAAAAAATTAAATGCATTTCGATTTAGAAAAAATATATTGTAAATCAAGTTGCAACAAATCACGCAGCTATCGCATCTGGATATAGGTGGGGATATGTCATACTGGTGGACCACTTTTCATGGCCACAGACGAATCTTCTACTCTGAGTTAAGATTTTTTGAAACGGCAAGACGTCAACTTTTTCATAGTCTTTTTATTATGAAGTGTTTGTTCAATTCTCAGAAATAAATTGCTTTCTAATCGTTAAACCAGTACTATACTAAAGTACACTCATTTTGGAAGGAGGAGGTGGTGACCATGCATCATAGGCTTATATTTTCTCTTTCTCAATTGTAGTAACGGTTACAGTTGTCACATTAAACGAAGTGGAGCCATGTCACATTAACTGAAATTGGTGATCAGTCACATTGACGGGCAAACCCGTACCATATCCCATAGGGAACATGGCCATGACACGGTAGGTGACATGCTGTGACCCCGTGGGGTGGCTCCAGTATTGGTCTTCGTTTCGGGAACCCAACCCAGCTGATACTACCACAGGTAAACCTATGGTGTATCTCGGCCTTGTCCTGGGGTTAATGCTGTAGAATAATGGACAACGCGGCCGGGTCGGGGGTGTCAATCCCTAATCCTCATCCTACGGAATGGGGGACGGTGCCATTCGGGGAATGGCTTACTGTAGGGGACCCGATTGTTAACCTAAATCCCCTTATTGGCCCTGACCTTAAGGGTCTGAGGGCTTTCTTAACTGAGGGTCCTTCCGAGAGAAAACTAGCTTAGGGGAGACTCCCACAAATAAACCCTCAATAACAATAACCCCTGAGAAGACTCACGATACTCCTTCTCAAGTTACTCGGCGCTGGGCGACGGGTTCGGGGTCAAACGCGGGGTCCTACGGACGGCGATGTGGGAACGAACTCCGGGTGATTCGGCGTGGGGATTCGGCGGCTGCTAAACGGCAGGCGGCGATCACTAACGTTTCCTCGGCGAGGGGCGACGGGTCTCTACAATTAACGGCGACGGGGATGGGTTCCTACGGTCGGGTTACTGTAGGCGGTGTGTGTAGGTGTAGGTGTGTAGGTCGGGGACAAAAAATATGGTAATTTATTCGACGTACGGCAAGGCGCAGTTGACAACAATAAAATATATAAAAAATATCGACGGCGGATGCGACGTGAAGCTAAATGACGAAAAACCAGTTAGGCTCAAAGAGAGTGCCAAAAACACACAAAACATGCCCTTTTAAAGGGCTCCATAGACTACAGTATGCCTTGGGCGGAGTTAACACTCCCCCAAGCTAACTTCTGCAGCGGAAATCGTTGCAGAAGATGCCTATGATCACATAGACATTTTCAGTTCACAACGTTAAGCATTGGGGCGAGTTTTCACTCTCCATGCTTAACATAGGAACGTCACTAGTGAGAATTTCAACTAGTCGTTTCACGTTGTGAAACGTCGCTAGTTTTTACTGATAAGAAGTGCACGTTGTGCTCTAATTACAGCGATGAGCTCGGAGAGCTTATCTTTAACGGAAATTCTTGACTAGCGGGCACATACCGTAGTCTACGTGTGCGATTGAAAATAATAAATCGAAACGGAAATAAATGTGCGCAAAAGCAACAGAAATAAACATAAAAAGTACACACATAAATTGCATGTAAAAAAGTATAAAAACGAAACGCAAAATTGATGTAAATTATTGTAACACAAAACATAACGAAAAACATAATGAAAAATTGTGATGTGAATCATGTGACGTTCGACGAAATCCATCGGCACGTGACACGGCGGTCCTTCGAAAAAGGGCGCCCTCGTCCTTGTGCCGGCTGCGACGGTCAACCGTTCAGGTGAGGGTGACGGCGAGCGGTTGCTGGTTCAGTGGTTTTTCGGTATGTTCTGGTTTGTGGAATTGTGTCAATGTTGCGTGGAGTTGCTGACGTCCATTGGAGATGCGTGAAGTTGCTGACGTCATTTGATCCCTTCGGTGAAGTTGCCAATTGTCGGTTGATTTGTGAAATCTGAAACGAGACTAAAAGAAAAATTTTAGAGGCGAGATATAGGCTATCGCATGGATGCGCCTGCAATGTGAAGCAATACCCTAGTTTAGATGCATTGATCGCTGCTCATTCTCTTCTTTACACTGCTATTCCAGCTTGGAACAGAAGTGGGTAATTTGTGAGGGGCACGGCGGTCCTTCGAAAAAGGACGACCCCGTCCGTAAGTAAAGAAGAGAAGAGGTACTTGATTACGGGTCGGCGACCTCCGCATCAAGATGTGGGTCAATGAGATCTTGTGTAAAATCTCGATTTGACGGGATCAACAAAGGTGCCGTCTCGATGACCTGGGAAGTGGAAGGTATCTCCTCTTCTTCTGTAGGCTGAGCTGGTGACACGTAGCGTCGGAGCTGATTGACATGCACAGTATCTTCTTGATCAGCCTCAAGTCGAATGGTGACATTAGGATAAGCCACATTCGTGACAAAGTAGGGGCCATCATAAATGGGCAATAATTTGGGCGTTAGACCACGTTTTCCAGTAGTGCGCAGTTTGAGCACTTGATCCCCAACCTTGTATGAGACATCTCGTGCCATGCGGTCGTAGGACCTAGCATAAGCCGCTTGTGATCTCTCAATTCTGCTCTGGATCAAGGTCAAGGCATTTGTAAAATGCCGTTTGACCTCCATATCATAAGTAGAAACATCTATGATATGGGCCGGAGGATTGAATGAGAGTGCTGCATCAACAGGTTGCATGGGGGTACGACCATACATGAGTTCAAAGGGTGAATACCCTGTGGACTCATTCATGCTAATGTTGACAGCAAACACAGAATACGGCAGGTGCTCATCCCAATCAGTATGGCCTTGGTGGACATACATACGTAACCGTGTGGCTAGCGTTTGGTTAGCTCTTTCCACTTCTCCGTTTGTCATGGGATGATAAGCGGTGGAGTGGATTTTCTTAGTTGAACAAATGGCAGTGATTTCAGTCATCAGTTTGGACGTGAAATCAGTACCACGGTCAGACTGAAGAATCTGCGGTGCCCCATGTCTGCAGACAATTTGAGTAACAAAAAGTCGAGCTATAGTTTGCGCAGTGATGTCCGGAGTAGCGAAAGCTTCAACCCATTTAGTAATGTAGTCTATAAAAACTACAATAAATCGGTTTCCGTTTTCACTAGTGGTCATTGGTCCCATACAGTCGACACCGACTCGATGAAACGGTCCCGTAATGGAGATTGGTTTCAGAGTTGCTCGTGTCTTTTGTCTCGCAGGCTTATTCCGTTGGCAAAGATCACACTGCTGACAAAAGGACTTGACGTCCGAACTGATGGAAGGCCAGTGGTACCTGCGGGCTATAAGCCTCGTGGTACGTTTCGCACCAAAGTGTCCAGCAAGAATGTCATTGTGATGAGCCTCAATAATGGTAGTAACCATTGAACGAGGGACAACAATCTTGTTGGACTCGCCTGTCCACTTCTGAAGGATGTTATCCAACAGGTGGTAGCCATTAACATCATTCTGATCACCGTAGGGTTTTAGTGACCTGAGAATGGAGGCTAATTCCGGATCCTCGAATTGAGTTGCGAGAAGGTCATGGTGCTGCGCATCCTGTGATATCTCTGCATAAGACTCAGACCTGGCCAGGTGCTGCGCACCATTGGTGGTCCTTTGGGATGAGTTCGCCAGGCGCTGAGCACCATCGGAAATCATCATAACTTCTCCCTCGGGTCTGTATAGGGGAATATCGTCAATACTCTCCCCGGCAAGGGAATTAGGATCAGGAAGGCGTGATAATGCGTCGGCATTACCATTAGACCGACCTTTCCGCGGCCGAATAGTCAGTTTGAATTCAGCTAACGCGAGGCCCCACCGAGCTATCCGGGACGAAGGGTTCGGTTTTTCCAACACAGCCTTAACAGCAGTGTGGTCGGTCTGAACGACCACCTCATGTTGAAAGAGGTATGGCCGAAAGTGCTTGACGAAATGGACAACAGCGAGAGTCTCCAACTCCGTAATAGTGTAGTTTTTCTCAGCTGCTGTTAACCCTCGACTGGCGTACGCAACAGGATGGTCGTATCCATTCTCGTCCAACTGGCTTAGAACTGCTCCTATCCCCGAAATACTTGCATCAGTTTGAAGTATAAAGGATTTCGTAAAGTCCGGATGGCGCAGGACAGGAGGGTTCAACAACAGCCTTCGGAGTTCGTCGAACGCCGATTGCTGAGGTTTTGACCACTGGAAGGTAACTTCCTTCCGTAAGAGCTTGGTCAGCGGCTCGCTGAGCCGAGCGCAACCAGGGATGAAACGCCTATAATAAGACACAAGACCAAGAAAAGACTTGATGTCTTTAGCGTTTTGTGGAATGGGTAGATCCTGGACGGCAGCCAATTTGACTTTGTCGGGTTCGAGACCTTTCTGTGAGATGCGGTACCCGAGATATTCTACCTCGGAGTGCGAAAACTTGCACTTGCTCAGTCTGAGCTTCATTCCACCCTGATGGAGACGCGTAAACACATCCGTCAGGCGCTCAAGCATCTGGGTGTGAGAGTTCCCGAACACCAAGATGTCATCGAGATAGGTCAGTGCAGTGCGCCACTGCAGTCCTGTAAGAAGCAGATCCATGAGGCGCTGAAACGTCCCAGGGGCATTGCAGAGACCAAAAGGCAGATAGTTGAACTCGTAAAGTCCAATAGGTGTATTAAACGCCATTTTTTCTTTGTCTGCCTCGGCAATAGGTATGGACCAGTAGGCGTTAGCCTGGTCAAGGGTAGCAAAGTATTTCATACCCTTGAGTGTGTCCAGGATATCATCAATCCGTGGGAGAGGGTAGACATCCTTTTTCGTGACCTCGTTGAGACCACGAAAATCAACACACATCCGGTGTGACCCATTTTTCTTGCGAACCAAGACGGTGTTAGTAGCCCAGGGAGAAGTGCTAGGCCGAATAATACCTTTCTCTTGGAGCGCTTTGACCTCTTGTATGATGAGATCCTTTTCCTTGGGCGCGGTGCGGTAAGGGAAACGGCGGACTGGGCGAGCGTCACCCGTGCTGATCTCATGGTGCACGAGGTCAGTGGAACCTGTGTCCTTTTCATCAACCGCGTAGAGGTCAGTAAATGCGACCAGCAGATCAAGCAACGCTGTTTTATCCTGTGAGGAGATATCTGAAGATATCACAGCATTGTCTTCGACCCACTTACGGTCAAGAATGGTATCAGCCTTGACCGCCGATCCCTGTGAGGAATCAGTGTGCATCTGCACATGACCGATGGTCGTGTGTGGGTAGAGAACCACTGCGTGTGTGCTTGGGTTAACTACCTGTAGGGGTAGGCGACCATTGGTCACAGTACTCACAGTACCAGCAAAGTATACATTGCGTTGCTGACCCAAAAGAGGCTTAGGGAAGAAAGCTACTTCGGGTACAGTTGCATATATTGAAGGTACGGGTGCAGTGAATTGTGTTAGCGAGCGAGGCTCAAGGACAATCAACTCCTGCAAGGGTAGCGCCCCACGAGCAGAAGGTGGATTGTGGATGAGGCCTTCACACGGAACTCGAAGTTCCTTGAACTGGAGAAAGGATTTCTCCCAGCTCAAGCTGACGCAATTGAAACGTCCGAGGAAGTTCGTCCCCAAGACTAGTTCAGCTGAACAATTCTCTTGGACCTGGACTTGAATCCGTTCAGAGACATCAGCCACTGTCACCGTGACATAGGCAGAGCCTAGCAGTTGAATCGGGGACCCATTGGCTGCTATGGGGCGAGCCCTAGTCTCTGTGAGTACCAAGTCGGGTAACTGGACCGCCAACTTGTGATCCAGGAGCGAGAAAACTGCTCCAGTATCAATTAGAGCTTTGGCCTCTACCCAATTGTTCAGTAGAACCTTGATATGAGGGGTCCTCATTTCAGTGGGGTAGAAGGCTGATACTACATGACCTGGGTCAGGTACAGAGTCATCAAAGCTCGACTCTGGCGCATTGGTTCGCCTCGGTATGGGTAAGCCAGTGCGCCTGAGTAAACCTACCAGAGCATAGCCAACCGATGTTTCCGGATTGGCCTCAGGAGTTGGATGGACCTGAACAGTTAGTACATGATCTGACCTCTCTCCCGAGCTCTGAGTAGCTCCTAGTGATTCAACCTCAGCATCAGAGAGCGGTGGCACCTCTAGTACAGGGGATGCAGGTGCATCAGAATCACTAGGCTCGCGAAAACGGCCTTTCTCTAGTGTAACTGGAGAATTTCCAGGCGGTGGTCGAGGGCAGTTTGACCGTGACCTGGCCATGGAATGACCACTAGCCCGTCTAGAAGAGGTCCTACTTCCTCTGGTTGACCCACGGGATGAGGCAATGGAGGAAGCTCGCGAGTGTGGCCGAGAAAGAGACGAAGTCCTTGATTGTGAGCGAGACCCGGACCTGTGGGAGGCCCTTGATAGTGAACGTGAGTTCTCCCACCAGGGTTCGATTTGATCAATCTCGGCGGCTGTCAACAGAAGTGGCAGTTCTACCCCATTCAGTCGGCAGACATTTTGTTGGTAGTCAAACGTAATATTCTGGAATTGTTCTAAAAAGTCCAATCCAAGAATCAGATCGACCGGTGCCCAGAAAGGAGACGTAGTCTTACACACATGGAGATGTATATCCACTCGTGTGTGTGGCTGACGGGTTCCAGGCAACATTATCTCATACGGTCCTGAAAGGAGAGTATGAACCGCTTTACCATTGATACTCATCAATGGATTAAAGTCGTGATGTTGCTGGAAAGCCATCGCCGCCTTTGGACTTTCTTTGATCAGCGCTTTGTGAAGGCGTTGACTAATAATAGTCCGTGGACAGCCAGTATCAAGGAAAGCTGGAGTTTCCTTGTGGTCAACCAGTACGACAAAACACGGAGTGATCCTGTCTAACTGAGTTGGCACATCGTTCTGTACGTAATGAAAACCTACCCAACGCTGAACTTTCCGGAGGAGGTTCAACGGAGAGTATTGGCTAACAAACCGAACCTGTCTTTTCCGCAGGCGGTAGCTGAGGTAAAAGGAGATCCCAACGTAGATGAGGAATCCTGTACCGGCCAGTACTGCCAGGGCAATAAGTGTGTTAAAGATTAGCTGCACTGGTCCGCTCAAGAGAGACTGTAAGCCTTGCATGAGGTTGTGCTGCTGACCAGTAATCACATGGTTTGCTGCCAGACCAACACCTTCCAGTGAGGCTCTGATGTCAGTCCCTACCCCTGCAACCGCCTGATACAATGTATCTGGTTGTAGGGATAAACCAGCTGTATAGTTTACCAACCGGTTCAAGACCGCTTCAATTTGCTCAGTCTTGTAAACGTACTGTTTAAAGAAAGAAAAACTTGAAGGGGTCATGGCCAACTGATCATGAAAGAGCGCAGGAGCGTCAAAGTGAGTGACGTTGAAGCGCTGCTTCCAGAACAGCTCCAGTGGAATATGGCTCACATGGACCGTGCCAGATTCAGTAAACCAGCCTGAGTGATTTCGGAAAATCCCTGTAAAGTGGTGGTCACACGGCACCCTTGGACTGAATTTAGTGAGATCTGGGCCACCGGGGGTGGCAAAATAAATGGTACCGCCAACCTGTACGGGTAGATACTTGTAACAGGTGTCTCCCACTCGGTACGAATGATAGACATAAGTGGCATTGACCTTTTGACACGGCCATATTGTCAGTGCTTCACCCGTAAATTCCGCCGTCAGGTCATTCCTCTGAAGGAATGCCCGGGCTCCTAGTGTAGGGTCAAAACGAAGCAACTGCCAAGTCAGATCAAGGTAAGGTTGAGCGTGAGAACACAACTCTAGCCACATGAATCGAAAATTGTTAATTTCCGACTCTTTGATCTGCTGAGCCAGGTAATTCAGTTTGGCATTGACGGGGTCAGGGACGGAGTCCTTTGCCAATCCGAATAACCTTTGGGTCAGATTAAATCTTCCGTGGATGCGTAGAAGAAGACCCTGATCCGTTCGTACTGTATTCAACCGGAGGTCAGGACACAGTCGAAACACACGAGAGTTTCCCGGGATCTTCAGGGCAACCTGCAAATCATCGATGATGATGTGGTTCCCTGATACAGACGCAGTGTAATTACCTTGTGGCCGATAACGGCACTGTGCTGTAAAGTTTGTTGCAGGCCAAACAATTACCCCGTCTAGAGTAGTGCATTGACCTGCAGTGGGACTGCATCCACCTACATCTCCTAAGGTACTTAGAGCTGTAGTGCCATCCCACGAAGCAACCTGTCCCTCCTCGATGAAAAGGTTAGTCACTGTCTTGCAGACGTCATTGCAGCACCATGAGTACATCACCTCCAGTGTTTGGTTAGTGCTATAAAAGCCAGGACGTATTTCCACGAGCTTTTGTAAACCAAACACCTTTGTGCGATGTGCTAGTGTACACGCCGCAGGCGCGAGGTGCTGAGTAGTAATGACGTCCGCAGTAATGCCCCTAGATCCGAAAAAACCAGTGTTTGTGCATACCTTACGATTCCGTAGGGTACATTTCCATGCTTTAGTCGTGATTGGATCGGAAATAGGTACATATACTGTAACATTCATGCGTCGTGGACTCCACGAAGATTTTGGTGGTTTGCATTCAACTTTTTGAGGTAACTCAAGTGGATGACCGCTTCTTGAAAGACCACAAAATTGGTATTGAGTAGCATGTGTTGCAGAGCTCATTCCTAAGAACAGTAGTGTCACGAAGGCCCAATTTAATACAAACAAGATATTTACAAACGGCATCTGCAAATTTACACCAAAATTTACATTTTTCACCCGTCGGGCGGCTTCATTCTTCGACGTCGTCGTCGTCGGACGACGCGGGCTCCTCTCCGGGGAAGTCGATGACCAAGCCTCCTCTGGGGTGGACTTCTCGAAGAACGCCAATCTTCGGGGACCGCGGGACGGTAGCCGTCGGAAATGGCGACGCCTCGGTGACGTTGACGGCGTTGTGAACGGCGGGCAACAGTTCTCCAAAGGCGTTGGCGACCGGTTGCTGTGGTGCAATCGCCGCCAAAGTTTGGGCTCCCGTCGTCGTTGTCGTCGGTGACGTGGCAACAACTGCTGTGGGCCGCACGTTGCGACTGGCCTTTTCCACAGCGCGGCGGACGGCGCCCACTGCCGGCGACGACGGTTCACCGTCCAACAGGATCTTGTCCACCGGGGTGGCGCGAATAGTTCCGTCGGCGATAAACTCGAGCGCCCGTCGAGCGACGTCGGGTCCCAAAATCCGCAACACCACCGGTGCCGATAGCATGACGTCGGCGGCTGTAAGCGCCTCGACCTCGAACGGCTCGTTGAGTAGCGCCCAGGGGAGGTGCGGATACTTTTTGGCCAAGTCGGTTGACCAAACAGCCCGCATCGCATCGGTGACGGATGAGGAATCTGTAAGCAAGAAATCAGTAAAGCCGGAGACTTGTAAAGATATCTACTTTGTGAACTTGAAACTTCAGAAAAAGAAGGCAGTTTACCTATCAGATTCATCGATTCCAGTTGACCGACGACCTCCAACGCGGAGTCCGTGGGAATTCCGGGCGGTGGTCCCTGGTTGATAACACGTGCCGGTGGCGCCGTTGTACCTTCCGTCGGTCGATACGACGCGATTACGCTGACGTCGCCAGTCGTTTTCGGTGTCGCTGACAGGTTTACGTTGACCGGCGTCGCGTATTTCGGTGGTGGCGGCGGAAAATTCGACAACGGGGTCGCCGAAACTACTGCCGTAGCTGAAAAACCAATACTGATTACACAGACAGGATAACACAGTTGTGAGCGATCCGCCAGGTGTTCAGCCAAAACTTCATCATCCAGATCAAATAAATCTGAGTGAAGAAGACCGTCGGTAACCCCTACAGCATTATTTTGCCGTGGAGGTGACCGATATTGGTTCCCTATCCCGTGAGGAGTTGGATTAGCATACCTCCGAAAATTTCCACTTGCCCCCTGAGGAGAATAACCAGAGTTACCAAAATTAGTCTCACCAGGCAGTGTCGAATTTCGATTGGGGCAAGCCGTTGCCCGGTGCACTCGTAGTTTTCGGCAATGCGGGCAGGGTCTGTCGCATCGGTCAGTCGGGTGCGCCCTCGTTCGACAAAAATAGCAACGGCTGGCGCCGGTGGCGGAGGCGGTGCTAGGGCCGGCGCTATCGGGATTTTGCGCCCGGCAAGTAGCGTCGTTGTGGGTGCAGCGTCCATGGTAGGAGCACATCTGTAGATGTGCCCCTGATGGGCGATCGCCGGCGGCCTGGACACGCGTCGACGGCGTCAATGACGGCATCGAATTTCTCGAAGGTGGCGCCGATTGCTGAGCCGTAAGTCGCGCAACGTGAGCCGTGAGCCGGGCCATCTCCGATTGTAAACGTCGAACCTCGTCGGACGGCGTGGCCGACGGACGTTGAGCGGTGCTCCTTTGATTCGACATTGACCTGACGTTGTCGGCGGTCCTTTGTTCTGAAGAGAAAACAGCATTAGATGGGGCAGTGTACCTAATCTCATCCCGAAAAATCTGTGATTCCGCGTAGCAAGCTGCTTTGAGAGTCTCTTCAAGAGTTGTGAACTCCCTGAACTTAATACTATCTCTAAGGACTGGTCTCAACCCTCTTAGAAAGATAGGTTTAATAATAGAATCCCTAACGTCAGTCGCGAGATCCGGATAAGCCACCCTGGACAGTCTCTTAAGGTGCTCAAGGTAGACTATCACGGATTCAGTCGGCTTCTGCAGGCGATCCTGGATCAACTGCTGATGCAGATCTGAATCACGCCCTACTGGAAAGTCTCTCCTAAGAAAAGCTGTGAACTCTTCGTAGCGGGTAGGCTGCGGAGTACCACTGCTAAAGTCCCGGTAGGATGCCAGAGCAGGACCTGTGAGGCAAGACTCCAAAAACGCGATTTTATATGCATGACCCGCTTCCGTTACCCCTTGAAGTGTAAAGAAGCGGGTCAAGTGGGATATAAAATCCGTAATGGACTCACCAAAAGCACCTGAAAAGGCAGGAGGGGCCATGAAGCTGGACACAGGAGGGTGCCTTCTGCCATTCATAGCCTCTAGCTTTTGGTTGAGTGGTCCGAGGGCATTCTCAAATGCAGCTTGGACCTTATTCTCAATCTGTGAAGGTAAATCAATTTCTGACTTCATAGATGAGAATTCGTCTTCCTGTAAGGTGTCTAAGACTGATGATTGTGCCTGTGAAGTTATTCGATCAAACTGAATAGAGAGGGGCTCACTTGTCTGCTTAAACTTAGTACTAAGTCGACAGGAACGTCTAGGTGTCTCTATTTTGTAGGAGTAAAGTAAGAGTTACTTTTGTAGTCGCGTGGCGAGGAAGCGTGGGAAGTACGAGATCGTTTGCGCGACGGCGTGTTGAGGCTGTAACGCTTGTTCTTTTCAATATCTAGCGGCCACTCAGCGATGGGGCTAGAAAAGGACAAGGTTTTAGCTCTCAGAACAGCCAGACGGAGAAATAGGTTGACTCAGAAGGGAATTTATCTGGTCACCTATGTAGGTAAAGAGGGGATAACCCGAGTGTAAAGAGAGGGAGAAGTATACCCAAACTTTAGAGATGAATGGGGCTAGACCCGGTTATTTGAACCAAAAGTATAATACATTTGAAAGAAAGTGGTGGAATTCCAAACCATAAAATTAAGGAACCGACGTGAGGGCGTACGGATAAACCCGCTCAAAAGGGAATTTTATCTGGAGGTTAAGTCCGTTGTACTAGTTTACAAACTTTGGGATATGGGAGGGCTCGTAACCGACAAAGTCCTACTCACCAGGAGTAGCGCATGGAGTAGCTTAAGAATTAATAAGTAAAGGGGGACAACTTAAAGTAAACTCAGTGGGTGCTAATATATAGGGACAAAATTAGTTTACAAACCAGACTACGCAAAGGGAATCGCACTATTACGCAATCGGCCTCACTCACTAGGAGCAATTGCGAACTCTGAAAAGTGTGATGACTAGACAGGAGGATCCCGGGAGGACGTCATTGGCGTGTATGCTACAACCGTGCCCAAAAACGGGAATGCGCGTTTCGAACAGAACGGGAACTCTCCAGGAGTATTATATACAGCTGGGGGCCGGGTTTCCGTTCACTGAGATGAAGTGAGGATCGCAGGTCACCAGTTGAGATATAAGAGCACCAGGTACCAAGGTGCTATTCTGACACACTCAGTCAGTAAAAGGGCATGGGGGTCCTTGGCCCAGCTGTGCCAGTGGTGGAGGTGGGGAAATGCAGGCTTCCTCCTATGAATCGAGGCTAGGCTCAACGCATCTTGAGATCAGGGGTACAGTCTGTCTCGAATAAATGAGTGTAAAGTGAGGAGCTAAGGCGGACTTAGTTGTAATGTGTTTAGGCGGACTCGAACACCTTCGCTTAGGCGGACTAGCGGTAATATTATGCTAAGGGACAAACCAACGGAGGCGGACTCAGGATTAAGGGCGACTCTAGTGCGGACATTATTAGGCCAGCTAACGAAGGCGTTTGAGTGTAAAGAAAAGAATACAGGGGGGTCTTTTACACCTTAGGCCCAACCAGTGGCTGTGCCGTAATTCCTGAGGAATTATTCTGGTGGGGACACTAAAGAAGATCATAGATGAGAAAGAAATGCGAGAATTTAGATAAGAAATTTACAGGAAGGTTGACAACCCTTGCAGTTGTTAGACACAGGCAGTACTGACTGCAAATGCCTAACGGTTGCGTATGTCGAACAACCAACCCAGCTGAGGCCGAGTGTAAACCCGTTCGAACCTACAGTTAAAGCTTAGAAGAGTAGTCACGTGCTGATCCATCAGTGCCGCTACCCTTGCGGACAACTTGATCAGTGCCACGGACTGATTGCATCTCAGGTTGCGTGAGTATGTCTACTGATGTTTCCCAGGCACCGGTAGCACACAGACACAACCCTAAAAACGAGAGCCGTAGGTGAGAAAATAATACTACAATCATCACCTAGAACTCAAGTGACATCTTGGAAACCCACAGTAACCCGGTGCTGACGTCAAAAGATGTGATACACACCACCACACTCGGTGCTGACCTCAGGTAACTGGGATGTAAGTGCCATAATCTCATATTGCAGTACGTACGCCAAAAGTAAGAGCCTGCGGCTACGAACTCTTTACGGCAATACGGGGCATCGCCGTTGCTGACGCCAGAATAAGACTGTACAGTCTTAATTCCGATACTGGAATAGAGATTTATCATTGCGGACATCAGTAGATAGGGCCCTAGGCCAGCAACCTTGCTACGACAACACGGAGCATCGCCGTTGCTGACGTCAAAAGGTAATAGCTGAGTCTCAGTTATCCTACGACAATGATATGAGATGCAGTTGTTGCAGACGCGAGATGTGCGGTTTGTAAGGCCTCACATCTCCGAACAACAATACGGTGCATTGTTGTTGCTGACGTCAAGGACTGAAGTCGGAATAATCGACCAATCCTAGTGCAACAACACGAGCCTCTACTGTTGCAGACGTCAAGAAGACAGTGCCATACGGTCACCATCCCGCAATAACAACCTGTTACGTCGCCATTGCTGACGTCAGAGGTAGAGCCGGAGGGCCACACACCCCTTAAAGCAACAGCAAGGGATGCAGCTGTTGCAGACGCAGGGGGAGGACATGGAGAACCATCAACCCCTTAACGGCCACATGCTATGCGGCCATTGCTGACGTCAGAAGCATGACCCCGCTAGTCAAGCTTCAGTGCAACAGCAGCATGCGAGGTAGTTGCGGACGTCAGAGGTGGGGTCGCACAAGACACAACACCTCATAACAACAACCCAATAAGTAGTTGTTGCTGACGCCAGTGGTCCTGACCGGTAAGATTCTCACCACTTGCAACCACCCAGAATGAAAGAGAGAAAAGGAAAGAAAAAGAAAAATACCGTACAGTAGTGGAAAAATAATAAGAATGACCTACTGAAGGTTTGCCAACTATGACGTATGTGTGACCGATGAAGAAAAGTTTTGGTTGTGAAAATTTGAATAGAAGTGAAAAGAGAATGTTTTGTTTGTTTGGGGTTTTTTTTTTTTTTTTGGTAGGAAAAAGGATAAATTTTAATTTGTTTGTTTAGAAATGGGAAAGAAAAGGAAATGGGGTATAAGTTTTATTGAGTTGATTTTGGAGATAAGAAAATTTATTAGGTGAAAAAGTTATTTTAATTGGGTCACACAGGACGCATAGAAGACCGAGAAATAAAAGGAAAGTAAATAAAATTAAAATTTGAGGCCCGAGAGATAAGCAATGTGATCTGCTAAGTACGGTGTTATATGTGTCAACAGTAAAATTTTGGCTTGTTTGGCCGGAAAAATGAGCAACTTGGCTAGTGCTCAGTGAAGATAAGAAAAATTTTGAAAAAGTGTGTTGACGCACGCACCGGACACAGATAACAACTCACGACCACACTTGACGTCCAGAATCAAGAGTGGAAGGGTTACTGTACCTCGTGATCGGAGATCCCGAAACCCTCAGGGGCTGTGGAAACCTCATGGGTTGTGATACTCAAGTACCCATACCCAGGTATACTGTAGTTAGAGTATGTGCTAATCGCAGTCATACTGTAACCAAAAGGCCTAAGGCGCTACAGTAACCTATCCGATCACACGCAGTGAATGGAGGCCCGAAATTAGGGGAAAAATAGAAAGAAGAAGGAAAAAGAAAAGCTCAGAGGAGAATTACGGCAGAATACTCGATTTACTCAACTCTGGGAATTTTGTGACTCTTGGGGATTAAAACTGGGGGAAAAATCGATACCAGAGGATTAACTAAAGCTTACGGGAGCTAGTATACTCATGAGGAGTTAATTACGCGCAAGAATCATTAATTTAATCATGCATGGGGCAAATCCCGACCTACAGTAATTAAGGTTTACTCAAATGCGGTGCTATTTGAGTTGGCGTTAAACTCGAATATAAGGGCCTATTCCGACCTAAGGGGTAGTTTACCTTCTTACGGGCGTATCCACTTACATGAGAGCAAAATTTCATCCCAAGGGTCAGTGTCCCACTTTGGAAGCGAATCAGCGGACCTGAGAGAGGTTTCCCCACTCAAGTGGCGACTCTCATGATCTGATGGAGGTTTCCCCTACTCAAATCGAAAATTTACCTAATTGAAAGAGGTATCTCACTCAAAAGGTTAAAAGGTTCGTTCCCAAGGACTGTGGAGTCAGACTTAAAGGTCGATTTTCCAGCCTCGCCATGTCACATTAAACGAAGTGGAGCCATGTCACATTAACTGAAATTGGTGATCAGTCACATTGACGGGCAAACCCGTACCATATCCCATAGGGAACATGGCCATGACACGGTAGGTGACATGCTGTGACCCCGTGGGGTGGCTCCAGTATTGGTCTTCGTTTCGGGAACCCAACCCAGCTGATACTACCACAGGTAAACCTATGGTGTATCTCAGCCTTGTCCTGGGGTTAATGCTGTAGAATAATGGACAACGCGGCCGGGTCGGGGGTGTCAATCCCTAATCCTCATCCTACGGAATGGGGGACGGTGCCATTCGGGGAATGGCTTACTGTAGGGGACCCGATTGTTAACCTAAATCCCCTTATTGGCCCTGACCTTGAGGGTCTGAGGGCTTTCTTAACTGAGGGTCCTTCCGAGAGAAAACTAGCTTAGGGGAGACTCCCACAAATAAACCCTCAATAACAATAACCCCTGAGAAGACTCACGATACTCCTTCTCAAGTTACTCAGCGCTGGGCGACGGGTTCGGGGTCAAATGCGGGG
Source organism: Romanomermis culicivorax (assembly GCA_963922205.1). Taxonomy (NCBI): domain Eukaryota; kingdom Metazoa; phylum Nematoda; class Enoplea; order Mermithida; family Mermithidae; genus Romanomermis; species Romanomermis culicivorax. Next base: position 90,318 of record CAWUHX010000045.1, read on the forward strand.
TCCTACGGACGGCGATGTGGGAACGAACTCCGGGCGATTCGGCGTGGGGATTCGGCGGCTGCTAAACTGCAGGCGGCGATCACTAACGTTTCCTCGGCGAGGGGCGACGGGTCTCTACAATTAACGGCGACGGGGACGGGTTCCTACGGTCGGGTTACTGTAGGCGGTGTGTGTAGGTGTAGGTGTGTAGGTCGGGGACGAAAAATATGGTAATTTATTCGACGTACGGCAAGGCGCAGTTGACAACAATAAAATATATAAAAAATATCGACGGCAGATGCGACGTGAAGCTAAATGACGAAAAACCAGTTAGGCTCAAAGAGAGTGCCAAAAACACACAAAACATGCCCTTTTAAAGGGCTCCATAGACTACAGTATGCCTTGGGCGGAGTTAACACTCCCCCAAGCTAACTTCTGCAGCGGAAATCGTTGCAGAAGATGCCTATGATCACATAGACATTTTCAGTTCACAACGTTAAGCATTGGGGCGAGTTTTCACTCTCCATGCTTAACATAGGAACGTCACTAGTGAGAATTTCAACTAGTCGTTTCACGTTGTGAAACGTCGCTAGTTTTTACTGATAAGAAGTGCACGTTGTGCTCTAATTACAGCGATGAGCTCGGAGAGCTTATCTTTAACGGAAATTCTTGACTAGCGGGCACATACCGTAGTCTACGTGTGCGATTGAAAATAATAAATCGAAACGGAAATAAATGTGCGCAAAAGCAACAGAAATAAACATAAAAAGTACACACATAAATTGCATGTAAAAAAGTATAAAAACGAAACGCAAAATTGATGTAAATTATTGTAACACAAAACATAACGAAAAACATAATGAAAAATTGTGATGTGAATCATGTGACGTTCGACGAAATCCGTCGGCACGTGACACAGTCAATCCGAGAAAAAAAGGTGGTAGCGTACGTAGGTTGTTCATTATTCGCATGAACATCTTCATTCTATCTCTGAGGCCGATTTGTAAAAAATGAAGAACAACTGTTTAATTTTTCTTTCACGATAACATGGTACGATAAGATGTTCTCAAATTTGTCGTTTCGTGTGATAATCGGTTGAAAACGAAATAAGGAAGTTTCTAGAAAGTTATTTGATTTGTGATTTCATAGTGCTCTACAATCTGTTTTTCTTGAACTGCTCCTAAATTATTAAAGTGGTAAGCAATTGCTATTTAAGATTTGTACAATTTTCTAAGTGAGACTGAAAATTTGATAGCTTATGCAAACGTGTTTAACAATTTTTTGAATGAAAAATCTCACTGTAAAAGCCTTGTGCACGCAACTTTTAGCACATAATAATTTTGTCTTTTTTCAATTTAAAAGTATTTTATAAAAAATAAACTGTAATAAGCAAGATAAGATATTGACTTATAAACATATGTTGCGGTTTTTTGCATCACCTTTCGAATTAACTCGTTCTTGAGTTATTTCGGCGCTGCAGTTTCAGCACCTGCCGTTTCAGTGTCACATATTTTTTTCTTTCACAAGAAAAGGTGACACGCTTGCGTCACGAAAACGGGAAATGATAGGGGTATGATATGAACGAGTCATATTGCTCCGATCAAATCAACTTTCATCACACCTCGTAACTGACGTTCCTTAATTTTCTGCATACCATTTTCTTTTTTGTATGTTTTTACATTTGTCTTTGTTTCTCTTGACTCGTGATATACGTATTTAGGTATGCAGGATGACCCAAGTTTTGCGTTTATTTTTTTATCTATTTTCTTTTAATTTTTGTTCTCAACTGTAGCATATTTCATGCTTCATTGATGGTTCGTGGTTTTTTCAGTGTTTGTATTTTTTGAAACTTTTCGCCATATTATGTCGAAAATTTGGATACAATATAAAACAAGACTGACAATGTTGTCCTATTCGATTTGACGATTCCGTCGTGCGTCCGCACACATTCGATGAGTTACACGGTAAATTGTAGTGTTGAATACAAGTTTGAAATGTAAACAACTGAGCTATTTCTTACAGCAGCGGATCAGATTTAGCTAATTTTACATAATTTCTCCCTCAGTTCAATTAGTTATTCTATATTCTCTGTAAGCAAGATATGCTTTGGGCAGCATTGCTCAGACGAGAAAATTTGTGCAGCGTCAATCGTAATAGGCTATAAAAGCGTTCCTTTTTAATTTCTACCTGCTTAAGGCCGATGTATAGTAATCAGTAATCCTGATCCTTAATCCTGAGTTCCTGATCCGATAAGGATCAGGAAAGGAAAGGACCAGGTAAAGTTGTCCTTAACGTCCCTAAATTTAAGGATTAGGGGGACTAATGACAAATATTTTACAGTAAGATTAGATATTCATATGAGTAAGTTGCATAAATAAAGACGATCAGACGGCAGATTTAATACATTTTATTGATCTTGTACATTATATTGATTACTTTTTTGTTTTCGTTTGCGTTGCACATGTTTCCATACATGTGTTTACATTATTTTATTTGCGGTGTTTTTTGTTTATTTGTCATATTTTAATTATCCCTTAATTATTTTTTTAAATTTTAAATTCTAAAATTTTTTAGTTTTAAATTTTTTAATTTTGAATTTTTTAATGTTAAATTTTTTGATTTTAAATTTTTTAATTTTAAACTTTTTAATTTTAAACTTTTTAATTTTTAATTCTTTAATTTTTAATCCTTTAATTTTTAATCCTTTAATTTTCAATTCTTTAATTTTAATTTTTTAATTTTTAATTTTTTTATTTTAAATTTTTCAATTTTAAAATTTTTCAATTGTAAATTAATTTTTTAAATTTTCGGTTAATTTTTTAAATTTTCAATTAATTTTTTAAATTGTAAATTTAAAATTTTTTAATGTTAAAATTTGTTTTTTCAAATTTGTTGATTGTAAATTTCGAAATTTTGAGATTTGAAATTTGAAATGTTTTCAATTTTAAATTTTTTCAATTGCAAATTTTTTCAATTTTAAATTTTCAAATTCTTAAATTTTCAATTTTTAAATTTTTAAATTTTTCAAAATTTGTTCATTTTAAATTTTAATTTTTTTCTAAATTAATAAAATTTGAAATTAAAATTAATTAATTTTTTAGAAAGTTAATTTTTCAAAAATTACCCTAGACTCAACAAAAACAGAAAATCTACCGTTTTGTTATGAACAAGCATGGCTACATTATCAGTACGCGCTGTAGCTGCAAATGATTGCAGTTGCATAAAGAGCGCATATTTCACCAAAAAACATGAAAAAATCTATTTCGTAGTTGACTACCCCATTTTATCTGGTTGTAAATTCTTAGTTTTTACTATCACTTCATTTTCCGTTCCATATCGGAAAATGTAACTAGGATTATGCGCAGGCTAAGGCCGTTACGCGCTGAGGAGTATACACTGTAGCTTGTAGCTTTCCCGATCCCTAAAAAGTACGGAAAGCTTGTACTCTGTTCCCGACGTCAGGAAAGCCATCCTTTCCCGATCATGAAGACATCAGGAACGCCTTTCCTTATCAGGTTGGGAACACTGTCCCTATCCTGATTTCAGGATTACGGATTGCATCAAGATCGAAAATTTAGGGAACGAGCTTTCCCGACTCACGAAAGGCCATTTTAAAGGAATGGGACGAGACTATACATCTGTCGGGGTTGCCATAGGTGCACGTGTTCAGCTTCCTGCGTCAGTGCGCAGGCGGAAGGAAGCGGCGAAAAGTGGCGAAAAAGAATGATAAAATTTGCATAGAGAAATGCAGCCACTGTTTCGCGTGTTTTTATATTTTCATTCATTCTGGAAAATGTTACATTTTTATGGAGCGTCACCATCAACGTCTTTTTTATAATATTCTTATGATTATTATTTTTGGCGTCATTTTCCCGATACAAATTGAGCCAGTAATCGTTTTGTTTTGTGAGCATAGTGGAGGCTCTCATAAGTTTAAGATTGGAGACTTGGGTAGGATCTCCTGAGGTACGTGCCAAGGTGTTCTGCCTGAGGTTTGGTGAAAGTTCTGGCGAGTATCTGGTGAAACGTCTGAGAGAGTTTTTAGTTTATTGTTTTTGTTAGCCTGTGGTCAGAACTGTTGCAACTTCCTTTGTCTAAACCCAAAGGCCAGTTACATCATCTCGACCCCACAGCAGCCTAACAAGTGGTGGCCCCTAAATCCAGAAGTAGTATGGACTATAGTTCATTTTTCTATTTTTGAATTATTTAGTGGAAAGCAAGTACAGTTTCATGTTTTCTACTAAACCATATGTTACAAGGACTGAAAATTTGTGAACGTACACAACTAACCCTTAACAATTTTTCGAATAAAAAATTCTACTATAAAAGCTTTGTCTAAACGATTTTGTCCACAGTGAAAGCTCTTATTTATACTTGCCTTTCCCAGCAGAACGGAATGCAATCGACGGAACGTAACCGAATGGAAGGAAAATTTTCGTTCTGTTCCGTTCGGTTGGAGGTTACCGTCGATCGTTTTCCCGCAAAAATTGCAGTTATTCTTTCCGACCGAAAGTGGATTTTCAGGCTGAACGTTTCAACTGTTGATGATCCGTTCCCTCATAAAAAAATAATAAACGAGACTGACTCACGTGTCAAACGCAGAGAAAAAGTATCGACTGTATACGAGCCCAGACGTTCGTTCAGATGTTTATTCTCAATAATCATCAAGCGATGTGGAAGGTAATTCAGGAACGAAGGATAGGGGCACGATTTACAGTAACCAATACCGTAAACTGCAAAAGTTCGAATATTTCTCTGAATGCGAATGTCACAAGATTTATGTGCGACGATTTTACTTCGAGATCGATGTGTTAGTACAAAAAACGAGGGGAATGAGTATAAAACTGACAAAATTGCGTTAGACGTTTCACTTGCCCGAAACTTATCGCGGTATTGGATCAGTTGTTGTAACTGATGGCCATATTTTTGCGCCTGATGATCACATCCTCTTGGAACCATTCTTTGCGGAAAATCTTGGCCGTGTTGGACGACGGTGTCAAACACCATTCGAACGTGATCCGATCAGCCGAAACGTCGACTGTTTGATTGTTGAACGGTTCACACGTGATCACCAACAGTTGATTTTCTTTTGAATTCAGGACACCCATGGCCGGATTGGCACTGATGCGGGCCGGCGCATTCGTCTTCAACGCCCAGCCAATCTATAAAAAGCCGTTACTTAGAATGACTGACACTATAACCATCCTCCTGTAGCATATAATAATATTCCATCAGGTATCAAGAATTTTTATAATTGGAAAATTGGACTTCAAAATCAACGGTTACGCCGACATATTGTACTCCTAACGTTCAAAGGTCATTGACATAATTTTTGTTTGTGTGTTCGATTAGTAGATTTCGTGTCAAAAGCTTGACAGATAATGTCCAAATACCATACCTGTGCATTGAGGTGGCTGGGGCATGTTAGTGGTATTACCCCTACCAGGCCTAGCGAATGCTTATTTACTATCCATGTATTTTGGACAGATAAGCATTCAATGCCTGGGTTTTTTTTAACCATATGTGGATATCTACGAGAGATGTCCTGGACCCGAAATTACCCGACCATTTGTTGGATCCGGACCTAATATTCCTAAAATTTTGGCCCCGGAACCGATATTTGAAAACATACTAACCGATACAATAGTCTGTTTCTTACAAAATGGAATTTTTTTCAAGTTTGTCATATAGGCACGACACGTTAAGAATAAGACTCTCAAATAACCGCCCGTGAAAAAGTTTCCCACGGTGAGTAAAAGTCAAAGTGGTCGTACACTCAACCCACAGGGCATAGACGTGTTTTGGAAGATGCTCAGCGGGGCGCCCGCCCATGTGGCTCCGCACCGTCCCTAAGCCTAACCCTAACGATCAGTTAGGTATATGATACCAGCTGCATATACCTTGTATGAAGAAGAAGAAAGAAATTTATTAAATGCGAATAAATACACGAGTAAATGCAACTAATACAGAAAAGCTCATGGACGTGACAAAAGCACGTGCGAATTGAGCTTTAAAAAACGACTCAATTTAGACCGAAAACAGGGCAAGTTGTTTGAATGAATGATATCATTGGGTAGGGAATTCCAAACATCAATATTTCGCGAGCAAAAATCATGCTTTAAAGCGTTAGAGTTATATTTCGATTTATACAATTTAAATAAGTTAGACGCGCGATAATTGAATGGACTCAAAGTGAAAAATAAGTCTGGTGGAATAACTTTAAATTTCAAAATTAAGAACATGTAAGATAGGTCGATACACGTACGTCTAAATTCAAGGTCATCAAGGCCAGATTTGTTGAGGCGCTCCTTATAGCTTAAATCTTTATATCCAAAAAGTCTTTTTGTAAACCTTCGTTGAACTTTTTCTACCAATTTAGTATCCCCAACCAGACAAGGATTCCAGAGTGGTGAACCATATTCCAGGATAGGGAGAACATAGGATTTAAAAGCCCTGATTTTTAATTCATTGAAGTTAGAGTGAAAACATTTTAAAATCAAATTTGCCACCCTAGATGCTTTTTTAACCACATAATTACAATGGGCAGTTGCTGACAATTTTTCATTGAACATAACACCAAGATCCTTCATCTCTGAAACAGTAGGAATCAGAAAATCGTTTATATAATACTATGAAAATTGAAAAAACTCGGGGTAAGTGCAAAAAACCGTAAAAGCTTTGTGTAAACGATGCCGGACAGTGTTAATTTTTTCATTTTTATATTTACAAGCATTTTATAGAAACGGACCACATACAGTTGAAACATGGTTTCCCGAAAAAACTGACCTGTTTCGTGCCGTCGTTGACGATGCGAATCGTGACGGTCCATTTGTCGATGAACGGGGCGTTGAACCAAACGCGGTCGCGCGGTTCGCTGAGCAAATCGCCGGGGGCGGTAGAACTTCGCATCGACATCACGGTGACTTCGGATATTCAACGAAAACTATACGATGTGCGACCTGAGTGTGTGTCCAACAGCGACGATGATCCGAATTTGCTATGTGACGACAGGAGGAGCGACGACAACACACGACCGTGCAGTGGAAAAAGCAATTGTGAAAATAACTTACCAGTAGAACTATTGTAAAATATAGAACGTACAGTGTAACGATACGGTATGGTACAATTAGGATGAAAGTGACACAAGTTCGTGATTTTTCTTTTTAAATCACGTTTCGGGGTGCCGCTAACAGAAGCTTACTTTTTTTCGTCCAAATTCGAAACGATGATGTACAGATTTCCAAAAAATGCATGACGGAACAATGTTTCACAACACCGAAATTAAACTGAATTGATTTCTTTCCGGTTTTTTTCTGCGAAGTAACGTTAAGTTCATATTAATTAATTTCAAGGTTTTTGGAATGTATATCCGTGCAAGAAAGCAACATCTCAAGGCCCCTAGAGGAAGAACTGTCAAGAAATAATGTCAGTTACATCATGTTGAACCGCAAGTTAATCAAGCCCTATTGCCCGCAGGGTTTACGGTGAAACGATCTGTCTGTTAACGCTCAGACTTTCTCAAAATCGTCTTTTTGGGGTAAAAATCTCGGAGAAGAGGAGCTCATCGTCACGTCCGTGAGCCTGAACCCGTAGACTGCGTAAGCAAGTTTATACATTTATCTGTTTAGATCTAGACAGCCGCTTGATTACTGTAAGCTCCGACAGTTGACGTTTCCGGGCAGCACTGTTTTTTTTCCACATTTGCACTATGTGGAAAAAAATCTGGAATGTGGAAAAAATTTTTGACGTCTTTCCACAAATGTGGAAGAAAAATTTAGGGTTTTCATATTGAAAAGATACATTTTGGTGCATTTTAGGAGGTCCAAACTCCAAATCTCAAAATTTTCCGGCGCTTCGCGCCGGTTATAACTTTAATAATCATCATTATTCATTAAGTAGCTCAGGCGTGGCTTTATTCATGTCTACCTTCATTTATCACTTAATCTATAATAGTTTTCATCATCTTAAACGTAGTATCTCATATTTTAATTGATAATCTTCAACATTTTATCATAATATTCAACGAAGATTCGCATTTTTTCCTTTTGAGAAAAATCAATACGTCAAGTCTCTATGCTTTATGATGCGATTATTTCTTTGCTAACAAAAAATCAATTCAAAAGCTTCATGGAAATATCTTTCGCAAATTTATACTCTTCTTACTCATATATTTTCGACCAAGTTCATGAGAGTTTACAAATAAATTACAGATTTTAAAATTTTTCAAGTAAAATTCTAGAAATTACGACTCTTGAACACAAAATTGGAATCTAATTCTTGAAATAAATGTTCGGAAAATTCATTTTCCAGCATCCCAGAATGTCAATATACCCAAAAAAGTTTCCGGTGCTTTGCGCCGGAAAGATTACCATCTTTATTGGGCTTTCGCTTGTCATCATAGAAGACTTGACCATTGATTTCTTGTGTAATTCAAGTCAATTATGCTCTTGGATAGTTTGCTAGAAAATTTGTTCAACAATGCTTGTAGATTAGGCTTTTAAGTCGAACATTTCAATTTTTTCTTCAATTTTAATGAATTAACTTCTCTAAAAACACCGGAAGGCTTGAAAAAGCTCAAAAACAGTGCGATAAAGCGTCTGTGAGCATTTTAAAGCCAAAAAACGAGGATTTTAAGACGAAAAAAATTTTTCCACGTGGAAAAAAAATTTGACCCCTTTCCACATTTGTAGAAAAAAGTTCGTGGAAAAAAAAACAGTGTCCGGTAGCACCGTTTTTTTTCCTCGAAGATTTTTTCCACATGAGAACCGGACCCAAAATTTTTTTCCTCATTTTTAAAAACGCTTATAATGTGGCTACGGATGCTTTTTTATGCATTGTAAGAGCATACCCAAGCATTTTGTTGTATTCGGTCGGAGCCAGAAACCTGCAAAAATGAGGAAAAAATTGAGAAAATTCTGGTCAGCGTTTTTTTTTGTGCACGGACATTTGTGCCAATTGGCACAAGTGGCCAAAAAAATTTGTGCCAATGGCACAAAAAAATTTTTTTTACTAGAGACATTACTGAAAACTGCGGAAAAGTTTTAAGCCAAAAGTTTGATAAAGAGTTAACGTTTAACGCATTATTTTTTTGTAAAAATCGTGCCCAACGTATTTTTCAGCTAACCATGTCGGTGGGAAAAGAAAAAACTGTGCAACAAAATAGTTCACGAAATCCCAAAAAGAAATGGAATGCTGAGACAATTTAAATAGCTCTAGAATTGTTCAGGAAGTTCATATTGATTCAATTTTCGACTACGAACGAATATCTATGTTATGTATATTTAACAACCATGTAAAGAATAGAGAAAATAAAGTCGCAAAGAGTGTTAATTTTCGATCGAAACATTGTACCATTATCAACGATATCGATTTTTCTATTTGAATCAATCAAACACAAAAAGTAAGAATTTCAGTTTTAAATCCGAATCTGACTGAATGAAGAGAGAATATTCAGAATTTTTTTTCACTCATCAGTCTTGACAGCCTACAAAGTTTGCTGCAACGATACTAACACACTGTTCGAAAAGAAATCGTTTGCGTTCGGGTCAAATATATCGATAGGAAATATTATATTCATTGATTCGGCGCGAAGCGCCTAAAATTTTTTGAATTTTCAGCCCTTAAAACGTCTAAAAATCAAGCAAATTCAATGTTTGACCGGCCAAAAAATTTGTGCCAATTGGCACAAACGCTCAAAATTTTTTGTGTTATTCCAAATTTTTTTGTGCCAAAAACCATGTTTTGGTTTTTGGCACAAAAAAATTCAAAAAAACACTGATTCTGGTTATGTTTGTTAAAAATGAGCTGATAAAGAATATATTGGTGTTCTACAGGAGCAGGTGAAGCATGTTAATGATAGAGTTCTCAGGAATTTATCCGCTCTATTGACATTTTGGTGGTTCCGATTAGAATCATCTAATTTTATTTAGCTCTTGGTCCGGCGCAGAGCGCCGAAATTTTTTTTGGATTTTCACTTTCTAAAACGCTGGAAAATAAACCTTCACAACGTTGAGAAATAAATTAAAATCAAACTGATGAACTGTAATTTGTTCCCCATTCCGGCGCGAAGCGCCGGAAAAATTTTCGGGTTTTTATATTCTAAAACGCTAGAAAATAAATCTCTCCAACAGATATTTATGAATAGAAGTTCTAAAATCGCAGTCTAGAATGATGTCTTCAATTTTCATCTTCAATAAGCGCAAAAGTCCAGGTTGCAAACGTTTAAAAAATTCCAAGCATCGAGAGGAAAAATTCAGAGAATTGATGAAAAATCTCAATTTTGGGCGACATAATAGACTGTTAACGATTAGAAAATGAAAGGAGCGAACTTGATTGATGGAAACTGTTGAGCATTAATTAGTAAGTCGAAGTAGATATGCTAACGGTCGCGCCTGATAGAAAATAGTTAAGATTATACCCATGACCGGCGCGAAGCGCCGGAAAATTTTGAGATTTTGACCCTTTTAAGTCCGCCAAAACGCATCTTTTCGGTTTTGAATTCCCCAAAATTTTTTCCTCAATGAGAACCATACCCAAAATTTTTTTCCTCATTTCGAAATTTTTTTCCTCAAAACACCCCATTTGAGGAAAAAACGGTGTCCGCGTCCGGCAGTATTTTTTTGCACGGACATTTGTGCCAATTTGCACAATGGCAGGGTTTTTTTGCGCAGGCCAGGTTGCAATGTGCAACTTGGGGAAAAATTCTGGTTACACAGATAAATTTTTGGTTGCTCAATCAAAAATCGATAAATTTGCTAAATTTCATCCGAAAAATTATCGCAAACTAGTTTTCTTGTATTTCATTCGATCCGCTTCAGTTTTAGACAAGTAAAACCCAATTTACTGAGTTTTGGAGAGAAAATGAAAATATTAATATAATTAGACTAGAGTAGTGTGTTCGGCGCGTACCGCCGAAATTTTTTTCTGGATTTCAATATTCTAGAACGCTGGAAAATGAATCTTTCCACCTTTTATTTCCCAGACAGAAGGTTTGATTTCTCAGTGAATTTAATGAATTTTCAGTCGGACAAACTAAAATTCAAAAACCAGGCAAGCCACTAAGAGTTTGGATCTTTTAATCGGCAAAAATTTCTACACTCAAAATGTTTCAATCACATAAAAAGTCAAAATTTTTATGAAGAGCGCAAAAAATTTTTTGTGAAAATGATCGAGAAAAATGTTGGTCTTCATCAAATTTGTCAACAAACAATATAGGATCAAACATTTATCCATAATATGTTGATAATTAGAACCTATTAGCTCTAAATAGAATGACCTTTTCCAACCGCGCACTAGAATATTATGAAAAATTATAAATGAATTGAAACCCGGCGCGAAGCGCCAGAAATTTTCACTTTTTTCCATTTTAGAACGCATAAAAATGCATCTCCGGACAGAAAACCCTATCACCTGATCAAAAGAGCAGTCAGGCCTCAAGTTGCACTGTGCAACTTGGCAAGAAAAATTTGGTTGCTGTGTGCAAAAAAAAAACCCTGCACAAGGGCCAAAAAAGTTTGTGCCAATGGCACAAAAAAATTTTTCCACCCTATAAACATTACTGAAAACCTTTAAAAAGTTTTATGCCAATTGCCAAAAGTTTGATAAAAACATAATTAAAAATACTTTCGCTATTAAGTGCGTCTGGTGGCCTGGCCACCCATCTTATAACGTGTGTAATGCAAAAGGTACCTGCAGTAATAGGGTAAAATGTGTGAGCAGGCATAAACGGTATAAGGTGCCTGCTAAATGATAGCCTATTTATTAATAATTTTATCATTATTAGATTAGATATCCCAATTTAGAAGTGCAGTCGCCGAATGTCGCTAATTGTCTGTCGGCGACAAAAATCCTGGGATTTTTCCACTTCTAGATTGGGCTTAAGCCTAAAAGGTCATTAATACTTGATTTTTGAACGGAACGGATCACCAACAGTTTGAAACGCTCAGCCTGAAAATCCACCGAACAGAACAAATATTTATCTTTCCTTCGATAACGTTTTGTCGATTGCATTCTGTTCCAGGCAAAAAAGCAAGTCTTGAGCCTAAGCCTAAGCAAGCTCGTACTGTTGGCTTAAGGTGCGCGTCATAATCAGTTACTGCAGGTACCTTTTGCACCTTTAGCATTACACACGTTATAAGATCGGTGGCCACCAGGCGCACTAATACGGGTGGGTGAGTTTGATCAACACGCAAATTTTAAAAAACTCTATACATATCCATCGAGAAATGATGGATATATCTGATTTTCGAGCATTATTGTTGTGCAAATACGAACGTTAGTCTATGATTCTACTCATTACCAAAGATCTTAATTAATGATTTCGTGTTGTTGATAAAAGTAACCCACATATTTGTAACCATATACATGGGGGGAAGTGCTATGGGAACTCCCCTCCAGAAATCGTCGACCATATGGCTAGCCATATGGTAGCTGTAGGAACCCCCATACTTTTTGTTGGAAAAATACTGAAAAATGCTAATTTTTTGATGAAAAATGTTAATTTTTGAACAAAAAATGGTCAAAATGTTAATTTTCTGGGCGCTTCGCGCCTTGAATGCATTTTTCAGTTTTTTTTTGGTGAAAAATTACAATTTTTCGAAGTATTTTTCGGACTTTTCTCGTGGAAAAAATCGTTTTTTGCTTGAGAGACACCTCCCCCCAAAATTTGAGGAATTACTGACCCTCGGCCCAAAAAAACCGTCCAAACCCCCCCCCCCCTAGACCTCGGGGCTCCGTTACATGTATGTTTGTAACGTATAAATGGTTGCATGAATAAAACGTTAAAAATCACAATTTTATCAGTTGACTACCAATCGTTGTATAACCTCGTGTCAAGACCGTTCCTCACGAAATGTTTTTGTTCTCTAGGGAATCACAAAAAAGTGTCGAAAAACGGACCTTTTATATCGTGCTACTATGGCGATCAAAGTCTCCCACGGTGTGGCTTACTTAGATCGCAAAGTGAGGGTTCTTGAAACTTGAAATTTTCTAATAAATTCAGCCGAAAGAGAAAAATATTGGTGCAGTTTCATCAGAAAATGATTGATCTTTCCACATATACTCATATCACCTAACAAAAATAATTTAAAAAAATAATACGTCATGTCAAAGAGGATATACCCCTTTTTTGATCAAAGTCACCCCACTTTACCTTATTTAATGAAGATCCGCATTTTCACTTTCATAGATTTTTTGAGAAAGATCAACACGTCAACTTTCTAAACTTTTTGAATCGTTTGTTCCTCTCTTAACGTAAATTGAATTCAAAAGCTTCATGGAAGTATTTTTGGAAAATTTCTACGCTTCCGACTCATAGCTTTTCGGCCAAATTTATGAAAGGTTAGGAACAAATTAATGGTTTTAAAATTTTTTGAATGATGAATTTCTAGAAATTACGATTTATGAACACAAAATTTAAACCTAATTTTTGAGATATATGATCAGAATGATTATCAGAATGCTTTAAATGCTCAAAAACACAAATAAAGTGTTTATGAGCATTTTCAAGCGAAAAAACGAGAATTTTATGACGAAAAAATAGTTTTTCCGCACGTGGAAAAAAAATTGACCTCTTTCCACATTTGTGAAAAAAAAGTTCGTGGAAAAAAACAATGATCGTGCTTATTCTAATTTATCTAACCGACCACGTCAGTGCGATAAGAAAAAATGATCGAGAAAATAGTTCATACGATTCGAAAAGAAATCGGATGCTGCGCGAATTCAGATATTTTTATAGAATTTGTCAGACAGTTTATATTCGGCTACGAATTTCTTCTCAGTGTTTTTTTTTGCTGAAAACTTTTTGCCCCATTTGAGGGAAAACTCCAAAAAAAAATTCATGAGGAAAAATCAATTTTTTTAGTTTTCTTGCTTAAAAATCGCTCATAATCATTTCTGATGTGTTTTTTTGAACGTTTCTCATTAACTTGCATCTAATTCTGCCAAAAAACCGACATTTTTTGCAAAAAGTTTCAAGCTATGACCCAGGCTTTTTTTGCACAGGCCAGGTTGCAATGTGCAACTTTAGTTGCACAGAAAGATTTTTGGTTGGTCACTTTAAAATCAATAAATTAGCTTAATTTAGTCGGAAAAACCACCAAAAGCAATTTTTGCTGTATTTCATTCGAATCGCGTCGGTTTTAGGCTTTTAGAACCCAATTTTCTGAGTTTTGAAGAGAAAATGAAAGCGTTGGTATGAGTGACTTGTTCGGCGCGTAGCGCCGAAATTTTTTTGGCCATTTCGATATCCTAGATTGCTGGAAAATGAATCTTTTCAAGTTTTATTTCCATGACAGAAGGTTTAATTTTTCAGGGAATACAATGAATTTTCAGTCGGGCAGACTACAATTCAATAATTAGAGGAAAGCAAACAAGAACTTCGATTCTTCAACCAGCAAGAATTTCTACACTTGGACTCAAAATTTTCTAATCACTTAAATGTCAAAATGTTTTTAAAGATAGCAAAAAAATTTGCGAAAATAACGGAGAAAAATCTTGCTTTTCGTCAAATTCGCCAAAAAACAGCACAGGATCAAACATTTATCCATAATATTTTGATAATTAAAAGCTATAAGCATTAGCTAGAATGACATTTTCTAACCGCGCATTGGAATAAATATAAAAAAATTACCAATTAAAATCCGGAAAAAATTGAGGATTCTGACTCGTACTGTTTTGGTCAAATTTATGAAACGTTACGAATAAATTACTGGTTTTAAAATTTTCCAAATGATAAATTTCTAGATATTACGATTTATGAACAGAAAATTCGAATCTGATTCTTGAATTAAATGTTCGGAAAATTGATTTTCCAGCGTCGCAGAATGTCAATACCTAAAAAAATTTCCGGCGCTTTGCGTTAACATCTTTTTTGGGCTCTCACTTATCATCGTTGACGCGTTAACGGTCGATTTCTCATGTAATTCAAAGTCATTTTACTATCAGATAGTTTGCTGCTGGAAAATTTTTTCACAATGCTTGTAAATTAGACTTCAAACTTTGAAATATAACGTTTTTGTTTAATTTTAATTAATTTTAACGACGCTAAAAACGTCAAAATGTTTTAGAAAGCTTTAAAAGACTAAATTAAAGCGTCTATGAGCATTTTAAAGCGAAAAAGGCGACTTTGGAAAAATGGGAGAAAAATTTTTGACTCCTTCCCCCATTTGGAGAAAAGACCGACGGGAAAAAAGTGTGGGTGGATCACTGTTTCTTCTCCGCCAGCCCACCGTTTTTTACTCAAATTGGGTCTTCTGAGCGAAAAAATTTTGGGTATGGTTTTTGTTGTCGAAAAAATTTCGGTAATTCAAAACACTGTTTTTTTCCTCGAAGATTTTTCCATATGAGAACCATACCTAAAAGTTTTTCCTCTTCCCAAGGATTTTCCACATTTTTAAAAACGTTTGTAATGTGGATACAGATGCTTTTTCTGCATTTTCGGCGCATACCCAAACATTTAGATGTTTTCGGAGTCAGTAAAATGCAAAAATGAGGAAAAATAGAAAAAGTTCTAATCAGGTTGGTCACATTTAACCTCTGTTTTTTCACAAAGCAAGGTGTCAAAATTTTTCCCACCATTTTTGCCATATCGTTTTTTCGCTCAAAAATGCCAACATATGCTTTATTTATGCGTTTTTGAGCTTTTCTGAACCAGGGATTCGTTCTTGAACCAGTTGAAATAATTACTGAGTACTTTGAAATAAGTATAAGATTGCAATTTCGTTATCATAAGCTCAATGAACTCGTCAAGACAATCTAAAAAATTTGTGTGCCAATTGATAGCCCTGGGAAATCTGCGATTTTCAGCCAGTTAGAGAGTGTCGTCAACCAACTAAATGATCAAGAAAAACAGCTAAAAATCGACAATTTTTTTTATAAATTTGACAAGATAGCGACAATTATCCTGCCTTTAATCCTGGACACGTTACATACGTACTCGAGTTGAGTAATTTTGAAGCTTTCACTCCTCATTAATTATTATAATGTTCTCCCGTCTCGCATCGTGATGTCGCGATCGTCACCGTCAATCACTCTGCATAAATTATTCGACAACTTCGTCCGCTCACGCAACAACGAGAAACGAAAAGAAAAATGTTTAGACGAGCTTATTTCAAGGATTGATTCTTTAGAAGACGATGATGAAGGGCAACATAAATGTAAACTGTTATGTCGAATGATGATCGACAAAATTTGCTCGTCAGATTCCATAGACGCGCGATTGGAAGCTCTGAAATTGGCTGACTTTTTGTTCGTGAAGTACGCCAATTTCCGAGAGCACTTTATCAAGCATTTGCATGTAAGCAATACTTTTGTGTGCGCATACGTGCAATAGAAATCACTGGAGCTCCGAAGTCTAATGTCGACGATTCCACCCTCTAATCCGAGGCTCCTTTTTAATGGGTGGAATCACCGATTGCCTCGAATTCTAAAGTAGACGACATTAAAAGAAAAATGCGATGAAAAAAGTCCGAAAACGGTTCAGAGATTAATTGATATCGCAGAAACCAAAAAAGCATATGTTTTTGAGCGAAACACCAAAAGTTGAAATTTTTGACCATTTTGTGGAAGAAATGACATTTCAGATTTTTCGACAAAAAATGTATGGGTTCCGTATGTTAAGACTAGCCTATTTCAGCCATATGATTTGCAAATTTTGGGATCACCAAATGTCTAGTCATATGGCCGACGATTTTTGAAGTGGAGGGGTTCTTTTCCCAATCCCAATCGTACTCGTAATTAGGTGGAATTGCCACTCAGAAACCGTAGATCATACGACGACACCCGTCAAAATTTGTCAATCATATCACTGAAATGAGCTAGCCATAGGATTTCCGTCCTTTCGATCAAAAAAGCTGAAAGAAACTAATTTTTTGACTGAAAATGGTCATTGTCGAATAAATAATGGTCAAAAATGTCAATTTTTCGGCGCTTCGCCCCATAAATACTTGTTTTTATGGTTTTTAAACAACGACTAATATTTTTCGGACTTTTTAGGCGAAAAATACATTTTTTCCTTTGATGACCCAAGCCCCTAAAATTTTTGGAAATCGATTATCCCACTTTTAAAATTATGTTCGGGCTTTCTCCGTGGTCTCGGAGTTTCGTTGCAGGTATGTGTGCATACGCCAATACATTAAATTTTATCAATAGTGAAAATAATACCAAATTCGCTTTGCTGATTATAAGAATGATAGTTGTGATTTATGCCCGAGAAATACTTCAGTAACGTGTTTAGCACCCAAAAATATGATTCACGGGATCTTAACTAGTATCTCAAATTTTTGGTTCTCACAACAACAATTGTTTTTAAATATCAAGCCACGGTTTTCTTTTTTAGCACGAGTCCCATTAGTACGGCTGCAAACTTTCCTTAATTTGTATTAATTTTTCTTAGTATGACTAAAATTTTCATTAGCACAGGTCCAACTTCATTAGCACCGTGCTAAAAAAGAACCATGTACTGTATCGAGCCTTCATGTCCTCATTAGAACTTGTTTTTTAGACTATAATTGCGAGAACGATTGATCCAGACAATACAATACCACCGGGGCGCGGTCCACAAAACCTTTCACGCGAATTTAGAAATATCAGTCTGAGGACGATTCTTAAATGGCATGGCATGTTTGGCAGCTATTATCCGAAATTGAAACTGGCCTTAGGTTTTTTGGAGCAATGCAAATCGGTAGAGTCATGGATTTAGTGTTCGGATTTATTCGCTTTCTTTTCGCAATTTCAGATCGATTTAGAACGTTTACAGGTTCTAACATCAATCGAGCAAATACGAATGAACGCTGAACGTAATCACCAAAATTTGATAACGACGAAAATTCTAGAACTTTATCAAGCAAGTAATCATAGTTTATAAATGAATTTTGATTCCAGTATAATGTCGTCTTGCATTAAGATTATCCTGATATGGAAAATAGCATGAAAATTGTTGAAAACGGTTCAAATTTGATTTTTCCGAATGTTCTAAATGCGGATATTAACAAAACAACGTCAATCGTCAAGGAAATAAATTTTTCTCCCGAAGATCAACCGACTTGTAGCAAAAATTTGAACATCGAATTAAATTTTAGAACGGTGGTAGAAAAATCGTCCGATAATCAAGATTTGTTGGCCGCAGTTAATGAAAATTATACGATTTTGAAACGCAAGTTCATACATAAATTGGATTTTTGGCTTCAATATATGAAAGTGAGCGATTTTTACATTACTGTAGTACTATTGGCTTATTTTGTAAACTTTCATGCAGCTCCAAAATTATAGTCGATATTTTTCGAAGCTATAATTGGCACAATGAGTGTTTTTTACTCGTCACTGTCACAATTGTAGTTTCCTTTTCCAGGAGAGTAATTGTATATAATTTTCTTTTATTCAGCGTTACAACATAGATTCTTCGAACGAAATTTTCGCAAAAATAAGTACTTTTCGACACAAGATTGCCAGTATAATAGAAAAATACGACGAACTGAAAATCGTGGATAAAAATTTGTCGTCGGGCGACGAATCAGATCAAGATTTTATCTCGGTTGATGAACGAAAAGTTCTGGAAATGGAATCCGACGATCTGTTATTAAATAAATTAAACGATATTGATAATTCGCATAAAAAATCTATCGAAACGAAGACTGACGGATCTGAATCATCTTGTATTCGTAAAAGTGATGTTTCTTCGAGCTTTGATAAAGTTCGTGATTGGAAAGATATTGCATTTGAAGATAAGACGATAGTCGAGCGAATAAAGGAAGAGAAAGGTTTGTCAAACTAATGATTCACGGCTAAGGCTTCACCGTTAAAAAAACGAACTGAGTATCACAGCCCTGACCTGAATTGAATCCGAATTTTCGGCTCATGCTATTCCATCAACTTATTTTCTGTATCAAGTTGATTTTTTTGTTAACTATGCTGGTTTGATTTTTTTACTAATCTGGCCAGTCGAATAAAATTGTTAGAATTCGTCGAAGATTTTATCCTGAGCTTTGGTTTCGGAAATTTTTGGATCAAAGTTTCTTGAATATGTAGAGTTAGACGGAAATCCTGATTCCTAGTATTAGTCCTAAATTAACCGAGAATAAAAGAAAAAAACCAGTTTGAATTCTCAATAACTTTGTTGTGTGTTGATTACATGTATGGTTTTGCCTCAATCAAACTTTTTTACCTTCTTCGCTAAGGTATCGATTTGACCGACGATGGTAAAAGAAAAATGATAAAGAAAGCTGTCAAGTCCGGGACATGCAAAAGCAGAATAATGAAGAAGATGAAAGTGAAGATAAATCCGGTCATGATATCTCGATTGAAAAAGTTTTAATAGTATTCATAGAAATCTGGAAAATATGTACAATTGTAATATTTTCATGTGTGGCTCTTACATGCTTCGTTTAAATTGTGACCTATTACCGATAGCGGGAATAACATCAGGATGTAGTCTCTCGCAATGTTGGGGGATAGTAGTATCAAAAGTTTTTCTCACTGTATTTCAAAGTTTCGTGCTCTTTGGAACAGATATAGCATCAATAAGTAAGCCGCATCTTATTTTCTTTGACTTATTTGTTTTTTCCGCTTTAATGTTCTTTTCCTTCCACTCAATTTTTCCAGCACGCCTTTCTCTCTTTCCTCTGATATTTTGCTCGCATCATGTTGTCCAAAAACTAAACTGGCTGGTTCACCCCGGTTCGACGAAAAATGTACTTCACTCGCCAGAGTTTAGTGACTTTTGTGCCACCATCATTTTTATGTAATTGCGACCTACATTCTCACCTGCGCTGCGTGACACAAATTTTCTTTGTACAAGTTTTGTTCACGTTGTGTCAAACTTTCTATAATCGTTCTATACTAAAAAATTTGCTGTGCACTCTTACTTTCGACACCGAATTCCGATCTCCTGATGACGAATTTCAATCGCTTGATCAAATTCATTTTTATTTGTTTCGCCATTCATAAAACGAAAGCTATCGGTGAAGGGGTTCTGGACGTAAATGCTTTATTGGGCATAGTTTCAGGATTGGGGAACATTTTCAAAGATTTGAACACTACTGATATATCTATTGATCGACTTCTTGGGAAATGGCATCAGGTAAAGATAAGACTAGGCCTATTCTAGGTTTCTCATTTCGTAAATATTATGATTCACTGTCTAATTTTTTCGAATGAGATGCTCTTCCGAATATTATATTTTCACTAGAATTCGTAAAAGTATGTCCAAAATGGTAGTTCGATCTCTTGATGTCAAAAGTTACGACCGACGCTTAAAACCGCATCTAATGTTGTTTTTAATCTGCAAGATGGAACTTCCATTAACTGTAGGTTTCCAGATCCAAATGGTACTAATGGAGACAAGTGTTCTGTTTATAACATGCTTGTAAACTGAAAAATGACAAAAATCAGCAACACTACAACACTTACTACAACATTTTCGATCTAAAAGTTGTAAAAGTTTTCTCACAAAGGCTCACGATTTTTTAGTCCTATATCTGAGAGACAGCAGTTTTTTACAAAGTCAGCATCAGCGCCAATGATAGTTATACTCCATTTTTTACAAAAGAGGCAAGAAAAAATATTTGACTGGCTTACGCGGCCGGCTTTTTTTCTCGGATTGACTGTACCAATAGGACTACACAACTTGAAAAAATTTTGGCTTTGATGCATGGTTGTCATCTATGGTTTAGAAAATGAATAGGCTATAGTTAGTAGCGTACCAAGGTTGGCTGTTTGAATCTCCAAAAATCTATTATGCTATCGATGCAGGTTTATGTATTCGGATTTTGTATGAGTTATGTTACCATCAGCTTTTTGCACATCAGATGTACAAGGCTGCTATCAATTTCGACGTTTTCCAAACGAATATGTATTGCCAAATCGCATATTGTAAGATCAGTGTAAATTTGTTTATCAAGAAAACTGCACTTCGGTAATTTTTCAGTTACAAGAAACAAGGTGATGGGTAGAGACGGGTTCTCCATCGAGGAAGCATTCCACGTTGTGGCAAAAAATGGACCGATCGAAGTCTACAAACGCGACGTCACGAAAACTGGTACCGGTGAATACTGGATGTACACCGAAGAATACTTTTATCCGAGACAATGTAAGTTATCAGTGTCATACTTTCAAAGTTGAACCAAGAGTCAAGTAAGCAACTTTAGGCATCAGACTCACACTCTTCCGAAATGTAAATCATGGAATTTTACAAAAAGATCCTTTTTGGTATGTGAACCTCATGGAAACGGAAATAAGGGTAGATTTGACTTATATGTGTAAAAACCAGGCATTTTGTGTCTTATTCATGTAATCTAGGTTTTTTGCGCGGGTAAATTTCTCGAGTACACAAATTTTCGTTCCTCAGACTGACTGTAAAGTTCCAATTTATCTATCCGAGGGAAGAATCGAGCGAAATAAGTGTAAAAACTAACAACAGGAGAAGCAAATGACGAAAATTTGGAATTTGACATATTACACAAAGCTTTCAAAACAAGGAAAGTTGAATAGGCCCGCACGTTTCCGGCTCCATGTGAGTTATCGTTTGCAGAAAATCTCAGAAAATATGAACTTCTCGTAGTATTTGCTCTCCACTTTTATAAGAAGCATTTCAAGAAAAGTAGATTATCATAGGTGGCGCGACAGCGTCAACCTATAATATACTTGGCCCCCAAATTTCATGTCCCCCCCCCCCTCTAGAGCCAAGACGGTAAGAGCTAGAACCTTCGTGTTTTTTGCATAATATCGGGCGTAGGGGCAAACCATGGGGTGCCTTTTGTCATTTCGCCTCTATCTGCAAGTGGTGCTTGATGAGGCTCCAAAAACATGCAAAAAATGCACTTTTTAAGGCCCTCCAGTTCCACCATGCCCAGCAATCTGTGTGCCATATCCAACCTCCATACTTCGGCCTAAGCATCTTGGGGGTGTACTCTCAAATGCGAATTTTTCTTTTTTTGAAATATGGCCTCAATTCAATTATATGGTTGCCCAAAGTCCCGGAAAACGCCAAATTCCCCAATTTTGTTATATAATACTTATGGGTTCAAAAAAAATTTTTTTGCAGCATAATGCACTACCAATTTTTTTGCAGTTTCAAATATACCTGTAGCCTTATTGGGATTTTTGGGCTGCAAAAGTTTTCGACTATTGGGAATTTGATGGACACGGTCATTTTACACGAAAAATTATCCCGGGTGTAAACAAGCGTATTTCCGTGATTTTTCAGTGGAGGGAGTTTTCGACCGTGGGGAATTCAATAGACGTCCTCACTTTACACAAAAAATTATTTACGGTGTAAACAAGCGTACTGCCGTAATTTTCTTGTGGAGGTGATTTTCGACCACGAGGAATTCAATGAATGTGATCACTTTACACCGAAAATTATCCCGTGTGTAAACAAACGTATTTTCGTGATTTTTTGCTGGAAGGGGTTTTCGACCACGGGGAATTTGATGAATGCGATCACTTTACACAAGAACTTATCCCGGTTGTAAACAAACGTATTTTCGTGATTTTTTGCTGGAAGGGGTTTTCGATTGTGGAGAATTTGATGAATGCGATCATCTTACAAAAAAAAACTATTGCGGGTGTAAACAATCGTATTTTCGTGATTTATATGGAAGGGGTTTTCGAATGCGGGGAATTAAATGGATGTGTCACTTTACACAAAAAAATTATTCCGGATTTAACCAAGCCTGTTTTCGTGAGCTTTTTGTGGGAGAGGTTTTCGACCACTGGGAATTTAATGAAAGTGATCACTTTACACACTAATTTATATTGAGTGTAAACAAATATATTTCTGCGATTTTTGAGGGAAGATGTTTCTGACCATGGGGAATTCAATGGACGGAGTCAGTTCACACGAGAAAAGTCATTTGTGTAAACAAAGGTATTTCTGCAATTTTTTGGGTTGAAGTATTCTGAACCATGAGGAATTCAATAGATATGGTCACCTTTCAGTATCTTTACAACGTTTTTTAAGTACTATGCGGTTTACACATCCTTTACTTTTGCTGGAGGTGAGAATTCGTTGGTTGAAATTTTTTTAATTGTTTTTTTGAAGTGCAGATGACCAAATTTAAAACTTCAATGTGCTTCTATGAAAGTTTTCGTGCATGGTTGAGGCCCACTAAAAAGAGGTGAACTAGTTTATTAGAAAATGCCCCGATGGGGCAGAAAAAAGGAGAATATACTTGCTCTGACAGTTGCCATGGTAGAAAAAGAAGTGGACTAGATTTTTGAGAAGTTCAGGTCAAAGTTGGAAAAAATTCACTTCCTTTATATTGGATTTTCATTCTTTCTCAAAGAAATTGTCTATGTCTGTGGAAAAGTATATTCTGCAGCAGAGTGCATCAACACACTTTCCAACCAATGTGCATCTCTGAAATTTTTAGGGGGGGGAGGTACAGGCGTGGACCTTGGTGTTTTAGCATTTTCTGAGACAAAAAATTCAAAAAAAGTTGGCCAAAAAATTTTTTGCATAACAAATTTTCAAGTTTCAAAACCCTTGTGGAAGTTTATACCCCCATGTCCCCTCTCACACATGTTTGTTTCCAACTGTGTTAAACATTTTTACTGAATTTGGTGTCAACAAAAGGAATCAACTGAGGGAAAGTGACACATAAAATCCCATTCAGCTTTTTTAGAAAAAAGAGGTACAGCACAAAGTCTTCTAAGAACTAAATCGATTGTGCAAGATACGTTTCATTCACTCATTTTATATAACATATCATATAGAATTCACTCCGTAAGTTCTACTGATAACAAGCTACAAACAAATTTATTCTCTTCTATTTAACTATTGAACCAAATAGCATCATTCACAGTTTTTGGATTTAAACGGAAATTTGCAGAAAGAGCGCTTTTTGCGGGATTGCAAATGGGAAGCAATTTCACCCATCTTTGTCGCTTCGATTAGAAAAACCGGATACGGGATTTGGTGCACACCCCTAATATATGCATGGCTGGATCCCATTTACAGATCGGTGCCCAATGACTGTAACCAAATCCCAGTTGCACTAAAGGGGTCTGAGCTCAAGCTCAATCTCGAACAAAAAGGCCACCCGGTTTGATCTCAAGTTCGGTATAATTTGAATGTCATGGGGATCATAACGAGCTCAACGTCGAGATTATCCCCGGCTCGAGCTGTCGGGTTGCACTAACATTTTCGCATAATTTTCTTATCTCTAAAGCAAATAAATATAAAAATTTCTGCAATTCCCAAACCCGAACTTAAACCTCAGTTTGTTAATCCTGAAGTGAGTATGATTTGTGCATTAGAAGAAAATAATTTGGACATTATGAATAGCTTTAACTCAGGATCATCAATTTAATCCCGATGTTGAGATTATCCTCATGTTGGGTTAGTGCAACGAACCTCAGGTTCCTTTATAGTTCTGAAAAGGACTATAATGTGCCTCTCTCGCTATTTTTCGGCTAGAGTCAGAGGCAGGAGCTTTGAATCGGTCGGGAGTTAGAATGCTATTTGTTTACCATTTCTTTACACTTGAAGTCAGGTGCATATAATTTTCATATAGAAAAATTTTACTGTAGTTGATGCCAGTTGAAGGACAAAATGCACGATGCTGCAGAATATACTTTTTCAGAGATATAGACAATTTTTTTGAGAAAGAATGAAAATCCAATATAAAGGAAGTGAATTTTTTCCAACTTTGACCTGAACTTCTCAAAAATCTAGTCCACTTCTTTTTCTACCATGGCAACTGTCAGAGCAAGTATATTCTCCTTTTTTCTGCCCCATCGGGGCATTTTCTAATAAACTAGTACATAGTTTGTTTGTAAGGGAAACCAAACAGCAGGATTGTGTCCAGAAAACGACTCATCTACTATGACCTGCTAAAAAACTAGACAGGTGCTGAGTCGTAGTTTGTTTTATTCAATCCAATATTTAAATTATACCTTACTGTATTCCTGAACGTCAAAATTTTATTCATGCAACATTTTGCAGACTGATTTATAGATTCTGAAATCCGCAACTATAGTACTAATCTGACGCAATCATAGGTGGCGCGACAGCGTCAACCTATAATATACTTGGCCCCCAAATTTCATGTCCCCCCCCCTCTAGAGCCAAGACGGTAAGAGCTAGAACCTTCGGGTTTTTTGCATAATATCGGGCGTAAGGGCAAACTATGGGGTGCCTTTTGTCATTTCGCCTCTATCTGCAAGTGGTGCTCGGTGGGGCCCCAAAAACAGGTAAAAAACGAACTTTTTAAGGTCCCCCAGTTCCACCATGCCCAGCAATCGGTGTGCCATATCCAACCTCCATACTTCGGCCTAAGCATCTTGGGGGTGTAATCTCAAATGCGAATTTTTCTTTTTCTGAAATATGGCCTCAATTCAATTATATGGTGGTCCAAAGTCCCGGAAAACGCCAAATTCCCCAATTTTGTTATATAATACTTATAGGTTCAAAAAAAATTTTTTTGCAGCATAATGCACTACCAATTTTTTTGCAGTTTCAAATATACCTGTAGCCTTATTTTGATTTTTGGGCTGCAAGGGTTTCCGACTATTGGGAATTTGATGGACACGGTCACTTTACACGAAAAATTATCCCGGGTGTAAACAAGCGTATTTCTCTGATTTTTCAGTGGAGGGAGTTTTCGACCGCGGGGAATTCAATAGACGTCCTCACTTTACACAAAAAAATAATCCACAGTGTAAACAAGCGTACTGCCGTAATTTTCTTGTGGAGGGGATTTTCGACCACGAGGAATTCAATGAATGTGATCACTTTACACCGAAAATTATCCCGTGTGTAAACAAACGTATTTTCGTGATTTTTTGCTGGAAGGGGTTTAGCACGTTAAATATATGATACAGTAAACTGAAGAACCAGCCTACAGTACGCGACGACAATACGAACATGCTTGTCAGAATTTCAAAAGTGGTGCAATGTTACAATTTCCGCCACTATATGAAAAATAATGATTTTCATAGCTACAGTAAGACCTTGATGATCAAGTTTCAAAAATAGACAAATTTTAGTTTTCTGATTCCTGATTTTTAATTTTAAATTTTAAAATTTTTTATTGTAAAATTTTTAAATTTTTAGTTTTGAATTTTATATTTTTTTTAAATTTGTTTATTTGAAATTTTAAATTTGTAGTTTTGAATTTTATATTTTTTCAAATTTTGTTTATTTGAAATTTTAAAATTTTTTAGTCTTAAATTTTTAAACTTTTAATTTTTAAATTTTAAATTTTTAAATTTTAAATTTTTTAATTTTTAATTTTTTTAAATTTTAAATTTTTTAATTTTGAATTTTTTAATTTTAAATTTTTTAATCTTGAATTTTTTAATTTTAAATTTTTTTAATTTTAAATTTTTTAATTTTAAATTTTTTAATTGTAACTTTGCACCACTTTTGAAGTTCTGACAAGCATGTTCGTATTGTCGTCGCGTACTGTAGGCTGGTTCTTCAGTTTACTGTATCATATATTTAACGTGCTACACACAAAAGGTGGGTGTCCACCTCTTGTAGTAGTACCGGGGTTTTCGACCACGGGGAATTTGATGAATGCGATCACTTTACACAAGAACTTATCCCGGTTGTAAACAAACGTATTTTCGTGATTTTTTGCTCGAAGGGGTTTTCGATCACGGAGAATTTGATGAATGCGATCATCTTACAAAAAAAACTATCGCGGGTGTAAACAATCGTATTTTCGTGATTTTTATGGAAGGGGTTTTCGACTGCGGGGAATTCAATGGATGTGTCACTTTACACAAAAAATTATTCTGGATTTAACCAAGCCTGTTTTCGTGAGTTTTTTGTGAGAGGGGTTTTCGACCACTCGGAATTTAATGAAAGTGATCACTTTACACACTAATTCATATTGAGTGTAAACAAATGTATTTCTGCGATTTTTGAGGGAAGATGTTTCTGACCATGGGACATTCAATGGACGGAGTCAGTTTACACGAAAAAAGTCATTTGTGTAAACAAAGGTATTTCTGCGATTTTTTGGGTTGAAGGATTCTAAGCCATGAGGAATTCAATAGATATGGTCAGCTTTCAGTATCTTTACAACGTGTTTCAAGTATTATGCAGTTTACATATTTACTTTTACCGAAAGTCAGAATTCGTAGCTTGAAGATTGTTTTTTATTGTTTTTTGACGTGAAGATGACCAAATTTAAAACTTCAATGTGATTCTATGGAAGTTTTCGTGCATGGTTGAGGCCCACTAAAAAGAGGTGAACTAGTTTATTAGAAAATGCCCCGATGGGGCAGAAAAAAGGAGAATATACTTGCTTCGACAGTTGCCATGGTAGAAAAAGAAGTGGACTAGATTTTTGAGAACTTGGGTTAAAGTTGGAAAAAGTTCACCTTCTTCATATTGGATTTTCATTCTTTCTCGAAAATATTTTCCATGTCTGTGAAAAAGTATATTCTGCAGCTGAGTGCATCAACACGCTTTCCAAAACCAAACATGTGCATGTATGAAATTTTTAGGAGGGTACAAGGGTGGACCTTGGTTTTTTGGCGTTGTTTGAGACAATTTTTCATAACAAATTTTCCAGTTTCACAACCTTTGGGGTAGTTTGCACCCTCATTTCCCCCTCACACATGTGTGCTTTCAATTGTGTTAAACTTTTTCAGCAAAACGAATCAACAGTGGGAAAGTGGCACATACAATCCCACTCAGCTTTTTTAGGAAAAAAGCTACAGCACAGAGTCTTCTAAGAACTAAACCGATTGTGGAAGACACGTTTCAGCGACTCATTTCATATAACATATCGTATAGAATTCACTCCGTAAGTTCTACTGACTACAAGCTACAGAGAAATTTATTCTCTTTTATTTAACTATTCAAAAAATAGCATCATTCACAGTTTTTGGACTTCTGAGATTGCAGAAAGAGCGCTTTTCGTGGGATTGCAGACGGAAAGCAATTTCAACCGCCATCCCTTTCGCTCCCATTGTGCTTTCAAAAAAGTGGTACTGCTGCCGTGGGAGTGCGAGTAGAGTCGGGAAGAACCGGGTACGGAATTTGGCGAACACCCCTAATATAAGCTCGGCTGAATCAGGAGCATTTTTGTATGATTTACCCTCTTCTCCCATTTGCAGATCGGTGCCCAATGACTGTAACCAAGGCCCAGTTGCACTAAGGGGGTCTGAGCTTCAGTTCAAGATAATCTCGAACAAAAAAGCGACTCGGATCGATCTCAAGATCGGTATAATTTCAATGTCATAAAAAAGTGCACCTTATGGGAGAATTCAGCTATAACCGTTTTTTATCTCTCCGAATAATAAAAGTCGAAAGCAAGTTATTTTTCATATTTTTACAATTTTCCGCTAAGCCACGTGTGACATAGGTGTCGGAATTCGTAAGAGTAGTAAACTAATCTATCAGTTTTTGAGTGAAAAATTCTACAGGAAAATTACTGTTCAAAAGATTTTGACGACAGGTCCAATTTAAATTCGTCTTATAAAAGCGGACTATATATAGATGAACTATTAACTGTAAAATGTATGGAATAGGAAATGCAAGTTTTTCGGATGTGTTCATTTATAATGCTGTTTTTAGTCTTCATCCTGAAAGCCGGCCCCGACGATCATCTGTCGAATTCGAGCGCTCCGTACGACTACCTCATCGCTTCGGACAGCAACCGTTTGGCATTGATGGTGTTCGCCCGCGATCCGCAAACCTTCCACGACTTGTACGACCGGGACGTACAAGAATTCCTTGCCAAGCAGGGCTTCGGCGGCTACGTTTTCTGGAACCAACCAATCGCCATTTACCAAGGCGCCGACTGTTATTACCCCAGCGAACAGGAAGTGTTCGCCAGACGGGTAGTCAAAGGTACGGGTAACAACCAGCTGCAGCATCAGCAGCAGTTGCTGCAGCCCGGTTTAGCCACGGCGTTCGGCGGTGCCGGTGATGACGCCACGTCTGCTCTCGGGACGCCGTGGACTGCAGGTAGGCTCCAGTTTAATCTGATTATAAGTTTATTAGTCTAGCTATCTATAATTTCGGTAGCAATTTCCGTAATAAAAGGAAGAGATTTTTGACCACAATATCCAATTTTTAAAAAATTTGTTTTTCTGAAAAATTGATCCCTGTCTTTTCTTTTCTTTTCTTTTCTTTTCTTTTCTTTTCTTTTCTTTTCTTTTCTTTTCTTTTCTTTTCTTTTCTTTTCTTTTCTTTTCTTTTCTTTTCTTTTCTTTTTTTTCTTTTCTTTTCTTTTCTTTTCTTTTCTTTTCTTTTCTTTTCTTTTCTTTTCTTTTCTTTTCTTTTCTTTTCTTTTCTTTTCTTTTCTTTTCTTTTCTTTTCTTTTCTTTTCTTTTCTTTTCTTTTCTTTTCTTTTCTTTTCTTTTCTTTTCTTTTCTTTTCTTTTCTTTTCTTTTCTTTTCTTTTCTTTTCTTTTCTTTTCTTTTCTTTTCTTTTCTTTTCTTTTCTTTTCTTTTCTTTTCTTTTCTTTTCTTTTCTTTTCTTTTCTTTTCTTTTCTTTTCTTTTCTTTTCTTTTCTTTTCTTTTCTTTCTTCTTGCTTGTGTTATATTATTTTACTTTTTGTTGTGCTTCACTTTTCTCTGTTTTGTTTCATTTTTTCTGTTTTCTCTGATATTATTTTTTCACAGGTCAACAACAAGCCTTGCTGGCTCAACAAAGGTCGGCGACTGATTTCAACGCTCGACAATTGGCTTTGTTGAACGCCCGTCGCCTACCGTTCGGCCCAGCCGGAGCGCCGCCTAGTTCGGCCGCCGGTGGTTTACAACAAAACTTCCTCACTTCGTTGGACGCTAATCCTACCGTCCAGTTGCAGCAGTTATCCGATTCTTTGATTTCCAATGACCAACAAAATCAGCAAAGAAATTCCAGAACAGTCAATGTGAAATTGCGATGATAATTTACATGCAACTATTTTGATATCCGAAATGTAAATTTTTGATAAAAATATTCAAGTTTAAAAAAACATTTTTTTCTAAAAAATTTTCTAAAAAAACTCCTTTTTTTGTGTCAATGGTGATTACTGTAATGAGAAATTTCTCTCCTAATTTCTCTTATATCAAATTTTCCAGAGTTACATTTCGGAAATAAATATAATATGATGTAGTTGTACTTGTTGTTTTGACATATTTATTATTTGCTTGATTATAAATTTTTGTCGTATTTCTACTTATAGTCTGTTTTTCTTGAAATGCTTATAAATATAGAAACTGGAAAGCCATTGCCATTTCATATTCTTACGAGTTTCTGCTAAATCCACACGGAATTACACGTTGCGTGCCCATACCACGACTGTCCCGTTTCCTCGACTAAAGTGTAGAACTCCCGTTATATCGACCAATGAATTTTTATGAAAAATAAAATCTTTGCTCTACCCCATTATCTCGATTGTGCTACGTATATTATGAATTTGGCTTGACGTTGGATAAATTTAAATTTTTATGGTAATATTATCATTCTGTACTTGTTCCCTTGCTTTATCAACACAATCTAACTCATGTGTGAGGAGCAAACATTTTGTCTTTTGTATTGTGTGCATATAATACAATTATTGCTCCATATTTTTAAAATCTTATCACATCAACAAAACTAGGATCTTCAAAACCTTTTAGTCCAAATCAATTCCCATACTTATCTAATCTTTGTTCTTCCTTTTTCGTCCCCGAATTTATCACAATTTCTACACTGATAGCAATCCATGGTGGTTAATCAGCCAATCTAACAGATTTATTTTTCTGGAGAAGGTAGAAATGATTTGACTGGGCCGTACTTTCGCATTTTAATAAATCAGTTCTTCTGTATTTTGTATGGTTAGCCGTTGTTTGGCCAAATCTTCCATTTGGGCAAAAGTTATCGCACAACTTTCTAGCCAGTTTACAAGAAGTATGAACAATCAGACGTAATTCCTTACGAAATATTGATGCTGTAATTATTTGAGGAAAGCCCGCGTGCGAAAATAATACATTTTGCAAATTTCATTTTGTAGTCCTTGCGACGTCAGAACATGGTCGAGGTAACGGGACAATCGAGGCAACGAGCGGACGGTCGAGGTAAGGGGATGGTCGAGGTACAGTCGAGATAACGGGGCACAATCGAATTACAAATAATACGTCGCATAGGACTTGAAATTTCTGAGCCTAAAATCCTACGGTAAGGGGCCGGTGTGGACGACTTTGAGGGCTGCACTTATTGTTCTTCATTCACTGCTTGGAAGGATGAATTTGCAAAACTTAAAAGTTTGAAATTTGCACAGATTCGATTAATTTGAGAATTGTACAAGCTTGAGAATTTATGAATTAAAAATTTTTTTCAACTTGAGATTTCGATGAGTCAAATATTTAGGCTGTTTTTTGAACAGTATAAAATTTTTTTTCATGTGGTCTCCTAATTTTTCTTATTTTTCGATTTACATGCATTTTATAAAAAAGAGTTGAATTCACATTTTAAAAAAAGTTTAGACTTATAAAGCAATAACTTTTATATGTTCAAAAATTATATGTATTTTTAGTTTTCAAAAATTGTATAAATTGAAGTATTTCAGATGTTTTAGCGTTTTATAAACTCGATGCCTTTTGACTAATTCGATGTTCGATATCAAAATTTTTTATCCAAAGGTTCCGGAACTGCCGGACAGTGTTCTGACCTATTGTGCTATTTGTGTTCATAATCACGCTTTCTTTCTGCTAAGAATTTATACGCCACCTCTGCGCGATGGAAGAGCTTCCTAGAAAAATATTTTGTTTCCGGATTTTCTGTGTCTTGTGCATAACTGGTTTTGCTTTCTTTCGAAAAAAAATCATAGCTAATAAAGTCACTCGTTTTTCAAAATCTTCCAGAAAATTCTAAGTTTACTTGTAGAATGGTAAGTATGTATCCGTTATATAGAAGTTCTATTGGCTTCGTATAGATCTGTTTTTTCAGTCTGGTAAACTCAACACGACCAGCAAACGGCGGATATCCAGTGATGCCTTTGACCCAAAAACCATTAATGAGCTCAAAGAAGTGTGTAACCTTCCGAAAATATTCGATAATTTTCGATACTAACAAGTGAAGATTCGTGAAAGCAAAAATCAAAGCTCTGATCAAAATTTTCAGAGTTTCGGTATAATGGATCAAAACAAAGATGGCGTTATAGATAAAAATGATCTGAAAGAGTTGTATGCTGATCTTGGTAAGCCATGACTTCCAATACACGTTTTCAAACAATTTATTAAATTATATTCACAAAGGACAAATACCAAACGACTCTCAAATTGATCAAATGTTGAAGGAGGCCAGTCAACCACTTAATTTTTCGAATTTTTTGAGTTTGTTCGGTAAAAAACTCATGGGTAAGCAGCGAAATCACAATAAAGTGAGGCATTTTTTGGAATATAAAAGAAAATTTGTCAGTTTATCAGTGTATTGATTTTGGAGTTTTAGAGAAGCTGAACTTCAAAAATAGTTTATGTCGCTTTTGAAATCCATTATTTCATTAGAAGTTCACATTCAACAGTCCTAATCCAACTCACTATTTTATTTCCACGAAATCTGTGATGATAAGAAATATTTCTTTTTTCTATCTAAAGGCCGATGTATCCTTAAAAAAATGGCCTTTCCTGAGTCAGGAAAGCTCGTTCCCTAAATTTTCGATCCTGACGCAATCCGTAATCCTGAAATCAGGATCGGGATAGCGTTCCCGACCTGATAAGGAAAGGTGTTCCCGATGTCTTCCTGATCGGGAAAGGATCGGCTTTCCTGACGTCGGGAACAAAGTACAAGCCTTCGGTACTTTTTAAGGATCGGGAAAGCTACACACTACAGTAAATACTCATGAAATGCGTAACGGCTTTAGCCTGCGCATAATCCTAGTTACATTTTCCGGTAATTGGGATGTAAAGTGGAGTGAAATTAGCAAAAACTAAGAATTTGCTACCAGATAAGATAGAGTAGTCAGCTAAGAAATAGATTTTTCATGTTTTTCGGTGAAATATGCGCACTTTACGCAAGTGCAATACTTTGCAACTACAGCGCGTTGTAAAACTGTAGCCATGTTTGTTTGCAACAAAACGGCAGATTTGTTGCTTTTGCTGATGGATTCCAGCGTTTTTATTTATTGAAAAATTAACTTTCTAAAGAATTAATTAATTTTAATGTCAAAGCTTATTAATTTAAAAAAATATTAAATTAAAATATTTGAAATTTAAAATTGAAAGAAATTAAAGTTTAAAATTAGAAAATTTTAATATATATAAATTGAAAACTTTTTAAATTAGAAAATTTAAAATTTAAAAATTCTAAATTTAAAAATTTGAAATTTAAAAATTTAAAATTTAAGAATTTAAAATTTAAGAATTTAAAATTTAAAAATTTAAAATTTAAAAATTTAAAATAAAAAAATTTAAAATTAAAAAATTTAAAATTCAAAAATTTAAAATTTAAAAATTTAAAATAAAAAAATTTAAAATTAAAAAATTTAAAATTCAAAAATTTAAAATTTAAAAATTTAAAATAAAAAAATTTAAAATTAAAAAATTTAAAATTAAAAAATTTAAAATTAAAAAATTTAAAATTAACAAATTTAAGATAAAAAAATTCAAAATTAAAAAATTTAAAATAAAAAATTTGAGATCAAAAAATTTAAATTAAAAATTTTAAATTGAAAAATTAAAAATTTAATAATTTAAAGTTTAAAAATTTAAAACTAAAAAATTTTAAACTGAAAAATTTTAAAATTTCAAATATACAAATTTTAAAAAAATATAAAATTTGAAACTAAAAATTTTAAAATTTAAAAGTAAAAATTTAAAATTCAAAAATTCAAAATTAAAAAATTTAACATTAAAAAATTTAAAATAAAAAATTTAAGATTAAAAAATTTAAATTCAAAAATTTAAAATTAAAAAATTTAAAATGGAAAAATTAAAAATTTAATAATTTAAAGTTTAAAAATTTGAAATTAAAAAATTTTTAACTTTAAAATTTAAAAAATTAATTAAGGGGGAAATAAAATATGACAAATAAACAAAAAACACCGAAACAAAATAATGTAAACACATGTGCAACCTGAACGAAAACAAAAAAATAATCAGAATAATGAACAAGATCAATAAAATGTATAAAACCTACTGTCTGGAGTCGTCTTTATTTATACAACTTACGCATCTCAATATATAATCTTACTGTAAAATATTTCTCACGTAGTCGTCCCGATCCTTAAATTTAGGGACGTTAAGGACGACTTTACCTGTTCCTATCCTTTCCTGATCCTTATCGGGTCAGGAACTCAGGATTAAGGATCAGGATTACGGATTACTATACATCGGCCTTAAGATCAGCTGTTTGTTAGGGACCAACACTGCACTCTATTTTAAAATCATCGATGCAGCGATCAGATGAAAGTAAGTTCCACGCGTGAAAACTAGTAGTAAAGCGTGTTACTGTAATGAATGATGAAAATTTTTGGTCCATGAGCGATAAACTGAGCAGCTGAAATTTCTTCCCATAACCTCTTTAAATGGTTAAAATTCATTGAATGGTACTCAGGTGTTCAACACGTTTCTATCCATCATCGTTATTCTATGATTTTGGCTTTTCCATTGTCATAGAAAAATTGATCATTTTTCTACGGTAAAATGTTCTCCACACCGTGAAAATTATGTAATAAATTGAACATACTTTTCTGTTTGTCGCTTCATCTATCATTTCAAAGTAAACGGCGGTGTAGTTATCTTACAAGAAACTTTTTTTCAGGTAGCGATCCGGCAGAAACCATTGTGGGTGCTTTCAAAATTTTCGACAAGCGTGGAACAGGATTCATAGATGAACAAGAGTAAGCTTGAATGATGAAAATTTGTTAAATTATCCCAAAGTTTTAGGCTTTTGAAAGTTTTACGTGACAAACGATTCGGAGAACCATTTTCAGATGCGGAGGTGCGTTCCGTTTTTATTTACTTTATGTCACAACTGAGATTCTGTTGTGAAGTAGAATGTCGGAAAATTTCAGATTTTGTTTCTGAAAAATGTAACCAGCCTTTGTATTTATTTTAAAATGATAGATGCAGTGGTCGAAGTTTTAGGATAGTGTTATTAAAGATCAAGGAAATAAAATGTATTGATGTTGAAATAAAAGATGATCAACAAGCTGATAAAATTCTCCGAACAGGGTAACTTACCTCAAGTTTGAATAGGGGAGACCTCTTTGTATTGTTCATTTCAAAATAAACGGAGTAAAACTCCCCGAAGAAAATGTGAAAAATTATGTTCTTGCAGACAGATGCCATGTACGCCGGAAAACCACCAATCGTAGACGGCAAAGTTGACTACAATGCTTTTGTGAAATTGATCACCACTGGAGCCCAAGAAGAATTGTCTAAAACTTGATTTTTTTTCGAAATGTGTTAATTGATGAGCTTCTAATTAGTAATAGTGCTATTTGCAGTTAAACAGCTTTGAATTGTTTTTCTGCGAAATCTTATGGAAAACCCACTGATCTTTTCAAACGGAACTTGAGCAAATAGGATAAAAAAAATTTCGAATTTTTGAGGCTAATATATGTGTTGCTAAAAAATTGAGGTTCAATGGAAAAAATATTATCCGATATTACTACAGTCTGTTTTTTCAGGCTTGTAACGCAAAAATGCTGAAAGTGAGTACGCATGCAGAATTTCGTGCCAAGGTAATTTCGCCGTTGGCTGTATGTTAGGAATCGATTGAGCGGCGGCGCGGCGGTAAACTGACTAAACTCGATAATTATTTCAACAATAATTTCCACTCGGTGCGAGAAATATCCAGAAAAATTTTCGCACTATCAAAAAAATATTCGCTCCGCGCAGAAAAAGCTAAGCAAATGACCAGAGATGCGCCGGATTTTGAAATTTCAACCTTCCAAAGCACACCAAATTGTCTCACGACCTTAACTTCCATTTTTTTGTTAAATGGGAACCGGTTCGAAAAATTTTCTCTCATTTCCAACTTTTTACTAACAAATGGCCTTCAATCCTGTCAAATTTCAATTGCCGCGTTAATTCCCGTAATACAGTATAGTGTGCTCACGCGCGTTAATTAAACAAGCAATGTATATACACTATTTCATCTTTTTTTCGGTTACAAGCATTTCAAAAAAACAGACTACAGAGTGTCACTATTTGACGCCAATTGATTTCGAAATTAGTTTATAGGGCCACTTTTGATCACAAAAGTCGAAATACTACCTTTTCATATTTCTCGACGAAACACATTTACACAAATAACAGAGTTCAGCGATACTATGTTGGAGGGTAAAGCTACTGTTTTGTGAATGATGGGGTCACCAAAGCTAAAAAAAGCCGACAAACGATATTTTTGTTCAAAAATGATCATCTCTGCCAAAAAATTGAGCTTTTAAACTTTTCTCGATCTAAAAGATGGAGATTTCAAATGGTCAGCCCATTTTAGCCACATGATTGACCAATCCTGAAGATGTCACCATGTACCATATGGCTGACAAATTATGCTGAGGTTTCATGGCACCCTCCAGTTACATGTATGATCCAGCTGAAAAGTTTTCTAATTTTAAAAGGCCTATGAATTGCGCTCAGTCGCCAGAATTCTCCACGAGGAAACAATAGGTTGCTTCGATCTCCTAAAAAGCCTTTCAAATTGGTGATTTTTGAATTCATAATCTGCTCTTCAATGTCTAATGAAACTTATTGTGTACATTTGAGCATAACTATCCATAAATAATGAGAACAGAAACACGAACTATGAAATTTAAGTCTTTCAGTTTTTATCCATGACCGCTCGAAATACCTGACCATTTGTACCAGGTAAAATACTGATAAGGTATTTCATAACTAATGTTTTCTTCGTGGTTTTACAGGAATGACAACATATCAAACACAGATATAGAGTTTCAAGGCTACTTCGGTACAAAACTACATTTTGAGGAGGGAGCAAATTTTTATCTTTATGCCTGTATTCATGTTATCCGAGGGAGAGAATTCAAACTATCATATAAATATATTTTTAAGAAAATAGTAAAGAATACATCAACTTCAAAACATTTTTTAATTTTTCTGCGCGCTTGATTTTGTTCCTCCCATATCTTTAAAAAATTAAGAAATCCTCTTTGTTCCAGACTCTTCCAATTTCAGTTTGGGACTGTCTGTTTTGCTAACATTATGATAGGTTTATTATTCGATTCAAAATGGAGTTGATAGCCGAATATTATACCAACTTCATCAATAACTAAATTCAATATGTGATACCTAACAGATCCATGTATTACATTACCTTACTCTGTTTCTAATGAGTAGAATATCAGTGCCTTTCACCCTGGTATCCTCCTGTAAAAGCCGCTGCATTATAAAAGCGTTTTGCAGTTTTCCTGTTATATTTGAAAATAAAAGTTTGGTCTTTGGCAGCTCTGATCGATTTCTTGCCTCCATGATCCATGGAGTTGGAGGAAGAAGGGTAAATTGGTAAGGGGATTTGTTGTGCAGGAGAGATAGCGAGGGTTCGGCCTTAACGCCAGTGCTTCCCTGCCCCTGCCACAAAAGCTGGATTGACTCCTCACTCAGGGGTGAGAAGTCAAGAACAGAATACTGCCTGCTCAAGAAAAGCCTGACTAAAACTAGCTAGACTTGGTAACACACTTTAGAACACAAATAAAACAATTTTCTAACTAAATATTTATTTATAAAACTTACCTCTAAATCGCCCCTTCCAAAAACCTGACATCTTACTAATATAAAGGCAAGGCGCATAATGTACAGGTGGAATAATAGTTATAATATAAGAGGTGAAACACGCAAGAATAATCAATAAAATTTACCGAGTAATTCACAAAATTCATCTACAGTAACCATTGCTCTGGGCCAGGTCGAGCATGGTTGATGTGTTGTACTTGCAGGTGTTTCTATGAAATTGACAAACTATTAAAAACACCTGAAAATCGGCAGAAACACACTACAACATTCTGTGGCAAACAGTCAATAGAAGATTCTATTATCATATATCTGTAACATACCTGCTAACGCAGTACTGTAAATATATAGCATACTGTATGTGATAGTCATTTATTAGATATTATTTCATTCTCATAAATTATCGTCTCAAGGGTGTCTGGGATTCACACCCAAACATTCCTGTAAAATTACGTGAAGTACTTTATTTTGATCCGTTCACACTCCGGTAGCCCAATTAAGATGCCCCAATTAATTTGCACAAACGGCAGCTGGTCCCCTAGAACCTACACTAAACTACACATTCCACAGCTACCGTAATCCCCCATAAAAATCGTAAACAACACCTGCACACAGTAAAAAGTAAAAGCCCCGCCAGACAGTAGTCTCAAGTGCAAGGGTAGCGACGGTCCCACAAAATATGTGTACACAGAGGAAACAGATACAGAAGCATGCACAGAAGCACAGAGGTGTGGCTAAGCCCACCGTAAGAAGCAAGCAAGACACGAGAAGCATGCCGTACTAGAAAAGCATTAAAGGGTGTGACTAAATTAGCAAGAATAGTAAAGTAGGAAGCGGCGATTGGCGGAAGAAGATGGACAGAAGCACGACCTCCTGCGACGCCCAGGGAGTGGCCAAAAACGTCGTATTTAAAGAGAAGCAAAGCGTGATTTTATTATTGTTGTAATTCTCCATTTTTCGACCCCCGCGCCATTTCATTTGCAAGTGTTTTGTATTGCGAGTGAGTAGGCCTTTTATTCGGAAGCAGTTAAGCCGTTGTTGTAACTCGCCGCGTTCCCCGTTTGTTGTTGTCGACGTCTCAAAGCAGCTGTTGATTATTATTACTCGTATCGCCCCCGTATTACCCGTTCCCCCCGTTCAGTTGTACACCATTTCGACCGTCCGAAAGTGGATAAAGTAAAGTGCTTCACAAATCTGGTCATTACATATTTTGGTGACCGTACCGTACTGTTAACCAGTAGAACTCCCTGCCCCAATTAGGTGTATCCTTTATCCCCGCATCCCGAAGCATTAGATAATACAGTAGTAATCATTTACCACAGTAAGATAGATATTCATAGAAAGCAAACTGGAAATCCCCTCCAACAAAACATTAAGCGATACATTTGTACGAATACAGCATGAAGCAAATATTGAAGCATTTAAGCAGAAATCCCAGCGTAAACCAAGAATGACCCACCAAAGGCAAGATCATTTAGGAGAAATCATTAGAGAACAGATAAACGATTTATTTTCTGAACATTTTCATACTCTGCGCACACAATTGAACCAGAATACAGTAAACCCTACCCTAATTGACGACCTAAGAGCGGCAAACATTCATTATAACATCGCAAATAGTTTTTATGCGAAACCTACAGTATTCACGGGCGGCGTGACCCAACATTTTGGTGAATGGAATGAATGATTAGAACAATTCATGGCACTCCAAAGCATGAAAAACACAGACATACAGTTAAAGTTGGCATGTTTAGAGATTCATTTAGGAGGAGCAGCGTTAGCAAAATTCAAAAGTTTAGCCAATTTCGAAAACCCTCCCAACACATACGAGCAGTATAAAATCGCATTGCAGGCCTTTTTCCCAGACAATCGAGATAATGAGCTACATCAACTATTTTTACGCAAGAGAAAATAAAAATGATCAGAAACAGTAACTGAATTCTTGTTTGATCTAGAACACCTCACAGCCCTCGCCTACCCTAACTTTAACACAGACACACGAGAAATGATCATAAAACCCCTTTTTGTAGAAGGCATGCAAAATGGAATCAGGGAAGCAATTAAGTATAGACCGTTCTCGACCCTAAAAGAAATGTCAGATGAAGCAGCTTACATTGCTTACACACACAGCAGGCATTTACATGAGACCATTCCCCCATCATTCGGCCATGCTCTCTTAGAATTAGCTAATTGTCGCCAGGCCCAAATGCAGCAGAAATACATCCTTGTCGATATCGATACCCCCAGAACTCCTGCAATCGAACTCATTAATCAAATCCACCAATCTGGATCAAATAAGCCACCCCAGAATGTGCCTGAGAAACATTCCCCTCACATTCCGATCACACTTAATGGCAAGTTATTTACAAAAGGCATGATTGACACTGGTGCCGTATACTCACTCATTGACTCGCAAATCGCTCAAATCTTACAGCTAGACACGAAACCCCCGCTAGTCCAAGCCAAAGCAGCAAACAACTTTCTGATTCACTTTGTAGGAACCACTTTTGTTACAGTAACAGCCCAAACTATCCAGGAAACAATAATGGTCCATGTCCAAAAAAACTGCACAGCAGATATCCTTCTAGGCAAAAACTTTCTCAGTCGATTTTCAGAATATACTATCAACAATCAGAAGTCCCGGGTCAAATTTGGCAATGTCATACTACCTTGTGATGGTCTGGAATATAGTCCCCTTTCGACCTGTGGTGGAACCTATTTAAATGAGAAACTAGAATTACCACCCCATACAGTCACCGAATTTACTGTCCCCCTGCCCAAATCTTACTCACAAGTTAAACAGCTTGAATTTACTCCAAAACCCAAACAGAATACCAAAGTTCATTTCGCAGCTTGTGTCTCTGAAAACCAAAACAGTCGCATACGCATATCGGTCTTAAACACACAAGACATGCCCCAAACTCTTTACCCTGGAACATGCATCAGTACCATCTCATGTTACATCCCAAAACAAGATGCTCCCCCTAAACTAACCCCCTCGATGCAAAACCTGCCAAACCGTTTTGATACATTCACATGGTTAAAGGAAAACATTAACTTAACCTCCAATGACCTCACAGAAGCAGAAAAAACCCAACTCCTACACGCCCTATCAA
Source organism: Romanomermis culicivorax (assembly GCA_963922205.1). NCBI lineage: Eukaryota > Metazoa > Nematoda > Enoplea > Mermithida > Mermithidae > Romanomermis > Romanomermis culicivorax. The sequence goes on from CAWUHX010000045.1 coordinate 131,028, forward strand.
AGTATCCCATGTTATATGCTAAATCCAAAATGGACGTAGGTAGAACCACCCTTGTTTCACATACAATTGACACCAATGGCTCCCAACCCATACGTAGGCACCTTTTTCGGACTTCCCCAAAGGAAAAGCAAATCATACAAGCAGAAGTTGAGCAACTCGCAGCAGCAGGTGTCATCAGCCAGAGCAACTCTCTATGGTGCACCAATACAGTTTTAGTCCCCAAAAAAGATGGTGGCCATCATTTATGCATTGATTTTAGAGGCCTCAATAAAGTCACAAAAAAAGATACCTATCCCTTGCCTCACATAGACGAAATTCTAGATACCCTACATGGAATGAAATATTTTACATCCCTTGACCAATCAAATGCCTACTATTCCATTCCAATTGCAGAAGCAGACAGAGAAAAAACAGCCTTTAATTGCTCAGCGGGACAATATCAGTTACAATACCTCCCCTTTGGCCTCACCAACACCCAGCCACATTTCAAAGGTTAATGGATGTTATCCTTTCCGGATTGCAATGGAACACGTGCCTTGTCTATCTCGATGATGTTTTAGTCTTTGCAGAATCCCATGCCCAAATGCTAGAACGTTTAGACAATATTCTCACTCATTTCTCTAAAGCAGGCCTCAAACTCAACATACAAAAATGCAAATTCTGCCAGCCCCAAGTCCAATACTTAGGCCACGTTGTTTCTCAGCAAGGCATTTCCCCAGACCCCAATAAGGTACAGTCCATCTATGACATCCCGAACCCTCAAAAGCTCCAAAGAAGTTAAATCATTCCTTGGCCTACCCTCTTATTATCGCAGATTCATCCCCAACTGCTCTCAAATTTCTAGCCCCCTCACAGCGCTACTCAAAAAGAATTCGGAATTTTCATGGGGGTCTGAACAGCAAAACGCATTCACTAAACTAAAAGAATTGCTCATTCATGCCCCAATACTGCAGCATCCCGACTTCACCAAACCGTTCATTTTGCGAACTGACGCCTCAAAACTTGGAATCGGCGCCTTTCTTAGCCAATTAGACAGTAAAGGTCAAGATTGCCCCATCGCTTTTGGGAGCCGCACATTGATACCCGCAGAATGCAACTACCCAATAACTGAGTTGGAAACCCTTGCAGTAGTTGAGTTTATCAAGTATTTCCACCCCTATCTTTTCCAGCAACATGTTATTGTACACACTGACCATACTGCAGCTCAGGCAGTCTTACAGAAAGAAAACCCATCCCCTGGCATCGCCTGTTGGGGATTAGCCCTCTCTGGTATTCAGCTAGACATTCAACCTAAGAAAGGCACTGCTAACTGCAACGCAGATGCTATTTCTCATTTCCCCTCAAAAACAACGAAGCAATCCTTTGATATTGAGCAACTCGAAACCCGCCCTGAAATATCAACCATAAATTCTGTTCTTGAGGCCGAAGCAACTGAACAAGAAGAGCAACAGAAAAATTTTGCCGAACTCCAACACACTGATCCAACTGTCAAAAGTTTTTTAACAAAAATCGCCCAAAAACACCCCCTCACTCTGATCAAATTCGCAGTGCATCAAAACATCCTCTTCCGTATAGTCGACAAACAAGCAAAACTATACATCCCCAAGTCACAGGTCCAGCATCTCATTGCCTCTCATCATGACAGCAAATTCACAGGCCATTTTGCTGCCAGGAAAACCTTACACTTGCTCAGACAAAATATTTTTGGCCCCAAATGAGCCGTGATATCAATTGTTACTGCAAAACTTGCCACCCATGCCAGACACAAAAAGCCCTCCCGCACAGAATACATGCGAATCTGGTACCAATTCAGCTGACTGGCCCATTTGATAGCGTCGGTGTTGACTGCATGGGGCCGTTACCCCTTACTGAAGATGGCAACCAATTCATTGTCGTCTTCATCAATTATTTCACCAACTATGTGGAGGCATTCACAACCCCTGATATCACTGCAGCCACTATCGCCAATTTATTCGTAACCAAAATTGTTTGCCATCATGGCTCCCCAAAAATCATCCATTGTGATCGTGGCTCCGATTTTGTATCTGATCTCTTTTCACGGATCACTAGTTTATGCAATACTCAAAAAATTCATACCACCCCATACCATCCCATGGCCAATGGGGAAGTTGAGCGTGGCAACCAAACCCTAGCCACCCATATCCGCATGTACATCAATTCGAATCACACTGATTGGGATACTTATTTACCCTTTGCAGTTTTTTTGATTAACATTCATAAGAATGATAGCACTTTGTATCCCCCATTTGAATTGCTCCATGGTAGGCAAGCTAATCTCCCATCAGATGCAGCCTTAAATTTTTTCCCCACATCCTACATGGTTGATCTAGATGATTATGCCCTTCGTATAAAATCTCACTTTACAGAAGCACTGTCAACAGTGCAGAAAAACTTGCAAAAAGCCCAAGATCACTATACCCTTCAGTATAACAAGCATGCTCAGAACATCCATTACAAGGCAGGTGATCTCATTCTCTACAAAAATCATTTGTGTAAACAAGGGCTGACTCCCAAATTCCTCCCTTGCCAAAACGGGCCCTATACAGTTACAAATTTCATGTACCCCAACATTACACTCAGACACCCCACTAAGAATATCACATTTATGGTACATGTAAACGAGACAACCCCTTTCTACCCTCGAAAAGCAAATATCGAAACCGCCCCCACCCCTCCTCGCCCTCGAAACCCTTGAACAAAGACATTCAACTCCGGAAGGAGGGAAATGTAATGTACCTGCTAACGCAGTATTGTAAATATATAGCATACTGTATGTGATAGTCGTTTATTAGATATTATTTCATTTTCATAAATTATCATCTCAAGGGTGTCTGGGATTCACACTCAAACATTCCTGTAAAATTATGTGAAGTACTTTATTTTGATCCATTCACACCCCGGTAGCCCAATTAAGATGTCCCAATTAATTTGCACAAACGGCAGCTGGTCCCCTAGAACCTACACTAAACTACACATTCCATGGCTACCGTAATCCCCCATAAAAATCGTAAACAACACCTGCACACAGTAAAAAGTAAAAGCCCCGCCAGACAGTAGTCTCAAGTGCAAGAGTAGCGACAGTCCCACAAAATATTTGTACATGGAGGAAACAGATACAGAAGCATGCACAGAAGCACAGGGGTGTGGCTAAGCCCACCGTAAGAAGCAAGCAAGACACAAGAAGCATGCCATACTAGAAAAGCATTAAAGGGCGTGACTAAATTAGCAAGAATAGTAAAGTAGGAAGCGGGGATTGGCGGAAGAAGATGGACAGAAGCACAACCTCCAGGGAGTGGCCAAAAACGTCGTATTTGAATAGAAGCAAAGCGTGATTTTATTATTGTTGTAATTCTCCATTTTTTGACCCCCGCGCCATTTCATTTGCAAGCATTTTGTATTGCGAGCGAGTAGCCCTTTTATTCGGAAGCAGTTAAGCCGTTGTTGTAACTCGCCGCGTTACCTGTTTGTTGTTGTCGACATCTCAAAGCAGCCGTCGATTATTATTACCCGTATCGCCCCCGTATTACCCGTTCCCCCCGTTCCATTGTACGTGGTTTCGACCGTCCGAAAGTGGATAAAGTAAAGTGCTTCACAAATCTGGTCGTTACATATCGATAGTAAAAAATTTGGGAGATCAGGGTTCCATTTCACCACAATGTTACTAGTCTTACGAGGACTACGAGTGTCAAATTTTAGGAGTAAATGAGTTTCACCAGCTTCACTTGTGCTATGGGTGATGAGCTACAACCTACGGGTGAGGGACTGCAAGCTATGAGTGATGTGTTTTGAGTTACAAGGCCATAGTAAGAGTGTTTCACCATGTTTTTCGTAGGACTTGTAAAATGAGCATTTTATGGGTGTTTTTTGGCACTCCTTATATGGGAATTCGTAACGTTTTCATAATCGGATGGTGCAATCGGATTGGGAAATTGGCTCTGAAAATTATTAATTTCTAAGTTATTCTGAAATTTCATCAAACCGTGAAGAAATTTTCTCAATTCTTGTAAAAATTTGTTAGATTTTGTTGAAACATGTAAAAATTTTGAAAAAATTTTCAATCTCTACGGAAAATCATTATTCCCACATTTTTGAAAATTTGCCAATTTTACACTAATTTTCTAAATTTATTGTGAAGATAAGTTAATTTTATTAAAAACATCCAAAAAAATTGCAATTTTTTTTTAGATCTTTGCAGATTACTCATTTTTGTTAGTTATTCATACGGAATACAAGAAGGACCACTTGAAAAAACTCGTTAATGCAAAAAACTCGTTAATGAAAATTATGGGGTGCCTTTTGCCATTTCACCTCTATCTGCAATTGGTGCTCGGTGGGGCCCCAAAAACATGCAAAAAACGCACTTTTTGAAGGTCCCCAGTCCCATCATGCCCCACAATGGTTGTGGCATATCCAAGCTCCATACTTCGGCCTAAGCATCTTGGGGGTGCAATCTCAAATGCGATTTTTCATTTTTTTAAAATATGTCCTCAATTCAATTATATGGTGGTCCAAAGTCAGGAGAACCACGTTATTCGGCAATTTTGTTATATAATACCTACGGCTTCAAAAAATTATTTTTTGCAGCAATGCACTTCGATGTCATAATTTTTTGCAGTTTCAAATGAACCGGTAGCCTCATTGGGATTTTTGGGGTGTAAGGATTTTCGACCAATGGGAGTTCGATGGACGCGGTCACTTTACACGAAAAATTATCCCAGGTGTAAACATACGTATTTTCGTGATCATTTGGGGCAAGGGGTTTTGAACCACGGAAAATTCAATGAATGCGGAACTTTACACGAAAAATTATCCCGGCTGTAAACAAGCGTATTTTCGTGATTATTTGGAGCAAAAGGTTTTGGACCACGGGAAATTCAATGAATGCTGAATGCGGTCACTTGACACAAAAAAATTATCCCACGCGTAAACAAACGCATTGTTGTAATTTTTTGTGGTGGGGATTTTCGACTGCGGAGAATTCAATGGATGTGTCTTTTTGCACAAAAAAATTATCTCAGGTGTAAACAAGCCTATTTTTGTGATTTTTTTGTGGTGGTGGTTTTCGACTGCAGAGATTTCAATGGATGTGTTCTTTTACACAAAAAAATTATCTCAGGTGTAAAAAAGCCTATTTCCGTGATTTTTTGTGGGAGGGGTTTTTGACCACGGGGAATTTAAGGAATGAGATCACTTTACATAAAAAATGATCCCGGGTGTAAACAAGCGTATTTTCGTGATTTTTCCTCGGGAAGGTTTTCGACCACAGGGAATTTAATGAATGCGAGTACTTTACACACAAAATTATATTGAGTGTAAACAAATGTATTTCTGCGGTTTTTTGAATTGAGGAGTTCTTGATCATGGTGAATTCAATGGAGATGGTCACTTTACACTCCGTTTACAACGTGTTTCAAGTTCAATGCAGTTTACACATCTTTTACTTCTACCAAAAGTGAGAATTCGTAGCTTTGAGATTTGTTTTTTATTGTTTCTTCCATGTGAAGATAACAAAATTCAAAACTCAATGTGCTTCTACGAAGGTTCATCCATGGCTGTGGCCCACGAAAAAAGAGGTGAACTACTCGTAGTTTATAAGAAAATGCCCCGATAGGGCAGAAAAAAAGAAGAATATATTTGCTTGGATAGTTGCCAAGCTAGAAAAAGAAGTGAACTATAGTTTGTTGTTTATAAAATGCTTCCAAATAGAAAAGTGACACAAATCAGTTGTCTCATCGAAATCGTTTACATAGAGTTCTTACCGTAAAATTTTCCACTCAAAAAATCGTTGAGGATAAGGTCAGTATACTCATAAATTTCCAATCCTATACGATGCCTTATTTATCAGAAAATCGTGAAAATCTGAAATACTACTTGCTTTCCACTTTCACTATTTATTTCAAGAAGAACAGAGTATAGATTTTCGAGAACTTGGGTTGAAGTTGGAAAAAATTCACTTTCGTTATATTGGATCTTTATTCCTTGTCAAGAAAAATTTTCCATGTCTGTGAAAAAGTATATTCTGCAACCTTAGTTTTTTGCGTTTTTCGATACAAAAAATTTAAAAAAAAATTACAAAAAAATTTTTTTCATTACAAATTTTCCAGTTTCAAAAACCTTGGGGTAGTTTGTACCCCCATATCTCCTCTCACACATGGTGCTTCCACCTGTGTTGAACTTTTTTATTGAATTTGGTGTAAACAGAGGGAATCAAATGAGGGAAAGTGGCACATAAAATCCAATTCAGCTTTTTTAGAAAAGGGCTACAATACAATGTCTTCTTAAAACTAAGTCAATTGTGCAAGATAATATGTTTAATTCACTCATTTTATATAACATATTGCATAGAACTCACTCCGTAAGTTCTACTAAACAAATTTATTTTCTTCTATTTAACTATTCAACAGAATAGCATCATTCACAGTTTTTGGATTTTAACTGAAACTTGCAGAAAGAGCGCTTTTTGCGGGATACGATAAGCAATGTCACCCATCCCTGTCGCTCCTGTCTTGCTTTCAAAAAAGTTGTACTGTTGCTTTGGGAATGCGAGTATAGTGAGGGAGAACTGGGTACGGAATTTGGCGCACATCCATAATATAGGCATGGCTGAATCAGGAGCATTTTTGTACGATTTACCCTGTTCTCCCATTTGCAGATCCAATGACCGTCACCAAAGCCCAGTTGCACTAAAGGGGTATAAGCTCGAGCTCAAGATAATCTCGAACAAAAAAGTGACTCGATTTGATCTCAAGTTCGGTATAATTTGAATGTCATGAGAATTATAACGTGCTCAATGTCCAGATTATCCCCAGCAGCTCGAGCTGTCGGGTTTCACTAACATTTTCGCATAAGTTTCTTACCTCTAAAGCAAATAATTATAATGTCTGCAATTCCCAAACTCGAACTTAAACCTCAGTATTAGTTAATCTCGAAATGAATATTGTTTGGGATTGCGATTAGCTCAAACTCAGGATCATCAATTTAATGCCGATGTTGAGATTATCCTCGTGTTGGGTTAGTGCAACCAACCTCAGGTTTCTTTATAGTTCTAAAAATGACTATAATATGCCTCCCCTACTATTTTTCAGCTGACGTGAGAGGCAGGAGTTTTGAATCGGTCGGGGGTTAGAATGCTATGGTTCATATTTGAGTGATGTCATTCATCGGCATCATTGCATATAACTTTCATATAGAAAAATTTTACTGTAGTTGAAGCCAGGGGTAGGAAAAAATGCACGATGCTGCAGAATTTACTTTTTCACAGATATGGAAAATATTTTTGAGAAAGAATGAAAGTCCAATATAACGAAAGTGAATTCTTTCCAACTTTAACCCAAGTTCTCGAAAGTCTAGTTCACTTCTTCTTCTAGCTTGGCAACTATCCAAGCAAGTATATTCTTCTTTTTTTTCTGCCCTATCGGAGCATTTTCTAATGAACTAGTTTCAAATGTGTCTCAAATCATAAGTTTATTCCATACGAGTAGTAAAACTTTTTTACTGAATTCAGTAATGATTAATGAAAAAGTTTTCTCACTGAACTCATTGTTATCTCTCCGATTCCATTACTTATAGACTCATGGTAGTCAAATAATCAGCGTGAAACATGCCCACTCTGAAACAAAAAAAAATTCACCGACACTGTAAAGACAGTGAAGTTTTTACTATAAATTCTCTGAAGGACAAGTTAATATGATAATGAGGCAATGTTCAAAAGTCTTTTCACCACACGAAATCTGAATTGCCGATGTAATTTCGTAATTTAAAAATGACCCTTCTTTTTCAAATCCTTTTTGCTCGGCGATGGCGACGTTGCCGCGCTGGTCGGAAGAGAAGCAGCGACGCTTCTTCCTTCTCCACGTCCGCCGCCAAGCATTTCCCTTTCGGATCTAAAATCTCGTTTTATAACAGTAGCACAACGGAATAATTCATTGTTCTTTTCAACATTGCATGCCATAAAGACATGAAGAAATTAGAACCTTGCACGGTCGGCTTGTCAGAAATGTACAGCAATTCAAGCTCTCAATTATTGAGAAGCAATTCATATCAAGCGTTATCAAAATCAGTAAATCGTTCGTTTTCGAAACATCCTGTACTTGGAGTGAAGCTGATCAAAATATGCAATAACTGAATTTGGACCTTATTAACAATTTTACCGCCACGAGTTTCTGAGCCTAAGCCTAAACCCTAAGCCTAATCCTAATTCAGATAAAACTAGTGGTGGTCAAATTGTTAATAAGATCCGTGAATTCATTTTTCAACTAACATACATGGTGTACAAACGTAAATAAAGCGATGAAAGAGGTTAAATCGTTTTAAATTAGACAACATATTACTGTAATCAGTTTGTGGCAAAGTAAAAACCTGGGGCCCCTAGTGCCTTAAGACATTGCTATGTCCTATGACGTAGCTTTTTCCTGGTAGATAGATATATCCTGGGACACTATGCAAAAAAGGGCCTCTGATCAAATCGCAAAAAAATTTAAAAAAAGAACGTTATTCAATTTAAAGCAAGCAGTGCAATATCTCTAAATTCTCTACATCTCGATTTCACAAACGATGTGAAGAAATTTGTATTTTTGATTACAGTGAGAAAACTGTGTGATAATATAAGCCTGATTTCATCATGTTGCTCTCGAAAACGATTATTGAACACTATTAGGTCCAATAAAATGTAAACTCACTTGCTATGTAAGGATAGGGAATAGCTAGAATAATCGCTCGAATCCTTTTCGCCCAGTTGAATATGGGCCCCCGGAACACTATCTACAGTCGTCCATTTGAATAGCTGCCACGCGTGTTGACCGGCGATTGTCGTTTTTGTCGTAACTGAAGGACTGAAAAGAAAAGCTAACGTCACAAAGTCGTTTCATTACAAAACACAATCCTACAGTCAGCGTCTTTACAGTTTGTTTTTCTTGAAATGCTTCTAAATTATAAAAGTGGAAAGCAAGTACTATTTTGGATTTTTACAATTTTCAGCTGAACCATTCATCACGAGAGATTGAAAATTTGTGGGCTTATTCAATCAACTTTTAACAATTTTTAGAGTGAAAAATCTTACCGTGAAAGCTTTGTGTACGCGATTTTGACTGCATAGTTGATTTTTGTCTTTTTCCAACTTGGAAGCATTTTATAAAAAAACAAACATTAGTCACCATAAATCGAAATTCAAGGTCGAATTCTTTCAGACTACGGTAAACCGTAACGCGCAAAGGGGCGGAATGTTTTTTAGCATTGAAGTCCAAAACTTAACAAAATGAATATTTTTCGACAGCTTATCACGTGCAATGATCAATGCAGATTAAAAAACAGCGCAAAGCAAGTTCACGCAAAATTACAAGTTTTTTAGTAGTGAAAAATATCCAAACTATGGTACTTATGCACTTTAGCGACCCTTGAATTTTTTTCCAAGTTTTCTAACGTGTAAGGTATATACCGTAGGCTACCTAGTTTTTCAAAAGGAACACCCGCAAGTTTACCCAACTCTGTTCATCAGCCACCCACCCTAAAAAATCTTTTTGCATTTGTAAATATCGAAGTGTAAACACGATCATATTAATATACTATTCACATTCATTCAGGTATATAGTGTTATTCAGCGCAGGATTGTATATACTGTATCTATTGCGGCAAAAGTACTCCGCTCGAGAACTCATTGCGGGTCCATAAACCGCACTAAACCGCAATGCGGTTGCGGGTTGCGACCCACAAAATTTTTTTCTAGTTGCCGGTGGCTTGCGGGCCGCGATTTTTGAAAACCGCAAAAAAGTGTGCGGGCCGTTCGCCGTTAGGCTTACGGCTTTAGGCTTACGCTAAGTCATTCTTCGGCAGCGTCCCACGCCTTCAGGAATCGTTTCCGCTAATTTAGCATTTATGAAAAATGATTAGCATAATTTTCTGAACAACATGAAAGACTAAGTTATTGTTTCGGCTATCTAACACATGCATTTTTATTAAATATGCCTGACTGGTCGCGGAATTTTTAGGAATGGCGGTGGCCACGCCGAAATTTCTCTGACGCCGGTTTTTGGGGGTTTTCATGACGAAGGGAAGAAAGAACAAGTGAAATTATGCATGGGAAAAGCGCCAAAGCGAAGTATTGGGAAAAAATTTGCATCACTTATGCAATGATGTCCCCATATTCGTGCACCTTTTCTTTTTCATCGTTCTTCAAATTATTCATTTGGAAGAGCCTCAACAGCGCTTCGCCCTTAGGGCGCAGCTGCTGTACCCTAAGCCTAAGCCTAAGGAAAATTTTAAAGGTAGGGTAAATTCGGCGGCCACTGCCACCCCTAATTTACCCCTGGTCGCTCAGATGCTGAGGTCAAATCGGGTATAAGAAAGTTTACATCTCTCGCCGCATTCGTAAAAATTTCAATGTGAAAAATTTTAGTGTAACATCACCCTGTTTGCTGTGGCTAAATAATGGACTATGTAGCATGTACAATTTCTCGGCTAAGTCAGCCCGGTCGAATCAAAAACTGTGGAGTAGTCTATAGTTTTTCTGACTGTCGATCAATGCATCAATATGAATAATGTGTGGTGCTGCTGCGTCGATCAACTAAAGTGTAAACCCACTCATTTTTGCGTATTATTTCTACGTCGATCGTGCGCATCTTTTTCATCAAGTCCACTTCGTCGCCCGGCGCCGAGCTTTTATCGGCCTCTTCGGCCTCCAATTCGTTCGCTCGTCGGTAACATTTGACGGCGACGGCTACGCCGACGACCGCGGCGATCAAACATAGAACGAACATGCTGAGTAAGATGTAAAAATCGACTTCGGCTCGTTGACAACAAGTGCCCCGCACGCAATTCATGGCGAATGTGAAATCGCACGATCCTCCCCAACCCAACATGAGGGAAATTGTTGGCATTTTGATCGCCTCTGGTTGCGAAAAGTCCATTTTGTCCTTACTTTGAGAGAGCTCCGCCGAACCGCCTGCCTACTAAAACTATGAGTGCAAAGTGTTCGGAGTTTAAATAAATGAGCGTAACATCGATCTTTATTCCAAATTACGGTAATATCATTGATCAAAAACATTCCTGCAGATTTTGCTCGTTATATAATTTTGTCCTAAACAGAAATAACGGTTTTGAGAGATAGAATCTTGATGTAGTTCTACAAAAAATTATCGAATGTTGATCAAATTAAAAGAAAAGAAAACAAAGTTGCTATGAATAATACAGCTTGTTCAAGCAGATCGCCCACGATAATTTCATTCTTTATATTATGAAATGAAAACCATAAATGGGATTTGAAAGCGGGCTAGCATATTTTGCATTTGGGCAACGAATGCCCATTCACATAGATTTGCATAGAGTTTGTGATTATTATCGATGAAATCGTGCAAATAGCAACTGTGAAGTACTTGTAAATCGAAAAAAATAAAAAAATTTGCGTTGTTGTTGACATTGTTTACACAAAAAAATTTCAGGATTCAGTCGAAAAATTGCTTAAATAAGTCGAATTTTTAGGCCTATCTGACGTCTGGTTCAGCAGGAAATTGTAAGAATAGAAATGATCAAGAATGAAAATCATGTTCTTCATCATTGTTTGTTTTATCGAGCCGGGTCATGTTGAAATATTTGCCGGGCCATGCCCTAAACTAACTTAATTGCATCTGAATCTAAACTGGAATATTAATCTAAACTTGATTGCATCTGAAATTACTCTTCTGAAGTCACACTACAAAAACAAATTTCGTCAAGTCGACCACTGCAATAATTTGTCACTACTTTCAGTTACTGTCACAGAGTATGAAATTTAAAATGAAACTTCTTGCTATTGTCTGCTTGAACTGCAGGTATTCCAACATAGCAAGGCGTTTTTTCAGAGAATGCTCACTAAATGTGCAACATGGAAATTTTGCTAGAGCGCTGGGCTCAATTTTTTCGAGAATCAGAGGAGTTCTATCACCCAAGCAACATACTTTTGTCATTTTTTCAAAAAACGGACTGTAGTTCTTGATTCTACTAACTTTTATGTGAGCTAATAGCGAAAAGCTATTGACCTGCTAAACTTGCGAAAATCTCTTTCTCGATACGTTTTGTGTGTACGACTTAAGCTGCAGTTTACCTGCATTTTAACGGCAATGGTAGCGTATATAGTCAGTTTTTCTTGAAATGCTGCCAAATAATGAAAGTGGAAAGCAAGTAGTATTTAAGATTTTTGCGATTTTCTGATAAACAAAATATCATGTAGGGCTGAAAATTTTTGAGCACACTGACCTAACCTTTAGCGATTTTTCGAGTGAAAAGGTTTACAATAAGAACTTTATGTAAACGATTTCGACGACAGTACTGATTTGTGTCACTTTTGTATCTGGAAGCATTTTATAAAAAACAGACTATAGTTAAGATTGCATATGTTCCATAAAAATAGGTTGAGTTGTGCAGAACACTTAGAATTTTGTGCACTGAATAGCATGCTGCAAGTGTCTTCTGATCTTCAGTTCAAGTGAGCTTAACTTGCGACTTTTACAGTGTAAAAAGCTTTCTTCTACGAACTCCGCAGATCACCTATGCATAGATATGCTTGTGCTTTTGACGCGTAGATCACAAAAGTCTTGAACACCCAATGCCTTGACTTCAAGCCTTTGGAGCATGCATCTGATCTTGAAAGTTAAAAATCATTAAACGAGTTTTTTACTATTTTTTTCCTATTTTTCCGGATGAGCCTCGGCGCGCAGAACGATGCTCGTGCAAATAATAAACAATCTGCATATACGAACACCTTTTCTCGAGTTGATCGGCTCATGGTGCAGATTTACTGTCTGCTCTCCGATTTCTACGGATTATTTTGCTTTCCGAGGCTCATTTAAAAATGAATAAATCATAACTACACTAATGGACTCTCAAGAGTTTAGATTTAACTATGCAATGAATTCTTGATGAAGTCAACAATAAATAACAAATCTTTCTTATCGGGAAGCAAGTACAACGAATATTTATCTGCATTATGTCCAACATATTCTATAAAACTAACATCGTGACCCATTCAAACATTCTTGATACGAAACTCAAGTTTTGCATAAACGTCTTGATAAAAATATTTCTCCCTGTCACTTTTTGATTTACAGGCATTTAAAAAAAGCATAAAATGAGTGCAAATTAAAATATTCATGTTAGACAATGGAATTATATTCATTATGTAAATTGGATTCGATTGATATAGCAGCAGCCGCGGTTTCATTATCTGCAGAAAAATTACGAATGCCTGAAACGCGATTGCAACCAAACTTCGCAAATACAAATACAAAAAGTAAATACATAAATCAAAATTTGTTGTTCAGAAGCAAAAGTTTGGAGCATTTTTTGCTACCGCTAAAACGGACAACAACCGGATTTCTGATCTCGATGTGGACATCGTCACCGATGCGTCTAGGAAATTGCACGCACGAAAAGGCAAAGCGTCGCCTTCAGACGTCTAAAATTTTGCAAAAAAATTTGCATACATTTTATAACAGGTATGTAAATAAATAAATTGACCGAAATTTTTCGTGAAATCAAGGGGCGCAACTGTTATTTACTTTTGGGCAAAAATTTTCGGCTGTGCTGATGGAGACTAAAAGGATGAGAATACGACCTAGAATGTCACATTCTAACATTTTGATTAAAAAGCTCACGATTTTGTCAATATAAAATGGACACATTTTCGAGACACGTAATTGTTACGAGGTTTTTCATCGTATATTCTAAAATTGTTACAAGGCTTTTAGCACCTTCTTGTATCTTTTTGAGGAAGCACTTCGCAGACTACAGAATAAGAAAATCTTGAGACTCGGGGATATGCGAATGAATCCTTACATACAATAATAATGGAACTTGTTCTTCTGCAGATTTATAACAAGTGTTCAAGTTTTTATGTTAAATTTCGGTTAGTTACTGTATATAAAATCCGGATTTGAATGAACCATCAGTCGTCGGTCGTTATTGCAAATTCAGAATTCGTATCTTTCATTTAATAGAAGAGCCGAGCAGATTTTATGCAAATTTAATATGCATTTTGTAGTGCCGGTTACCGTAGCATTACTCTCATGGTATAGCTTTACGGTACGGTGTCAATTATTGGGTAAGATGATTCAAGATTTACTGAAATTCTATGTGACTTCCGAGCCATGTCTTTAAAGAACGGCCATAGAGCATGAATCCGTCCCATAACGACTATAGTCTATACATATTCCATATCCTACTCTGTGCACAACGGGATGGTCATCACTATACTTCATTCGTTTTTAAATGATCGATGCAGCGATGTCGCAGCTAAACTTTTATCCAAAATTATGGAAGGCTCGTTGACTCTAATCAATTAATTTTTCCTTAATGATACAGGGTTCTTGTTAATTACTCTTTTAATCATTTCCAGATGATCAAAATTGATTTCCTAATCTCTGGTAAGGCTGCGTTTTCTAAATCTCCGACCCTTGCATCGATCCATCGATCATTTCAAAACGAATGGAGTATAGAAATATAGTAGTGAATAGAAGAGGCAATTGATTCCACCAAATCTGGCGGAATCCTGAATAATCACCAACTTACGTCAAGCGCTGAGTAACGCAGAGTAGCACTGAGTATCAAAACTCATTTTTAGACTAATTTTTTCCGTAGTGGAAAATGATCACCAACAAAATTCTCTCGTTGTATGAAGAAATATTTATGTGTTGAATTTAAGAAAAGGTGAGTATACTAATTGTGATGGTTCTGGGCCCAGCTGCACAAACGTTCCCATGAAATCATTGAAATCAATATGATTATGCAATCGTATCCTGTTTTACTGAGGCTGGTTGCCGTATCTAACTACCAGGTTTAACTCAAGCACGGTTTTAAACTTCTAAACCTCTGGTTTAGCTAAACTCGACGTCAGATTTAATTTTTATGAGTTGTATTAGGAAACAATTTCATTGCTTGTCATGTGAGAGACGAAATTTTATTAGCAATTGTAGTTTTCCTCTTTTGCACTATAAATTCATCTATAAGTCCTACTGTAACCAACTTTCTCACGAAAAAATAGAGGAGAATTTTTTGAGGCATGTATAGAAAGCATACAGGGCTCGAATTTGAACCAACTGCAACCCAAGTTCAACTTTTCCGTTGCTTAAAACCAAGCTCGGATTTAACAAATGACTATTTTTATTTGCGACAATAACTGACAAGCTCGAGTTTAACATAAACTCGGTGTTTATTTCAGGCTCGGGTTTAACCGGAGATATTGCTAACGGCCCCTGCACTTTCAGGGAAATTCTGTAAATCATGCTATATTGCACTCTCAGATGTCACATGGATTTCCTCTACGAAAAATCGATAAATTAAAAATTACTAAAGTTATCATTTCAATCCTTACTCACTATAATCATCTTGCAGGAATTTTTTGCTTTGTAGCAGTGAAATCTTTTTGCTAAAATTGTGCAATGACATAAGAATCAAGGTAAAAATCCAATAATACTACTTTTGTACAAACTAGTCCAAAGAACAGTTTTGTAGTACCTCGACCCGCAAACCTAATCGGGGGTTTGTTCCCTAATGATTAGGTTCTTTGGTTTTTAAATTATCTATTATGGTTATCTACATTAGAATTTTATGCAAAAAGCTGCACTGTGTTCACATACAGTATGAGGGCAATATATGTTGTTCATTGAAATCATTCGATAAAATGCGTTACCACTTGCCGCCAATGAAAATTGATGGAACAGTAAAACTCTTACTTTTATGTATGGCCATTTATTTTAATTATCATGGTTCACATTGTTTTCAGAAAAATTTGCAGTTTTCTGAAATTTTCACTTTCTTTGGAGAACTTTAGGTACCTGAAAAATTTGTCCAAAAGATAATCAACATTATTTTTTCATCAAAAAATTGAATTCTTCAACAACTTTTTCGTCATATTCGTGGATTATGCTCAAATTTTTCCAAATGAAAAACCACAAAAATCAGTTTTTTTACGTTAAGTCATCTCGATCATCCTGCGAATTTAGTTTTGCTCTCAAATGCTTAAAAACAACACTGGGATTTGTTGCGGCTACTGTAGTGAGCACTTTTTGAATTATACTTTATTATTTTAAACCGCAAAGTTTCCCTTCGTTGCCTTATGATATGTTGCCCTTGACGATGTCTTGCTTCCTCTAATGGTGGTCGTCAGAGTTAGTGTGACCATCCTGGCGATGGCTCAGCAAAAATGGCCGGGTTTGGAACACATGGCAATAAAGAATATCAGTCCTGTAGACGGAATGTGCGCCTGCATACCACACCCCTTCCACCTCGGATAAAACAAGAGCCTTCTGGTACAGTCACATATTGAAAAAGTGACCAAAGATGGAATAAGCGTGACCATCGTGACCAAATCTCATCAAAAATGATCAGGTTTGGAATCCATAGACAGAAAACAAACCAATGTGTATTACAGCATACAACTTGTAAAATTGGTATAAATTTCTGCTGACGTCCCGTTTGTCAATAAGCACTATTTTTCACAGGCTACGGTTCAAGCTGCTCGTCCAGTAGCTCTTGCGGTTCGTGCATGACCTGTCAATCACAAGTCTGCACTTGCTCCCACACTTGCCAGTACGCCGGCGGCGGTTGCAATGCATTGTCCGGCAGCGTGTTCATCAACCCCGGGTTGCCGTGCGGCTCGGGCTACGCGGGTGCATGCGGCGGCAGTTCCGTTTGCATGTCCGGCTTGTGCACCTGCCCGTCCGGATTCGTGTTGCAAAATAACATCTGCATGTCACAGACCTTGTTGGGCGGCGCGTCGATGGGCGTCGGGGGCTTGGGTTTAGGTAGGTTGACTTAGCAGTTTTCTTTGCTGAGCATGTTCATTTCCCTTTCACAGAAATGGGCAACGATAACCTGGAACATTTTTATAGACCTCACTAGAATGAGGTACAGTATCCTAAAAGAATACAATAATCTACTCATCTTGATGACTTCATTGAAGCTAAAAAGTTGTTCATTATTCTCCTCTGTCCCAAGCCAGAATATATCGTAGAAGTGTGTGGGCCGGACGTAGTAAAAGTTGTTTTTCAGTATTCTCACCGACTTCATGCGAAAGTATATAAATAAGGTGCAGCTTCTCGCCCACAAAAGATACCTAGAAAGGCAAGCTCTTTGATGAAACAAGGTCAACGCAGTTTACTTTGAATTTTGTACCACTATATCTTACTGTAGTTAGAATTGTGTAAAAATCAGTAGTGCTCTCAGCAGAGAGCTATCAATCCGAAAATTTTATAGTGTGAATAAAACTAGTCTATCTTATTTATTTCACTTAAATTGAAAAAATTATATCTTGGACTGCAAAACGCATTTCGGTATGATTTAAAAGCGAAATCCTCGAAACGTACTGCAAATCTCTGTTTAGTCGTTTACCACTCATCATTCATTTTGAAATAATCAAAGCACTGAACCCATGGAAGTGAATTTCAATCGGGAAGAATAGTAGGCTAATTACTGTAATCAATGAAAAAATTTTTCGCCAGTGAGCTACATACAGGACGGATAATAATTTCCTTCAATAACCTACTTTAGTGGTCAAAATTTCTTGAATTCCGATATCGACACAGTTCTTTCCAAATTGGCAGTCGGTAAGCACGACGTTTTTCAATGACTTTGATCTTTCCCATTCTTATGTAAAAATTTAGCATTCTTCTACAATATAAAGTTGTCTACCAAGTAAAAATTGCACATAAAATTGAACTATTTTTTTGGTTTTCTCTGCGTCTATCATTATAAATTAAATGGGTTATAGAGACTCAGCAATTTTACAACTAATAGCAATCTCTTGCACAGGTAGTGAAATAAAAGAATTTTGCATTTATCCCAAATAACTTATATGAATTTGGAATAAAAGTTCAAACACCGCTAATTTAAGTTCAAAGCTTAACTAAAAACAAGAACATGACTATTGAATTGAGGTTTCACACAAACTCCAAAGGCTTTGCTGGATGTGGAACAGAGAAGTATATTCACTAAAGAACCAAACTGCAACGTTAAGGTATACTCGATTCATTCTTACACGATACTCCGCACAAAAAGAAGCCCAGGGCTTGGTTTCATCAATGCAGCTGAGCTGCACCTTAACGGCAATTTTAATATACGTAGTTAAGCTACATACAGAGTTTACCTGCAGCAGCTGCAGTTGATCATTCTCGTTTTTTTTCACTCAGATGCCATAATAAATATGAGAAAAATTCTGATATCTGAGTAAAATATATGGAATGGCATCAAAACCATTCATCAACTTTCCACACTTTTTTGTGCAAATATTTTCAAGATTTTGTTCAAGGTTATTATGGATATCCTGGCTACGGTTACGGAGCCAGCTCTTTATACAATGGTATGTATGGAAGCTCCCTGTACGGGGGTAACTCCCTTTACGGCGGCAACTCTCTTTATGGCGGCAACGCTCTTTACGGGGGTAACTCCCTATACGGCGGAGGCCTCTACGGTTACGGCAGTGGTCTGTACGGCGGATACGGTTCCAGCGGCTTATACGGCTACGGCATGTTGGGCGCTGCCGGCGCTCTCTCGCCCTACTACTATAACGGTTTAAGCGGCTACGGATCGAATGGCTACTATGGTTACGGCACCGGCGGTGTGGGCGGCTGCGGCATGGGTGGCGGTTTCGCCTATCCCGGTCAAGCTTGTGGCGTATCCAGTTGCTATTGCGCCGGCGGTTCAACGTGCATGCAATCGATTTGCAGTTGCCCGACAGGTTACATGATGCAGAATCAGGCGTGCGTGATGCAGCCAGTGAGTAGTTTACAAGAGAAAATCATGAAATGGCATATATTACCGTATACTTGACAGCCTAAAGTACCTAAAGCGTTTTAAAAATTCGTTTTCTCCATGAGTTGTATTTACTATACATAATTGCTATTTACTGTAAATAATTGTATGAATGCTCTGAGTAAGAGTAGCTGATCTAAACAACATTGAATGACTACTATCAAATATAATGGGATGTTCTGAATTGTGAGGCCTACAATTTTCCCTGTCAACATCACTGTTTTTCTCTACTGACCTGACAGGATGAACAAATCCTGTGACCAAAAATGATAGGATAGTATAATGTCATATTCCACTTAACTTGCATCTAGGTTGGCGGTTTGATGGGCATGGGAGGTCAACAGGCCATTGCATCCATTTACGTCCAGGTCGGCAGCTCCTGTTCAGCCGGCTATCCGTGCACAGGCGGCGCCCAGTGTATCCAAAGCGTGTGCCAATGTGGATCAGGATGGTACCAACAGGGTCGAGCTTGCTTTAGGAAGAGTAAGTCATTTACTACCTGTTTCGAACTTCAGCAGTAGTTGGACTGATTTATTGCAATGAATTTCACTTTATCAGTACTTCCAATTTTGTCCTATGCATTTCAGCATTGATGATGCCGTGAATGCAATTTCTTATGACTGCAGAAATTCCAGACTTCAAACTTTCAAAACTGAAAAATTTTAGATAGTCACGGCACGTGTCTATAATCGTTGTTGAATATGCTTTAAAATTTTATTTCTCACCTAATACGTACAGGTAGTTATCATGATGGTTACTTTTATCTCTGGTTCTGTGATGTCCAAAAATTGGGAACTTCTTTGTTGACCTTGGTTGTCTGTAGTCTGTTTATTCTATAAAATTCTTCTATAAGTGGAAAATCACAAAAACAGTGTTTTCGTTGAAATCGTTTGCATAAAACTTTCGTAGTAAGATTTTCTACTCAAGGTTAGTGTTGGTTAAAGGTCAGCCGAGTTTTCTCACAGCTTTGCAATCCAAAGTCTATTTTGATTCGACAGAAAATAGTCCACGATTGAATGATTTTTTTCAAATTTTTAATCAGAAGCAATAGTTTTTTAATACTAAATTTGTACATTTTTTATATAGTTGGACTGGAATGTCTAGGTTTTGATTTTTTAACGAGACAAATTTTTTCCAAGTATCATGTGACCTTCAAACATAGAAAACAGTCCAAAAAATTTGTTAAAAGCTACCAGGACAGATTTAAACTTCATTGCATGACCAGATTTTGCCTGTGTTTGAAAATTGACGCGAAACCACTTTTCATGCGTCCTTTTCACATTTACAGAAAAATTGTCCAATTTCGATAATTGCTAAAGCATGATTTTAAAAAATGTAGCTTTAAAGACCATCGGATACTTTTGAATTATCTAAAGCTCTTCAATACAAAAAATACCGCTTTGAAAAATGTTAATTTTAGATTCAGCTTAAGGGTGGAAGTTTGGACGGGTGAATTTCCATTTGCATGGAATACGTTTGCGTACACCGTTCAACTTTCACCTGAAAAACTAGAACTCGGTGGTTTAGTGTAAGTCTTGGTTAATGATACTGTAATTATGAACATATCAGAATTAGTGTACTTGCGTAGTATCCTACAAAAGTAACGACACAAAGTGAAGTCAGAGTGAACTTCTTACGCCGTGCTCAGCAGTCTTTACATGAAGGCACATGTTCAAAAAGATATGTTTTAGAAAAACAAAATAGAGAGAGAGAGAGAGAGAGAGAAAGAGTACGTAAAACATCAGTTTATTAAATGCTTTTTCTAATGAAATACGACTCATAATTTGCGTAATTACAAAATTGTCAGTAAATGTAGTGTTACTATCGAAGTCATCGTTTTACTTATTAATCCTGTAAACAATTTTTTTTCAACGCAGTGGGCATTCTGAGTTATCCTTTAGACAATATTTTTCACAGCAGCGGGAATTCTGACAGTGAAAAATAAATCTCGAAAGTGATGTTTCAGACAGGTGGGAGTACACTTGCGTGAGCACAATATTTACAAATCATGTTTTCAACCCAAGTCACATTTTTCATCCTTTTCATCAGTCTTTTCTTGTGCCAAATGTCCTCCAGGAAGAAAAAATGTTTATCATAGTTTAAATGAATGAAAAATCTTTTCAATTAATCCCGCAATCGCCCAATCTTTCTCCTGACCAAAACAACCTTCTAGGCTTATTTGTATATATTAGCTTTTTTTTGTGGCTGGCCATATTATTCACAAGTTACGATTTTTCTTTTAGAACTACGGCGTTCGAGTTCCAACGTTGATAAAAATGCGACTGTAGTCGAAACAAAAAATCAAGCGAAGAGTTCATGAACAGAAGAATAAGTATTACTTGATCATGGGAAGTTGTCCAAAATTGTTGTTTATAAGTTTCGTTTACTCAAATTTTTCGTTTTTTCTTTCTCTCTATTTCATTGAAATAATAAACACCTGCACATAGTCGCGAGCAATTAGTGTGATAGGGTCGTTTCTTATCTTCATCATCAACTTTTTATTCATATGCCCAAGTTTTGAAAGACAATGGAACATTTTGCATTATAGCTACCCACTATGTTGTCGTTTTCGTATGAATGAAGGAAATCCTCGAATTCAACAAGGATAATCTCACGTTCATAGCTGTATGCATGAATTCTAATTACCTCTTCTCTTTCTCTAGAATGCTTAATTGAGCTAGATATTTAATTACACGTTATGGCTATTATGCAAACGAGCTCGGTCAAAATTGTGAAAAACCGCGGGATACACCCTGTCCTATGACGCCCGTTACTGAAAAATCGCGTCAAAAAATAGCAGCCGCTTGCATTAGACTGCGACGAGGTGTGTTTTGATATGATGACCCGGAATCGCGTAAAAATATGAATTTTGATAATCAATTTGCATAAGTGTGTAGCACCGTGGGTGGTAGTGAGTGAAACAATGAATGATGCTCACACGTCGCACCATTTAACTATAAATAATTAAATGCGCAATAAATGTCAGTCCGTTTAAGAATAACTCGCATATGTATTTGCATCAATTGTCATTCCGACCCAGCTTATCAATTTTCAAGTCTTTCTTGCAGCTCGTACTGTACAATAAAAAAATTCTGCGACGATCGACTTAGTAGTATGGCTTGCGTAGTTGGAATATGGTCAATTCTGATCATTATCTCAGTATGCAGCTCAGGTAAGCTACGTTACAGTGATTAAAGTTCATTCGTCAAAGTTGAATCTCTGACGACTAGCTTACTGTGGTCGCTCATAAGCCTTTATGTGCTTAAGATTATAATACTGATAACCTGGAGCGGGAACATGTTGCATAAAAAGTAATTGTCGATACCAAATTTTTCTGTGAGTGTTTCACGAAGATTTGATTGATTAGTACTTGTAGAACTATCGGCAATATTAGTGATATTGGTGCTAAATCGTTACATGAAGTAGTTCGTCGTACCAATTAAATATTAATGATTAAGTCGAGGATATTAGTCTGATGTCAGTGGCCGTCTCGAAATATGTACGAAAATTTTGGGGTAAATCTGATCCTGTCACTATTCTATATTAATCTCTAACCAGTATGGGCCAACACAATTCTATCGGTTTTACGATCTACTTAAATCGGTGGAAAAGTGAAATAAATAAAGCCTGTAAAATAATTAATACAATGCTTTAACCGTATCATTTTTCTCGTAAAATCTTTAAATTGATGTGATTTGATGGCTTGGCAGTAGTAGTAATAATACAAAGTTAAAATTTTCCGGTAAACTATTCCTAATTTAGAAGTATTTCAAGTAAGGAAGACTAATTCATTTTTATTGTCTATACTATTCGCTTATTTATTTTGAAATGACAATGCTTTTGCATATAGAAAACCTGCGATGCACAGGAACATTCTTTTTCTCGAGTTGTAGATCTATCTACTACATTTAGTTTGCGAAAAGGAGGTGACCCCGAAATTAAGTTGTATTTTCTGGCAACGTCTCCCTAGACCCACTGTCTCACCAGGCCCACCGGCTCAGTAAACCCAATGTCTCATTAGGCCCACCGAAAGGGTGTCATTAATCCCACCGGAATTCTCAGTAGACCCACTGCGCCAATCCGAGGTGTCTCACTAGACCCACTATTAAATTTGTTGCATTATTCCCACTGTCTCACATGGCCCACTAGTATAAAATTCGAGTAATGCGCAATATTTTTCAATCAGGTGAAATATTATATAAATACAAAGGAACATGACCGTTTCAGCATTATATAACAATCAACGAGTTAAGCATTATGAAACAAGCGAGCAAATATACAAATCAGGTCTTTGTCAGGAATCTAAAAAAAGATTTCCAAAAAAACTTAGCGTCTCATGTCCAAAAATGGCATAATACGTGGTATGACAAAGATGTTCGTAGTAGTGTTTAGTTTTGGATGTAGTATTATCTGTTAGTTTCACGAAATTATCCGTTTGTTAGTAATATTAGCAATGAATTACGCCGTTATGCAATTGTTGACCAAAATCTCAGAAACGCGAAAACCGGTTTCGTCAACAATCGGCATAGGATTGGAAATGATCCAAATATTGATTTGCTTTTGGAAGAAATTCAAAATTACGCGAATTATGTGTATCATTTAATTGGATAGTTATTTTAATTGATGGCATGCGTTAAAAAGGCAGATTTGAACAAAAAAAGTTGCTGCCAAACCAAACAATGATGGTTTCATTAAATTGGCAATAGTGCAAGAATGACTAGCAGTTCAATTGATACAAGGGTTGCGAAATGACCTGTTCCCTCCAGAAACCAATTTCCATACTTGATCGCAAAAATTTGTAACCACTACCTTATAGCGAATTCAATTCTGCATTGAACGGTTTAGTTGGCATTACAGATGTCCAAATATTGAATGTTTTTTCATCAAAAACAGAGCACGAAGTCAAGATTTCCAATTTTTCAGCATATTTATCAAATTCGACAGGATAAATGATAACATGCAGCTTCAAACTTTCATTTAGTTCTGTGAAGGCAGCTAGAAGAGAATAATGATGCTTGGTAGTAGTTGTAGTTCACCGTTTTCTGAGACATTTGATGAGGAAGTAAAAATTAAAGGTGAAAAAATGCTTAAAAAATTTTAAAATGTGACTTTTGCGAATTTTTACTTTTTTCATTGCCCCATTCACTGCCGAACATTGCTTAACTTAATTAAGCACCTTAAACACCATAAAATGTAAGGTTGAGACCGTCAAATTTGATCCAAAGGGTGAACAATTCCTAAAACTGGACATGTTTTGTTTTTTATCAATAAAACATACAATATTTGCACTTCTGTAATGCAAAATACATCATTCAACGCAGAATGGAATTCCCTACAAGATGGTGGTAACAAATGTTCGTGATCATGTGTGGAATTCGGTTTTTGGAGCGAGCAGATCACTTCGCCACACCCTGTCGTTATGTCATTTTTTCACCAAGATTGAAAAATATTGTGCATTACTCGAATTTTACTAGTGGGCCATGTGAGACAGTGGGAATAACGCAACAAATTTAATAGTGGGTCTAGTGATACACCTCTGATCGACGCAGTGGGTCTACTGAGAATTCCGGTGGGATTAATGACACACTTTCGGTGGGCCTAGTGAGACATTGGGTTTACTGAACTGGTGGGCCTAGTGGGACAGTGGGTCTAGCGTGGCACAATCTATTTTCTCTGTCTGAGCTTATTTTTGCGTTCCAAGTCGCTTTTAAAAAATTGACAATATGATTTTGGTAATCTTTATCAACACTTCATTTTCATTACTTGTCAAATAATTTTGGTTCAGGTGCTGGTTTCCCAATATTATTGACCGATTCTTGTTTCTGGTAGCACCTGACATAAAACGAAATGACGAGTTTCAGGTTGACACCCACATCAATTCTGCACAAAAAGTCTCTATCAAAGCGTGAACTATTTCACAACTTTTGTCCTCAAACGTAACCATACTGATCAATAGAAAAACGGACGTCTTTGTAGACGTATATTCCGAATTTAATAGAAGACAGATTTTCACTTCACAACTTATAGTCTGTTTTTCTTGAAATACTTCAAAATAACAAAATTGAAAAGCAAGTACAATTTTAATCTTTTACGTTTTTCTATCAAACCGGTAATAGAAATTGGTCATTATACTCTTTATCACACTTTTACAACCTTTTTAGTGAAAAATCTTACAGTAAATGTGGATAAACGATTTTGACGACATACTGATTGTATTTTTCAATTTGGGACCAGTTAAAAAAATTTTAATTAAGGTTCAACTTTCTTGGCTTTCTTTTAGAAATTCAAGAGCGCTAAATTGTATAGGAAACACTCTTACCGGAATTGTCAACACCTTTTGACGGGTATTTTTTGCTCATTTTTTACTTGGTGCATGTATCGGTCAATCTGACATTTCAGCATCAATGATCAGTTTAGTGAGTGGAAAACCTGAAATACACATGAACAAGATGTTTTTCTCTACATGGGCATTTTTTTGAGTTCCAAGCGTCATTTCGAAAAAACGGACTGTAAATTCACGAAGACCGTGCCGTACATCTTTTTTCACTCAATTAAATGTGAACTCAGCATTATTTGTTTACTTTGATCACCGAAAGAGTGGCTGTATCTTGAAATTGAGCCATTTTTCAGACTCTGTCAAAAAGTAGTGCATTCGGAATATTAATATTTGACATACAGTGATTGTTATATTGAATACAACTCACCGGAGCTCGAGGTTTTCCTTGTGGCATAACACTTCCCAACGGACTAACTTCTTTCAAACAACTAACTCAAAATACATCAATGATGTATCAAAATATTTGTTGCATTTTGCGGATGTAGAAAATTTTACTGTACATTTCGTTGCTGGAAAATTGGTTTTTTGTCGCCCTTATTGACGAGATTTTTGGTAATTAAAACTCAAATTTTCTAGCAGAACCTCGACTTTTTTACGACTACAGTAATCCAGAGAACGGCGACCAGGGATTTTATGACGATCGGTCGTTGAAGGACCCTCCCGCCATCTTACCCGTCCGGACGAAGAACGGTGAGCCGCAGCAGCAGCAAAATGGGCGTCAAAACAGCCATCGATTTTCGCTCTACAAATTTATATTGGACAAACGGCATACCAAAGATTTACTGAGCCGATTGGCCGCCCACTTCAGGGACAACGATTTGGGCGTCAGAGACATGACCGAAAGTAAAAGAGCGGCCCCGGCCATCGGGATGGGTCTGGTTTGGCGCCTCGCGTCCCCTCGACGGCCGTACCGTTTGAGCGAGCTTCTTTTCGACCGCAACAGACTTTTTCACTTACGGAGAAAACCGAAATTTTAGAAAGAAAAATTAGTGCCATATGATAAGTATACTGTAATTGCGATTTTTTATTGACACTTGATTCGCATGCATTTCGTATCTTTGATAGCTCGTGAAGCTTACGGTAGCCCATATAAAGCTGATTTTGCTTTTTGTATTCCTTTTTATTTTGATTTCAAGAATCTATTGTGTTGATCGTTTTTCATATATTTTTAAAATTGATTTGAAAATCTATTTATAGCGTGGTTGCAAAGGAAGAAGCTAGCTGAATGAAGGAGTTGTTGTAATAAACACTTCATGGCTGTCTACTTCGCCTGAAAAATTTTCATGTTATTCTTGTATAAAGCCCAATTCAAAAGTGATTGTCGCCGATTGTCGCCAATTGTCATCGATTGTCGCCAACTGTTTCCCATTCCGTGGGAATTTCATCTGCGACTGTTACCGATTTTACCAGTTCAGAAGTAAAAAAAATTCTAGGATTTTTGTCGCCGATTTGAATCCTACAAGTCGGGTATGACATCCGGTGAAAAGAACACTGTTCTATTTTTCAGGACTGTCGTCGATTTTTTACTAGCTAAGCCTAGGAAACCAAGATTGCTCCAGGCATCACAAAGTTAAAACCGAAGGAATAAAATTTTTGTCCAGATAAAGTGTAAAAGTTCAACATCACCAAAAATCCATACTTTTGATAAAAATGACGGAAATTCGAGAAGATATTAAATTCAAAATAATCAGTTTTTTCGTGTTTTTTTAGCAAAAAAGCATTTTTTGAATGTGCATGCCTATTCTGAGCTTTCGCAAGCTCACTCAACATGCGTTCTTTAAATGCATTAAAGATCGGCACTCTCGGATCACCCACACCTGAAAAAATTGACGCCAAAATAATCTGTGCAAGATTAATCTTCAATTTATCATTTTAGTTGTTTTCTTTTTTATTGTGATTAAATATCTTTGCAAAAAAATATCCCCATTCCCCGAATGTCCCTTTTCCCCGAATGTCCCGATTCCCCGAAAGTCCCATTTCCCCGAAAGTCCCGTTTCCCCGTAGAACGCTATAAATCAAACACTGATTTTCCTTTTTCCCCGAACGTCCCTATTCCCCGAAAGTGTCGAATCCCGTTTCCCCGAAAACAGAAGAAGGCTATTTTTAGATTGCACTTTGTAAATTGAAAATTTTTCCATTGAAAACATTGTAAATTGTAGGTATAAAAAATTAAAATTGAAAGTTGCTGACTTTTGATTAAGTGCAACTTACAAATCTGGCTGATTTTTAAAGTATTATTGTGTGTAAACAGCTTTACAAAACTTTTTTTACAATAAGACAACTTTTACTTTGATTTCGCAACTATTATTTTGATTTCACAACTTTTACTTTGATTTCACAGCTTCTACTTTATTTCACAACTTTTACTTTTTGAAAAAATGACCACTTTTACTGAATTTCTGTTTGTACAGTAATCATAAACGCTAGGGCATAAAATTTGGCCCTTGTAACGAAGACAAGTAGATCATTCTAATGCAGTAATCCGCATTATAAAAGCTCCATCCGTTCAAAAGTTATGAAAGTCAGCACCGGTCGCCTTTTTTTGGCTCCCTGTACATGATCGGGATCTGGTCGGATCTGCTGTTCAGGATCTTGATACAAATCCGACGACTGCAGCTATCTAGATCTGGATCATGATTTGACTAAACAATTTTTTAAGATCCGGATTCGATTTAGTCAAAAAAAAGTGGATCCGTCCTATTCGGGGAATCGGGACGATCGGGGAATAGGTATTAATGCATTGTTCGGGGAAAAGGGAATTTTATTCATTATTCGGGGAATCGGGATCTTCGGGGAATAGGGACTTTCGGAAAATCGGGACGTTCGGGGAATAAGGACACAATCGAAAAATCGATGTTTTGCATATGCTAGTAAAATTTTCGCGGTATTCAACCTTTTGCGGCAATTGTCCTGCCCTTTCGCGGTATCGAGTTTTTTGCAATATTGAGCCGGTATCGAGTTTTTTGCAATATTGAGCCGTTCGCAGTATTGGACCATACCAAAAGAACATCCGGTGTGCATTTCTATACAATCTTCATGTGTGGGAAGAAAATTTTGTTCGGCTACTGTCAGATGCAATCTTGATTTGTTTTCTGGTGTGTATCCCCATTTTCCGAATGTCCCGGTTCCCCGAAATTGTCAAATTTCGTTTCCTCGAAAATAGACGAAAAGAAAAATTTATTGAATAGAGTCAACGAGCCTTCCATAAATTTGTAATGCAATTTTCGTTATGGGATGAGCACGGAATCGATTTTTCTCACACTCTACCACTACGTATTTAATATTATAATTTTTGGACTGAAAATCCGAACCGAAAGTATTAAAAATTTATAATTATTAGGAACAGGAAAAATTTCTTCAGATATTCCTGCACGATGCAGATAGAAAAAAGCCTAGTGTTTTTTATAAAATGCTTGTAAATTGGAAAATAAATAAAATTATCAGTGTAGTTGAAATCGTTTACGCATAGCTTTATACTGTCACGTCTTGGGACGCAGGTTCTTTTTAGTGAATACGAGCCTCAAACAGAAATATTCAAGTACCCAATAGTTAGCTTATAGCAGCCCTGTTGCTATGGCACAAAATAAGACTAAGATTCACTAATATTTATTTATAAACGTGAAATTTGAGTTGAAGATGAACTTAAAAATTGTAATAATAGCAATAATGCTCAAGAAGAACGAATGACACATTGCACCGGACTATATACACGAAGCAAAACAATATAAAAACCTAGCCAAAGCGACCAACAGTTAAAAGGCAGATAAGTAGCGGTCAAAATATTTAGGAAAGCTAATGGAATTTTGGAGGGAATTTCGCGTAAATAAATTTTGTAATCATCATTTATTTTGCAAAAGAATCAATTATAACTTCCATTGCACTTGGCAATACGATAGAATTTTTGTCGTAAAGTTGTGAAAGGTAAGCATGTTCACAAATTTTCAGTCCTATGTAAAATTCAATTCAGCAAAAAATTTTAAAATATAAAATAGTTGCCTTCCAGCAAGCATATCAAGAAAAACAGGAACAAAAAATGATAAGAGAACAGTGACAAAAGAAAAGAAGAAGACGAAAAACAGTTGTACAAAAAATAGAAAAGAATATAATCTTACCTTGACTTGCTTCACCTAAAATATTCCTCCGGTTACCTCAAAGATTGGTATAAGCAAAACAGTAAATATTTGGTTCGGTTACTCAAAGTCAACTCCGACAGGAATTAAAAATAAAAAAGGGAGAAAAAATGAAACATACATGCAAGGAAATAGACAAAAATAAAGTAAGAGAAGAGAGAGCAGAAAAAAGAAAAAAACTTGCTCCAGAACAAGAAAGTTTTAAATTAGCAACAAAAAAGTATTCAGACAAAAAAAAGAAAAAAATCTGTCCAACCATTCGCATCATTGGATTGATATAATTGCCCAAAATCAACGCAATCCATATATGCCCCTATTATATATAGGCTGCTGTAGATAACGGCCCACTAATTTTGTCTTTTTGCTTTGTCATAACACAACAGAAAGAAAGTTTAGAACATAACGATTGAAAAGATGACTATAGTCTGTTTTTCTTGAAATGCTTCTAACTAATGAAAGTGGAAAGCAAGTAGTGTTCCAGATTTTCGCGATATAGGATTGCACATTTGTGGGCATACTGACCTAACCTTTAACAATTTTTCGAGCGAAAAATGTTACAGTAAGAGCTCTATGTAAACGATTTTGACGACAGTACTGATTTGTGTCACTTTTCTGATTGGAAGCATTTTGTAAAAAACAGAATATAGGTTTGCAATCAAATACGATTTGCCGACCACAAAAACTAAACTGAGTTTTTCTGCAACATATCATTTTTCCACATAAATATGCAAATCTTTTGGAATGAATATGAATGATGTGTAGGAATTCATATAACTTGGCTTGGCGGCCATCGTTTTTGAGCAGTGAGTGAAGCACAACACGTCTGTCAAAAGGCTGCATGCATGCCCAGCTAATAAACTCAAGCTGCATTTTTCTGTATTATTGGCATTGTCTCCATTATTGACCAATTTTGTCTTTTCTGTATACATTTTTTGTCTTAAATTCATCAAATATTGACGGGTAAAAAAACACATTAGCCATCTAAGAATGTTCAAAAGTCACATGCGCCACAGAAAATTCAAACACTGCGTGCGCCACGAGCGCCCCACTAATCCATATGAAGGTCCACTGGAAGAGCCTCTTGGGTTGTAGTAGTCTATTTGAGTTGGCCCAAAATTTTAGCACAATATGTTGCACATTACTATAGTATGTTTTTTATAAAATGCTTCCAAAGAGAAAAGTGACGCAAATCAGTACTGTCTTTAAAATCGTTTACATAGCGCTTTTACCGTAAAATTTTTCACTCGAAAAATTTTTAAAGGTGAGCTCAGTATGCTCAGAAATTTCTAGACCTATATGATATATTGATCATTAGAAAATCGTGAAAATCTGAAATACTACTCGCTTTCCACTTTTATTATTTAGAAGCATTTCAAGAAAAGCAGATCTAGTTATAGCTACAGAAATGAGGACAAAATTTCTGCGGTATCCCATGGAAATGTGCTCAAGGCTCCAAATGACTTTTCCCTTGTACTTCGATTTCCGTTTTTACACTATAAAATGCCATAAAAAGTGTAAACAATTGAATAGAAAATTTTTTCACAGCCTTCTGCATAACATGTAATGACCAGATTTTGTGTGAAGCACTTTACTTTAACCAAATGGACGTTACGAACACGAAACGGAGCGCAGGGGAGACGGGCGATTCAACAATACGGGGGCGATACGATGCTAATCGACGGCTGCTTTGAGACGTCGTCAAAAATACGAAAAACGCGGTCTCGGTTTACAAATAATGAACGGGCCTCAGTTTAAATGCTTTCGTAAAAATGGCTGCTTGCAAATATAAAACGGAAACGAACGCGGTTTGAGAAACGAAGAATTCAATAATCCAATAACTAACAAAATCATGCTTTGCTTCTCTTTTTATACAACGTTTTTGGCCACTCCCTGGGCATCACGGGAGGTCGTGCTTCTGTCCATCTTCTTCCACCAATCGTCGCTTCCTGCTTCCCTCTCCATGCTTACTTAGTCACGCCCTTTAACCCTTTTCTAGTAGGGTATGCTTTTTGTGTATTGCTTGCTTCCTATGGTGGGCTTAGCCACACCTCTGTGCTTCTGTGCATGCTTCCTGTATCTGTTTCTCTGAATACACACGTTTTGTGGGGCCGTCGCTACCGTTACACTTGAGACTACTGTCTGGCGGGGCTTCTACTTATTTTACTGTGTGCAGGTGTTGTTTACAATTTTTACGGGGGATTACGGTAGCCGTGGAATGTGTAGTTTAGTGTAGGTTCTAGGGGACCAGCTGCCGTTTGTGCAAATTGATTGGGGCATCTTAATTGGGCTACCGGGGTGTGAACGGATCAAAATAAAGTACACTACGTAATTTTATAGAAATGTTTGGGTGTGAATCCCTTGAGAGGATAAAATAGGAAAATGAATAATATTTAATAAATGTTTATCACATACAGTATGCTATATATTTATAGTACTGCTTTAGCAGGTACGTTACATTTCCCTCCTTCCGGAGTTGAACGTCCTCATTCAAGGCTTTCGAGGTTGAGGAGGGGTGGGAGCAGTTTTGGTAGGTGCTTTCCGAGGGTAGAAAGGGGTTGTCTCATTGACATGCACCGTAAATGTAATATTCTTATGGGGTTGTTTAAGTGTGACGTTGGGGTACATGAAATTTGTAACTGTATAGGGCCTGTTTTTTCGAGGGAGGAATTTGGGAGTCAGCCCTTGTTTATACGAATGATTTTTGTACAGAATAAGATCACCTGCCTTGTAATGTATGTTCTGAGCCTGCTTGTTATACTGACGGGTATAGTGGTCTTGGGTTTTCATAAACTTTTCTGCACGGTTGAGAGTGCTTCTGTAAAATGCGATTTTACATGAAGGGCGTAATCCTCTAAATCAACCATGTAGGACGTGGGGAAAAAATTTAAGGCTGCGTCTGATGGCAGATTAGCTTGCCTACCATGGAGTAATTCAAATAGGGGATACGAGTTGCTTTCATTTTTATGAATGTTGATCGAAAAAATGGCATAGGGCAGATAAGTATTCCAATCAGTGTGATTTGAATTGATGTACATGCGGATATGGGTGGCTAGAGTTTGGTTGCAACGCTCAACTTCCCCATTGGCGATGGGATGGTATGGAGTGGTATGAATTTTCTGAGTATTGCATAAGCTAGTGATTCGTGAAAAGAGATCGGATACAAAATCGGAGCCAGGATCACAATGGATGGTTTTTGGGGACCTATGACGGCAAACAATTTTGGTTACGAATAACTTGGCAATAGTGGCTGCAGTAATGTCAGGGGTCGGGAATGCCTCCACATGTTTGGTGAAATAATCGATGAAAACGACAATGAATCGGTTGCCATCTTCAGTTAGGGGTAACAGCCCCATGCAATCAACACTGACTCTATCAAATGGGCCAGTCAGCTGAATTGGTACGAGATTTGCGTGTATTTTGTGCCGGAGGGCTTTCTGTGTCTGGCGTGGGTGGCAAGTTTTGCAATAACGTTTGATATCACGGCTCATTTGGGGCCAAAAATATTTTTGTCTGAGCAAGTGTAAAGTTTTCCTGGCAGCAAAATGGCCTGTGAATTTGCTGTCATGATGAGAGGCAATGAGATGCTGTACTTGGGACTTGGGGATGTATAGTTTTGCTTGTTTGTTGACTATACGAAAGAGGATGTTTTGATGCACTGCGAATTTGATCGTAGTAAGGGGGTGTTTTTTGGCGATTTTTGCTAAAATACTTTTGACAGTTGGATCAGTGCATTGGAGTTCGGCAAAATTTTTCTGTTGCTCTTCTTGTTCAGTTGCTTCAGCCTCAAGAACAGAATTTATGGTTGATATTTCGGGGCCGGTTTTGATTTGCTCAATGTCAAAGGATTGCTTCGCTGTCTGTGAGGGGAATCAAGAAACAGCATCTGCGTTGCGGTTAGCAGTGCCTTTCTTGGGTCAAATGTTGAGTTGAATACTGGAGAGGGCTAATCCCCAACGGGCAATGGGAGGGGACACGTTTTCCTTTTGTAAGACTGCCAGAACTGCTGTATGGTCAGTGTGTACAATAATATGTTGCTGGAAAAGATAGGGGCGGAAATACTTGACAAACTCAACTACTGCAAGGGTTTCCAACTCAGTTATGGGGTAGTTGCGTTCTGCAGGTTTCAATATGTGGCTCCCAAAAGCGATGGTGTGATCCTGACCTTTACTGTCTAGTTGGCTGAGAATGGCGCAGATTCCAAGTTTGGAGGCATCAGTTTGCAGAATAAATGGTTTGGTGAAATCGGGATGCTGCAGTATTGGGGCATGAATTAACAATTCTTTCAGTTTAGTGAATGTGTTTTGCTGTTCTGGGCCCCAGGAAAATTCAGAATTCTTTTTGAGTAGAGCTGTGAGGGGGCTGGAAATTTGGGAGCAGTTCGGGATGAATCTACGATAATAAGAGGGTAGGCCAAGGAATGACTTAACTTCTTTGGAGGTTTTGGGTGTGGGTATGTCATATATGGACTGTACCTTATTGGGGTCTGGTGAAATGCCTTGCTGAGAAATGGCGTGGCCTAAGTATTGGACTTGGGGCTGGCAGAATTTGCATTTTTGTATGTTTAGTTTAAGGCCTGCTTGTGAGAATCGGGCAAGAATGGTGTCTAAACTTTCCAGCATTCCGGCATGGGAGTCTGCCAATACCAAAAAAAAGGCATGTGTTCCATTGCAGTCCCGAGAGGATAACATCCATTAACCTTTGGAATGTGGCTGGGGCGTAGGTGAGACCGAAGGGGAGATAGTTAAACTGATATTGTCCGGCTGAGCAATTAAATGCAGTTTTTTCTCTATCTGCTTGTGCAATGGGAATAGAATAATATGCATTGGATTGATGGAGGGACGTGAAATATTTCATTCCACGCAGGGTGTCTAGAATTTTGTCTATGCGGGGCAAGGGGTAGGTATCTTTTTTGGTTACTTTATTGAGGCCTCAAAAATCAATGCATAAATGATGGCCTCCATCTTTTTTGGGGACTAAAACTGTGTTGGTACACCATGGAGAATTGCTCTGGCTTATGACACCTGCTGCTGCGAGTTGCTCAACTTCTGCTTGTATGATTTGCTTCTCTTTCGGGGAAGTACGAAAAAGGTGCCTGCGTACGGGTTGGGAGCCATTGGTGTCAATTGCATGTGAAACAAGGGTGGTTCTACCTACGTCCATTTTGGATTTAGCATATAGTGTAGGATACTTCGATAGGGCGGGTAGAAGTTGAGTTTTTTCAGTTTCTGTGAGGTCACTGGAGGTTAAATTAACATTTGCTTTTAACCATGTGAATGTATCAAAACGGTTTGGCTGGTTTTGTGTGGAGGGGATTACTTTAGCGGGAGCATTTTGTTTTGGGATGTAACAGGAGACTGTACCAATGCATGTTCCGGGGTAAAGAATTTGAGCTGTATCTTGTGTGTTTAAGACCAATATGCGTATGCGACTGTTTTGGTTTTCAGAGACACAGGCTGCAAAATGGACTTTGGGATTCCGTTTGGGTTTTGGAGTAAACTCAAGCTGTTTAACTTGTAGGTACGATTTGGGCAAGGGGACAGTAAATTCGGTTACTGTACGGGGTGGTAATTCTTATTTTTCGTCTACATAACTTCCACCATGGGTCCAAAGGGGGCTATACTCTAGGCCATCACAGGGTAGTATGACATTGCCAAATTTGACCTGGGATTTCTGATTGTTGATAGTATATTCCAAAAATCGACTGAGAAAGTTTTTGCCTAAAAGGATATCTGCTGTGCAATCTTTTTGGACATGGACCGTTATTGTTTCCTGTATAGTTTGAGCTGTGACGGTAACAAAAGTTGTTCCTACAAAGTGAATCGGAAGGTTATTTGCTGCTTTTGCTTGGACTAGCAGGGGTTTCATGTCTAACTGTAGAATTTGAGCGATCCGTGAATCAATGAGTGAGTATACCGCACCAGTGTCGATCATGCCTTTTGTAATTAGCTTGCCATTAAGTGTGATCGGAATGTGGGGGGTATGTTTCTCAGGCACATTCTGGGGTGGTTTGTTTGATCCAGATTGGTAAATTTGATTAATGAGTTCGATTGCAGGAGTTCGGGTAAAGATCGCTTGATTCGTCGATGATAAAAATTACAACGCGGTGATTTATAACATGGCTTAACTGCTTCCAAAAATAAAATCTCACTTGCAAATAGAAAACAGCGCTTGCAAATAACACGAAAAACCACAAAAAATGAGAACTAACCAAATCATGCTTTGCTTCTCTTTAAATACGACATTTTTTGCCACTCCCTGGGCGTCGCAGGACGTCTTGCTTCTGTCCATCTTCTTCTGCCAATCGCCGCTTCCTGCTTTACTATTCTCGCTAATTTAGTCACGCCCTCCAATGCTTCCCTAGTACTGTATGCTTTTCGTGTCTTCTCTGTACTTCCTTCCTACAGTGGGCTTAGCCACACCTCTGTGCTTCTGTGAAGGTTTCTTGTATCTGTTTCTCTGAATACACACGTTTTGTGGGGCCGTAGCTACCGTTACACTTGAGACTACTGTCTGGCGGGGCTTCTACTTATTTTACTGTGTGCAGGTGTTGTTTACGATTTTTACGGGGGATTACGGTAGCCGTGGAATGTGTAGTTTAGTGTAGGTTCTAGGGGACCAGCTGTTGTTTGTGCAAATTAATTGGGGCATCTTAATTGGGCTACCGGGGTGTGAACGGATCAAAATAAAGTACTTCACGTAATTTTATAGGAATGTTTGGGTGTGAATCCCTTGAGACGATAAAATAGGAAAATGAATAATATTTAATAAATGTTTATCACATACAGTATGCTATATATTTACAGTACTGCTTTAGCAGGTACGTTACAAACATTTGGATACAGAGTCACGTCTTTTCTGAGCTGTGATATACAAAAATATCAAAAAACGTAAAAATTCTATGCGAACGTCGATTTTTATGCAGAATAAATGCTGGCACGATACTGAATGTGTAAAACTACTGAAACGCCTCAATTTTACATATTATTCTGTTATGATGAATAATTTTAGAAATTATTCATCATAACAGAAGGTCGAATCTCTCAGAAATCGCGGCTTGAAAGCATTTTAAGGGAAACAGATCATGGGCGTGAACTGTTGTGCAAGATGTCAAACAGACAAAAGTCGATATTATTCTTAAGCGTGAATACTGATATTACAAATCCAGACTTTCTATAAAAACTAGGTATGTAATCATTAAGCAACAAATAAACCGTGAATCACAACGCACTCGTTCCGATTTCTAACGATCAACGTCATTATTGTATGCGCGATTCGTGACGAGAAACACATTAAAAAGAACAACTGACATCGACGTCCTACGTAATTTTATATACTGTATAAAACTGGTTATTTTCAACATCCGGAACTGTGAAAAACGTTAAAAATCTATCTGCAAAAAATTTAAAATATAGAAATCCCGCGAAAAAAGTCAAGTGCCACTCGAACGATCACAACCGGACGACCCAGAATTTCTTGATCGTCGAATAGTTTGCGGTTGCTCCGGCTTAGCCTAAAAAACGAAAAAATGAACCACAATGATATGAAGAAAAAGGAAGTTCTTCATCCAACGATTCATTAAAAGCCAAATTTTCCTTTTTATGACTACTAAAAATGATTTATGGAAAATTCCTATTAAAGATCAAATCTTACGGCTACATCGGTTCCGAATACAGAAAATTTGGTACCATAAATGCAGATAAGGGAATGTCAAATCCAGGTATCTAAGACCCCCTGGTTCGAAAACATCACCTGGACTTTTCTGAAGAATTTTTCGATTACTTTCCGGATATCATATATATGATATCAACTACCATTCATGAAGCTCTCTTTTTGTTTCTGCTCACCGACCTTCCCCCCCCCTCATCCTACGATGAAAAGTCAGAAGACCCAATGTAAAATTTTTTCCGTTCACGTCTTCTTGGTATCGCGTTAACGGGTCCGTGTCCGGGTACCCGTTCCATTCATAATAATTATAGTATGTTAGTATTGGATGACAAAAGATTTATCAATCCAAATCAGTTATTCAAAATTCGGAACAGAATTTGGATCAATATTGAGTAATTGAAGAGACTAAACTCTGGTTACCAACTTACCATAGAGAAAAGTGAATTAGAATGTTGATCTCTAGCATAAACAACACCGAAAGTCACGGAAATTAGAAAACAAAATATGAATAAACAGGTGGCTTGAACATTTGGCTTTCTAAAAATAAGATTTGTTTAATCTGGAATTATTTAAACTTACATTATTTGAATCGATTATCAACGTCATTTCAACTATTATTTCAACTGCAACAAATTACTTGAATATGAAATTCATCGCCGTCTGTAACGCGTAAAGCATGAAGCATAACACCCGGATAACGTAATTCTTCCATCCCATAAACGTTAACCACTTCTACGTCCACGTAAAACAGTCGAATTCTATAAAAAATGTATGAAAAGTGATTTTCATCGAAAAATGCAATTGTGCACAGTTTCGGACATTTAGAGCAAGCGTCTCTCGTATAAAAGCTGAATTTTGAACGAAAATAAATAACCCGCTGAACCCCGATACAATCGAAGGGGTCACTACGTAGTAGTGATGGGTAACGGGGGTCACCGTGACCTAAGAACTTGGCATCTGGTGATCCCCGAAGTTCTTCTTTTACCCGTCCTTGAAACGTTGAACCTCTGAACCCGCTCCACCACCACCTCACCTTTCTTTCCTCCTTATTCTTTCTCTTCTGCCCTGGTCACATTTTGTTTCGCCCAGGGGGGGGAGGAGTGTTATATACCACATGCTAGCTAAACTGATACTATCACCTTTTCCCCCACTTTTTTTCTCTAAAAGAGACAACCTTTTATAAAAATCACTTTGTAACTTTGTTCGTCTTTGTAAAATTTACATAACCATTCGTTTTGTGTTTTTTGTTATCGTGTAGTTTTTTTGGCCTAGTTGGTCGGTCAGTTTTGCTGGTCTTTTTAATGTGATAATATCGGCCATATTTATCGTCAATAAAAAGTTTATGTTTAATGGCGTCCCACCTGGCCGACCCTGCACCCAATTCGCCTATTATTCATCATCATCTCTTTTATTCTATTTATTTATTTGCCTCATCCATTGGATTATTATTATTCTTACCCACTTCCACAGCTAATTTCGGACCTCTTTCAATCTACATTTATAATTTTATTCCCTAATTATTTTCTTCAGTTTTACCATCACAAATGAAAGATTGCTTTTTAAATTTTTGCAATCAACCAAGCACGGTATTTACCGCTCAAATCGACTTAAATTTTGACAGCGATACGTACCTGTTCGGCGGCAAATTGCAGAAATTTCTTAAAGATTTTTTAAATTGAGCTACGCTTTGGTTCAACTGAATTTTCCGATTTTCGATACGATTTTCGTCCGAATAAACTAATCGAACGTCGGCGTGACGTTTAGGGCTTAAATCGACGTCGAGTAATTTATTCAAACAACCGTGCAGATTGATGAGTTCGTAATATCTGAAAACATGACAGCCAATGATGGTTAAATCATTCGGCTAATCAGAGATAGTAATGTTTAATCAAAGGAATCCGTCAAGAGATAGGAAGACTTCACCTAAATAGAACATGGATCATCAAGTGACACGAAAATATCAAAAAAAAGTTTTTGTTCATTATTTGCATCCTACAAGAATTGTTGGATTCCATAAAAGGCATTCGACTGTAACGTCTGAAAGTTCCAAAATTTTACTTTTCACAATCACAAAAGTACTTCGCGTATGTTTTATGCAAAGATGTACAAAAAGCAATTATTTTTCTCGATGAACAAAGTCGCTAGATTTTTTCACTGTCTAATTTTTCAAGTTATCTGATGTTTTACTTGAGACTATACTCTTACCTATAATTTTTCCGAAAACTTTTTTTTTGAAATTACAGCACAATCCCTTAAAGCTACACAGTAGAGAAGAGCAAGTAGAATAATTTTTATTAAAGTCCTGATTCCAGATTCAGAAACCATTAGCAGGCGGTCAAATTAATTAATCTCCAGTAAACAAAATTCGATGGCCATTAGTATCTCTAGATTCTCGGATATCAATGGAAAATGAAAATATTAATAATGCCTCAAAGAGAAAAGGGTAAAAAAGCGGAACCATTGAGTGTAATCATTCACCTGGAAGGTTTCTCTGTCTCATCCATATAATATCGTATGAAAAATCTTTCCGCTTCTTCCCTAATCGTAGGGCCGATTGTTGAACCGTTTAATAAAGTAAGATCTTTTAATCGTGCCACCAGAAGTAATCGTCTTTCATTTTCACTGTATTTCTAAAGAAGCAAGACAAGAGAGTCTTCATGGGCAGTGGCTAGCTCTTAACAGAGGTCTCCGATATAATATCTTCAGATATGGGTCTCATATCAAAATGTCCATTAAATAAATGATTTTTCCCCAAAATCGGCTACCCAATGACTCATTTTTATGGCCTAACGTTGGGAAAATACGCCCTCATACCCCATCCTATGGAGTATTCTGGTTCTACTCAATATGCTTGTCGAGTAAATAGTAAAACCTTAGATAGCACAACCTATAGGTTTCTCCCAAAAAAATGGAAAATTACTTTCTCAGATTTCGATTATAATTTAAATGTGAATTGTAACAAGATTTCTCCATGACACGAATATCGTGACCTATTTTTGATCTGAAAAATAAAAATGATTTTTGTATTCACATGCCATCTTCGGCTTTTCGCTTTTTAGAATTCAGCCAGCATCAATTTGAATAGTAAAACTTTCTTGCTCACTATTAGGGTGCTCATTTTTTAACAAAAGAACATAAATCTTATCGTTTCATCAAAATTAGGACATTTCGGGGAGAGAGAGAAAAGAAATTCACAGTTTCACAATTCGAATGAATACTCTAACTCTCACTACTTTTTTCAGACAAATAGTTTTTAAAAATCATGTAAATTTTTACAATTCAACTATGATACATTAGGGATTATACCTCCAAAAAAGGTATGCCAGCCGCCCTTAATTCGTTTAACATTGGCAGATTCGTCAAACCGTCTACGTCTTCCCAACTGGTCAACAACCATCGATTCATATTCAAAGCGTGCAAACAAGCTAGATTTTCTCCGTTGTCTTTTTCTATCGTTTGAATGGGATTTTCCGGCGCCACCAAAATTTCGAGACATGGGAATAGGCGACAAATACGTAATAAAACGGACCAAGTTCTAATATGGCACCCATTTAAATATAAAACGTGAACCGAACAGAAACTGGGTGAGTCGTCTGAGCGCAGGCACTTCGTCGTAGACGAAGAAGTGGTCGGAAAAGTGAGAGTAGATTCGTCGACCAGATTAGAAAAATCATTATAACTCAAATGCAATTCTTGCAAGCTAAAACAACGGAAAATATCAATTAGCAGTTAGGATCAGTGACGTCTAACTAAGTTTCTTAAAAATTAAATTGAATAAGAAATGTGTGTCATCATAAATTGGGATAATCAGCAATCCGTACCAAGGTGAAAACATAAAAATCAAATTCTTTGATGTATATTCCAAAATTTCGCTTTCGAAGCAAAGAAAGGACACATTATGTATGAAAAACTGTAAAACAATGAGAATTGAAAATAATGACTTACCACGGCATAATATTTAGCAGCGATAAAATAGATTCCCATGAAATACGTGTACCATTGAGAACAAGACTTTGCAATTTGTGGAAATCGGCGCCGAATTTTTCGGCAAAATCCGAGCAATTTGGTAAAGAATTATAGCTTAAATCGCAGTGTTTCAAGAGCGGTGTACGAGAGAAAACTTTCCATAGCTATAAGCGACATAGATAGTGCAGTATAAATACCATACATGTAATTGGGGGGAGTGCTCTGGAAACCCCCCCCCCCCAGAAATCGTCGACCATATGGCTAGCCATTGGGCGACCCCACCCCAGGATTTTCCAATCCTATAGCTAGCCATATGGTAGCCGTAGTTACCCCCATACTTTTGGTCGGAAAAATACTGTAAAATGTCAATTTTTTAACAAAAAATGGTCAAAAACGTCAATTTTTGGGCGCTTTGCGCCATCAATACATTTTTCGGTCTTTTAAAAAAATAATACTATTTTGTGAACTATTTTTCTTACTTTTTTCTTTAAAAAAATTGATTTTTTCCTTCAGAGACCCCTCCCCCCCTCAAATTTTGGAAATCACTGACCCCCCCTAGACCTCGGGGCCCCGTTACATGTATGATAAATACACAATTCGTTTAAAAAAAATTACTTCTGCCCACGAACTAAACTTGTTTTTCGATATATCAAGGTCGGTAACATCGGTTAACAAATCGGTTAAAACTTCAGGATCGCCGGCGCAATCGATATTTTGGTCATTTAAAACCAGTAAACCTAGGTAAGGAACAAACAGTTCAATTTTTGAAGCTTTCTGAGTGAAAATCCAGACATTTCAAGTTTTGATAGTACAATTCCGAGAATTACCTCTTTTCTTATTGCATAAATTGTCCACCGGTTTAAATTTCATAAAAACGGATAAATGATCGCCATCCGAAGGCAGAATTAAACCGGGTTGCAAATCGCAGCAGCCATATTTTTCTTTAATTGCTGCAACCAACGAAATCGATTGTTGCGGAGATGAAGGCCCGCGATTTGTCATTCCGAGATTTCGTAAACTAATTCTTCACATTGTAGCCTAGACGGAACATGCATACTTGTAATTGGAGGGAAAATGGGGAGACTCTCCCCTACAACTTGGTCGGATCTTAGTACCGAAATTTCAGGATCCTTCATCTAACGCTGTCGGAACTAGTATCCAAATGTTAGAACCTTACCACAACTCGGAAAAATTGGGCAAAAAATGACATTTTTCGACCTTTTATGGAAAAATTTTCGGAATTTTTCGAAATTTTTGGTAATTTTTCGACTATTTTGGGACCCAATATTAAGATTTTGGAGAAAATGGGTACCCCATCCTACGAAATTAGGCTTTATTCTCCCCCGACCGACTGGAGGTCTTGCAGGTATGGAACATGGTAAAAAGATAAAGTAGCAAGGGAAAAAAGAAGCAGCGCTTATAATTCTCATTGACTAGAGTTTCGTGCCATCTTGGTAATCAATAATACATTGATTATCAAGTTACTTGTAATTTGCGAGGATTTTACAGATTTAAACAGCATCGTATTACAAATAATTTAATACTCGAAGCAAAAGTCTAGCTATGTCACGCCATGCTGCAACAAAATCAAGATCCAAAGATACCTACTTTTATTGGGCCATTGACACAAAATTATTTTGGATTCTAGTGCCAATGGGATAAATGTCCGTGCGCAAAAAAAACGCTGGTGCGCCATTCTCTTTCCGAATTTTTTAGTGTCAAAAAAACTATATCTTGGCACAAACTGCTAAAATACTGAATTTTTGATCAAACTCTGAACACCGAGTTTTTAAAACAATTTGGATTATGGCGAAAATTCTGAATTTTTGAGTCGTTTGGTGACCAATTAAAAATTGCTTAAATGTAGATTTCGGGGGGTTTTACAATGTTGTGCATTACGTTGAAATGAAATTGGGCTTGGGAAACCTCTCTGGACGGAAATAAAATTATGCAAAATTTTTTTTCAATCGATGTTCGGTAATGATGTATAGCAGTTTCACACACCCAGACTCTTGCTGGTATCTCAACCAGCAACTTAATTTCGAAGAGCCTCAACAGGCCGGGCGCTACGAGCCCACCTACGTGCTCCTCACAACGCCTATCGGGGGAAGCTGCTGAACCTTAAGCCTAAGCCTCAGCGAAATTCAAAGACCTCGTTAGAGGTCATCTCAAATTAAAAAAATATATATTTTTATCTCAAAAAATGCTAAAATTTTTTTTGTATATGGTCAAACTCGTCCAACATTTTACCGTTTTTGTATACATTTACCGTCATTTCCCCACGTGATCGTAACTCGGCAACCACTTTTTCTTTTTTCTGGGGGAAGGGGTAAACCCAAAATTTGAGGAGTGGGGGTACTAAAATTGCGAAAATCTTGGGGTCCTCAAAAATCTCAAGAGTCGAAAAAAGCCGAAAATTTCGGAAATTTTTGAGAAAAAGATCAAAAAAGATACTTTTTTTACAAATTTTTTCGGAATTTCGGGGTCCCGACAATTGGGTATAGGGTTCAACCAAGTTTGCAGGCCCCCCAATCACTATATTTTTCGCAGAAACCCTTACACCATTTGGCGAAAGAAGTCACAATTTTTTTCGCCATGT
Source organism: Romanomermis culicivorax (assembly GCA_963922205.1). Classification (NCBI taxonomy): domain Eukaryota; kingdom Metazoa; phylum Nematoda; class Enoplea; order Mermithida; family Mermithidae; genus Romanomermis; species Romanomermis culicivorax. The sequence goes on from CAWUHX010000045.1 coordinate 174,520, forward strand.
CGTTTCTTCGCTATAAAGTGCCACCATGAGCTTTATTTATGTCTTTTTGAGTCTTTCTGAACATGTTAATGCTTCTGCAGTCAGTAATTTACCAAAAATGGAGAAAAATCAACAATTTTTGACTTTTGTTTCAGATTATAAGAGAATCTTTCTCAAAAAATCTATATGAAGAAAAAATACGGATCTTCATTAAATATAAAGATATAATATTCAAGATTGCCAATTAAACATGAAATAATACGTTTAAGATGAGGAAAACTATTAAAGATTAAGTGGTAAAGTAAAGATAGACATGCTAAAAGCCACGCCTGAGCTTGGTAGTACTTAATAATGATTATTAAAGTTATAAGCGGCGCGAAACGCCGGAAAATTTTGAGATTTAGACCTCCTAAAATGCACCAAATGCATCTTTTCAATATGAAAACCCCAAATTTTTCTTCCACATTTGTGGAAAGACCTCAAAAACTTTTTCCACATTCCAAATTTTTTTCCACATTACAGTGCAAACAGCGTTTTTTTGTGCATGGACATTTGTGCCAATAGGCACAAGAGGCCATAAAAATTTGCGCCAATGGCACAAAATTTTTTTTTACTAGAGACATACTGAAAACTGCGGAAAAGTTTCGGGCCAAAAGTTTGATAAAAAGTTAACGTTTAACGCATTAATTTTTGGTAAAAATCGTGCCCAACCTTATTTTTTAGCTGACCATGTCAGTGCAGTGTTTTTTTTGCACGAGCTGTTTTGCACAGTGCAAAAAAATCACCAAAAAAGTTTTGCACGCCAAAAAATTTTTTGTACGCTAAATAAATAGTCACATTTTTCCACGAACTTTTCTTCTACAAACAGAGTAGTCAAATTTTTTTCCACACATCGGTGTTTTTTCTGCACTGGGCTTTCTGCATAGTGCAGAAAAGCCAAAAAAAGTTTCTGCACTGCGGTTTTCTCCTGTTACTACTGTTTTTTTCGCTCAAAAATGCTCATAGACGCTTTATTTGTGTATTTTTGATCTTTTTCAAACCTTCTGCTGTTTTTTAAACTTAATTCATTAAAATTGAGGGAACATTTGACATTTTTGAGTTTGATTGAAGTCTAACCTATAAGCATTGTGGAACAAAATTTTCAGCAAACTATACGAGAGCATAATGACTTTGAATTAGATGAGAAATCGACGGTTAGGTCCACGGTTGGCAAAACTCAAACTTTTGAAATTTCGAGTTTTTGGTTTTTAGTGGTTTTTTATGGTTTTTTAATGGTTTTTTTGGTTTTTCTATGGTTTTTTAGTGGTTTAATTTTTTAGAATGTTTGGTACATCAAAATAACTATGTGAAAAATGCTGGAAGCTCCCCCCTATCATGTTAGACTAGTTAGGAAGCCTTGAAATGGCAGCTAGAAGTATTAATCTTATCAGAAGTGTCATTACTTTATGCTATAGGAAATCGCTATTATAGCAATAAAAATACAGTAATAGCGGGCACACAAGAAAGAAACGATGAGTGGAGAACATAAGAGAATTAAAAATTGAACAGAGCATGCGATATGTAAAGGGAAAATTCAAGAAAAAAGAGGGAAAAAGACAAATAAAGGGAAATATATACAATAACGTCATGTACATAAAGTAATCAAAACTCTTAAGAAATCAACCAAAAAATTGTATCAATGCATCACAAAATATGCGTAGGAAAGCAGAAATGACACAACTTTGAAGTATACCGTTTTTCATAAGAGGGTTTCAAATACATACATATTTTGTGTACGATTTTTTCTACTTAGTAGCGACTCCTTGTTAACCTAAAGTATGCAGTTATTGAATTGAAAATATTAAACATATGGGGTTCAATCAAGCCTAACAGATCTGAATAAAATTTTATTATTGTTGTCTCCTTTATATTTTAAAATTTCGAGCTAATAAAATTGAAAATCTTACTGTAACAATAGATTCGGAATATTAAACTCCATCATACTTTATAAAATTTTGATGATGATATGGATCAATGAATGTCATCCCATATGGTATGAATAATAGCAAACTGGACTCGTGTACTAAATGTGTGCTTGCATGATGGATACATAAAATATCGACTGATTTATATATATCTTTCGTGTACAAAATATATCATAAAAATACGACTTTTTTCTATTCTTTATTGAAGTCAGTTCAACTAAATTAATTGTATTGTTGATTTAGATAGACACCAATACATGTCTAGAAGATCGACTATTGTGAAAAAGCAGTTTTCCGGTTATTTTAGAAAAAAACCAAAAAAACCAAAAAACCAGAGATTTTCCAATTTTTTGGTTTTTTTAAAAAACCAAAAAAACCAAAAACCAAAAAACCAAAGCCTTGCTAACCCTGGTTAAGTCCTCTTGATGACAAGTGAGAGCCCCAAAAAAAAATACAAATGTTCCCAGCGCAGAGCGCCGGAAAAATTTTTTGAGTATTGACATTCCGCGACACTGGAAAATCAATTTTCCAAACATTTATTTCAAGAATTACATTCGAATTTTCTTTTCGAAATTCGTATTTTCCAGAAATTTTTCATTTGAAAAATTTGGAAACCAGTAATTTATTTATAAACTCTCATGAACTTGGCCGAAATCATACCTGTACTTGGGGGGGGGTTGGGGGGGGACCCATGCATGTAACGGAGCTCCGAGGTCTGGGGGGGGGGTTGGAGCACTTTTTTGGGGCCGGGGGTCAGTAATTCCCAAAATTTTGGGGGGGAGGGGTCCCTGAAGGAAAAAAAATTCGATTTTTTCCATGAAAAATGTCCGAAAAACAGTTTGAAAAGTAGTGATTTTTGTCTAAAAAATGATAAAATATGTACTTACGGCGCGAAGCGCCGAGAAAATTGACGTTTTTGACCATTTTTTGTTCAAAAATTGACATTTTTCATGGAAAAAATGACATTTTTTAGTATTTTTCCGACTAAATCTATGGGAGTTCCTAGGGCTACCATATGGCTCGCCATAGGATTGGAAAATCCTGGGGGGGGGGTCGCCCAATGGCTAGCCATATGGTCGACGATTTCTGGGGGGGGGTTCCCATAGCACTTCCCCCCCCCCCAATTACATGTATGGGGGGACCCCCCCCCCCCCCACTCGGCCAACCCTATACCCAAAATCATTTCCCCCCCCAACCCCCCCCAGTTTGGAAAAAAAATTTTTTCAAAAAAGTGTATGTTTTTTGGCCTTTTTTGGGAAAAATTTCGACTTTTTCCTACCCCCCCTCCCCCCAAAATTTCGGATTTACCCCCCCCCCCCAACTGGTCGGAGGTCTTACAGGTATGCATGTAATGGGGGGATTGGGTTGGGGGGATCCCCCAACGAAATCGAAGCGTTAACAAGAGCAACAATTTATGGGCTGAGCCTCAGCAGAATTTCTAAGCTGAGCATGTAAGTGCACGATCAGGGGAGGTGGAGAAAAGAAAACCTTGGCTTCTTGTGCAAAAATCATGAGATGACATGTGTTTGATCACAGTAATTCACTCTTAAGGTGCTCAGCTTTTTAACCATGTATACCTTCACTTGTTTCAAGCAAAAAATACAACTCAAAACAGATGCCTTATTCGAAACAAATAAATAAAAATAATAATAATAATAATAATAATAATAATAATAATAATAATAATAATAATAATAATAATAATAATAATAATAATAATAATAATAATAATAATAATAATAATAATAATAATAATAATAATAATAATAATAATAATAATAATAATAATAATAATATTTTATCCGATAGTCGATTATAAAAGAATACAAAAAAACGGTTAGCAAAAAACAGTTGATAGAGAAAAAAATTAGTTGAGGCATACTCTTTTTTAGTCAATTTTCACTGAATTAGGTGAGTTCATTACATCACCGACTATAGGATTGTATTTTTTGGGCAACTAAACTTTACTATGAAATTAAAAATTACGGAGTACGAGAAGGGCCACTTGAAAAAAATCGTTATCTTTTGGAAAAATTTGTTAGCACGGGAAAAAATTTGTTACCACTTGAATAAGATCGTTACCTTCGAACATGAAGCACAACATTATTTCGAGATGCATCGCAAACATTTCAAGATGCTTCGCGAAAACTTTAAAGATGCGTCACAAAAAAATCAAGGCGTAAGAGTTTTCCGATGTTCGACTTTCTTTTCAAGTGCACCGCATTTTTTCAACATAATCTTGAAAATAAATCAAGATGTCATCATGAAAAAATCGAAATGGTATATTGAAAAAAAATTAAGATCCCACCCTAAAAAAATCAAGATGGGCGGCGCATCAAACGATAAAAATTTTTGAAACTAGCCAATCAAGAGCGTTGCTCAGACTCCTATGTATATATAAATGGGAACCCTTCAAAGTAAATTTCTGAGGTCACGACTTGCTGGCGGAGAGCGACCTTGGTTTTACGAGGGTTGCAGAGGGGGAGTTATTTTGCACGTGGAATCCGATCGAAATATTTGTTTTTCATTAAAATTTTTACTTTTCCGGGATGACATCTTGATTTCTTTTTAAGATTAAGTCCTATTCAGAAGTGAAAAAACCCTACGATTTTTGTCGCGGATAGTCGGCGACGGTCGGCGACTGCATTTCTGAATTGGTATTTATGTTGTAAAAAATGCGATGCACTTGAAAAGAAAGTCGAACATCGAAAAACTCTTACATCTTGATTTTTTTGCGATGCATCTCGAGATTTTTGCGAGGCATCTTGAAATTTTTGTGATTTATTTTCAACAAAAAGGTTGTGCATCATGTTCGAAGGTAACGATTTCTTTCAAGTGGTAACGAATTTTTTCGAGTATTAACGATTTTCTTTCAAGTGGCCCTTCTCGTATGCCGGAGAAAATTTGCTAAACCAATCAATTGAGACTCTGAAATTTTTTGAGTACAAGTTTTCTCATCAGTAAAAGCTTTATATAAATGAGTTTCAAGTCATGTGTCTTTTTCAATTTTACAAGCACCTGAGAAAAGAATACACTAGTCTACTATGCTTAGAATGTTTTTAATTATAAGTGGAAAGCAAGGCCTATTTCATATTTTTACCATTTCGTTCTAAACCGTTTGTGAACATACTCATCTAATCTTTCGACAGTTTTTTTTCGAGAAAAAATTTAAAACGCTTTGGACAAATAATATCGACGAGCGCTATTTCTCGTCATTTTTTGATTTAAAGCATTTTTAAAAAGCAAATTATATAAATAATCTTTTCATTATATTACGTGATGTATCAGGATGTTTTGCGAAAATTGTAAATAAATCAATAAAAAAACTGCACGGTATATGCTACCTCGATATCGATTTTTACTTGGGCAGTTGGAGTCCTCGCTGTTGGTCATTTTCGACAACACTTTATGATGACCGATGGTCACTACGTGCACAAAATATTACTCTTCTTATTATAATAATAGAGTACATTCAAGCCACACAACACTCTTTTTCGTATGGATGTATTTTTATCAATTCGACAACATATTGGTCGTCGATAGTTGAAATTTTTTGATAGGGCGAACAACTTCACTAAAGTTGTCTTTTGCTTTTTTTCTGTTCGTTCTCCAAAACCCACAAAACGTTTGATTAATGATTAAAATTAAAAACCAGTTGTTGTGTTAGTCGTAAATTTCGTATTTGAGAATCACGAGACAAAATTATATGAAAAAGGAATTTTTCTCTTTTCATTGTGTTTTGCTTACTATTTTCTAGTTCTTTTACTTTAACATTAAAAGGAATATTGCCCACATTTTGGTCATTTCGATCGAAAGCGGGAATGCTCCGAATAAATTACGATGGTCGTCAACCAAACAAGACATAAAAAGAATGAAGAAGTCGTGAAAATTGTGTTAGTTGGCGATACCGGTGAGTGATCGTTTTTCGTTAAATAAAGTACGTAAGCTTTATAGCAAGTTGACAAAGTCGAATTATTGCAAAAATACGTGATTTAAAAATATAGCCTATTTATTCTGAAATGGTAGCCGTAGCGAATCAAAAAAAGTACGTTCAAGACGTGAACATTAGTTCGTTTAGTACTGTAGACAATTGGAGAAATTTGATCGAAAAAAGTACGAGCGAATAATTTTTTTCTAGCAACGATTTTTAAAATTGCTAACTATGCCCTTAAGATGTATCTTTTTCAGTGCTGAAAAAATATGATACATAACAATGTCATTTACTACAGTAAACAGCTTTTGACTACGTAAAATTTTTGTGTGAATTCAAACCTCTTGGTTTTCGATGTGACGGTCATTTTTAAGTTATAGGCTAACTCGGATATGACGAGTATGGGAGTCACAAATTCAAAATAACGTGTTTCTCATATTGTCTCATTGTAATTAACAAGTAATTAATTTTCCACTTTATAATAGCCGTCGGAAAATCTAAATTGATAACGTGCAAAGTCAGCGGGCAACCTGTAAACAGCAGACAACTTTCCCAAAAGGCGCATATCCCGACAGTTTGGGCCGTAGATCAGAAAAGGCTTTATAAAGAAGTTTGCGTTATAATAATGATTGGACATACAGTACCATAAAAGTTTACGATTTTTTCAGGATATTGAGAACATTCGAATCTCCTATACTATATGGGATACGTTCGGTGATCATACAAATGATCGATGCTTTGCATATGCAGGGTAAAGATAGGCATATGTAGCTCGTATTTTTTTGAAAGACGCGATAGCAATGTTAATGCATCAAAGGTTACTGCATTGGCCTGCATGGAATCTTCTCGAAATTATATTTTCTGACGTCAAAAAGATGTGCAGCCGAGTAAACGAAGTATATACTGCAAAAATCTGGGATAATTTTGATTTGAGCTACATGACGTTCATTCTACCAAATTCTATGAAATTATTATCGTACAAGTACTCAGTTTTCGATCAATACTTATTGCTTAGAGCCGACGCCATTTTCATTTGTTATTCCACGATAAATAGAAGATCGCTGAAGAACGCTGAGAAATTCTGGTCAGCCGAAATTCAAAAGTACAATATCGCGCGATCACACTCTTGGTAGCATGCAAAACTGATCTTCGGTCGTTGATTTATCGCATGGGCATGAATGGCGATCAATTTTATGAAAATATGCCGATGCAACTTAGGTAATAAGAAAATAAGAAATTGTGTAATCACTGTTACTACTACTACTACTACTGCTACTACTACTACTACTACTACTACTACTACTACTACTACTATACTTCTACCATAGTCTGTTTTTCTTGAAATGCTTCTAAGTAATGAAAGAGTGGAAAGCAAATAGTATTTCGAATTTTCACGATTTGCTGATGAACAACATATCATTATAGGACTGGAAATTTCTGAGCATACTGAGCTTTCGTTTAACAATTTTTTGAGTTGAAAATTTTTCAGTTGGAGATCAACTTAGACGATTTTGATGACAGTACTGATTTGTGTCACTTTTCTGTTTGGAAGCATTTTATAAAAAACAGACTATAATTATCTAAAGTGTTATTTTTCAGGTCTCTGAAGGCGGAAGATATTGTTTTACCTTCAGAAGGCCGGAGTGTGGCCAAAATGATCAATGCATATTACTATGAAACAAATATCCTGGACAGGAGCGGCGTCGACGACACTTTCACCAGCGCCCTGAGAGCTTCTGTATATTCCAGACGAAGAAATTCGTCGTCGAATTTCTCATTCTCTTTTTGGATTAATCCAAATGCGCCTCGAATTCCATTGGATTCCGTCTTGCCATCTATTCAAACACCCTTGTTACCCGAAAAACCCTATGTCGATTTGCATAAATATTATGTCAAGTCGACTTACGGTAATGACATCCAAAAGTTGCTGGAGGACGAAACTTCGCAGCAGTTTTTCGACTGCTCGCTTACAGTAAAACTTGAAGATGGCGAATTATTCGATATAAAAGCTCACCGGATTGTGCTGAGTTCGGCATCCAGTTATTTTCGGGAAATATTTTCACAGAAAAAATATATTCGAAACGATTTTGTCGCTGATGTAATCGTTTTAGACCAACATGAAGATCAGATTTCATTTCGTATCATTTTGCTCTGCTGTAAAGTTTTCGCAATCAAACTGATACAATTTATCTATAGTGGTCATTTAAAATTGGATTTTGGAGATTGTGAAGAGTTTGTATCGATGGTAAAGTGTTTGGATATTTGTTCAACGGCTAATAATTCAACTTTCCTGGAAATCGACGATGAAAATTTTCGTTCAAATTTAATTCTACGGGGATTGAATGATAGCACATGCGAATCAAGTGGGTTTGATGGCTTTATAGTTTGTTTTTTATAAAATGCTTCCAAATAGAAAAGTGACACAAATCAGTACTGTCGTCTAAATCGTTTACATAAAGTTCTTACTGTAAAATTTTTCACTCGAAAAATTGCTAAAGGTTAGGTCAGTACGCTCATAAATTTCCAGTCCTAGATGATATTTTGTTTATCAGAAAATCACAAAAATCTGAAATACTACTTGCTTTCCACTCTCATTATTTGGAAGCATTTTAAGAAAAACAGACTACAGTATATTGAACAGTTCTAATATGTATGTAGAATTTGTCCAAACTCGAGGAATTTTTCACATGAAAGCTGTTCAACGGTGAAATCAGGGGTGATTCAAGTTTTCAGTTTAATATGACGCCTGAATTGGCAGAAAAGAAGAAATATGCATATGAATCCTGCATAGTGTGGTATGTTGTATTAATTTTATGAGTTAGAAATCATTTACGAGATAAATAGTTGAATCGTTAAAGTTTCATGACTAAAAAGATACATGTGGAAAAATGGATTTCATCTCATACACTGAATATTTGGCAAAAATATTAGATTCATCTTTAGCACACACTACTCAACTTCTGTGGGGCTGATTCATTTTCAAAATTTTTGGAAAACTTGACTTTCTGATAGAAAAAAACGATGATGAAATACGAGAACGTATCGTCATTGCCAGGGAAGAAGGTGCTACATACAGGATTTCTGGTTTTGAAAAAATTGGCTATAAACATGCTTGAATATTTCATTTCTCAAAAGTCAAATTGTTTTTTGTTTAAACTAGAGTTTGTTCCTCAAGGCAAGTACTTGTGGACGTGTTTAATGGCAGTCATTTTAATACCCAAGAGACACGAGCTATGGCGGAAAGAAAGCTTATTTGTATATAGCACCCTTTTCCATATGACTAACCACCTAAATTTGTTATATATGACGCCTTTAATAGGAAATCACCAATAATAGTCAATCAAAAATCATAAGAAATCAAAAATTATCAGTTTCCAAGTTCAAGCTATCACGCTGGGTTCGACAGATGATTGTAGCAATCTTTTCAAGCTCCAGATACATAATAAAGCATACACATTTATATATGTATTTTGAACCTGTCTATCTCCTATAATATTGAGTCTTGTATGTATCACTTTTTTGACATTGTGGGAAGTGTCATAGAATATCTATTAGAATACCTGTTATCTCAATTTTTACAAAAATGGTATGTAGCACCTTATTCCCTGGTGGTGATGGTATGATCCTGACTTTTTTGCGTTATATTTATTTGGGAGCATTTTCATTGTTGAGTAGTATTCATGGTATTCTAAAGAGGACACTTACTGCCCGATTTTTGAAACTAGTCATCAAGCCATCACGCGATTGTTGATTTATTCCCTTTTTCTGCAGGTCTTGACATAATTGGCGAGAATGAAGAACGATTCCGAGTTTACAAGCCCATATTGATGGCCAGATGTGAGGCGATCAATGTAATGATGAAAAATGAATTCCTCGAAAAGAAAGAAAATCAGGTATGTATGAAGTGTCCAAAGCAGAGTTAACCTGTTTTCCAAAGATTTATGACCTTAATCTGTGAAACAATGGTTCCGACGAATTTTCACCAATTCCGGGATCCGCTCCATAAAAAACTTGTAGACTTGCAAGCTAAAAGCCACACATAAAACATATCGGCGAGATAGTTAAGCTGCCGCTGAGTTGTACCGTAAGGCAATGGCACAGCATATAGAGTTAAGCTACAGCTTAAGCTACAGCTCAGCTGAACCTTAAGTGTGATTAATGGAACCGGCTTCTGGTGTTTAAAGGGTCTATAAGCAACAAGGTAGACATGCAAGCCGGCCAATTGTAGTTAAAACTTACTGTAGGTTGTAGATGCCACAAGTAAAAAAGTGCTCGTATAAATTATTGAGGTTTGTGTGCGTTTGCCGGAAGTCTTCAATATAACCTTTTTCCACTTTTGCTCGTACAGTCAATCTTTTTCTGAAATACTTCTGAATAATGAAAGTAAGTAGCAAGTACTGTTACGATTTTACAATTTTGTCGAGTAGAAAACGTACCGTCAAAGCCAGATAGAAACGATTTTGACAATAGTGCAAACTTTGGTCATTTTTCAATTTGGGAGCATTTTATAAAATACAGGCTATAGAGACTTTTACTTAAAATTTGTAGTAAGTTCTAGTTACAAGTTACCGACTTGTGGGATTTTAAGACTAACTTTTAGTTTGTAGGTTTACAAGTTTTCTGTGCGACGGACACCTGAAGTTGATATAATTTTTATTGATTTTATTTCAGATCAATTTGCTCGATATTTCTGCGACCGTATTAAAGATGTTCTTATCGTATTGCTTCACTGACCAAATTGATCGATTGATCGACGTCAGTGAGTTGGAGATTGATCATTTTTCGGAAGCGCTCGAACTTGCGAGCAGGTTCGTTTTCACTTCCTCAAAACGAAATGCGCATAAATTGTGAGCTTTATCGTGGATATATATTTTCGAAAGGTTCTGCTTGGCCTCGTTTGCTCAATTGATTCAAACTACGCTCATCAATCGACTGACCTCGCTGCCTGATCAGGAATGTTGCGTAATCATAGCTTCTCAAATCATTGGATTAGCTAAGGTTTCTCCTTCAGCATGTGCGCATTTAATTTTTTAACGGCAAAAAGAAGAAAAGCAACTGAAAATCACGTACAGAGAAAGGGTTGAAAAGTGTAAATTCTTGAACATAAAGTTTTAGCTTTTTTGGTGATCAACATCGTGGTTGCTAGAAGTTTCGGGGGAAAAGGGCACTCGTCCAAAAATGAGCATTTTTTGCACTGCGAAAATATTTTCCGTATCACTTCATTTTGCTGGAAGACAAGAAAGGCTGAAAACCACAATGAATTTTATTATTTACGAGTGGTACCAATTATCTAAATCAAATGAGAAGTTCATTGATTGAAGCACTCAGCGGACACTCTTAAACAACCAAATTTACAGATGAAAGGTTAATTTTCAGCTTTTCAACTTCGATTGCATTTTGCATTGGTGCCTCACTTATTTATGTTGCCACAAAAAAGATGTATGGATTGATATGCTGGACGAGGACACCGCTCATTTCATCGACATTCACTGCTGGCCTCCTGAATGGTAAATTCACTAGGAACCACTCGCATGGGCTTCCAAGAGCGCTGAAATTACGGTTTTTCATATATTGCATGTTTGAACTTATCAGGAAAAGAATCGGAATAATGAGACAGAATTTCTTAAACTTGAAAAACAAATATTTTCAAAAATTTCAATAGAAAATTGAGTGTAGAAATTCTATCCTACTCGCAGTTTTATATTCCTTTCGGATGTGAATTTTGTTTCGAATCATTCGACCCTGTATCTTTGCTTTTCCACTTCCAGGTTTTTCTTTTGCCATAAAAGCCCTATAAGAAAGTCGACTAAAGAAATATTTTACATTTATTTAAAATAGGTACTTTGACGAATTACGAATTTACGATTTGGAAATGGCGAATTTGGAAAAACATTTAGAGAAACGTCGAACGAAAGCATTTTTACGTCAAAATAGAGATCAATGTTGCTTGAATGTTGGTCATTTTTTGTTCAATTTTGTGCGCTTCGGGAAATAAAGAAATTTTCGTGTAATTTTTTTGCTTCGTGGTTCGTAGGCAGATTTTTCTGAATGAACAAAGTCTGATAAAGCTTAATTTTATGCTTTGCAAGTTACAGAAATGGATTATGATAAATCAATAACATCGCTCATTTCAGCGATTATGATTCGAATTTATAAGTTTGGTCGCAAAATAAAAACTGTACCAAAAGCCATGACAATATACTCTGGCCAGCAGACCTGGACTTCCGTCTTTTTATCAGAGAGCAATCAATAATAAAGAATGTAGATAACCCTGGGCACATAATGAAATAAATTGGGGAAAAAATCAAAATCAGCTCCTAGAATTTTTGAAATCTCGGTTAGTACAATACAAAGAAATAGCGCAACTCTTTAAACAAAGTTAATTGTGGATCGTGAGAAAGAATGGGTAGTCTGAAGGTGATACAAACGTTTACAAGTAATTCGCCGCATCAGGAATACTGGTGTAGAGTACACTCAATAACTATGAATAGTGCCCGATTCGCTTTAAAGATATTTTGTTCTCCGTGGGTGGTTTTTCCACCGAGCAGCACATATTTTTGATCACTCGTAAGCCATGTAATCTTCGGAGCTGATGACTGTTTATGAAGATTAAAGTTTCCACTGCAGCAGACAAATCGTTGAAAATTTACGAGTATTCCGAGACAACGACAGGGAGAAATAAAATTTTCTTCCACGCCAATTATAGGAGCGGAAAATTTGTGCTTTCACTGAAAGTTGAAGAAAAAATTCCAAATTTTGGGCTAGTTTTTCCCGAATGAACTAAATTTGTTTTTGACTCCCGCCCCGTCGAGTTCTGGCCCCTAACAAAGAACAATTGTCGAAAAATATGTATTTAGCTATACATATTATTATCTTTTAACCTGAGTACAACTTTGCTGGTAAATGCCGTTTTTCATTGAGGTATAGAAAATGTAGAATATAGATTTCCGGCCGTCCAAATAAGACCCGAAGTGGGAAAAGTGTGCCGGCAGTTGGTCTTCCAAGAAGATAATGTATCCGATGCTCGGCAATTAGAATTCTTTTGAAACCTCAAGAAGTGTTCCGGAAAAATGATATTTTTATTTTTCTCCGGTGGTCGGTCATTGTAGGTGTCAGGAGGAGCCTTGAAAGGTTACTATATGTCATTTCTCATCAGATTTTATGGCCTTAAACATAAAAGTATTAATGTTGATTCAAAAACGAAAACCATTTTCCTCATCACTTTCCGCACGTTGTTTTATCGAGCAATTTAATTAAAATAAATTCCATTCTGTCATGTCTTCCTGTCTGTAGCTTTTGAAATCACGCCATCGAGATAGATTTCGCCTAACCGACCAGTTCGAACTGCAGATTTCTCACCCATAGTCCGTTTTTATGATAATGCTCACTCTAATGATGTTTTGTTTTCCAGAGTTTTTCATATCATCTTTTCTTACCATTTTTTGTCATGGCAAATTTTTCGTTTACAATTGGCAATGTTGGTCTTCATTTTATTCATGTAAACTCCATTCATTTTTGAATAGTCGGTATAGAGATCCCATAAAAGTAAGTTCAATGAGAAAAAATAGTAAGCTTATTACTGTAGTGTATGAAGAAATTTCCTTTTCCATGAGCGGTAAACAGAACAGCTCAGTGTCAAATACCGTTCTACTCAAATTAAAAGTTGATAAGCATCGTGGTTTTTCTATGATTTTGACCTTCCCATTGTCATGGAGAAATACATTGTTTTTCTACAGTCTAAAGTTTTCTACTGGAAAAGAATGATGTCTGATGACAGTCCTGAAACTCAGCAATGTTATAGTGACGACGCATTGCAGATATGGTATACTCCTTTGCTATTTGGAATGAAAACTTACAGATATAGTCGTCATTCTGAATTCCTAAAACGTAGATTATTCAGTGGAATCTAGAATCGTATTCCGCGGACAGACTATGCTTGCTGTGATTTACTCTATAAAGTTCATTTTTGTATCAATCAATGTAATTAACATCTGAGAAAGTCCAAAAACGAGAACTTTTTGTTCAATGCTGATTGTTTCTTTTTTTATATTTATACGCTTTTTTGCATGTATTCGTCATCATTTTGTTCATCTATTCGTACTATATCTCTTAAAAACAGCATTTTTTCTATCTTAATGAAAACTTATGCAATTGTGGCAATTGTTTCGTATGCCAAAAAAACGTCAGATACATTTACGGCTGTTGATTTTCTGTCAAAGAAAATTTATTTTGGCCACAATTCCAAGAAAAACTTTTTTTCCTCGATGTTCTCAAATATTGACATGTAAAAAACAAGATATGATTATACGACTGATCTTCGTTTTTTATGCAGATGAACGTCAAAATGCTACTTTTACGATTTGTGGTAGTAAAACGATGAAAGCCCTGTCCATAAATTTTCACTTCTCAATATTTTCACATATTGAACAGTGAAATCGTTTCTTTTTATTTGTTTTCTCTGCGTCATCATACAAATTCGAGTGCATTTTGGGCGAATGTGCCGCTGTCTTTAATATGCGAATTTTCATGTTCCTAACGACCTACGTCCTAGAATTTCTGACGTTCGAAAGAAGTGACAATTTTTTCGCGCAGTTTACTTGCATCTTTTGTCCGCTGTTTTCCATTTTTTAAATTTTTTCGTACCATATGTTCTATTGCTTTGAGCTTATCGAAAATTAATAACCTCAGGTCAGAAAAATTCACAACATGCGGTCTTGTTACCGGAAAACCTTTTCTTGTTTGGTCGTTATTCATTCGTATAGATTGAGCGTTAAGATTTTTTGAAGTGAAACAAATGCTAGAAATTTATGGAAAACAACGTGAGACAATTTTTCCAGTCTGTTTTTTTCGGTTGATGAAGGAAAGAAAGCAGCGGCTGAATGACAATATAAACATACCAGTCATAATGATACATGAGCGTGAGGATGGAATTGGGCTGTTAGACCTCACCACAATATACACTGCTTTTTATAAAATGCTTACAAATCAAAAAATGACAAAAATTAGCTCTGCCATCGAAATCATTTAAACAAAGATTATACGGTAGAATTTCTTACTCAGAAAATTGTTAAAGGTTAGTTCATTTCCTGAAAAGACTTGTAAAATTTAAAACTAGGAAGCAAGTACCATTTAATACGTTTGCGACCTTCTAGTTAACCTATTTCACATTGGACTGGAAATTTTCGAGCTTATTCAACTTACATTTAACAGTTTTTTGAGTAAAAAATTCTACATTAAAGGCTTTGTGCAAACGATTTTGACGATAGTACTGATTTTTCATCATTTTTAATTTGCGTGCTATTATAAAAAAGACTATAGATTAGTATGCTCACAAATTTTCAGTCCTATGTGACGCATGGTTTAACAGAAAATCGTAAAAATATAAAATAGTACTTGCTTATCACTGTTAATATTTATTAGCCTTTCAGGAAAAACAATTTTTGTTAGTGTTTTCTCACCAATAGTGGCTTTTCAGAGCGAGCAGGAATTTTTAATTTCAAAATACAGCAACTTAGATATAAATCGCTAGATCAGGTTGAGATCTATTCGAAAAAATGATGCCTTGATTTTTGACGGAGTTAAGGGTGGTCGAAGTTTGGCTGAAATTTGTTTGATTACAGGTTCTCCTTGCTGGCCCCTCATCTGTTTGAGACCTAAATGATCTCACGGTCATGTTCCAGCTGAGCTGTATCTTAAATCTGTATGCTTAACGGCAATGGTATGACAGATAGAATTAAGCTGTGGCTTCGCTGGAGCAAATATCTTTGATCAAACGGAGCCCTCGTGATTTATCTTCCATGTACAATGTTTTCTGACGTAAAAAAGTCTTGAATCTGAAGTTTCAAGACCTCCTCAATTGAAAAACGGTGCGGAAGTCAGTCTGTCGTTACGTGACGATTTTTTTTTATGTCAGCTAGTGCAGTCAAATGCGCTTGCATGCTTTTTTGCGCTCGGATAAAGTGTATTAAAGGTTTCTAATTTTTTGTACATTCATGCTAATTCAAGTGTAAATAAGGCATACAGGGAAAAATTATTAAACGACATTACTCATGTTATACTAGCTGTTAAATCTAGTGCCACCAACGCCCATGATTTCAAAATTTACATTCGGATTTATCCCTTTGTCAGCGGATTCCACGACTCTGGCTCACAGCAGCCTGAGCAGCAAATGCAAAATTGGTTCTTTTTTTGTAAACAAGATCCATAAAATTATGCAAATCGCAATAACCTGTGACGCGTATGATTTGAGAATTTACACCTGAAGACGTCTTTTGTTCTTGTTTCATTAACTGTTTACTTCGACTTCCTCAGTTTTATTCTTAAAAAATTACTTTTGATGTTCACGGACTGATCGGTCAAGATTGATGTTGCATTTTTTGATTATTGTTTGACGGACACCGATAACGTATATGATAAATTTAAGATTAAATTTCAACGAATGAAATGAATAGGGTTGTGGTTTTTGACTCATTTGTCCGAAGTTTTTGGTTGATTTTGGGATCTGCACCAACGTTAAAAAACATTAAACCATAAACTCATAAATAAATTGAAAGGACTGAGGGAAGATCGTTGGAGTTTTGACATCTGTACGAGTGGATCATTCGGTATGTGTCTTGCGGTAATAGTGCTGAAAAACAGTCGACTTTTGCTAATCATTTAACGTGCGAACTGCTAATCATTATTTGCTACCTGCAGGCACCCAAAAAATGAATGTTTTTGTTATGCTCTGCATTCGAAATCATCTTTTTTTAAGTGCTCTATCGAACAATGATTGATCACATGCCCACCATATTCAACACGAATGTTCAAGATATCAACCTGCCGTTTGGATAATTAGTATTTGGTTCCATCGTTCAACTTTCGAGCTCATTATCCTTCATTTGACTACATCCTTCCAACATATAGCCATGTGACAAAATGGAGTTTCGAGTTTTCTGCGCATTATTGATCATATCGAATTCGGTCAAAATTATCTTTTCCGCCACCTGCGATTTTGATTCCAAATTTGGCACTGATTCTAAATGGAAATTTTGTCGATGCGCCAAAACGTCACCCATATCGGTGGCCATTCTGTGCCGGTATCAACAATGGCCAATGATTCCTGAACTGCCGGCGCCGGTCGCGGGACCGGTGTCTCCGGCCAACGGTCTATTCCAGATCGATAATCAGCGTTTATTGGACGCTACCGGTTATTT
Organism: Romanomermis culicivorax; assembly: GCA_963922205.1. NCBI lineage: Eukaryota > Metazoa > Nematoda > Enoplea > Mermithida > Mermithidae > Romanomermis > Romanomermis culicivorax. Next base: position 191,589 of record CAWUHX010000045.1, read on the forward strand.
TTACATCGATGCGTTGAACATTGTGGACGGAAATTTGGTCTACATACACGAGGAGGCGTTCAAAAATCAACCTCATTTGCATAAGTTGGATTTTTCCAGGAATAAAATAGAAAAAATTAACGCCAACGCTTTTAAAGGCTTAGAAATGAAATTGACTCATTTGATTTTGAATGCCAATCTTTTGAATGCTTTCCCGCAAAAATCCACATCGTTCTTGCAGCAGTTACAGTATCTAAATTTGATGCACAACGCCATCGACAAATTGGACGAATCCGTTTTTCAGGTAAGAATTATTTGTTAGTTCACAAAATTACCTTTGGTTGGCGATATTAGCTCTTATTGTCGTAATTTTTAACCACTCATCGACGTACTCTTTTACAAATTCTCATTACATTCGGCGTACATTATTGTTTTCCAAATTCGAGAAATTTTTTTGGTTTTTCTCCACCCGTAATATGAGTCCAGATTCACCCCATGTCTTATGACAGGCCAAGCCATTAGTGATAACGTACCGGTCATGTTTTGTCCACAATGTTTTTACTCATTGATCGATTTACGAATGCTGCTAAAAATCTAGCATTTGATTCGTTACTGTTTCAGAGGTGCTTCATTTCTTACATCAAAAAATTTTTCAACAATGTTTTGCGGATCACACTTCCGATTGTAGTCCGCGTCTAGTGCTTGGTAAATTTCAATCTGTCAAAACAAGTAGTACGTTCGCTAAGTCTTTACTCAAAATTTTCCACTCTAGGTTTATCGCGCGGTGGAATGATTCACAAATTTCACATTTTGTGTGGGTTGTTCGCTACCGATTTTACAACCTACAAGCATTTCAGGTCAAGCAGACTATAATTTGCCAAGAAACCTGTACACCGGGCAACATTTTGAGCATTTACAAGAAATAGAAGCAAAGAACTAATCACATACAGCAATGTGTTCATAATAGAAAATAGGTGCAGAAACTTGTTTTAATTTTAAATTTAAAATTTCACGTCAATTTTATGCACAGTAATTTGTCAATAAGCAACCCACATCGAAAAATTCTCATGCTCATGCTTAATATCTGGCTTGGTGATCTAACTACCAAAAGCAGAGATGAATTAATAAAAAAAAGAAAAGAGTACAAACTTAATGAACATTCCATTGAAATTCTTAAATAGGCGAGAGTTGAATGCACTGAGATTTTTTTGATAAAATCATTATCCAACTGCACAAATTTCAATCATTTCATTCAAATCTTTTCAGGAATTTGCATATTTACAGTGCTGTGGATTTGACGTCTATAAATTTATTCAACTCGATGGTCAAAAACTTCTCCAATATAAGTTTCATAGTAACTAAAAGTTGAATTAGGGTACTTTTAGCGTAGCCCAAAAAATCAAATTTTTTATTACTTTTTTAGTATTTCAAAGTAACAGAAACTTTGTAAGAATCACAAACGCTACAACTTCGATAAAGCATTCTAAAATCTCCAACACCTCACTTATTATGACAAAATATGTGAAATGGCTCGAGGGGGCCTGAAAGAAATTAATGTGCGACTAATCTATAACTTCTCACGAAAAATGATAAATGCGTCTATAAAAGTCCCACGTTTGGCAGCAATAATCCAACATTAGAAAAAAGTGTTCGTTCTCCGGGAGAAACTCTGATATTTTTTACTGCAACGTTCACACATAATTTAGTTCGAATGATCAATATTAGGGGAAAAGTTATCCAAATCATTTGATGCGTTATTATAAAACATAAACTTAGCTCTTTATCACACATAATAGAGGTGTCAGCAACGGTTTAGTGTGAAATGAAGCATCTCGTGTCTGGTTTGCATCACTCACTTTAAAGGTCGTTGGGAACAGATTTATAGTAGCCCAGTTTTCTAATTAGTGCCACTATATTTGTTGAAAATGATAAGTTCAGTAAGAACAAAGATTTCATGACTTTTTTCCTGCTAGATAATAATTTCATTGAAAAAATTATAGATAACATTGATAATGATCACAACCTAGAATTTTTCCTGAAACAGGCCTTTGTCTCTTTGACAGCAGATACCTGAGAGACTTGAATTTCAGTGGAGCAAATGGGAAAAAATTTCTGACGCCAAGTCATTGCAAGCAATGAGCAATGCCAACTTTGAATAAAGATCATTCAAGTTACAGCGCATTTTAGACGATCTACCAAGTATCCTTTTAAATTTGCGTAACTGCGCGAATGAAGAGCATTAATCTCGAGGACAACTGTAGCTTATTTTTTGTTTGTTTTTTAATCTCAAGCTCTGAAAATTGACACAAATTAAGCGGTGAAACTTCGGCGAATATTACATACCGTACTACCCCAAATAAACGCACAGTGCGTTTATTTTTTCAAACGGTCGCTGGAGGGTGCGTCTATTCAAAGGGTGCGTTAATTCGAGGGGGTCCGTTTGTTCTTCCAAACCTCAATTTCGGGGGTGCGTTAATTCGAGGTAACGATGAACGCAACCATCATTTTCCAATTTTTATTCAAATTCAACGACAAAGACGCATCCGGTGCGTTAAATCGAGGAGGTGCGTTTATTTTTTCAAATGCTCTCTAGAGGGTGCGTCTATTCGAGGGGTGCGTTAATTCGAGGGGATGCGTTTATTTGGGGTAGTACGGTATAAGCAATTGATATGGTGCAAATCATTGCAGTTGTGTAAATGATTCTTCCATATTCATGTCAGCATTTGTTGTTATAACTTATGCTAATTTTATCGTAAGCATTTCTCATTTAAGATTAAACCTTCCTTAAAACGAAGATTCAATTTAGTTCAGTTTGATCCTAAAATATTTCTTTGTTCACGATTGATCTTTCTGGACACTAAATTCCATACATGCACAGCATAGAAATTCTGCTGGGGGTCAGCTAGGAGAGGGGTTGGAACAGGGGGTGGAATAGAATTTTTTTTCGTTCTTGTTAATGAAAAGAAAGTTTTAGAAAGATCTTCTAACGTCCAAACAGCATATTCTTCAACCTATATTAGTCAGATATGTAAAATAATTTGCTTAGGCAGCACTTTATAAAGTTTTAATGTTATTTCTTTGGAATCAAGTATGCTCCGCTTAAAAAAATTGTTGAACTACAGCGTAATTTCCATTTTTATGACAACCTTCACTTTTCTCTTGCTCTTTTTCCTTCGTAATCATTGCTGGGAGGATCAAATCTGCTGGGGGTCAGCAAGAATCTGATTTGGATTAATAAAAATCTGCCGGGGGTCAAAACCCCTCCCAACCTCCCCACGATGTTAAATTTCCAACTTTTACCACACTGATGAATATTCTTCATTCATGAAATGTTGCTTTTCCCAATGCATCATTTTTTTACCCGGGGTCTACTTCATCTTCTCGATTTTTTTCAGGATTCAAGATTAAGTAATTTGAAATTTCTACATTTGGATCACAATTTAATCGACGAATTGCCCGAAGGCACTTTTTCACCGTTGAATCTCAAACTTCTGACATTGTCGAATAATCGTATCAGGAAAGTTCACACGAAAAGCTTGCCACCTAAACTCTGGTAATTACTCTGTGATTTTTCACGATTTTTGGAATGTTCGATTCCGATTTGAAAGTCTGTCTGTAATCTTTTTCAGTAGCAGTATACATTGTAGTAATTCAAAAATTGAATTTGCTCATCGTGATCATTTGTGAATTTAAAAATTTTTTCCTTTTTATATAGGTATCTTAGTTTGAAGAACAATTTCTTGGATTTAATTCCATTCGAAGCTTTGCGATATTCTACTTCGACTTTAGAAACGTTAGATTTTGAGGGCAACAATTTGACGGAATTCCATTCAGAGCCAGATATCAAATTTCACAAAAATTTAACATTGAATCTGGCTCACAATAGAATATCGATTTTAGATTTAGATTCGTTGACCAGTTTCCCGTATTTGAAAAAATTGATATTGGCTCATAACCAGTTGAGCTTCGTCCGCGATTTATCATTCAGACAAATCAGGTTTTTAGAAATTTTAGATATATCGAACAATAAATTGTCTCATTTATCAGCGATCACGTTTTCGACGATTTTTTCTTCATTGAAAGAACTATATTTACACGACAATAATTTGCATATTTTACCGCCGTGTTTAAAATTGTTGACCAATTTGGAAATTTTGAATTTAAAATCGAACAAATTATTGAACGCGGAAGAATCTAATTTCGAAAATTTTAAATTTTCTTTGAAAGAGTTGCACATCAGCTTTAATTTATTGACAAAAGTTCCGGATGAAATTTTACGCGGAAATTCGAATTTAAAACATTTAGATTTGTCAAAGAATGAAATTCGGCTTCTATCCGAATTTGATGCAGAAAAGTTATTGAATTTAAATTTGGCGGGAAATAATTTGAAATTTTTGAGAGATAAACGAGTTTTCGCCAGTGCGCCGAATTTGGCGTACATGGATTTGTCGTATAATAGAATACAAGATTTGGCCGAAGATATTTTCGAGTTTTCGACGAATTTAGAAAGCTTGTTTCTGCAACACAATAAATTGGAAATTTTTCCGGTCGCTGCTTTTCGGCATTTATCGAAGTTGAGGTGAATTTCTCTCTGAAAAATTTTTAATGCATCGGTTTTTGCGTTTCTTCCTAAAAAATCGGAATCCTAAATTCGACCCAATGTTCTTAGTCAGTATTCAAAGTTGAGATAAAATCATTTCCATCAATGCATATGGAGTGCGTCAAGTATGCAGAATCGGAATCGGATTCTGATTTTTTGACTTGAATTTTTTCTTTGATTCTTGTAACTGGCTCGTTTTCACTTTTTTCGATTTATTTTTTTTACTATTTATTGTTTTATTTATTGTTTCTTATGAGCTTCACTCCCCTCTTCAGTCAAACTATCGATCTAAAATGAATACCTAAATATTTGTATATCTATCTATAATAGTTAAAATAGATAGTCTTCTCGTCACCTATTTCAAAGATTTCTTCAAACTTGAATCTGAATCGAAGTTCACCAAAACTGAAAAATATCTTGAAATTATGTTTTTAAAATTTAGATAAAAGAGTTTTTCAGGCTCTGAGCTTTGATTTCGATTTTCAGTCAGAGACTTGAACTTGAAACTGGTGTTTAATTTGGTTGGATCATTCAAAAATGGAAAACGGAGATTTCGCTCAACATTTAAGCAATTATGATTCTGGATAAGTGAGCATGGAATTATTCTTGATTTTGCTTGTGGGATGATACTGATTCCAAATTTCGGGGTTAGTTTCTAATCCTAAACCCTATCCAGATTTTCAGTTTCGTACGCTCTGTTTGGACACAGATGTTTCTGATTTTCAACTAATCTCTAATTTATTCAAAAATTTTTGATTTTCACGTTTTATTGTTTTTTACACTATCCATTGTTTTGCTTATTTTATGTCTTTTTTTAACTTTATCAGTAGACAAATTCAGATCACTTTGTGAAAAACGACAATTACCTTAATCAAAATCTCAGTTTCTTTCACTCGCCTCTAAATTTTTCGAGTCAATTTTTCATATTTTTGAAATAAAGAGTTCAAAAGCGTTAATAGCTTTTACTACAAGATGAAAAGTTCATATAGAAGTTTTATAATGACTTTTAAAAACTAAACCAGATTTCCATTTTCATGCACCGATTCTGATTCACAGCTAATGGCTTTGGTTCAGAAACTCGTGCAAATCCATTCTCTTCAACTGCTTCCAATTCTGATCTAACCAAGATTTCAGTTTTTCGTTCTACGTTTCTTATATACTCGTACATCAAGGTTTCTGTCTTGATGCTTTTGTCTGATAAATCCTTGTAATATTTCAGACATTTAATCATGGACAACAATTTTATCATTGCTTTGCCCGTCGAAGCTTTCAATTCGATGAAAAATTTAGAACATTTGAGTTTGAAAAATAACCGAATTCACGCGATTTTGGCCGAAACTTTTCCCCCAAGGTCTCTGAAATCCCTAAAATCCGTCAAATTATCGTTCAATTCGATTTCGTTTTTGGCTCCGAAAACTTTCGCCGATTTACCGACCTTGAAATCTATAGAATTACAAGCCAACGATTTAGAATCGTTAGCGACGTATAGTTTTTCGAATTTATCGAATTTGATCAAACTAGATTTATCAATGAATAAAATTAACAGAACGTTTCAGTTGACGTTTTTCGATCTGCCTAAATTGCAATATTTGTCGTTGAGCTCGAATTTTTTGAACAAAATCGAATCTGGCACGTTCAGCGATGTTTCGAATTTGGAAATTTTGGATTTGAGTCGGAACCATTTCATAAAATTTGAATCTCAATATTTGTATGGGTGAGTTCAATTTTTGTATAGGCTTCAAGAGTTTCTTCTCACTTGATTGGGCTTTGAGTTTACATAGATCAATTTAGGTTAATTAATAATAACCAACTCTTAAATTTCTAGAACATGTGAGAATTTTGATGACCGTTTTTCCTAATGTTTGTTTAGAATTTTTATTTTCCTTTTCGGGGATACAGGGTTGTCCAAAAGTTTCAACAAATGATCTTCATCACAATGATCTCTAAAAATATTCAGATTTTGATTTTCAAAAATCCTGCCAAGTCTATACTCTATTCGATTTGAAATGATCGATGTAGCGGTCGGAAGTTTGGCAAATGCAGCCCTAATAGAGATCAGGAGATCAATTTCGATAATCTCGAAATAATTGGAAAGAGCGATCATCAAGGAGTCTGTATCATGAAGGGAAAATTAAATAAATAGTCAACGACCCGTCCACAATTTAGAATAAAAGTTTGGCTGCGACTTCGCTGCATCGATCATTTCAGAATGAATAAAGTATAGTAAATTTTGTTGCAATGACTAAACAGCTGAGTTATGCCCGTTCACAGCACGGAGTTGCATCTTCAGCATCAATAATAGATTCTCAAAGTTTGAATGATTTTGAAAAAATATTACTGTAGAATGTGTGCATATTAAAATTACAGTTTTCCTGGAAAATTTGTCTTTTTTGACCCTAATTCAGCAAAGCTCCTCCATTTTAGATTTGATCTTTTCGGCAGTTTTTTTGACTTTTTCGAAACAAAAACTCAAGAAAAATTAATGCCATCGGTCTAACACTGATAAAATCTCAGAAATGGCGTGTTTGTAATGATGAAAATGAAAAGTGGATTACTGTAATATCGTCAAAATTTTAATTACCTGGTTACGAATGCCTTATCGTAGACTCTGACTGGCCACAGATTTTACGATGAAACTTTTACAGATCGAAAGTGACATGCCAAGTGTTCGAAAATGATCACTTTCACATTCTGTCTACTATTAGACATTTAGCAATATTTTTGTACCAAGGTCTCACATCCGTGTGCATGTGTGATGATCGATTAGTCGGACAAGTTAGATTGCGTACACAGGACGTTCAATAACTCAATCTGAAAACGTCTTTGTTTATTAACCTACACAAAGTGAACTTCTGTGAGTTGATCCTCTTAAGTACGAGTAATGAGGAACATTAGCATTTACTGAATCACATGCAGCAAAAATTTTACTTTGTTGGCTCCCTATTTTGGTGATGAAGTTTTTTGGACCACTTCTGTGTATCGTCTATGGTACAGACTGATACGCACTATAGCATATTAATTTTCAAGTGAGCCTCGGAAAGCGAAATAATCCGTAGAGATCAGTGAGCAGGCAATGAGCCTGCATTATGAGCCTAAATCTTTTTTTGTCAATTTGTTCGCTTAGCTGATACAGCCAACTCATCAAGTAAAAAAATATGTTCCTATACATAAGCTTATTCGCATGAACATTTTTCTGCTCGCTGAGACTCATTTGGAAAAAGCGGACCGTCTACACTCCTTACAGAAAAATACTACATTTTTGAACTATATACTTACCGTCAAGTTCAAAATCACTGTTTTCCATGAACTTTGCAGGCTCCCAAAATGTTGAATATTAATTTTATTGGACAGCTTCGTAGGATCAAGAATTTTTATGTTTACCAAAATAAAATTTGATATAAAAGACATTATTCCGTCAATTTTTCGTAAATTTTCAAATTTTACTCACAATTTTTTACAGAAGCCATGCTCCTTCAATGGCACGGTTTTTGTGAAAAGTATGAAAATGAGTGCTTTAACGTCCATCTATTTAAATCAGTTTGCAGATTTTGAAACCAACATGCATAACAATTTTTCAGGTTGAAACGTTTGAAAAAGCTCAATTTGGCCGGAAATTATATCACCAATGTTGAATTGAACGATTTTAAATCGCATCTAATCGATTTAGATTTGAGCTCGAACCTCTTGCAACAAGTGGACGAAAAAACTTTTGCAGAATTTTACCAATTGGTAAAATTGAACTTAGCCGAGAATAGTCTGATGGACGTTCATAATAAAGCGTTTTTGAGCGATCACCGTTTGTCGGACGTAAATTTATCCCGCAATGAATTGACTTTCGTTCGAAAAATGACGTTTAGCGGTCAAAAAATGTTGAACAACTTAGATTTGAGCGGCAATTTTCTACGAAAAATCGACCCGATCGCTTTCGGCCAGGATAATTTGCATAATTTGTATTTAAATTCGAACAAATTTCAGCATGTACCGCAACAAGCGTTGGAATTGGTTAAAGGGAGTTTGTGTTCGTTAGATCTTAGCGATAACCAAATACCGTTTTTGGAGTCGAAATATTTCGACGGATTGAAAAATTTGACTGTGCTGAAATTGAGCTCCAACATAATTCAGAGAATTGAAGAAGCATCCTTCAAAGGATTGTCAAACCTGAAGTAATTCTAGGGAATTTTTTTTTGTTTTCTACTTTGATCTGTCATTCTGTTCGAGGGTGAATTTATCTCTTCTCGTTTGACAATTTATGGCTATTCTCTCTTCTCTGTTTTACATTAATGTTGTGCATTATTCCACATCTTTATAGTCATCTGCATTCGCTTTCAAGAAAAAGTTAGTGATTTTATCTCACTTAAAGTTATTTATTTCATCCTCCTGCAGTCCTTTTTCGTCATTTTCGTTTCTTAGTTTGCAAATGGTTTCATCATGGCTTAACTCGGTGCTCCAATTTCAGAAGTTTTCTTTGTGTATCATCGGCTACCTGCAATCTATTTTTCTTAAAATGCTTGCAAATAATAAGAGTGGAAAGCAAGCAATATTTTACATTTTTACGATTTTCTGCTGAACTAAGGTGTCACATATAACTGAAAATTTGTGAACATACTCGACTAACGTTTAACAATTTTTTGGAGAGAAAATTGAAAAATGCACGTGAATAGTATCAGGATGCGGCTCAGACCGTGATCGATTCACTCGCGCCGATAAAATTAGATACAATTATTTCACGACGAAAAACAAGAAACTTCTTGATCAACATTCGCAAAATGACAAGATCTTGAAATTTACAGGTTTTGACCTAGTGCATCCGAGGGTTGATTAACTCGATTTTCTTCCTTAAAATTGAAAAATAACTTTCCTTCAGAGTCCTCTGCCTCGACCACAATCCAGTGACAGACTGGCACCCGAATGCTTTCAAAGACATCAGCAGCCACATCGAACTGGTGAATTTGGCGTCGACTGGAATAGCTTCCCTTCCCGTTTTAGGTCATCGTTCCATAAAATACCTTAATTTGTCGCACAATACCCTGTACGATTTAGACGAACATTCCATGCTCCAATTCCCAAAGTTAGAATCGCTGGACGTTAGCGTTAATAGGCTTAGCGCGTTGCGACAATCAATATTCGACGCATTGCCATATTTGAAAATCTTGAACGTTAGCAGAAACCCTGTCTCAACCATTGACCCATCGTGCTTCAGAAATCTGCATAAGCTTGAAGTTTTAGATATGCACGATTTAGCCAATTTGATCAGGTTCGATTACAGGTAAATCCAAAGCATTGCATAAAACTCTTCTTTAATTCTTTGCATAATTACTGCTGATTTTGTCCTAATATTACTGCCACTACTACTACCACCTACTACTACGACCTACTAATACTACTACTACTACTATTACTACTACTATTACTACGTATTGCAACTAATACTACTAGCCGCTCTGCTTTTTTGTAGGATGTTTGAACTTCGACAATTATTTTAATACTGCTCCTTTCAGATCATTCTCAGTCCTCAGAAGCTTGAAAGAACTCTTCTTTTATGGTTATCCAGAGCTAGAAGACGAATACAACATTACAGTACTCTTGAATGATCTTCCGCCTCTGCAAGTTTTGCATATGGAGATTCGTGACCATTCGCTTCGGAATCAATTGTCAAACGTCGATACTCGTTTTCTGCGTTATTTACATATCGGCGGTAATCAATATTTGGCCAAAGTAGAATCGGATGCGTTCGAAAATTTGCGCGGTTATTCTATGTTAATTAGCGTGAAGAATACCGGACTCAAGTATTTCGAAAAGAAAACGTTACAAAATTTGAATCACGTGTCCAATTTGGAATTAGATTTGAGTAGAAATAGGCTGAAAACGATAGAATTGTTCGATTTTTATCCACCACCGTTGTTGAACAGTCGAGGAACCATTTTGATCGATATTTGGCTGGACGGGAATATGCTAATTTGCGATTGCCGATTATCCTGGATCGCAAAATGGTTGGACTACGTTGATAAGAATTCCATTTCGGAAGAAGCTAGGAATCGGAGAATTCGAAGGTGGAATAAGACCTTGTGTGCTGCTCCAGAGAATTTCTACAACTTGCCAGTGACGAGAGTCGATTTTGAAACATTGGGTTGTTCAGCCAGTGATAGGTGTACTGTAATTTACTTCTTTTTCGTGATTGTATATCCGATTATAAACTTACTGTGAACTTTGATGTCTGGTGTCGACTAAGTACTGCAGAGTGAAACTTTGGTATGTGCTTTTTGAAATCACGTTGATCATTATACTTGATATCTTTTTCTTGAAATATTTCTCAATACAAAAGTGAAAAGCAAGTAATTTGATATTTCTTCGATTTTCTGCTACAATATGTCACATAGGACTGGAACTTTGCGATCACACTCACGCCAACTAAGCTCTTTACAATTTTTTAGCTTTGTGTAACGCTTTTAATGATACAATGTTAATTTTTGTTATTTTTCAATTTAAAAGCATTTTAAAAAAAACAAACAACATAAATTATGTCAATTTATTCCGTTATATAAGTCCATGCGATCCAGACCGGATGTTCTGTAGTTCAGTTCAATGTGTAAGAAAAATTTTCAAACCGACTTTTCACCATTCTGTGGAGTGAAAATGAAAAGTGGCATAAGCAACTTCGAATTCTGCACATCGATCAATAGTAAAAGTTTAGTTCCTGCGATGCTATAATGTAAACTTTTGCCTTGGATGAAGGAATTGATAGTCTTTTTTTCTAGAAACGCAGTTAAGTAATGGTAGTGGAAAGCAAGTACTATTTTATATTCTGTTAAGCCACTGCCATACTTGACTAGCCGGCGCCGGCGATGTATATCTTTACAGCCACTTCACCAAAATATATGTCCACGAATGCGGACATAATAGCACACAAAAATGGACCGCTTTTGTCCCCATTTTACTCCTAGATTCCACCTTCTGCCCTGGCTGACCCCAGCAGAATTTCTGAGCTGTGTATGTACACGATCAGAGGTGAAGAAAATCATGGCTTGACTATTTTGCAAAAATTATAAGAGATACGGCATATGTTCGATTACAGTAATCCATGCTGGAGGTACATAAGACATTCGAGACATTTATTCGAAACAATTAAACAATTCAAATGCAATTTTAGTCTCCTTATCTATGATAATCTTTGTCGTCTTTGAATCGTGTCACGGAAATCGATCCGCTGATTTCAGCTAGAACATGATATTTTAGACTCCACTTCGTTGAGACTACTCTTTTTAGTCAATTTTGTTATCACTTGGAAAAATTTGTTAGCCCTTGAATAAAATCGTTACCTTCGAACATGACGCACAACATTTTTTCAAGATGCATCACAAACGCAATTTTTTCAAGTCCATCGCATTTTTTCAACATTATCTTTAAAAAATTAAAATCCCATCTCGAAGAAAGTAAAGATCCCATCTTGAAAAAATCAAAATCTCTTCCTAAAAAATCGAGATCCCATCTTGAAAAAAAAGTCAAGATCTCACCTTGAAAAAAAAATCAAGATGCAAGGATCGAAGGATGAAAATTTCTGAAAACACATCGAAGGTTGAAAATTTCTGAAACTAGCCAATGAAAACCGCTGCACTGCCTCATTTGTTTATGTATACGGGAACATATTCAAAGTGAAATTCTGCGGTCACAGCTTGCTGGCGCCTTAGGTTTTTACGGGGGTGGCAGAGGGGGGTTATTTGCTTGTTTTTGCAAGCGCAAAAATCTTTTTACCCAGAAAGTATTCGGAAAATAATCACAATTTCGGTCCTTGTCGGCTACTCTAAAGTCATTCTCTCCCAGCTCAGGAACCCGACAAGAAACGATAATTTGGATCATTTTCCGAAATTACTATATTTTGGATGAGAAACAAGCATTTTTGATGTTTTCCTGTAAAATCCTGTAAAAAATAAAAAAATTATGAAAAACCAATATGTCCATGGGATTCCACGTGCAAAATAACCCCCTTCCCGCTCTGCAACTCCCGTAAAAAACTAAGGGCGCCCTCCAACAGGAAGTCGTGACCTTGTCAGGTTTGGCCAATCTGATAATAAACGTAAGATTTTAGAATATAGAAGAAAAAGGAATTTTGGTGTGAAAGTATTTATTTTTTTACTTTGTACGATGAGATAAATTAATCACCTTTGGCACTAATCTTTCGGTATGCGATACGGAGGCGTTTCCTTTGTTCAACAATATAAAATTAAATATTTTATTAAATGAGAATATGTTGAAAATGAACGAAATATGGATAGTAGAAAACGTTTTATAATTGATGAGTGGACGAAAAAGTGAGAAGAAAGCAAAAAGGAGAAAGTTATCCCAAAAATGATATTCTAAAAAGAGACGCTCTTCACGGTCGGCTGGGGTTTTTATTTTGGCTTTTTGTTTAAGCAACTGTCGATAGTACAGGATCTATTTGTTTTGGTTATTTTGAGGTTTGGTCAGCTAAGGTCAAGTATTTCTTTCTATATTTTGTTTTGAGAGGTTTTTCCAAAAGCGAAACTGCATCAGAAAGTTCTAATGAATCCACATTCTGGGCTATGGTTTATGTGAATAATGAATAATGTATCGGAAAATTTTTTTGAGTTTTTGACTTTTTAGAAAAGTAAAATTTAGACGCTAATCGCTCATGGGATAAAAGATTTGGCATTTTTAGTCTGGGAAGTTTGTCAGGTGAAAATAGAAAATAAAATAAATATAGAAAACACATAAAAGAAAAATTAACATAAAGTTGTTTGTACATGAAAAAATATATATTTTTTAAAAATCATTGGGTTATATCTTGACAACCTCAGAAATCCACATTGAAAGGCTCCCGTAAACATGCGGAGCAAGGTTTTTGATTGGTTAGTTTCAAAAATTTTCATCCTTTGATGCGTTGCCTATCTTGACTCTTTTCAAGATGCGATCTTGATTTTTTTCAAGATCAGATATTGATTTTATTCAAGATTATCTTGAAAAAATGCAATGTACTTGAAAAGGTCGAACACCGAAAAACTCGTACATCTTGATGTTTTTGCAATGCAGTTTGAAATTTTTGCGAAGCATCTTGAAATATCTGCGATGCATCTTTAATAAATGTTGTGCATCATGTTCGAAACGATTTTTAAGTGGTAACAAATTTTTTCAAGAGTTTAACGTTTTTTTCCAAGTGGTCCTTCTCGTATTTCATACAATTAGGCAGACAAGTAGGATAAATCTTTCCGTAGGATTTATTAATGTAAAGTGCATATTAAGAATACATCAATGCCCAAAACATCAAATTTTGAGAGTAAAAATTGCCTTTTTTCGCAAAACTTAAAATGTCTACTGCTACAACTCAGAAGCACTGAAAATTTCCCCATACAGTAGAAAGTTTACGATGTTTTCTACCTGCTGAGAAAAAATCATAAAATTCATAATATGCTGATAGGGAGTCCCCCGACTTGGAGCATGTGGAAAAGCTTTTTGAGCCATTTACCATCTTATTTTTGACATTTTAAACCTTGCTAGAGAGAAAACATTTTTACACCATATTATAGTACCTATTCCGCTCGACGATAAAGTTACTTCATGCCCAGGCCGATCCATCTCAAGACCCGTAAATAAACAGAAAAATGATCAAAAGTGCGAAAACTTTTAATTCTAGGGTAACTTGCTCTGTGAATTTTATTTTTCATACAAGATGAGAATTACTTTGATGATATTCACCACTACATGAATTTTCATAATTTTTGTCAGCAGGTAAACGACATCGTAAACTAAATACTGTATAGGGAAATGTTTAGTACTTCTGAGCTTTAGCAGTAGATATGGGGAATTTTGTGAAAAATGGCGATTTCTGCTCTCAAAAAAAATTTCTGCTCTCGCGAGCATTGCAATATTCTTTACGCATTTTATACTAAAAGGTCATTTATACTAGCCTTTTCCGGCGGAACGGAACGGGACGGAATGCAATCGACACAACGTTCCCCAGCAAAAGGGAAATTTTTGTTCCACTCGGTTGTGTTGGAGGTTAATACCATTGCTTTTTTCCACAAAATTGCACTTATCCTTCCCGACTGAAGGTGCATTTTCAGGCTGAACGTTTCAAGCTGTTGGCGATCCGTTCCGTTCCGTCGAAAAAGGCAAGTATAAATGACCCTTAAGAAATCGTACAGTAAATCGTAGCCATCCATTCGTCTTATATTGGACGCATTTATAGAACACGATGTCTGACGCACCTAAACCTAGATAAGTTAAAAGTAGTTCCCGGAACTTTCCGAAAAATTCTCTAGCATAGAAATCATCGAAATCTCTCAACATTCCATTCCCATGTGAATTGAAAATCGCTTTCTCGGACAATTTTTCTCACCTCACACTGTGACTTTCCTTACATTTTTACCAAATTTTGGGTAGAAAACCTTTTGCACTTGTCAGCGTGTTTTCAACACATCTTCAATTGGTTCATACAAAAGTTTGAATCTATTAATTCTCGAGTTTTGAAGTATATGATCTACTGAAATGTAGGGGTTCGAGTTTTAGACTACAAAAATTGATAGCGGGAGAGATAATTCAAAAGAAAGCTCAGTTTCATCGTCATTAATGAAGGAACAGACTTATCATATCCTGTACGATATGCAAATATGTTACAAATTAGTCCAGAAGTAAGAGAGATTCAAATTACCGTTCCATAATTTTTGAAGATTTCAGAAATTTCTAGCGTTTTTTGGTAGATATATAGAAAAAATCAATTGTTGCAAAATGTCGATATCTTCCTTTTCGAACGAACCTCGCTCGAAATGCAAAAATATTTCAAAAAATCCGCAGGCGGATGAAAAAAAATTTGCATCGTAGGTCAAAATTTTTGTTCAAGTTGTAGCGCTGACTGCTACAGTCAATTTGACGAAAAAATGGGCCGCCTAAGCAGCATTGTTTATTTGCATGAGCATATCTTCTCTCTGCAAGGTTCATTTGGAAAAAATGGAGTAAAAACAATTGAGCATGCACAATATACGGAAGCTTAGCTCTTTGGTGGCTCTAGAAAAACCTTTCTGTTACATTTGGTTTGTAGAAAAGACCAGAAAAACGATAAAATATGGTTTGTTTGTTTTTTTCCCCAGTTTTTCTCTGATAAACTGACATAAGCTGTTTAGCTGGCCCAACCTAAAGAGCCTACGTACATGTTAAACATAGGGGTCCCTTTTATGAGCAGGCGTTTTGGGCGTTTTAGGCGTTTTAGAGGTTCATTATGTATGAAAGGGCGTTTTGGGCATTTTAAGGCGTTTTGGCATTTTAAAGCGTTTTGGGCATTTTGGCATTTTGAGGCGTTTTGGCATTTTAAGGCGTTTTGGGCATTTTGGGCATTT
This sequence comes from Romanomermis culicivorax, assembly GCA_963922205.1. NCBI lineage: Eukaryota > Metazoa > Nematoda > Enoplea > Mermithida > Mermithidae > Romanomermis > Romanomermis culicivorax. Next base: position 207,513 of record CAWUHX010000045.1, read on the forward strand.
TGAGGCGTTTTGGCATTTTAAGGCGTTTTGGGCATTTTGGCATTTTAAGGCGTTTTGGCATTTTAAGGCGTTTTGACATTTTAAGGCGTTTTGGGCGTTTTGGCATTTAAGGCGTTTTGGCATTTTAAGGCGTTTTGGGCATTTTAAGGCTTTTTGGGCGTTTTAGGGCGTTATGTTGGCATTTTAAGGCATTTTTGCGTTTTAAGTCATTTTGAGCTTTTTAAGTTGTTTTGAATTTTTTTAGGTATAGTTTGCAGGTTTCAAGCACACATGTGCGAGGAGGATACAGGAAGCGTACATATACCCCCCAGAGGTTTAGATTTTGAAGTTTTTTATGCATGAAATACTCGAAAAAAAATGTTTGACATATATTTTGTAATATCTTGGGCCCAAAAAATCAGGGTCAGCCACCTCTCCAAAAATTTGGAGCTGCACATGTATGGTTTTGCCTTTTTTATTTTCAAGTATTCACATATTTCCTGAAGTCAACACTTTATTGCCTGAACATTGTAAAGCTGCTCCATATGAATGTACACATTGTAACTCTGTGTAACGTACCTGCTAAAGCAGTACTGTAAAGATGTAGCATACTGTATGTAATAGACATTCATTAGATATTATTTTATTTTCACATTTTATCGTCTCAAGGATGTCTGGGATTCACACCCAAACATTCCTACAAAATTACGTGAAGTACTTTACTTTGATCCATTCACACCCCGGTAGCCCAATTAAGATGCCCTAATTAATTTGCACAAACGGCAGCTGTTCCCCTAGAACCCACACTAAACTACACATTCCACAGCTACCGTAATCCCCCGTAAAAATCGTAAACAACACCTGCACACAGTAAATGCGTAGAAGCCCCGCCGTACAGTAGTCTCAAGTGTAACGGTAGCGGCGGCCCCACAAAACATGTGTATACAGAGAAACCGATACAGGAAGCATGCACAGAAGCACAGAGGTGTGGCCAAGCCCACCGTAGAAAGCAAGCAAAGCACAGAAAGCATACAGTACCAGAAAAGCGTTAGAAAGGCGTAACTAAGTAAGCATAAAAAGCGTAGCAGGAAACGACGATTGGCGGAAAAAGATGGACAGAAGCTCGACCTCCCGCGACGCCCAGGGAGTGGCCAAAATCGCCGTATAAAAGCAGAAGCAAAGCGTGATTTAGTTAGTTGTTAGACTGTTGTAATCGTTTCGTTTTTGATCCGCAGCCGTTCCCTTATTTGCAAGCAACCGTCTTCGAAAGCAATTAAACCGTGTCGTGTATTTTGTTATTTGCAAGCAACCGCGCCGCCCCCGTTTTATTTGTCGACGTTCAAGCGACCGTCGATTACCCGTTGTTGTGTTGTAACCATCCGCCCGCGCCCCCGTCCCGTTATTTGTCCCCGCCGTATCGACCGATTGGTTAGAAGTAAAGTACCTCACACAAATCTGGTCGTTACATCTGCTTATTTTCACACTGTAATCTATTTGAGAAACACATAGTAAATACTCGTAATAATTTTACAATAATGATTAATGACACACAAACTTAATGTAAAGTAAGATAAAAGGATGAAGTACGAATAAGTTACTATAATTTATAAATCAAAATTCATTCACTCCAGCCAGCTTTTCAATGAAAATGTCAAAAATGGACCCTTTAACATCTTTAAAGTTTTGTCTAGAGGAGAATTCATCCAAATGGGCTGCCAAACGATCGTGCGACTTGATTCCATGCATTGATGCTATTTTTTGCTTCACCAAGCCCCAGGCGCCTTCTATCGTGTTTGTGTGGACGCCATCTTCTGTAACGAATTCCTTATTATGGAAAGCTACACTGTGCTCATAACCCAGCTCATGAAGTTTGGAATAAGTTGAAAGACCATCATGGAATATTTTGGTCGTTTTTGGAATATGCTTTTCTATCAAGGGTATCAGAATCTCTCTTGAATTGGTCAGTACCATATACAGCACACACTTTTTTCCTTTTTTCGATGATTCCAAAAACTAAGCAATTTTGTTTGCTTGTGCCTCTGTCATTTTTAGCCTTCTTTCCAAAAAACGATTCGTCAATTTCAACTTCATGGGCTTTGTCCCCAATAAATACGTCAGCGTCAAATATTGGTCGGGCTAATGGGACAGTCCATTACAGGTACACATCATTCCCCAAGATGGCGTTTTGTGCATCATTGCATGAACTGTTATGGTGCGACCTTGTGACAAAACAGTAGGGTCTGTTGAGTGTTTGGTTCATCAGTTGAGTACCAAAAATGAGCTCGCCAGAACGAACTATGATGGAAGATCTACGAGTATATATGTTTGGAATTACTTGTATATGGAGTTTTGTCGAAGGCGCCACAGTAATTGAGATCGCGGGAATAAAGTTTCCAAATATAAGTTCTGGCTTCGTATTATTTCTACTCGAATCACGAAGAAATAAATCGCAAATCTAAAGTTGCGAATGACATTTCATCATAGCAAGATTTTTTTCAAATTTGTTTCTGTGAGACTTACATCTTTTGAATCAAATAGTCTTGCAAAATCGATACGCTCTTGATATGCTATTATATAGGCCCCGGTAGCTCTACCTTCTGAAATTTTACATAAACTATTCCTTGGCATTTTTGTGAAAGTCACAAATAAAACAAAAGTGGGAGAAAAACAATATGAATTTGTGTGAAAATCACAAATTAATAACGAAAAGTGAAAATAATGAATTTGTATACATGAAACAGCTGGTAGTATTTTTATAATTGGATATACTAACGCCAATGTTCATAGTATGTACTACACTTTTCTCATTGTTGGGTTTACTTGTTTTCTTTTTGTTCCTATGCACTCATTGAAAAAAACCTAGCCCGTGAACTTCATGCATCCGAATTTCGACTTGTATTGGATATACAGCTTGTAAGTTTTTCTTCTTTTGCCTTGACCTACACTTTTGGCTTTTGATACTTGCTTTTCTATGGCAAATTTTCTTTCATTCGTTGGCCATTTCTGTATTTTTAATTTTTATATGGAGACAGACGAACAAGAAAATATGCTAATTGGTCAGCTGTTGTTTTCACACTTTTCCACACATACATAGACATACTTGTAAGGCGAAAGAAAAATTTTACTTTTCTGCAAAACGCGTAAAACTCCAAAGAAATAAAAAAATGCTATGAAAGCGATGCAAGACGCTAAAAAGTTTGTCTTTTGTGTAAAGGCCCAAAATGCCAAACGCCGAAAATCAGCTTTTCTGTTAAAACGTCGGAAAGTATCCTTTTCTGTACAACGTCCAAAATGCCCCAAACGTCGAAAAAGATCTACTCTGTTAAGACACGCAAAACGCCGAAAAAACCTTTTTGTAAAACGCCAAATCGCCCAAAACGCCCAAAAAGCCTTGAAAAACATTTTGTGTTAAAATGCCCAAACCGCCCAAAACGCCTAAGAAATAAAAAGGATGTTGAAAGCACCATTTTTCTGGTGGGCGTTTTGGCAAGTAGGCGTTTTATGTTGGCCCGTTTAGCTTGCATTTATTATCAAACTATTCAAATAGTAATTGTTTCTGACGAAGTAATCCAGCCTAGAGAGTAGAATACTTACAGATGTGCAAAACATAGCAGTTTTCATCGACTGACGTCTACAGCCGGCTGTACTGTAGTCAATAATTCTCATTATGCGTAAAATTATCAAATCAATAAACTTGCTTCTTATTTTATTTTGTTCCTTGTTCAGTGTGAGTAGCTTGGTGCATACTGCTGCATACCTGTGGCCAACCCCATACCCCACCCCCCAAACTTGGAAAAATGAGGGGAAAACAGTGTTTTTTTTGTGCCAAAACATGGTTTTTGGCACAAAAAAATTTGGAATGGCACAAAAAAATTTGAGCGTTTGTGCCAATTGGCACAAAATTTTTGGCTGTTCAAATTAAATTTCCTTGATTTTCAGACGATTTAGGGGCGGAAAATGCAAAAAATTTTCGGCGCTTCGCGCCGAGTCATTGTCAATGAATATAATATTATCTACTCCTATTTGACCCAAGCGAGCGCGAACGAGTTTTCTCCGAACAGTGTATCAGCATCGTTGCAGCAAAGTTTATAGGCTGTCAATGAATGATAAATAGAAATAACTTCTGAATATTCTCTGTTCATTCAGTCATTCGGATTTAAAACTGAAATTCTTACTTTTTGTGCTTGATTCATTTAAATAGAAAATTCGATAATCCTTAGTAATGGTACATTGTTCCGACCGAAAATTTACACAATTTTCGACTTTATTTACATTGTTCTTAAATAGGATAAGATCCGTAGTCGAAAATTGAATCAATTTGAACTTCCTGAAAAATTCTGCAGTTATTTAAATTTTCTCAGCATTACATTTCTTTTCGAGTCGTCGTGAACTACTTGCACAGTTTTTTCTCATCTCACTGACATGGTTAGTTGAAGGATATGTTGGGCACGATTTTTACAAAATATTAATGCGTTAAACGTCAACTTTTTATCAAAATTTTGGCCTAAAACCTTTCCACAGTTTTCAGTATGTTTCTAGTAGAAAATTTTTTTGTGCCATTGGCACAAATTTTTTTGGCCTCTTGTGCCAATTGGCACAAATGTCCGTGCACAAAAAAAAATCGCTGGGGGAAAATGCCTTTTTTGGTTTTTTTGGCGAAAATTTTCGACTTATTTCGACCCCCCCCCCCCACAAAATTTCGGGTTTGCCCCCCCCTTACAGGTATGGCATGGTGTTAACTCTATATATTTGGTACGATATTGATAAAATTTTCCGCTCAGTTTGTTTCTACAACCCTACTTTGTCAAAATTGTGTATATTATTTTGTCGTTTTGGTTATATATCAATCATTAGCCAAATGATATAACCAAATAATATATTTTGGTTATATATCATTAGCCACAGAAAATCGAGGCTAATAGTGTTGAAGTTGAATCACTATTTTTTTGCCATTGGCGAAAAACAAAAATGTGATAAAAATTTGGGCTCTTTCGTCAAATGACGATAAAGATTTCGGAAGTCTCAAAGGTTCATTTTAGGACATGTCATATGGATTGACATGTCAAACCTCAAAAGTTTTCGGATGATTATGAATAAGTATGCATTCATTATTTGCTATTTTGGGAGAGGGGAGGGATCATATCTGTAATTGGGAGGAGGGGTTGGGGGTGGGACCCCCAACTCGGACAACCCTACAGGAAGAATTGATAGTAATCTGAAGCATACCTGTACGTACTTGGGGGGGGGGACCCCCCACTTGGCCAACCATATACCCACCCCCCCCCCCAGTTTGGAAAAAATTAAAAAAATGTGCAAGAAAGGTGTATGTTTTTTGGCCTTTCTTGGGAAAAATTTCGACTTTTTTTCGACTCCCTCCCCCCAAATTTCGGATTTACCTCCTCCCCAACTGGTCGGATCTCTTACAGGTATGATCTGAAGGAAGGTTATTCCATAGTGTTGATCATACATGCACAGCATAGAAGTTCTGCTGGGGGTCAGCCAGAACAGGGGGTGGAACACAAAATTTTTTTTTGTTCATGATAACGAAAAGAAAGGTATTCTAACGTCCGAACAGCATATTCTTACAACTATATTAGTCAGATATGTGGAATAATTATCTTAGAATTCAATTTTTAAAGTTATAATGTTACTCTTTTGGGATCAAGTATACCTTGTTTAGAAAAATTGTTAACTACAGCATCATTTCCATTTTTATGACGACTTTCTCTTCTCTCTTGCTCATTTTTCTTCATCGATTTCTCAATTATTGCTGGGGGTCAGCAAGAATCTGCTGGGGGTCAATAAAAATCTGCTGGGCTTTATAAAATCCTCCAACCCCCCCCCCCCCCCACGTGCATGTATGGTGTTGATATATACTCGTTACAAAAATCATATAATCTCAAATTCGTTTTTGCTTTGCCAGTAATAAGCTTGAGGTTGTGTTGGTGAAGTGTGTTGTCATTAGAGTTTAGCATAAAGAAAGAGCAGCTATTAATCTACGGGTTTCATTCAAGTCGTTCTTGATGAAGAGTTTTTAGACTTTCCTCATAAGGAAGGCAAGATTTTTTACTCAATAATCTCTTAGTTAACTTCCGTTGTACACTTTCAATCAGCTGAATTTCATTCACATGAAAAGGATTCCACATGTATTGAAGGTTTTAGTTAGAACTGATTTATTTCTGGAAGTGAAAGCTATCGGGATCAAGAAACTCCATTGAAGAGGGATTGGGGGGGGGGGCACTGTTTTTTCGCCTAATTGGTGTTTTTGACGAAAAAAATCTGGAAATGCGAAAAAAATTTTGGGCTGTTTCTCCAAATACCGAAAAAATTTGGGATTTTTAAGGCGGAAAGGTGCGTCCTGGTGCATTTTAGAAGGTCAAAACCCATGAATTTTCCGGATGATTATTTTGGTTATTGTTTGCTGTAATCCAGCTAAGGGGTAACCGTAAGTAATTCTACTTTACTTAACTTAGCATTCAATTGTTGTTACCAGTTACCACCTAGAATGTCTAATCTTGTGGATTAGTCAGTTTATTTTTAATATTCCGTTTTTGTATTTGACGAAAATGAAAATTTTTTCGATTTTTTTCACAAAATTTTTCTGCGGTTTTTACAAATTTTTGAACTTTTTCAACATAATTTTTTTCGCATTCGGCAAGTGATTGAAACACCACCAGTTTGAGACAGTGATTGCTGTCGAATAATCAAAATTTTTGATTGCTTTTCTGATTTTACAAATCAAGTAGCATGCTTTTAATATGAATTTTTGCATTTTGTCCGACTATGAACAATGATTGAAATGAATGAAAAATTAAATCACTTATCAAGGAAATAAACGTCGAAAAGATTCATTTTCTAGCGTTCTAGTAGCAAAACTCGAAAAAAGTTTCGGCGCTTTGCGCCGGAAGTCTATTTTTGTTGTTTTTCTCAAATTTATGAACATCGTTGACTTCAAGCTGATGTTTAGCTGGTTAGTAGGTTGAAAGCATCCGCACATTGTTCAAGCATGAACATCATTGAGCCGTAAAAATCAAATTTTAAATCATGAAATTCGTCTTGAAAAGATTCATCTTCCAACGTTCTAGAAATGGAAACCGAAAATATTTCCGGCGCTACGCACCGAAAAGAAGAATGATGCAGTCTATGGTTCTTCATTTTGACTAAGCACAGATATGTCAGCCCCCGAAATTCAGAAAAAAATTGGAAAAAGTATCTATTTTTGGTCTTTTTCGGGAAAATTTTTGAAATTTCGGCTTTTTTTCCGACTTTGGGGTTTTTTGGGGACCCCAAAATTTTCGGAACTTTCCACCCCTCAAATTTGGGGTTTGGTTTACCCACTTCAACTGGTCGGACCTCGTACAGGTATGCAACTAAGCGCATATACATGGAGCTTCAGGGTCTGGATGGGGTAGAGCGACCTTTTTTGGGAGGAGAGTCATCGATTGTCCAAAATTTTGGACGAAAATTTTTGGTTTTTTAAAGCCTGATAAACAGTTCAATAAGTCGTAAATTTTGTGTAAAAAAGCCACCAAATATATATTTATTTATGGTGTGTCATTTTTGATCGGTTTTTGTTATAAACGACATAAGTTTTTGCTGGTAGAAGAATCCAAATTTTTGGTTGCGAGTTATGAAGTTTAGTTGCATTCTTTGAAAGAAACAAAGAAATTTATGAAAAGCGAAAAAACAAGAATAAATACGAGTAGTAAAGAAAAGCTCTTGAGCTGAGGTGCGAATTGAGCTTTCAAAAATGGCTCAACTTGGCTCGAAAGCTGTTCATATTTTATCAGCGGATGACCTCATAAAGTCAAAATTTCCAGAAACACCAATTTTTCGCGAGCAAAGGTCATGTTTTAAAGCATTAGAATGTTTTATTGTTCTAAAGCAAGTTTTAATTAATGTTTTAAAGCAAGTTGGACGATAAATAAACCGAGAGGAATAACTTTAAATTTGAAAATTAAGAACATATTATGTATATGATAAATCGATACACCTTACGTCTAAATCCGAGGTCATCGAGATCAGAAGCGCTCCTTATGGCATAGGTCTTTATAACCAAAATTCTTTTTGTAAACCTCCGTTGAAATTTCTCTACCATTTTATTGTCTCTAACGAGAAAAGGATTCCAGAGTGGTGAACGATAAAATAAAGAATTTTAATACATTCAAATTTGAGTGAAAACTTTCAATACGATTTTTGCATTCTGTCCGAATATGGTAAATGATTCAACTTTTTATGTAGGAAATAAATATTGAAAAGATTCATTTTCCAGGGTTCTAGAAAAACAAAATCCTAAAAAATTTCTGCCAAAATTAGCGATAATAAAATCCAAGATAAATTTTTTCTCTTCAATCTATCGACTTTTGGTCGAATAAAAACTGAGAATAGTCATTTTTGAAGAAAAATCAGTTAAAAATGTCACTTTTTCGAAGCTTCGCGCCTTAAATAAATTTTTTGCGGTTTTTAGATGAAGATTTCTAGTTGTTAAACTGTTTTTAAGACTGTTTATTAAAAAAAATTGGAATTTTTCTTCTTCAAAGATTTTCATAAAATGCTGGACAATCGATGACTTCGCCCGAAAAAGTCGCTCTACTTCCCCAGACTTCGGAGCCCCGTTACATTATGTTTGAAAACCATATCTTTTGATGTCCTGATCATTATCTGACCAGAACTCAAAAAACTTAATTTTTGGAAACTGGCTCCAGACATATTAGAATGTTTAAACAAGCTCAAAAAAACATAGCACTTGGCGAAAATAGCGGACAACATTTATAGGCTCCTTTCGCCAAATGGCTCCTAGAAAAACCTTCAGAAAGTTTTTGGTCCCATGTCTTAATTTTCAAAGGTTTCGATTCCCATGTAGCGGACATTTTTTCTGATTTGACCCCTCAATGAAGAAAATTTTGAGGTTTTTATGTGAAAAGCTGAAATTTTTTGAGCCCAAATTTAAAGTTTTTTGAAATTCTGGGCTGGTAACACGGATGTTAGCTCCCCTGGATTGATCGGTGTTTTTTGTCGATAGGGTAACAGATCCGCTACCTACTGCACATCCGCTACCTAGTGCACGACCGCTACCTAGTGCACATCCGCTACCATAGTCAGATCCGCTACTAGACAGCAAAAAATGTGAAAAAGGTTTTGCTATTGTTTTCATAAGGGTTTTCCGAAGACAAAAGAATAAAAGAAAATGGAATACGGTAGGCGTTCTGCGTGGTAAAAAAATATTTTGTTTGTCACTTTTAAGGAACCGCAAGAATGGTTAGGAAACGTAATACTACAGAGAGTCTACCTAAAGATAAGTCACTAATTAGTAAAGATACATAATAAAATCATAAAAATGTCCACGCAACCACATTCTAATGCGTGAAAAATTCTTATTTACATAACAAAGTGACCACACAAGCACCTCGAGTGACAGAACAATCAGCCTAGACGGACGTTTTTCATTTTTTACCTGTACCAATCCGGGTGATGAAAATATTGTTTTCGTTTTGTTTTTTAATTTTTTTCAAATACTTTTTTAATTATTTTCAGCGGATGTGCACTAGGTAGCGGATCTGGCACCGACCCTTTTTTTGTCAAAATTGCCAAAACTAATTATCCGATAGTTGAAGATGTTCAGTCGTACAGGCAGTTGTTGACGGCGTTTTATCACCTCAATAGACAGCTTTTATCTTTGCAAATGACTTTTTTAACGCCATAATAGATCAAAATGTGTCATATTTCGGCGATTCAATCAAACTGTTTTTCCCCGTTGTCCCTTTCTCCTAAGGAGGAAAACGGCCAGCAACTTTTTTTATATTTTTCACAAGTGGTTTTTTACGTTAAAATGTTCATGGACGCTTCATTTTAGCCTATGTGAAATCGTTTACTTATTCTGAAAAGTCGATAATTGAAGAGAAATGGAAATTTTCGAGTTTGAAGTCAAATTGCATCAAATATAGCGGATTTATTGTAATTTGTAAATCATGTCTCTCTCTCGTATAACAATAAACGAGGTTTGTTTAGAAATTTTGTGTCCGGTCTGGTTGTCTGTATCACATTCAGACGTTGTACTTGTTTGATGAACACTTCGTAATTCCTGACTCAAGTTTCCACATTGGCGAAAACGTTTGATTTATAAGCAAACCAGCTCCTACGTCACGAAGTTGCTGATAAACAGGCCACTTCATTTCAGAACGTTTGTTTCGCAGTATTCACTTACTTTCAAGAAAATTTCATGCATTCTTCTCGAAGAGATGCTTCATTAATTTTTAAATATCGCTCAGTCTAGCGGCTTTATGTATTTTTTCAAGCCATAACTCGAATTATCGATCTTCCTTCCCCGCTTACTAGTCACGAAATTTAGCTTTTGACATTATTCAGCGCGCCTGCTTGTTAGAATGGTCGTTTTTTTGGAAAAACGGACGTCATTGGCCGGCCATGCTGCGCATTATTTATCTATAGGATCGAGACGGACCACGTGTAATTCTGGGGTACCCTCCTCCGTTACCTCTATGAATAGTGGGGCCGTGGCTTAGAAAAAGACACGTCTCATGTTTTTTCTAGCGTTTTCGGGGATCGATATATTACCTACTTTTAGCCGGTTTTCTGCGGAGTAGGGGGAAATCGTTATTGGTTGGACGTTTCTAGTGGAAACAAGCTTTCCTTTGCCGCGCATATTTACGTCATGGATAGGGCGAACATATTTTTCAGGATTTCTTTTCTACTAAGCACCGGTCTAGCGTACTCAATATGTTCCTAAATGTACGCCATCATTTTGGGCGCCTGTTCCCAATCGTTAGAGGCTCCAGACTTTTGACAAGTTGTAGTTGAGTTGAAGCGGGCAGAATATTCGGACTTTTTCGGCTTCCGACGTCCTTTATACACATTCTCTGAATGTCACGCTATGCTGTTTCATTATAGATTATACGGATGAAAAGTTTCCAATGCGTAGTTTAGATTGCTGGGTCGTTTCGAAAACTAGATTCAATGAAACTTTTTTACCTATATGCATTACGCAGTTATGCATTTGTAATGTGAAAGACTGCCGCCTGTATGTGTCAATGTACATCGTACGTCTCCCAATTTTTAGGCTTGGGCCACGTGTTTCTTTGTCATTGGTGTGTTGTGCGTTCTCCGGATTTCGAAAACAGATCATAATCTTGAAATTTATCGATTGGTATTTTTAGCGCACAATCGGTGTACATGTTGAGAAATTGTTTTGCGATAAATCAGTCAAATAATTTGTGCCGTTAGTGATTTAGTTAGTACTTCAGCATCGAAAATCGTTTTTTTTGCAATGTGATATTGATCTGATTGTAATTTTGTGCCCTAGCACCGTGTTATCTGCTCATTGGAATCGTATTCGAATTTTACAAATGACGATGCATATTTATTTCGTCCCTCTACAATTCAGTGTCTAGCATACCATTTCGTTTTCAAGAACAAATTAACTAATGAATCAGTAATTTCTAGTACGATGAGCACTCTACATATGGTAGTCTAAAACAAGATTTTCAGAAAAACTCGGAACATATTTGGAATCATGGACTCAGCTTCTGTGTTCAGACTGCATGTATCAAGTTGAATCATTACAAATCAAAAACAAATTCTCATAATAGAGACTCAACTGATCGTTCGTTTCACCGTTTTATTGCTTCGGAGAAAACTGATCGCTGGACGTGAAAGTAAAAATTACAGACATATTTTCTTTCGTTGTTAAAGTCATGAACAAAGAAAAAAATTCTGTCGTTGTTGCTCTACTGGTATACCTGAAATAATGCCTCATAGTCGACCATTCCAAAATGTTAAATCTCCTGATAATGCAGTTTTTCAATTTTCAAGATGTTTATTCAGTAGTTTTGCCGTTTTCCTTTAAACCTATTCATCACAGCGCAGAAATAGACAAACTATTTTATACCCATTTAAAATCGCTTGTTGAATGTTCGGTTGCGTTGACGACGTTTTATTCTATTTTAAGATTTTCGCAAAACTAAAAACGATCGAAATTTTTTGCATTTCGATTTGTTCGATTATTGATAAAGCAAAGAATCTTGTACAAAAATACTCGCATCGAAAAAAATTTGTCTCGCTGTAAACGATTCGATTTTTAAATCGGAATTGTCAATATTGGAACCATTATTATTATTATCGGTTAAAGAGGAGAAACAACTCATCATATCATAATGTTGGATACCTTGTCGAAAAATTCGATGGAAAATCGAACGAACGCCAAAGACACTTATTTCGGATTTTCCACAGCCAACGTGGACGCCGAAAGAAGGAATGAAAAAATGGTAAGAGAACCAAGTAGAATTCATTAATTTTGATGGGCCAAATTTTTTTTAACCCTAAAGAGTACTCTCATAATTTACGTATCAGTGACGTCAAGAGAGAAATGTTTGCTTTGAATATCCTCTGCATCTGATGCTATAAAAATCGATGAGCGGAAGTGTTGTTCTAATGTACCGGGCACGTTTCCACGGAATCTGTGTAAGAAAAAGGCTTACAAAATAAAAAGACGGTTCTTATCGTAAAACGCCTATTATAAGCTACTTTTTTCATCTTCATGTCCTAGAAACCTGTTATCATCGTCGGTAACAACTAATATAAAAAGTAAAAACTGCTTTCGAAGTACAGCAGTAAATTATAAAGCACTGTTTTACGTTACCACCATCTGAGGAAAATTTGTCTAGTCGTGGGCATCCGCATTCTGAAAATATAATTCACGTTTTTATCTCGTACGCCTGGAAACATGCTTAATCATCCAACTATCTTCAAAGTTACAAAATATGTCTTTTTGACTTCCAAAAATCTGAAATCTAAAAATTTTCTAGAAATAGCAAATGTTTTTTTTCGTTTCATTACAGTCCATTTTGATCACCTGTGCTTGCTTACAATGGAGCATCGATATAAAGCCAAATTAGACTGAATAAGTCCAAAATCGAAGCCGAGAAGATCAATTTTTTAGCGTTTCAGATTTTGGAAACACTTGTTCTCCAAAAGGTTTCTATCGCTGTGCGCCGGAATGATAAATACCTTAAATTTTTTACGACAATCGCTAATCAGAAATTAACTAGAGAAAAAATCATTAAAATTTGGGATGAAAAATTTGAAATCATTCAAACTCACCCTGGAAAAGTGGACGGGTCTAATTCGAATAATATGACGCTTTGTTATATTTCGGCTAATTTCTTGATTTTTGTGCTGTCTGCTATTTTCATTTTCATTTTTTTCATTTTGAGTTAATTCGTATTTTTCTTTATTCTTATGTGATTTTGAACTGTTATTAAAATTAGCGTCTGTGAAATATTGAAATGATAATCGATGTTCTCATCTCTCAGTGATATTGCCAACTATTGTTGGCTGATTTCTCGTTTCAGTTTCCAGTTGAACTCTCTCACACCTCGTCTAAAATACCTTTCGTCCTCCTTGGAATATGGAAAATGTTTTTAGCATGAATGCTGATAGGAAGATAGGGAGTAAACCCTCTTACTTGAGACCCCGGACACCTTTCCCTGACCCAAAAAATCGTCAAACACCCTCTGAACTTTTTCGAAAACAGTTTATATTTTATGATTATTTCTATGCATACTTTGTATGAAAAACATGCTTGTGGAGCTCTTTTTTTCTGCTCACCTTCCCCCACCACCTGGATTAAAAGTCCGAGGACCCTCCGAACTGAAAAATTCTCGCCGGTTCATACTGAATATTCCCAACCTCTTGAAGTCAAAATATTTGTTTTCTCTAAATTCGTGGGAATTTATGACCTCGTGAATCTTTCCTTCACCTTTGGACTCAGAAAAAACCGTGGGGTGTTCTACTACGTACATTATTAATTCAAAAAACCTAAAAGAGCTTCAATTTTTTCGATGACGCGTAAACACACTGATGCTAGAAAGCCTCTTTCAAAACTGCACGTTTCGCGACAACACAGACAAAAATTGTGAATGATCTAAAAATAGATTCATCACGTTTCATTCGAACGAAAATGATCGGAAACAAGAAAATAATTCACATTAGCTTGCTCGAAAGAGTGTACTGGATCTGGGCTGTATAGGAGACTAAAGTCTATACACCGTGCATCATTGGCTGTCTGAACGTAGATCGGTCTATAGACTTTAGCCCGTTAGAAAAAGACTTGTAGAAACTTTGATATTACTAACAGAATCAAATATTACTAGTCATAACTCTAAAAAATTAAGATAGAAATTTTGTAAAGATGTTTTTGGGTCGTTAGAAAGATCTGCAGACCGATGCCTCTGCCACTGCCACATTCTGTAACAAAAAACTAGTACACCGAAAAAAGGTTTTCCAGACCGTACATTTATATATAAAATGTTCAAATATGCGATAAAAGATACTAATAATTCCTAACTGCTCGATCAAATATTTTCTCGTCATTATATCACCAAAAAACTTCTATATCCGGTAGGATATATAGCCGTTAAAGCCTCCTCACTCATAAATGTACACAATAATGTGGCTATTTGTAAAAAAATCCTCTTTCGAAGAGAAAAAGTAAAATGAATTTATATACCCTTCACCTTTATAAATGAAGCGTAGAAGTAAAAAATACTACAAAATGTTATTTCGCATATTTCGAAAAACTCTTTCCCGCCCAACGCCCCTTGATATTCAACACCCAAATTTGAAAAAGCAATCATTTCAATGAAAAATTTTAGTCTTAACTCACGGTCAGTATTTGACCGAAAATTGAGATTTTTTATCGATTCTCTCATTTTTTCTCTCGGGCCTTGGAATTTTTCAAACGTTTCCGACATAAACTTTCGCATTTACAGACGATGAAGATTGAAGTCATCATTCTGGACTTTAACTTTAGAGCTACTATTCAGGGATATTTGTTGCAGAGAAGTGAAAATCCAAAAAATTTTCTGGCGCTACGCGCCGGACTAAGAAATAAGTACAATTTTCTAATTGAAAATAAATGCAATCCTTTAATCGGCTCGATTATTTGATATTTTTTATTGTTGTGTCTGATCTTTCTAAATTAAAAAAATCGTTAGTATGCCGATGCAAATAATTTTAAAAAAAATATAAAAATTGGAAAAAAAATTTCCGTCCCTCCCCGAAAAAAATTCCTGCGTCCGCCACTGTCCACCGCCTGCCCTACAGTAACCCTGACAAATAGCAACATTATTGTGTACAGTACATTCATCAGTGAAGAGTCTTCAACGACTATTCTATCTTACGTAAAAGTTTTTTGGTGAAATAATGACGGGAAAATATTTGATTGAGCAATTAGGAATTTATTTCCTCTAGCACATATTTGAACATTTTAGGTATAAATTTACGATTCGGGAAAACTTTTTTTGGGCACAGTGGCGGACTCAGGAATTTTTTTCGGGGGGGGGGCGGAATTTTTTTTGCAATTTTTATATTTTTATTAAATTATTTGCATCGGCATACTAACGATTTTTTTAATTTAGAAAGATCAGATACAACAATAAAAAATATCAAATAATCGAGCCGATTAAAGGATTGCATTTATTTTTAATTATAGATTTTTACTTATTTCTTAGTCCGGCGCGTAGCGCCGGAAAAAATTTTTGGATTTTCACTATCTAAAATGCTGGAAAATGCTTCAATCTTCATCGTCTATGCACGCGAAAGTTCATGTTGCAAACGTTTGAAGAATTCCAAGGCCCGAGAGAAAAAATTGAGAGAATCGATAAAAAATATCAATTTTCGGCGAAATACTGACTGTTATTGATTACAAAATGAGACGAGGCGAGGTCTTTCGATTGATAGAAACTGTTGACGGTTAATTAATAAGTGGAAGTAGATATGCTAACGGCCACGCCTGACAGAATATAATTATTACTATACCCATGATCGGCGTGAAGCGCCGGAAAATTTTGACATTTTGACCTTCTAAAGTTCACCAAAATGCATCTTTTCGGTTTTGAATTCCTTTTGAACCATGATCCTAATAATTTTCATTTTTAGAACTTGAGTTCGGGGGGGGGGCCGCCCCTTCCCGCCCCCCTGTGTCCGCCACTGTTTGGGCATTCAAGTTTTTGTTCCAGAATGCGGCAAACTGGGCGTCGACCTGCAGATCAACCTGAAACCGACCCAAAAACATTTTTCAAAAAGTTTTATCTTAATTTTTTATAGTTATGGCTACTAATACTTGATTCTATTAGTAATATCACATTTTCTACAAGTCTTTTTCTAACGGCTAAAGTCTATAGACCGGTCTACATTTAGACACCCAAAAAGAACTTTTATGAATACAAACTTTAGCCTGGTCTAGATGTAGTCCGGTCGATAGACTTTAGGCTTTAGCCTCCTTTATGAATACGGCTTATGCAGGGCCGTGCGCAGGATTTTTCCATGGGGGGCGGACTAAATTTTTTTTACTGAATAGCCCCAAAAAATGTTGAGTTTACGCGATACACTGTGAGCATGCTGCCTCAATAGGGGGTGGCCGTCTCCCCCCCGCCTCCCCCTTGTGCACGGCCCTGTGCCCATGGTTAGTTGGTTGTTTATCTAATTCTCTGGTTAATATATTAAAGCAACCAGTGCTTGGTTGGCTCCCTGATTTGCTGCTTAATTTCCTGATTAGTTGGTCTATCGATTTTATTTTTGGTTTGGTTGATTGATAACCTGATTGCTTGGTTAATTGTTCCATGATAAGTTGGTTGGTTCGTTCATTTCCTAGTAGGTTGATAATCTAGTTTTTAGTGATTGATGGTCTCTAGGGTCTCTATCCCGTTTTTGCTGTTAAGATTGGTTCACACACAAAACATGATCTGGTGCTGAGAGTTAAATCGTCTGCTACCGAAGTCGCCTCCTCTGATAGCGAGAGGCATTCAGTTGAACCTATTGTCCAGGTATTGTTTTACGTTACCTCACCCATATAAGTCTTTGACTCCACTCAATGCGTATCTAGTTGACTGTCAAGGCGAGCATTTTTTTCCTTTCAAAACACAATAAATCGAATAGCAGTCGATATATATCGTTGAGGTACGTATGTTCAAAAACATTCAAAATCATGTACTTTTATTTTTGACGGAATTATAGATAAAGTGTGGTTAAAATTTGGTTGACCTGCCCAGATTTTCCTCACTGTTGATGTGTGGTCTGCATTACATTGATAACCAAATATTTCAACCATGAACCTGTATATGTTCTGACCATACCTGTAAGACCTCCGACCGGTTGGGGGGGGGTAGGAAAAAGTCGAAATTTTTCCCAAAAAAGGCCAAAAAACATACACTTTTTTGAAAATTTTTTTTTTCCAAACTGGGGGGGGGGAATGATTTTGGGTACAGGGTTGGCCGAGTTGGGGGGGTTCCCCCCCAACCCCCCCCCCCCCAAGTACAGGTATGGTTCTGACAGAAAATATCCAATTTTTAACAGAAAGATTAACTTCAATAACTCGAGTTATGACCATAGTTCATGATGTGTATGGAAGTGTGAATACGGTCCCAATGAAAGAAAACTGCTAACTGCTGCATACTTGGGTGAAAAATGTTACGAAAATAAAATTTACAGATGCGTGACAGTTAAATGGATTCTTTGCCATTTTCGTGATGGCAGTTACTCTAGAAAATTTCAAATTCAACTAGAAAAATTCATCTTTGTGACTATTGTCGTACGATCTGTTTCCGATCTTGCCTCAGTAAACATGAAGTGAATTTCCTGTCCAAACAATCATTTTTGTAAATGTTTGTTGATAGAATGCTCAAAAATGCACGTCGGCTCCGAAAGTTTCTGTTTGTTCTTGTTATCTTCACTTGGTTTTTTGTGTAAATTTTCCAGTTCATAAATAACGAGGAATTTTTAGCAAAAGCGCCACGTGGTGCGTATTTCTGAACATTTGTTGCGCTATATCGTGTAGAAAAAACCACACGTTTTCTGGTTCGATTTCTCTCATTTTAGTTTCTCCTCTGACGTATTTTGTTTGTTATTTTCGCTGAAAATTGCTGGAAATATTCCGCGAGAAGCCTTTTTGCGACCTCCTGAGAAACGAAAAATGCAATTTTCGTCACAGAGTTCCCTCTGGTCTAGCCTTTTTTCTGCGGAAAGGTTTTGGGATAGATAAGGTCGTTTTGTTCGAAAAACTAAAACTTTTTATCGTATGTACCACATGGCACAGGAATGTTGTTCATTCTGTAGTCAACGTCGAGTTATATCTTCCACCACCATAACTGCCCTTTTATAAATATACAACCTAAAACTAACATTTCTCATTTCCACCTTTGGCCAGTTTGTATAAAAGTTGTTTACTGAATTTGTTGTGTGAGCGACAGTTTTCGCGTATATTTTATGTTTCTGCATTCATTTTCTGTTTAGTCTTTCGTCAGATATCTTACTTCTCATTTTAATTGATTGAATAATTGATACTGATTGATCAATAAAATAATGACTATTTTGCATATGAATGGATTGATTCTGGCGACGAAAGTAAGTATAGAGTGTGCCGTAAAAAATCTTGACGGTAGAATGAAGTTGTTACGGTGATGAACTAACTGAGTTCTGTACATCAGGCTAGGACATTTTCACTCGAAAAATCTCTTCTAGTATAAAAATTCCGATCTCTAATATGATTTTTCTGGCATTTCGAAGAAGGTAAAATCTGAAAATTTATAATTCCAGAATAGGTCCGCGCAAAATTTATTCTGAAATCTTCATTTTTGGTTCATTAATCAGTTTGAATTTGACGGAGATAGCATGATGTTCAGTTGAGCTTCTTGTCGTAAGCGATAGCATGGTTTTTCCACCGAATTCTATATCCTCCTCCAAGTACTGCCATGTAATACCAGGAGCCGGTTTCATCAAATAGACTTAAACTCCAGCTGAGCTGCAGCTTAGGCTGTAGCCTAACTCTATATGCTACCATCGCCGTTAAATTGCAGCTCAACCGGTGTTTTTTTTGTACTCGGTCCATTTGTACTGGTATAAACGACCTCTCAAAAACCGTTTATACTCCAAAATTTGCGAAAAATTGCTGAAAAAAGGATTCATTGTTATAAAATGCAACAAACATGCTGTGAAATATGAATACGTTGGCTATTTCCACGAGACACATAGGAAGGCTACAAATTCAGACTCATAAAACACTTGATCATGAGGCACATAACATGCACTAGTGAAATACTCCACAAAAAGCTTTTATTATTATGCCACGGCTGCTAGTTTGTCGTTTTCGATGTGGACACATAACAAACAAGTCCTACAAAGTCCATTGATACTGAATACTGACAGCTGTTGAGTAACAAATTTTTTTTGTCCAAAAATTTTCGTTTGTACCGGTACAAACAAAGCCCAAATTTTCGTTTGTACTCTGGACCGTTTCGTTTGTAAAGTACAAAAAAAACACTGAGCACAACTGCAGCTTACCTCATACACAAAACATATCGAGGAAGTTAGGCTGCAGCTTAAGCTGTAGCTTAACTCTAGATGCTACTATCGCCGTTAAATTGCAGCTCAGCTGCAGCTTATCTCATACACACAAAACATATCGAGAAAGTTAGGCTGCAGCTGAGTTGCACCTTAACGGCAATGTTATAACATGCGGAGTTGAGCTACGGCCCGGTTGCAACTTGACTTTCCCGATGTTTTGTGTGTACAGGTTAAGCTGCTGCAACGCAGCTAAAATTTAAGTTTCTTTGATGAATCCGGCACCATACATGTGCACGGTACCAGTTTCAGGACGGGGATAAATCCCAAAATCGTTGGGTAGCAAATTTTTTTAAAAGTACAGTTTATTTAGGATAACAACACGATGTTCAGTTATTTCTACTGACTGGCACTTTTAATGTTCAGTGTGAATATCGATTTGTCAATAATGGAACAAAGAAATTTTGTTGCAAAGAAACCACTCGTACATGCACACTGAGTATAGATTTACCCTACCCTAAAAATTTTGTAGAAGCTTGCTATAGGCCAAAAATTTGGCAAAGGTTTACTATACGCCAAAAATTTGGCAAAGTAAAATGCAACAAACGTTTTGAAAAGATTAGATTACAAAAAAGATCAATTCAAAACACTTATGATTAATTTCAGCAAACAACTTTGCAATAAAAATTTATTTTGAAGTAAAAAAATTACAATATACCTGATTCCTGGAAAAAAATTACTAAAGGACCGATTTTAGTCACTTTCTAACCCAGGAACCCCTGACCGTGTGCATGTATACAACTACTGATTGTACAGCCGAAGACTGGTTGGCCAAAATTGACTGACAGTAAATTCCTGACCTAAGGCCCAGCTCGGAGATAATCCGCGGGCTCTCCCTCCCCCCTATGTGCATGTATAACTGGCGCCTTAAGAATGTTATGGGATATAGTCAGAGATGCACTACAAGAATTTTCCAGGGGGTTCTCAGAGTGAGCAAAAAAACAAAAAGAGACAAGCATTATTATAATATGTAATATGCGGAATGTAATAAAAAATCCTTTAAAGAATTTATCCGGCGCAGAGGGGTATCCGGGGTCTCAGGTAAGAAGGTTTACCCTCTAACCCCCTGTGTACATATATCGGTATCAGAGGTCCCCAAGGTGGAAAATTTAGGTAGGGTAAAATCGTAAATTTTAAGGGTAGTATACTTGAAATATGCCGTGACCTTTTTTTTTTTTTCCTCCCAACTTTTTGCCAAGGAGGGGGGGTTGTAGTACTCTAACCACATAGAACTTACATAAATGAATAATGCTCCTACTTTATGCTTTTTACAGTCAAACTACTATTTCAACTCCCAATCATGCAACTTTAATGCACTAATTATATGTACAGAATAGTCACATTTTGAACACTGCTATGCCAACTTATTCCTGCACATTTCAAGAATGGGGCACAACATACGTCTGGAACCATTGTTTCAACCAGCATCTTCAGCAGTATGGGCTTATCCCATTACTGATTAGGCTTGGAACAGTGCTTCCAATTGAAAGTCCTGATGCTGAATGTGGCTTTAGTATTATTAATCCCATTAGACTATGAACTACGAGTTTGAAACCAAGTACCACTCCTGATCCACATCAAGAGACATCACATGTCTCAACTCATAGCAGGAAAGTATGCCACAGCTTGGGTAACCATTTGCGCACAGAAGACCCAACGCAGAAGTGGGGAAAAGGAAAGGAGAGCATGAAGAGGCAGAATTTTAAGAACATAATGTTTTACTTCCCAAGAGGCAATTTTTTGATAAATCACATATACATAAGTCATTATTTCATCTCCCAATTATATTTATAATGATTTCCTACAAGTAGTATTATATTAATGTGCTGATATCCTTTCCTGAAAATCGCTATATGATACGGAAGTTGCATACTTTCCCATTATGATTTGCTCAGTAAATGTGTCAAAAAGAGCAATGAGTAATTCCTCAGAATCACACATTCTGCAATTTTTCTCGAATTAGTATAACCTACTGGGGAGAGGATGAAGTCTACCAAAATTTTTTGGTATAGTGAGCTGTTTTTATGGGGGTAGTAAATGAATTTTCAAATCTAAGACGGGGGTAATACCCCCCCATACCCCCCCCCATGGGGTGCTCTGATCGGTATAGTAACCTCCCCTAAGATTACAGATTAACAAGTTATATTGCGCTGCGCTTGCCTAGTTTTTTCGACTCTTTAACCTCCACCAGAAGTAGACATCCTTATTTTTTCACGAATATCACTTATTTCTGACCATTTTTTATTAATTCAAACTTTACATTCTAAGATTCTTTCTCCTTTTTCCCCTTCATTAGATACTGTTTTTTCTATAAAATTTCGTTCATAGATCTACAGTATATCTCTACTACTAGTCGAAAAACTGATCAAATATCTATTTTTCAGGTGAGCGATGTTCTGGCCACGCTCCACCTTGGCGACGAAACTCTACGCCGCATCATGAATCTTTTACTCAAAGAAATGGAACACGGTTTGAGTAAAGAAGGTACTTCCAAGGCGGACATCCGCATGCTACCGTCGTACGTCCGCGCCACGCCCAATGGTTCGGAATCGGGTAATTTTTTGGCCCTGGATCTGGGTGGTACGAATTTTCGCGTCCTATTGATCAAATTGGAGGGCGGACAATCACATATGTCAAGCAAAATTTACCGTATTCCGCACGAAATTATGATCGGTGATGGCGATTCGGTGAGTGTTTTTAAAACCTTTCAAATGTTGCCCAGCGAATGATTTCTTGCGATTTTTCCCGTATTTACCTTGACTTTTATCGATTTCACTAATTTCTTTGCACTTTTTTATTTATATTGGTGACTTTTTATACTGTTGTCCATACATATTTTTTAATTTGTTCTGCTGATTCTTCATTTTTTATCGTAAAACAGTGGCATAAATTTGCATTATTCATTTCTTTCGAAGTATATTTTGCTGAACCTTTCAAGTTGTTTTGCAATAGTAGCCATATGATATTAAAAACGAAAATATCTTTCTTTCTAGCAGCAGCGTTTTGATTATCATTTTTCAGCAAAATAACATTATAAAAAACACAAATTCTGCCGACGTCATTGCTAGTCTACTAGGTTAACACGTGGTAGTTTTTTCTTGTGCAGTTTTTTATGTTGTTTATCGAAAATTTTCCTTCGAAAATTAATGTAGACCATATTAGTTCGTGAATCATGATGCATGATCTTTGGAGTGCGAAGCTTCGAAAAAGAACGGAGAAGAACGTTTTTCTTCTTAGATACAACAACTGTCTGTCTGATATCTGTTAATTTGATCATAAAGTTTCCTTCAGGATCCTTCTTATTGTTTTCACTGGGCAGCTTATAAGGTAATATTTTCTGCCATTCCATAGAAGACTCAATGTTAGTCAAAATTTAGAACGATTACGCGATCAAGGTCGCAACTATGTCCGAGATGTAGACTTTAATATTTTTAGTTTTTTCTTCACCAAATCTCCAACCACAACTTCACCTATACATCAGCAGTCGAGAAATTCAGATGTAACTTGGCCCGAGTCCATGGCATAAACTTCCCCTTTTTTTATCCCATGCAAATTTAAGGTTGCAACTTTTGGGATGAAAATTTATGATAGATCATTCGATTGGTGTTCAATTTTTGATAGTTAGCGTAAGTACTAAACCTTCTACAATGAGTAGGTAGTCAAACAATAAACCTAGTGAAAACGTGACTTCAAATATCGATGCGTAATTATATTTGAACTTGAAAAAGTTCTCGGAATAAGCTGAGTCGAAGCCACCCCAAACTCATTTGCGCTCATGTGTCTTTTGATCGTATTATCTCATCATATATATTCTAACAAAATCCTATTTTTAGGATTTTTCGTCTGCTACGCTTGTTTAGTACTATTTATATTGAATTTTTTGTTTTTAGCTATTCGATCACATTGCATCATGTTTAGCCCAATTTATGAAAAATGAAGGCTTAGAGGGTGAAAAGTTGCCTTTGGGCTTCACGTTTTCGTTTCCTTGCGCCCAGTCGGGGTTGACCAGCGGCGCGTTAATTTCTTGGACGAAAGGATTCAAATGTTCGGGAGTCGAAGGCGAAGATGTCGTCCAATTGTTGGCTAAGGCTTGCAGGAAACGTCAGGTTAGAAAACGTTCTTTTGAATATATGCTGTAAATTTTATCACATTTTGGAGCAGTTTGTGTATCCATACTAGAAAGCTTGGAGTAGAAAAAAATATATCTAATTCTAAAAATAGATTTTTGCGTAAATATTTGGGTTTATTATTGTTGAGAAGTCAATATTTTGATGAGCAAAACTTTTTGCCCCTAATTTCTATGTCTTTTCGACTAGAATGATTCCTGGTTTGTTTATTTTTGCAAGATTTTTCGGTTGATGCTTATCAAGAAAATGTTCACATTTTATCGCTAGAAGAGGGTCAGGTGATATATGTACTAACTACTCGTATTTTGTCAGTGTATGTGTACATATGACATCTGCTCACATAAATTTCAAAGTTCAAAGTACCTATAATGAAGCAAGATAGCCTTGCTGCTCTAAACGTGTTTTTTATACTTAGAAGATAAAAATCCGAAAACCCAAACTTACCGCCGAAGAATTTTTTACGACTATAATTAATGCATTGAGCAGGTTCCGTTTCTACCAACCTAAGAAAATAGTTTTTTTGAAGGTTTTTCTATTTGGCGATTTTAAGGCTAGATTAGATGAAATCAGTTTCTATCAAATGTGTATTTTACTTGATATGAAAATGATGATTTTCAGAATATATATTGACGTCATATGATGATGATTCCCTGCATAGTGTTGTTAGATGAACACAGTGAGATGATATTACATATACGTTTGACCTTCGTGGCTCGAAGTTTGTTATTGTGAGAAATGCGTGAAATTCTGTCTTGTACCGCGTTTGCTTGAAATGTCATGAAGTCTTTTAGAAAAATAATCAAAAAAAATCAGATCCTGATTGTCGAGTCATAAGAGACAAACATAGCTTGAAAATTTCGCACAAAAGATTGTAATAGGTTAGTATAAAAATAGGAAATCATTCCTCAAAACGGTTCGCAGGATCTTGAATTTTTTGAATTACTTGCTAAAAAGCTGACTTATGCAATTTTTAAATACATCGATGTTTTCGAAGATTCTTAATTCTGATGTTTCATAATATTTTGGCTCAGACATGCACGACAAGGGAGTACTGGGTCATTTCATCGAGGTAGTGGGCAAAAGAGAGCTTTAAAAGAATTATTTTCCTGATTGGCTCCCCGATTTGCCGGTTAATTTTCTGATTGGTTGGTTCATCGATTTTCTTGTTGGTTTTTAGATTCCCTAATTTGTTGGGTGGTTGGTAGCCTGATTGCCTGGTTGATTGATGGATTTTTCCATCATAAGTTGGTTGGTTGGTTGGTTGTTTTATTTCCTAGTTGGTTGGTAATCTAATTTTTTCTCATCTCCAAGTCCTCTATCCCATTTTTGTTGTCAAAATCGGTTCACCTGGTACCGAAGTCGCCTCATTTGATGCCGAGTTGCATCCAGTTGAACCTATTGTCCAGGTATGTTTGCCAGTGTTTTTTGGGCAAGGTGGTATCCTGACCCCCTATGTTCATGTATATTCTCACCGCATTGTGACGTTGAAATGAGCTTCTTTGGTACATGCACCTTCGATCTAACATTTTCACCACGTTTTCCGCTGAGTTTTCAACATCATTTTTTCAAGGATGTTGACATCGACGTCGTCGCTTTACTAAATGACACTGTTGGCACGTTGATGGCTTTGGCCTATTCGGACCACGATTGCCAAATCGGCGTTATCGTCGGTACAGGTTCCAATGCTTGCTACATGGAACGTATAGCCCGTTGCCCAAAATTGGAGGACGACGAAGATTTAGCTGGCGAAGTAACATTTGTTGTAACTCTTGTTCTTTCTTTTTCTTCAGAACATGCTTTATTCGTTTTTAGATGATTATCAATACTGAATGGGGTGCCTTCGGCGACAACGGTTGTTTGTCATTTGTGCGCACTAAATACGACGACGAATGTGACAGACATTCAATAAATCGTGGAAAACAATTGTAAGCAACATGTGATATATTGGTGTGAATTTTCAATTGATTGTTTGAACCGAAAGTCTCATATTACTGACTAGTCGTAACAAAACATCGTTGACCGAATTTTTCGAGAAGTTAATTTCTTTACTAATTTCATCTAGCCTTGTTGAAAGGAACAGCCTTCATCCGCACCGGGCAGAAAATGCTAAAAAAACTCTGCTTCATATCAAAATCATGCAAAAAAACGTGCAAAGTGATAGTAAATTTCTGGTTCACACGAAAACAAGTCATAACGAGTTTTTTCCAACTGGGCAACATTTTAATTAAGTCAACGGTTGCAAATATCGAGAAAAGACATTATCTTTTTGAAACGTTAGAAGATGCATCTTTTTATTGATTTTGAGTTTCTGAGCAATGAGCAGCATTCCTTTGGCAATACTAAGTAAAAAAAATTATGCCATTAGTGTACTCAAAATTTTAAGTTTTTGTGTACTCATAACCTCGAGTTATTGATTAATTTTAAAAGATAAAAATGACCAAAATTGAAAATCAAGAAGTGCTGTTGGGAAGCATCGAGCTCCGAGAAAATGGGTTTGATGTTTTTGTGGAATATACATTGCAGTAACAAATTATTCTCTCAGTCAATTTGACTGAAAGTAATCTTTTTTGAAAAATAGATGTAAAAATTCCAGTTTATATTCATTTGTGATTCTACGTCTAAATTGTATGCCCTAGCTCAGCTAATAATTTAGACTCATACTTTTGAAATTCAAAACTAGTGCGAAAATTTCAGTTTATATTCATAATCAAAATTTGAAGCTTTTTTAAATTTTCCTTTTAGAATCTATTTGGATAGTTGTGACAGACATCAATCAGACATTGATTATTAGAATTCCCATTTATTGATCATTTTTTTGGTGATCTAAAATGTTGTTTCAAAACTTTTGATTGTTAGTTTTTATAGTCCATACATAAACTGGGATGAAAGTTCATAATATTAGTTTCAAATAATTGTCACTTACATTTCATCGTATCATCTCGTTTAGATTCGAAAAAATGATTAGTGGAATGTACATGGGTGAACTTGTTCGACTAGTTTTGGTCGATTTGGTTCAAAAAGGTCTCTTATTCCATGGTAACGGTTCGGAGGATCTTTCAACTCGCGGCAAATTTCCCACTAAATACGTCTCTGAAATTGAAGCGTAAGATTTTAGTTGATTGTCTTAGCTTGGCTTCAGCACACTTATCATTTTGTATTTTGAGTCCAGAATTTATCTCGGTTTTTGTCTCGCATTCATTCATAAAATTTTCTGTTTGCTCTATTTTAGCGATCGATTAAGCGAAGAATTATCTTATTCGAATACGCTAAACATATGCGAAGATTTAGGTATCGAAAATGTTACAGTTAACGATTGTATGATAATCAGCAACGTTTGTTCGGCTGTTTCTACCCGAGCAGCTTACCTAAGTGCTGTCGGTAAGCGTTACACGATATAATTCACTTTTCAAAAGAAAAATGTTGAATATTCGTGAGTGAACCACAAAATTTCCTGAAAGGACTCTAAAGCAGACGAAACATAATCAACTGAAAGCTTGCACTGAGGAATATTTATAAAAATATAATATCAGAAAACTGTACCATTAGAATAATCTGCACAGCCCCATTTAAGGTATTACTGTAATCAGGGCCGTGCGCAGGATTTTTTCATGGGGGGGGGGGGCGGACTAGATTTTTTCACTGAATAGCCCCAGAAATGTTGATCTTACGCGGATATACTGTGTGCATCATCGTTTTTTTCCTCGAAGATTTTTTCCACATGACAACCGGAACCAAAATTTTTTCCCTCATTTTCCAAAAATTTTCCACATTTTTAAAAACGCTTATAATGTAGCTACGGTTGCTTTTTTATGCATTTTAGGAGCATACCCAAGCATTTTGTTGTATTTGTAGTCAGAAACCTGCAAAAATGAGGGAAAAAATTGAAAAAATTCTGGTTATGTTAGTCAAAATGAGCTCATGAAGAATATATTGGTGTTCTATAGAATGGTCCGGCGCGGAGCGCCTGAAAAATTTTTTGATTTTCACTTTCTAAAACGCTGGAAAATGAACCTTCATAACGTTGGGAAATAAATTAAAATCAGACTGATGAGGCGTAATTTGCCTTCCATTCCGGCGCGCAGCGCCGGAAAAATTTTTGGATTTTTGTATTCTAAAACGCTGAAAAATAAATCTCTCCAACAGATAATTCGTGAACAAATGTTTTGAAATCGCGTTCTAGAGTAATGTCTTCAATTTCTACCTTCAATAAACGCAAAAGTTCAGATTGCAAACGTTTAAAAAATTCCAATCATCGAGGGAAAAAATTGAGAGACATGATGAAAAATCTCTATTTTCGGCGACATAATTGACTGTAAACGATTAGAAAATGAAACGATCTAACTTGATTGATAGAAACTGTTGAGCATTAATTAGTAAGTCGAAGTAGATATGCTAACGGCCGCGCCTGATAGAATATAGTTATAATTATACCCATGACCGGCGTGAAGCGCCGGAAAATTTGGATATTTTGACCTTTTAAAGTCCACCAAAACGCATCTTTTCGGTTTAGAGTTACTGCCTCAATGGGGGGGGGGCGGCCGCCCCCCCGCCCCCCCCCCCTTGCGCACGGCCATGACTGTAATTGACAGCTAAAGAGGCTGTTGAGCTTTTATTTTAATCTATAAACACAGAATTCAGCCATCAAGTATACTACAGAAGTCTTAGTTCTTATAAATAGATTTTTAATATTATTATGGCGATAGCATGGCGAGACATCACATAGAATATATTAGAAAATAGTCTGACGACCTTTGACCTCTGACGAAAAATTCTTGATGTGAGCGTTTTCCCTTTTTTTGTTTTTTAGCTTAACGAATGAACTAAAGTAATTAAAATTTGTGGAGTCATTAAAAAGTCAGATTGTGGTATTCTTTTATTTATAACAGCCTCACCCAGTCTTCTTATCTACGTTCATATTGATAAAATTTCGTCAGCTGACTATCTGTTAACTATATCGATAAGAAAAAAGTGTTGGCATTTTGCCCCAATGTCTACATGTACACTAGCTGTTGATCATGTATCTAATATAATTATGAGTGAGATGCAGATTAAATTATCCGCTTTCAACATTAAATTTATAGAAGACTAAAAGTAATTTAATTCAAAATTTTGTTATTTTGAGAATGATGTAAAAATACACATTCCCCTTCCATCTGTTTTTAAAGGTATTTTTATGTCATTTCCATTTTCAGGCATCGCTGTTTTGCTAAACCGCATGCAAAAACCAAGTGTTACGGTTGGCGTCGACGGATCGGTTTACCGCTTTCACCCGACGTTCAGATTTTTGCTTCAAGAGAAAATTTCGCATTTGATCGATCCTGGCTTGAACGTAAGTCATTTATTTGTGAGAGTGTATATAATAATTTCGTGCGGAGGAGCACAAATCGTTATCGAGCCAACAGGTAATTTTCAATTATTCTCACAATCGGGCTCATGAAATCTACAGGGTGAGGCAAAAAAAAGTGGTAACGATTGTTTATGAATTTTTTAAGCCTATAATTAAAAACCCGAGGAACAATACTAATCACATAGATGCAGAATTTAATTCTGAACAAAATACATTAAAAATGAACAAAGAAGAACTCAAATTAAATTTACAAGAAAAAGTTTTCACAATGTCCTCCTGAAGACATCACAACAAAGCGCATACGAGTGCGAAAATTATCAATGGCTCTGTTAATACTTTCCTGGGATAACTTCTTCCAACAAAAACGAATACGATTTTTTAAACATGCCAGATTCTTAATTGGCGATGCATAAACCATTGACTGTAAGGCACCCCAAACGTAGTAATCCATGACGTTAAGGTCAGGCGAACAGGGTGGCCAATTTCCTGGTTTCAAATAATTTTCAAAATTCTCATTCAACCACTGAATTGTTTTTTTAGAAGTATGGGACGTTGCACCGTCTTGCTGGAACAAATAATTTCCATCTGGATACAATTTTTGAATGTCCATTTTGGCGGATTTTAAGATAGAAATATAGGCGTCACTGTTGACTTTCGACTTCGGCTCCACAGAATGAATACTGGTCTTTCCACGTTTGGAAACACCAGCCCAGACCATAATTTTTTTCGGAAAATGTTTTCTTTCAATTATCAAGTTGGCAGGTGGAACATTTCGTTTCAATTTTTCTTTCGAGTAAACACGGCAATTTTGAGTATTAACAGGCGGCGTGTCAATGAGAAAATCTTTTTCGTCTGTAAAAATGATCTGATCCATTTCCGATTTCTTGATCAAACGCAGCAATCTTTTGACTCTGTTCAAGCGCTTTTCCTTGGTTTTGGCATTGAGTTCCTGAAGTCGAACCCGCTTGAATACATGGACATCGTTTTCCTTCAAAATACGTTGAACTGAGCGCTGAGAAATTTTAAGCTTCTGAGCAACTTTTCGTTGTGACAAATGGACTCCAATCTTGTTTTTTGGGCTGATCGCTAATTTTACGGCTTTTCTTGAATTTTGCTTAGTTCGAGCACTTCTTGGACGACCACTGCCCACAATTCTCTCAATTGATCCGGTTTTATGAATTTTTTCGACCAATTTTCGAATCCCGGAATATTTCCAATTCGGTTGTTTAAAAGTTTTAAATATGCGCATGGCACCAAAACCGTTGTTCACTAATTTAAGCACAAAGGCTTGGGATTTTGGCGATATCTTCCCCATTATAAAACAAATTAGAATAAAACTTCGGTCATAGATTGCAAATTGGTTACTTTACAACATGTTAAAACCGCATTACGATGTGACAGTTTACACTGAAGTTATTGTGTAAATTATGCATTACCACTTTTTTTTGCCTCACCCTGTATATTAAAGATCAGTTTATTTATCTGCATGTAACGTTTGTTCATATTTAGTTTGACTAAAAGTCAAAGTTAGCACTACAGATGTTCATCCTTCTGAGGGCCGTATGCACGAACGCCGCTTAAGCTAATCCAGTGACAGCACTTTAAGCGGTCTTAAACACGAACGTGACTTAGTGCTAACACCGTGTTAAATTAACACAAGATTTTAATCTTGCTCTACCCTAGGATTAACGGTGAGCTAGTGCACTTTTCTTCTGAAATCTGGAATACGTGTTTTTTCTTTTGTGTGATGGCTGTTTTGGACATTCTTGAAGATATGGATGAAGATGATATTGATGATTATGTTCGAACCACGACTTTTTCGGATCGTACAAATCCACTTGAAAGATATTCTGATATTGAAAATTTAAATCATTACACATGTGTTGTGTTATACAATTTGGAAAAATGAATAACGATTTTGTTGATGAGGATATTGAAGATCAAAATTATGAAGATCAGGTTCAAGAAAATGAAAATGATAATGTGCAAGGAGCAGCCAAAAAACGTGCTATTATAATTAACCACTTCAGCTAACGTGGAATGCCATATGTACTCGTGCTTTAAAGTTTGTATACTTTTCATGGGTACCAAATTTGAGTATCCAGTGTAAATACAAATAAATGATCACTTTAATTCGCATAATTTTCAGAGTTTAATTGTGGCGGCACTTTTAATCTACAGTATGGTTTTACTTGAGAACTCTGTGATACAGAACATCAAATTCAAATGTAAAACCATTACCGCTTTTTAGTTCCTCCGCTTGTCGCATAATTGCTCTTTGGAGAGATTTTTAATTAGGTTAGATTTGAACGCTTCCTCAATGGCATCTCATGCTGAATTTTTCGCATGCACCGATTTCGAATCACTTTTTTATTTTCAAAAGTGTCAGCACGTTTGGAACTGCATTCCAACAAAAATTCGATTTCTTCCACATCAAAATTGTCAATTCTTTCACGATTTTTATCGGAATCCATTTACAAGAAAAACAACAGAATCAGAGAAGCAAATTTCACTCAAATGAATAACAAAAAAGACATTTTTTGTTTATGTTGTTTTTTTGACAAAGCTATTCTTGCCCAAAGGTTAAATTTTGAAGTTTAGCGCGGCTTAAGTTTTCTAACACCGTGTTAAAAAATTAATCCACGTTCGTGCATACTGCTTAAATTTAAGCCGTGTTAGCAATTTAACACGTGTTAACTAACAGCGCTCAAGTCCTTAACACGTGTTAAAGTTAGCGGCGTTCGTGCATACGGCCCTAACCTTCTATTTATTAATTTTTCAAGTTTCACGCTGCGAATATGAGAATGCAGAAAAAATATTTTAAGTGATTCGCAGGCTAGTGAAGTTGATTGGCTGATTCTTTTTGGACACATAATAAAATAAGAGTAGCAAGGTTTTTTGAAGGAAAACTTGAGTCACTTTAAAGTTTCTGACCACTAGGTAGTCAAGATTATACATCATCAGCAAGGAAATGTAAAGAAAGTTCGCCAAATGTTGATTAAACTTTTACGACCAGGGTTTTTTTGCACACAACAACCAAATTTCGGGCTGTGCAACCAAATTTTTTATGCCAAGTTGCACAGTGCAACTTGAGGCCTGACTGCTCTTATGATTAGGTTATAGGATTTTCTGTCCGGAGATGCATTTTTATGCGTTCTGAAGTGGAAAAAAGTAAAAATTTTGTCGTATGCCCAAATCCACGTGGCCAGCGCGTCAGAAAAATAGCGCTCGGTGAGGGGATCAAACCCTCGACCTTATGCATAGAAGGCGAACGCGCTATCCAACTGCGCTGAGCCACGTGGATAGTTCGGAAACTGGTTGTAGTGGTGGTGGTGAGTGTGGGGCATGCCGCGTATCGAATAGCCAGACGCACCACTACAACACCCCTCTCCCTTCGAGGAGGAAGGGCCCTGGACGGTTACCACTGTCGTATGCCCAAATCTACATGGTTGGCGCGTCAGAAAAATAACGCTCGGTGAGGGGATCGAACCCTCGACCTTCTGCATACAAGGGAGACGCGCTATCCAACTGCGCTAATTGAGCCACGTGGATGGTTCCGAAATTATGGTTGTAGTGGTGGTGAGTGCGGGGCATGTCGCGTAATGAATAGCTAGACGCACCACTACAACAATTTCTATTCACTTATAATTCTTTATATTTTTCTAGTGTGCGGTTAGTAAATGTCATTATAGTTAGTGCTTATAGATTCTAATTGTCAACATATTATGGATGAATATTTGATCCTGTATGGTTTTTTGACGAATTTGATGAAAACTAACATTTTCTCGGTATTTGCCCAAAATCTTTCTGTGATCTTCATAAAAATGTTGACTTGGCATTTTGAGTGTAAATCAATGCTAGAAATTCTTGCCGGTTGAAAGATTCAAGTTCTTAGTTGCTTGCCTAGTTTTTGAATTTTAGTTTGTCTGACTGAACATTGATTAACTCACTGAGAAATCAAACCTTCTGTCTGGGAAATAAACATGGAAAGATCCATTTTCCAACGTTCTAGAATATTGAAAATCATTGGAAACTCGACTTACAACATTTACTTGCATAAAGAGCGGAAATCATTCAGAAATTTTTTAAAAGGAAGGTTTTGCTCATTTTAGACATTTTCTTATTTAAAAGAACGAGTACGTGTTTTTTGCGATTCTGATTGTCTGATTTGATTTGATATTACAAGATTGTTCCGCAAATTCAGGGTTTAAACTTTGAGCAAACCTGAACTTTGGCTTTCTTTTCAGTTCACTTTGAAATTATCCGAAGACGGTTCGGGTCGCGGCGCCGCCTTAGTAGCCGCTGTCGCTTCACGAATCAAAAAAGAGAAAGCAAATTCGACGGACTCGGAATATATAGCTCAAAGTGTCGGCGCTCAATAATTAATTTTCCTCCTAACATGTATAACGTTTCGCAGTGGGAATACCCGGAATTGGCGGCTAATTATGCCCTTTCAACAAAGCCTAGTACGTTTATAAAAATTAATGTTCAATTGTTCCCATTTTTCGAACGCGTCCGTTTGATTTGTAAAAAAGCAATCGAATTTATTTGCAATTTTTTGGCTTACACGTACACGTATTTGCATTGGATTGTCGGGTCGATTATCTAAAATGGAAAAAACGAAGATCCTACGTCGTCGTTTTTCCGGCGATTTCGATTCGAATTAACACAACGTCGAGGATATCGAATCGTGGGGGAATTGTAAAATTGTAAGACAAATGGTTGCCATTTTTCCGACGGCATTTCGGTTTAGGCATTACGCCGAGCTTTTTGACAGATTTTCCAAGTATTGTTCAAACTGACGTGCAGTAAGAGACAGCTGAGGCAGAAAAATCGCATTGCTTTTTTTCAAAATCGAAATATTTCGAGAACCTGCAAATATTCTTTGAAATACTCGTCACTTGATTTGCACGCCTTTCATCAATTTGGATTATTTCTGTTAAATTTTGAATTTGTCCTTTTTGTATATGCAAAACGTTGAACATTTATCTATCTAGAAAGTTTATTTTTTATATCTTTTATATTTTTCTCTATCTCCCGATGAATGTAGTTTTTATACGTGTATATTGCAGCTTCGTAGATTTATGTTTTCGTCGCAAATCGGAACCATTGAGGATGCGCGTTATAAAATTTATTCTTTTTTTTGGTAGTCGTTTTATATACTCTTTCGGATTTTTCGCATTTTTGCATGCGCGGATTATTGTGTATGGAAACGAATAATTAACGGAATGTCTTTTGTCAACATTTTCTATGTAAATTTTGCGTTTTTACTTTTTTCTCGGTTTTTGTGTTTGTTTATGAAATACAAATAACACGTTTCATGAGTTTACTAGTTCATCAGACGAAAATAGTGGCAAAGCAATGCTTCATTCCAAGGCGCAGATCGGAACCTGAAATGAGGCGTGTTAGCGTGGAGGGTAAACTCGCAACAGTATCTGGAGCCCAAAAGAGCGATTTTCATGGGGACGATTATGAGCCAACAAATTTAATTAACACTGTTTATCCTAGTTTTGGCCGTACGCTCAGAAATTTTTCGAGAGTGCGTTTTTGCAATACAAAGGTATTTTTCGGGATATTTTCAGAAAAAAACTTCATGGTCATTTGAATCGTAGGTTTTGTTATACTGAATATTTCACAATCTAGATACGACTGTTTGAAATGTTGAATATTCGTGCATAAGCCGGACTCGTGTAAGCACCATCCTATTTTTCGGGTCGATTTTTGAGAATTCTCTTGTTTTCGTGTATAGGAACCACTAGGGAATGAGTATGAGTCTGATTTCTCTGGGTAAGAGCACAATTTTTAAGAAGTTAATGGTATTTTTAAAACAAATTCATCGATTCAGTTAGTTAAATTTTTTTCTCTCACATTTTCAGGGTTTTTAGCATTTTAGTAGATCTAATAGCGAAAAACTCATATACTAATAAATTTAAACTGGAAGCTTTAAACTTTAATTTAAACTGGGTGATGAACCTATCATAGTTGTCAAAATTTTATAAAATGCTAGTACAATTGATTTTTATAGCTTTGCCACATGTGTCTAGTATTGCTTATGCAAGTAAACTGCGATTTCGCTCGAACATATATGATGAAAAACGATTGTTTTCGTGTATAAGCATCGGTTAAATTTATTCTTCGTAGGATGGTGCTTCTGCACTAATTTTGTTTTCATGTATAAGCACCACCCCCATTTTTTCGACGATTTTTGGCGAAAAAGTAGTGCTTAACGTGTGTATTGTATTTACGGTACACAAATTGAGTGAATGATGGATCTAACGTTGTAGTAGCAGTGAGAAACCTGAAAGCACTTTCATATATAAGAATGATGTGAAAACAATACAACTTATCAGACACAATTTTCGAATTGGACGCCTTATTTCAAGTTTCAGATCGTATCAGAAGTATTCATTCAAAAAACTTCAAGACTTCCAAATTCGTAAAAATTCTTACCAGATATTTTTGTGTTTTTCAAATGTTTTTTAGCAAAAGCCTTGTGTGAAAATTAGGGAACTATAATCTGTTTTTCTTGAAATTCTTTTCCAAATGGTAAAACTGAGGAGTAAGATTTATTATTTTCATGCCTTTCTATTGAACCACGTCACTGAAAACTTGTGAGTCTACTGAACTAACCCTTTAACATCTTTTTGAGTGAAAAATTTTGTAATAAAAACTCTGTATGACGATTTTGACGACATTTCTAATTTTTGTGATTTTTCACTTTATAAGCATTTTGTAAAAAAGTAGACTATAAAAATAGTTTTCTTTTCGAAAAATGGGCCATTCACTTATGCCCTCAATGTAACAGTTTTGATCTTACTCATCTTACTCGTTTACTGTATCAAAAATTTTACCGAATTTTTTGTTCGTTGATACACTTCAGATACATTTCGCTCCTTTGAAAATCGGTCTTTTGGGTTTCGCTCTTTTGAGAATCGCTCTTATGAGTCTCTTTCGGGGCGACACCGAGAAAATGATGCGTAGACGTTACTTACTGTATGATTTCCTGACGGCATGGGTACTGTCATATCTTTGAACGGTAAATAAACGTGAGCAAAACTGATGCTATAAGGTATGCAAAAAACCGATAGCCAAAAAATTTCATTCGTTTTCGTATTGCCCGGCATCTTGAGTAGGATATCCTCGTTATCGTAGGCTTTGAGGAAGTTGCAGTCATAATCGCCACTAAAAATCAAGACCCGTCAGGACGGACGTTAGGAATTTATTTAAGGTTCAACTTTAATATGATTCAAAGCAAACTTTGTATAAAGCCCTATTTTTATAAAATTTCAAACAATAAGCACTGTTTCAAAAATAACTTGTTTACACAAAGCTTTGTAGGATTCTCTACTCAAAAGCGGTAAAGGTCAGTTCAGTAAGCTTAAAAATTCCCGGTCCTACGCGGCATATGGTTTGACGAGGTATGATAAAAATATCAAATATGACTTGCTTTCTTCTCTTAATATTTACAAGCAGAAAAACTGAAAATTTCCTCAATAACCTGGTCAAGTGATCGAAATTTCTCGAGCAGCACCCACGCATCTCTGTACAAATTGACGATATATTCGCATTACGTTTTTTCAATGATTTAGACTGTTTCCATACTCATGAAGGAATTCACAGTTTTTTTACAGAATAACATTTTCCACCAAGTAAAAAAAATTGAATCTACTATTTTTGGTTTTCGCTTTCTATATCATTTAAAAATAAATTGATATAGGACAAAAATAGACATTCTCTAGAGTAGGTTAAGCGGAAGCTATATTTTGACTTACGGTCCCCGGACTTATGGGGCCGGTGGCAATAAACGAGATAATCGTGAGCTCGAAATGATCGCAATTTGTGTGCAAAAAATTTCGCGATTATATCGAGCTCGGAATTATCCTGTTAATTGCAATTGGGCCCTGGAGTTCTGAAATAATAATAAAAAATCGACTTATGTGAAAATATTTGCTGAGCTAACACATCTGAATTTCTGAATACCTGGAAACGAAAAACTGACTAAAATTTGGTGTCGACGAATCTTTTCCACGGCTGCTTCCCTTCAAACTTTCAAGATTTTCTGTTTATCTACTAGGACTTAAATTTTTACAAGAAAAATTATATAGTTTAAAATTTGTGTAAATGTTGTTCGACGACGACGACAAAGCTTATTTTTGGATCGTATGCCATTAGGTCGACTGTCCATTAAGTCGACAATCCCAGTAAGTCGATCGTCCCAAGTCAAGCGTTCCAATTAGTCGGCTGTCCTAGTAGGTCGACTGTTCCAGAAGGTCGAATGCACGGCAATTCAGCATGTTTTTTCACATAAGCCTAAGCTTAAATCTAACCCTAAGCTTAAGCCTAAGCCTAAGCCTAAGCCTAAGCCTAAGTCTAACCCTAAGCTTAAGCCTAAGCCTAAGCCTAAGCCTAAGCCTAAGCCTAAGCCTAAGCCTAAGCCTAAATTCTGAAAGCAATCTAATCTCGCAAATTTGGATCGTTAAACTGTCGTGGAATATGGAATAGTTCGATTCTAATCGATTGTATCAGTATAGTCGACTTCGTGGGGCAGTCGACTCACTGGGACGGCCGACTTACTATGACAGACGACCTACTGGGAATTGATGTCTAAAAAATGATGCTTATATCATTGGTCGATCTACTGGGATGGTCGACTTACTGGGATGATATCGATTTTTGTCATTTTCCGATTTACAACCTCTTTACGTGGAACGGAGTTTCAACGAAAGCAGTTGAAAACACCCGGCTGCAATGATCGTGAAATTCCAAATTTTCATCTTCTACTCAAAAGTTAGAGTTTGCAAATACCTCAGCAGCGGCCGTATCCGACTGATATCTGAAACCTGTGAGCTTGATATTTGTGTTTCGAAATACAGTATCGAAATTTGATCATTTTTAACTGATTCATATCCCACAAGTTGAACTCATGTGAATTTTTCCTTAAACATCGTTGGTAGGTTTGTCGATGCCCTAATTTTAGGCTGACATTGACTGATTGTTACCAGTCCATTAAACTTTCATGATTAACATAATTTTCGTCATAAACATGTTACATATACATCATACATGCACATAGGGGACGTAGAATGGTAAACCCCCATACCCGATACCCTGGCCACCCCCCTGGCCAAAAAAAAGTCGTCAAACACCCCCCTAAACTTTTTCCAAGACAGCTTTTTGATGATTTTTGAGCATATTTTATATGGAATACAGGCTTAGAGAACTTTTTTTGTTTTTCTGCTCATCCAACCCCCCTACCCCCTGGAAGTCCATGGACTCTCCCCCCCCCCCCGCAAAATTCTTGCCGTTCATGTCTGGTATACATGCGTTCCTTACTCATTTCTCAAAATAGGCGCTATCTGACCGCCTACAGTTGGAAATATGCTTTTTCCGACCATGAACCAAGCGCCGGGCGCGTCCCCTTCGAAAGAAAATTTCCGAATCCGGATTGTTTTAGTGTCTAAAATTTCGACGGCTTCCGATCGTACGTCTTTTGTCGACAAATTGGGCTTGAAACCTTTCAAAACTAAAGTCGACGGGTAGAAAAATCGTTTTCCGTTAGGTAAGAAAATGGTGGCGATAGGTTTCTACGAGAAAATGTTGTTTTTTTTGTATGAAAAAATACGTTTACAGATTTTCAGTTCCTTTACTTTATTGTTGTGGTCGTAGATCGATAACCAACGAAATTGAGACAAGCTCTGATTTTCCGGCAAAGTTAATAGCACATCATTGCTAGTGTACCACGACAGACTTTTCCAAACCCTATGAAAAAAACACGATATTTTCTTTTTAAACAATTTTTTTAATTTTCGAACTCTGCCTTTGATGTTCCAATTTCAAATACGTGTCTTCAAACTCAGGATTTGGATTTCTATGAAAGGTTATTCCCGCTTCCACCTATCCCATGCTTATGTTTTTTTTGTTTTTATAGTTTAGGAATTGAATTATTATTTCCTACCTTTTGTATTCTTTTCAATTTTTACTACGTTTCTCTTCTTTTTCTATAATTTCAATTTTTATTGTTTATGCGGCAAGCTTTCGTCTATGAAATCAGCTTTTCGACTATCTTAAGAAGCCCTTCAAGTTCTAAACCCAAGAAATTAGATCTCAAATTCCTTGAAAAAAAAGAAAGAAAAAAGAGCAGAACGAGGCGATAAGGCATCACTACAAGAAATAATGTTCAAAATGAGACCTTTGAGGTATAAGTGTATTGTTCAAAAGAAGCAGAAGTCTAATTGGTTTCTCAATGGTACATGTTCTGAACAGGACCTATGTGAAAACCATCCCTGTGAAAGATGTTCGATTAAATTGTAAAGAATCTATGCTATTTTTATGCAGAGCATCTCTAGAAACTAACCTGCATGGATCACGAAAAATCTTTCCATATGTCAATTCAGGTGTCATAAAGAAATCAGGAGCTTATAAAAAAATTTTGTTAAAAGACAGTATAAGTTGAAATTGCGATCATACTGTAAATAAACTATATAAAAATTAAAATTTCAATATGAAAAAAATACGAAGCCAAAAAATTAAAAAATGGGAAAAAACAGGCCATCAAACGAGAAATCTTTGCAGCACTTCTTTTGAAAACTTGATAACAAAAGATTCAAAGGATTTCTGATTTGTCTATGGGAATATTACCACAGTGGGTCAACATACTAATAAATTATTCAAATTAGGCACTCTAGAATCCGCTAGATTCAATTTTTACAAAATTTCATGCTACATGTAACAAGACAAATAATTGCAGATGATCAAGGCCCAACTTCTAAACAAAATACAACCTTCCTCTATGTTCAATATGAAAGATTTGTGAATTTACAAATCTAAAGTTTTAATTTTTTGGGTATGGGACAAGTTTTATTCAACTCCCTATTACTTAAGTAGGTAATAAATATATTAACTATATTCTGTTTTTTATAAAATGCTTCCAAATAGAAAAGTGACACAAATCAGTACCGTCTACATAAAGTTCTGTTTGTAAAATTTTTCACTCAAAAAATTGCTAAAGCTTCGATCAGTAAGCTCCCAAATTTCCAGCCCTGTATGACATTTTGTTTATCAGAAAATCACGAAAATCCGAAATACTACTTGCTTTCCCCTTTCATTATTTGGAAGCATTTTAAGAAAAACAGACTATAATTTATTGTGTTTTGGGCACATGCTCACTTCAAAGGTGAAACCGTTGTGACTCTGGTCGATGCTGTAGTTGTTTTCTGAGTCATATTTTCGATCGAAATCGACACATTTTCGATCAGTTTCATATCAGTGATCGACAGCGTTTGATTTGCAACGAAATCAAAATTTTCCGAATAGTTGGCCGGTAATGTCAAACTCGAGTTTAAGTTTTGATCGCCGATCGAACTTTGGTTTCTAGTCTCGTTCGACGCGACGAAAATCAAAGTTTCCATTATTTGAACGGTATTTTCGTCATTTTTTTGACTATGTCCAGCCGTCGACATTTTTGTCGAATCGGAATCGAATTCCAAATTTGGTATATTACTGAAATTGCTGATCGATTTTGAGTCGGTGATATCGACGTTATTGAAAAACGTCAAATTAAACGGATCTTGCCATTCAGCGGATTTATCGTTTTCGAATTGAAAAATGTTCAGAAAATTTGTCGATAATTTTTCGGTTATCGTCTCGTTCGACATGTGCAAATTTTTCGCACCAGAACTGCGAATTCCATAGACCGTGATTTCTGGGGACGGATTCGATAATTTGACAAAAGGGCTTTCAATTGAAAGTTTTGGATCCTGTTTAAACCATGGACTGGTGGGTTCCGGTTTGACCAGCGGAGCTCTAGGTTCCGGTTCGGGGACAGTTTTTTGTGGTTTAGTTTCTAAAGGATTTAATTTCGAAGATTTCGGTTCTGGTATCGGAATTTCGGATGAAGACTTGTTTATGGGTTCGGGTTCAGGTTTTGGATTCGATAAGCCTGAAGCTTTACTTTTTGATTTTTTCGGATTGAAGATGCTCAAAACTTCTTCAGTTGTCGGCCTTTTGGCAAAAATCGTCTGAAAAAAAATAAGAAAGTCAACTAAAAATTCATTCCAAAAAAGTCTCCGGTCGCATCAAGTCTCTCGGAGCGAAAACAACCTATTGTAGTTTCTTGTGTTCAACTTCAATTTAATTTTCTGTGCTTGTTCTCTATATTTCGCACGCCATATTATCGTTGTTTTTTGTGCATGACATAGTAGAAATGATTTCCAATAGATAAAAATTAAACGGACCAATCATGGAGCCTATTTTTTAAACGATTTCGTCATATTGATAGTTTTCAAAGGATTTTCAACTCTGTTACTGAACAGTTCCACGTCGGAGAAAGTCTGATCCAAAAAATTGATTCATTTTCTGCTTAGATCCCTGCATGGTTTTGCGTCTGGGCTGAAAGTAAGATAAACTAAGGCTTTTATTCAAAATTTTATGATCTATGTATCTACAGCAACCAAGTTTATATCAACTCCGGACAAAAAGTGATCTCATACTTTTGCACTATTGTTTTTAAAGTATTATTTCATGAAAGGCTTGTCGATAAAAAATGACAAAAGTTAGCACTGTCGTCGAAAGCTTTTCAAAAAATGTTAAAGGTTTGTTAGTTGAGAAGACTTACAAATTTGGAGTTCAATGTGACATATGGTTTAGCAGAAAATCGCAAAATATGGAGTTTCGACTTTCTATTATTTTACAAGCATTTCAAAAGGAACAGACTCGAACAAAAGTTGTTTTGCTTATTTTGTGTTCAGCTTGCTGATGACAAATAATCCCAAAATCCGTAGAAAAATTAGCGGGTCACTATGACCTCGAAATCCAAAACCGAATACCCCTCTAATAACCACTCAAAATAGCGCAGAAGGTGGAGCTAACAAGGCCGCCTGATTTACAGTATATGTCAAATCAATTTTTTTCAGACAAATAGTGCAATATGCGTAGTAGAGGCAAAAAGACAAAAATTCAAGTTGGCATACTGCAAATTCTACCTGCGGTACATCCAGTTCAAATTGCTGAATCACTACTTCCGGCTCCAAATAAAGACCATTGTCGTTGGGCATCATGTCGTGGAATTCATCGCCAGTTTTGGTCGCAGGACCGAGCCAAAATGTGATATTCTCAGCATGCCAAAAAGCAGGTTGAAACGTGAAACTTTTCACCTTCAGGCGCTTTGGGTCCATCGCCCATACCGAACCGAAGCAGTTATAATTTTGATGAACTTTACCTCCAGGTTCGTCGGATTCCTTAATCAGACCGCAAAAAACCCCGTCATATTGACGCGCTATAAATGCAAATAGGGTGTCTTATAGAACATTTGTAGTTCTTTTGAGTGACAAATCTTACCCGACTCACGAGCAACCATTGAGACTAGGAAACTAAAAAGCACATAAATCATTCTTCCGTGACAGTATGAAAATGCGCATTTTGCTCCAAAACGAAGATTATACAACTTTTGCTAAATTTTTTGCTATGTGACCTAAATCTGACCCAAAAAGTATAGATATAGACATGCTACTCTACGCTAATGCATACTTTGGGGTCGGTGAACTAGATTTGAGTTCATTTTCATGTTGTAACTCCCCAAATTGTGGTGGTAATGGTTTTAACCCTTTTAGAGATTTACAGAAAAACAGTGAACTTATAAACACAAGGGAGATGTCAAAATCGCTGGAACAAAAAATTGAGGTAAACAGTAAAGCAGTCATGATGAAACAATATTTTTTGCAAGTTTCAAGAGTTGATTAAAAATTTTTCGCCATAATGTACTACAGAATAATATTTATTTATCGAGTGAATAAGCTTCAGTGACTGCAACTCTTTCTATTCCACAGTCCACATGCAAATGACGAATTCCTCCATCCCGCGTGTATCTCATGTCGGATGAGACAGATCCCCTTATAAACAACAGTTTCAGCAAATTTAATGTCACAGACTACTGATCTACACATCACCAAAACTCACTACTCCGAATCACGGTCCAAATGATCCATGAAGTTCATCATATGCCATTATTGTCATCAATCGATGTGGTCTGTGAAAAAATGTTTGTTGAAACCAGATTATACAAAAAATACTCTCACTATCGAAAATGAGTCGGCACAAAAAATATCACGTTTTGAACTTTCAATTTACGCACGTTGTTGAATTTTACATTCTGAGAGCTGCCGAGTTCACATCTACATTTCGCCGGCAGCTGTGAGGTCGGTTTTTCCGGTTTCTCTCGATCAAAAATTTAGGTAAGCTTACAGTAGGAATCCGCCTGATTTTAACTATATGAAGTCATTTGTTCTATGCAGATAGCTCGACGAAAAGCGAACAGGCTCGAAGTTGACGGAAAATGAGCCAGCAACGGGCCAAATCGAAGTCCAAGGAAAAGCGCCGACGAAGTAGGCGCGCAGGCCGACGGAGTTCGTCGAAGAAACACAAATCGAGGTCGTCGTCCCGTCGAAGATCTGGAAGTCGCTCATCTTCTAAGGTGAGATAGACACTTTTACGATCGAAACTTGTCTGAAAATTGATTATTGAATACTTATATACTTTTTAACTATCGAAATTTCGCCCTCTGCTACTTTCTGTGTATGCCTACTCGTACATTTCTCAATCCATTACTTGAACAAAAATTACCAATCATGATACATCTTTTTCCACGAAATTCTAGTTTCCGTAAAAAAAGAAAAAGTAAGGTCCCGGGGTGCTTATGCACTTTATGTCCTATGGAATTTTTTCTAAGTTTTTTACGCATAGGTCGTATGGTTTACACACCCTAGGCTTAGGCTTAGCCTTGAGCAGAGGCTTAGACCGCTTGCATACCTATGTGTAAGAAAAGTTACAAAAAATTCGATATGCCATAAAGAGCGTATAGGATCAGTCTCACAACGACCCATCACATCGATTATAAGACTGTGCCTAATCGCCTTAAGCTCAAGTTTCAGTTGGATCGGAATCATTATCGTGAACATCGTTCAGCTGTAAATGGATCCATTTCACATATCGTAAGATCGCCAATAACATATTCGGATTTTATATGACAATCCTTCATTTCAACTACAATTTTCATGTTTGTTTGGATAGAATGACTTCTGAAATTCAGGTTCCAGTCGATGGATTGTAACTGATGTCTCGTTTCCTTCTGGACCACAAACTTTTTTCAATCGGGACTCTTATGTTCTCGACTCTTTTTAGCATGGTTTCCGCGCTACCGACTACGATTCCAAAAGATTTGACATAATTTTTCTTGAGCTCTACGTCTATTGAAGCTTTTTCTCACCTTAATTATTCACTAACTTTTGTAATCCTGCGACTTCAGGCGACTAAAAAATCCCGAAAATATCCACCCTATCCGTGCATGGACTCGGTTCAACGAAATTTGCGCGATTTATACAGAGCCCAAAATCGACAACCCGTAACATTAGTGGCTTTGACCAATCGTATGAAGACCATTTGCGGTGAATGGAGGTCTAGTCAAAATGATGCCGAGAAATTAATTCGAGAGGTAAATTATCAGTAGAGAAAATTTTTTCGTCTTGAGGATAATATTCGATCCAAAAAAGCTCACGTTCAGTATATCAATCTAGACTTCAAAAGAATATCTAGTTTTCGTTCGATTAACGTGTTGTTGCATGTCACAAATCACAGTAACTCTTATATTTCATTCGTTGTATCTTCAATACAGTAGAATTTGTACTCCCAGTTCCTAGAAGAATGTGAATTGGAAAACATGAGCCGTCAAGTGGGACCAGATTCGTGGGTGCCGAGGCAT
Organism: Romanomermis culicivorax; assembly: GCA_963922205.1. NCBI lineage: Eukaryota > Metazoa > Nematoda > Enoplea > Mermithida > Mermithidae > Romanomermis > Romanomermis culicivorax. The sequence continues at coordinate 252,127 of CAWUHX010000045.1, forward strand.
CGATCGACGACTACTCGAAAACGCGGGTCGAAATCAGCCGATCGTAACAAAAAACGATCGAGATCCAGAAGAACGAAACGCAGAAAGAAAGAAGGGGCACCGGCCGCCGGAGGTAAAGTCTTCGGAAAAAGAGTTTCCTCATTCATCAAGAACTAACCATGGAAATATAAGTCTCCGTCAATTGAAACCCGCAAAAGTTTATGAGCTGTGATCAAATACCGAATTTTTGACAGAAAAATAGCGTCCATAAATAACGTCTGCGAGTTCACTCGACTTTTTAGCATTGACCCATCTAATGCTCTTGATACTCGAAAAACATTTTTAAAAAAATCTTGCTCTAATTCAAATTACGCTGATCCAGTCGGTTTCTAGATAATCCCTTATGGCTAGAAAAATGTTTTTGATAGAATTTTTATTATTCTTTTCAAATATTCTAATTTCTCCATTGATCGAATCGTACGAAATTCTTATCGTAACCAAGACTGAAACCTATAACTATAGAAAAGTCCGGCTCAAAAGCTGATCCAGATATACGAACGAATTTTTTTTATTACGTATATGATGGTCTAGAAATCCTGCACTTTCTAGATATACAGGTACCTATTCAAGCTGAGGCCGCTCCCGTATACGTACCACAACAGCAAGTTGAGTCGCAGTCGCAAGTTCAACAAGTAGCCGCAACCGCAGAAGTGCAACCCGTGCAGAGTCGGAGGAGCCGCAAATCGAGGTATAGGATTTTTTAGTATGTACCACAATTCGAATTCGGTTTCTTAAGGCGAGATCGCAGCCGCACCTACGGCAAACCTAGCCACCACAAAAAACGGTTGTCCCGCTCCCGATGCTGCCGAAAGTGCGGCGAGGAGGTTTCGGACGTGGACGCCGAGGGTTTGAACACTTTCAGCTCCCGGCAATTGACAAGGCTGGTCAAAGATTTGTTGGCCAAAGACGAAGTGAATTTCAATTGCAAACATTGCCTGTGCGACAAGTGTTTAGGTAAGGATATTTCATTTTTGATTGAGTAATCATCGATATGAAATTTTTGTGAAAAAATTGTGTATTATTAGGTTAGATTACTATAATTTCTTTTTCTTCAAATGCTTGTAAATAAAAAAGTGGAAAGCAAGCACTATTTTGTATTTTTACGATTTTCTGCCAAATTTATTTAACATAACATTGAAAATTTGCGGTCATACGCAAATAACTTTTAACAATTTTTTCAGTGGAAAATTTTGTAATTATTATAGATCAATCTTCAAACTCTAGCTGGAAGAACACTTATTGAGTCAGTTTGCCTTTTCACAGACAGAATCTATGGCACTTTCATTTTCATTTTTAGAAAATATTGTTACTCATTGTCGGAGCAAAATTTTGTATCAGCAAGAAAATTTTTTTTCGTCTTTTGGTCGACGTTGTCATTTTTACCCTAAAATTATGACATCATTGATCGATACCAGATTCCCTTTCATGTGCAGAAATGTCTTCTGATATAATATGTTCTTACGACGTCACCAGGTGTAAATTCATCAAATCATGCATATTGTAGTGCACTCCATATCAATATGTGTAATGTTATGCCGATCAGTTGGCTAAACTTTGTTTATCATGATATGTATAATTTGCGTAAATTTGGTTTATGAAACTTCATCACGCACAATGTAGCTCACTAATTACCTTTTCTCTATCTGTAGGAATCCAAACTGGCCGGAATTTGAAATGTCGCCGAGGCAATAGTCGAAGTCGATGCAGCAGCAGCAGCAGTGCCGCTACCACACCCAACAGTTGTTCGTCGTCGCAGTGCGATTCAAATATGCGAGTGATTTCCAAATTTTTGCTAGAACATCAGGGCGCGGCCGTTCAACCGGCGCCGGGTCCGATCCAAGCTAATGATCAATCGTCGACGGCCACGGCTTCGGCCGTTGTTCAAGATGGGAACGTTTCAGCCCGGCCTTGAAGCGCCAACATTGGCGAGAAAAATTTGCATAAATTTGTATTTCCTTGTTTCGCGATTACTAATTTTCTTACTTGTTATTAATTGGTTATTCTGTTTTCTTCAAATAAATTTCAGCCAAATGCTACATGTTGTACCGAGAATTGATTCTTCCTCCATTCAAAAACGAGGTCCGCTTGTCCCATTCTTCCAGAAACGATAAAAAACTCTTTAATCTTTTGTCACATCATAATACGACGTAAAAGGACTGTATGTCAGTGAAGAATCATGAAGTCCTCCTCAATGTCGATTCTTCAAATCTTTATTCTGTTGTGGGTTGGTCACTTCCGCAACCAATATCAACTATAACGCTGATTTTTTCAAAGGTTTAAATTCACCATACTACTTTAAGCGTTGAGTGATCGCAACTACTATGATCGGACATACTGTAGGACATAAAAAATAGCAGTTGGTAAGGTATGAGCTAATATTAGGCCAATCTATGCCGCTTGGAACGGAGCAGCGTAGTTGACAAAGATGTCGTGGTTCGTAATGGTCACCTCATGCACACGACGAAAGCAGTAGCGGATATGTTAGCTCATACAACTGGATACAGTAGCTCGTAATAGGCGTTAGGGCAGGTAAGTCATGTCTGAGGCTTTCTACTTTAGAATCGTTTCAACAGTATGAGGAGCTACAATGTCTCAGATACTCCTGAATCCCTCAATAAACCGTTGGACTTAACGAATTAACTGTGGATTCAATATGAGGATTACCACACAATATAACATTCCGTTTAATGACTGTGATCATGGAAGGCATGGGATAAGCGTGAACTTGGATATGATAGTTTGTAATGGTCAAACACAATTCACCATAAGAATTTTCGATGGTCTTAACATGTGATCAAGCATGAACATGGATATTTTTGTCGATACACCCAATTATGCGCCGTATTTATATCACGTATAAGAAAAAATCTGTTTATCAAGTGAGTTGACTATGGTGAAGTAAACAGTGAATGGAGTACATGGGCTAGCTACGTGAAGTTTGTTAACCATAGTTCCTCAGCGCTAAAACTACATTTAGCACTTTTTTAGTAGAAATGAATCTTAATTGGAGAATAATTAGTGAAATGTTAGCCATGTCAATGCAATACATGATCTGGTTTGAATGTGAATTCTAAATGTCTGAATGAAAATGATCTTCCAGGTCTAATTGAATGTGAATTTTGAATCTCTAAATGAAATGATCTTCCAGATCTGATTGAATGTGAATTCTGAATCGATGAAAACAATCTGTTTGTCTAATGAATGATTACAAATAACGTTCGCTATTTTCAGATTTTGTTTTGTACTAAATTTTTAGATCATATTTGGATTAACTCCTGGAAAAAAGTTCTAAGTGATAAATTCTGTTGTAAAAGGTTTCCCGCACATGGTCGCAGAAATGATACTCATGTTTATCTTTACAGGCGTTTTATAAAAATCAGACTAACTACATTCGATGTATTTCTCCGTATGTATTGTGAGTGTGCGACAAATCCACAAGATCCAAATCATGTTTTAATCGTGATTGTTACTCAACACGAAAGTTACGATGCATTACAAAAGTTAAGAGATAAAATCGTTCAAGAGTTTTGGGAAGAAAATCACATAGTTATGTAAAAATAAGGTACGACCAGCTTAGAATCAATGTGATATGTGCGAAAATTTTCAAATTAATTCTTCTCATTATTCAAACACTAGACGCTGTAAGGAAAGAATGAACTACATCGAAGTACGAATTTGTACACGAAAAAAGTATAATATATAATCATGCATTTTTGGAAAAGTTCAATTTCTGACATCGAGGAATATTGAGCAGAATGAAGCTACAGTAAGAAGACCAGGGTGGGATTTGCATATTTGTTGCATTGTTGTTTTTGTATGAAGATCATGAGCGACCAGTTCAAGTTCAATTCTGTGCAAACATTGAGACTTTTAGACTAAATAAATTGCGTATAGAAACGGATAAACTCAGTTTTCATTATTGTCCTTGACGAACCATGTCCAAATTCATCAAGCGATGAATCACAAGATGATCCAAAAAGACTGCTACGAGAACGGATTTGACGTCCTGTTTCTTTTCATTTGATAACAAAATCTAGTACCACAAAAGTCAGTTGACGGCATAGGCAAAACAAATGCATTTTGTGAATTTCACCTATTGTTTCGACAATCCAAAAATTAACATGCAGATCTAATAGGAAGTGACTTATTTCTAGCTATCTGCCTCTATCCGATGGAAGAACTACTGAAAATGTCAGAAAACCACAGTTTTCATTAAGAACAAACTTCATACCTCTGTGATCAAAATAATTAGTTGTGGCACTGCTTATTCGTTCAATTCTCATCGGTATTTTGCATTGTTTACATGAAAATAGCTCGATACTTTCAAGATACGACACAAAAAGTGCAGCATATTGCTGTAAAGTTAACACAGGTTCAGGTGCATGAAATTTCTCTTTGCGCTATACTATAGTTTGCAAAATATGAAACCTAATCATATTGTAAAAATTTTGCCGCAAAAAAATTTCTGGTTCGAAAATTATGCATTATTATAGTCAAATTCTTCACGCTGTGAATTTTGTGAGAAAAGCAAGTCAAAAGCCATGTATATTTTTGAATTTCTACAAACGTACAAGAATGAAATTTTTTTACCGGTTCAAATTATATGATCGCGATCAAGGCTAACTCGTCTTCGTGAATAGGGCTTTGACCAAGATGCTAAAGTCGACTTGAAAAAGTTAAGACACGATTTTTGGCAGAATCGAGGATCGTCGCGACAACTCAAAAGTTATATATGTCTGACGATTTGATATATTGTATAGTTCGATTCGTTAAAAAATCATAGTGACATTCATTTCGTCTGAAAATCAAAATTGAGCGCTGCAAGGTGGCGAAACATTTGATTATTTTCATCAAGGGTCAATGTATAAATGTGTGAACGTTTAAATGGTGTAGGTTCGGGTGCCCAAATCTTTGATTATGTTCAGCAAGGGTGAATGTATAAACGGTATACGTACACGCAAAAGTATAATCGCTGGTCAGAAGTTGCTGGCCACCCAACAGATGTGGAGACTCAAAATTTTAAAGCAGATAAGTGAAAAATGAGCTGCATTTCAAACCATAAAACATCGATATTATGGGTAAGAACAACATTTTCATCATCAAAAAAAAGCCAGTCAATTTAGTGTAACGTATTTTAATCTTGCTATCTTCTGTTTTGACTTTTTGGCAGTAAATATGTCGAACATGAAAATCTTTGAGTAAAACTACTGGAAATCCAAGGTTTGGGCACTCTGCAGCCATCAATTTTGATTTTTAGACCAAATGAATGTCACTACGATTTTTTATATCAAATTCTGAGCGATATTTAATTTGTAGTAGTCTGTTTTTCATGCAAGAATTGAAGTTGGAAAGCGAGCACTGTATTCAATAATTCTGTAGCTTTCTGTAAATCGCAAGTCAAATGGAAGTGCAAGTTTGGGAGCTAGCTCAACTGACCTATTGAGTAAAGAAGTTATGCAGTTAGTTTATTTTTAGTATTTATTCAATTTGCAAGCGTTTTATGGGAAATAGACTACAAATGTCTACTTTGTGGTTCAGAGAGTAATAAGTACAACAGTTTGATTCCAAAAAGTGGTTACCTAGTGAAGTCATATCGTTATAATATACCTCAGTCGGTTTTTCGAAAAACCTGTTTACTGTAGCTTTTCTCTGAGTTTCAAAAGAAACAATCTCTAAACGTATTCTACTTCACCCGGATGATAACGCTTATACAGCGATCGCCTATTTTCAATGAATTTTTGCAAATCGCCCGATTTCAAAGTCACGTCGATCGACGACGACGACAACGAGGATTGGTCGTTATTTCTATTGTTGATTTTTATCGGCTGATCATTTGCCGATACTGCCGGCGGTGGCGGCGGGTCAACCACGATTAATTTTACCGTATCGACCGCAGGCTTGAAGGGTAAAGGCGGCGGTTGTTCGTCGTCGGTGCCTGTGGTCGTCGAGGCGTCGCTCGGCCTTTTAACCGTCAAAAAGTCGCAATGACCCGGGTCGAAAACGCCCAATTGGACGGGTATGGAGACTGAGGCGCGGCCTAGACGACCGTTCGACGTGCACGTAGGCCTCAGGAAGCTGAAACGATGAAAAAAGTAGATTCACACTCGAAAAGAACTACAAGCATATATCGGCGCGGAGGCTTGACCAAACCTAACTGACTTTTAGACGTGAAAAAACTTTTTTTTTCTAAAATGCAACATTATGGGTGCTAATCTTTAATCCTTTTTAAGGTCTATTCAAAAACATAATTTGCCTGAATTTTCAACAGAGTTATGATTGACTGAAGTTTGGCTTGACCTCTCAAGATTTCCCTTCTCATCCATGTATGGCTCCAAGTGGAGAACACACCAATGGAAAAACTTTTCTTCTTTTTTAATGAGAAGTATACGTAAACCATGTTTCCTTTCGTAAAATTTACGTGCGGAGCTACAGTAAACTTATTAATACAATCTGCTTTCCACATTTTATTAGCAATAAAGCTGTTTTCCGCCTCCGTGCAGGATTTTTTAGTCACTTTAAAGGTCAGAAAACATAAAAATATGGAAATGGCTACTAAAACTTTAAGTCTAGGAGCCATTTGGCTCCTAAAAATTTTGATTTATATATTGATATGTTAATGAATTATCGTTATTTTCATTCAGTTTTAGACTTAAAGTATTCCTCAGACTCTAAAATCAGGAAACACCAAAAAATTTTTCGGCGCTTCGCGCCAGATTTCATTTTCTAATTCCTCGAATTAGTCTATCCACTGTTTTTCCAAAAATCCTACCCTTTGGGGAAAAAATTTAAAAAAGGAAAATGTGGGGGTTCGAAAAGAAAAATATGAATTTCGGTGCATTTTAGAAGTCAAAATCTCGATTTTTTCAACTTTTTCGTAATTATAATTTTGAACATGAAGCCGAGTTTGAATTTATAAGCATCATGGAAGTTTCAGATATTTCAAGCTTAACTTGAAGTTATTCAAACTTATGAGTATATATTTTTTTAATTTGTAAAATGATGGCGATATGTTTCTGAATAGAAAATTTAAACTTTATGTTTGTTGAATGATCTATCCTTTAAACTGATTTTCTACCATTTTAGAATGTCTGAGCCTAGAAATTATAGGAGTCATAAGAACAGAAGCTGCATTTTTCAGTACCGGGCGTGAAGTCAAGTGGTGTAATTTGGAAAATAATCTGTGCAAAAATACACAAAAAATCGTGGTTTTCCTGCAAGTAAAAGAATTTTCTTCGCACAATATTTTTTTGACCGATATGTGTACAGGTACCAAGAGGCTTGTACAGAAAAAACACTGGTTGGAATTTAAGTTTTGAACAGTCATTTTTTAACACGCTGATTAAATATCCATATAATTTAATTCATCCAGCAGTGCGTTACAAGCCTATACTTCGATATTCTTCAATTACAGATTTTTGGTTCTTAAAATTAAATGTTCCTAAAAATGCAGGCTCAGGAGCCATTCGGCTCGAGATAGCTCGTGATTTTCAGACTATACTTACGAATTCGACGTCGAAAAGTCGTCGTTCGAGCGCCTACAAAAGCTACAGTAGTAAAAAGATGACGTCGTTGCATTTACACCTCGCGACGAATTGTCGTCGTCGTCGCCGCCGTCGGGTGTCTTATTAGACGATCGGCGACTGCCACCCGAGCACGCCGGACAATAAAGACTCCCCGTCGAATGAGCGTTGCGCAATTTTGGCGTTTTGACGTCGAACGACGTCGAATCATTACGTTGGACTTGATCGTCTCGCTGTTGACGGCAAGAATTTTTTTTCTGCAACATCGCTGTCGCCGACGTCGCATCGCCGCCAACCGGCGATGTCGTTTCGCTGCGCGTCTTTTCGGACAATTTTTCGTCGTTTACACCGTTCGTCGAATGATTTCCGTTGGCCGTTCGCGATTCGCTTCTTGACGAATCTTTAAGAAAATGTTGTTTGCTAAATCTTGCGAGATATTGACCAATTCCAGGTTTAAAAATCGAAATCGAGTTTCAAAAAAAAGATTAAGTCAAAAAGAGTTAAAGCTGCAAAAACTAGAGGCTATTTCTATCTAAAAGATCTCGTCCAGAAATTTGTATTATCCGGAAATGTTGAGAAGACACTAATCTATAATTATGTAAATTACTGCAAGATCGAGGAACAAAAAATATTCGAGATATCTTACTGAATGTCGAACTATTTGATGAATAGTAAACAACTTGTCTTAAGAGTAAATCAACTGTTTTCAATATACTTAACCTACAATAATTTCCATTATGTCTTTTTTATACACGATCTAGGAATTTGAACAAGTAAAACCAAGTCGTCGTAGATGATCTGATTATTGTTTATTCAAAACTAAACTTTTCCATATCTTGAATGTCTTCGAAATGAACTGGTTCTAACGGAATGTATCCCCTGAATTTTTAACAGAAATTAAACTTTGTAATGTGATGAGTAATATTGACCACTCGGATCTCTCGTGGTTACTGTAACACAACATTTTTAAGTGAGTCATTTTCTGATTGTCATTCAAAGATACCAAGTTTCGAATTTTATTTTCGATATACATAGAAAAATTCTGAATTGAGATCGAAAATTCCATGTCATATTATAGTTTGTTTTTATTTCATATTCATGAACCTAATCTTTTTAATTAAAGTTGGGTACATGTGTTCTTGGCGAGTGGATGCTTTTTCAAGTTACCATGCCCACTCCTGGACGTGAATTTGAGTACATTTGTGGCTATTGAGCCAGAAAAATTTGTATGCAATAAATTGAGGTGAGATGACTCAAGGTGATCCAGTGTGACAAAGCAACCATTCCCACGAACATTACACACGTACCAAAAAACGGAATGGTTGCCTAAGTTTAGAATAGTATCAACATAGACGGTTGTAGCCCAGGAACTTCTGAAATCCCTGATGCTCCTAGTCTAAAATAATTGGCAATCACAAGCCTCAAACAATAAAAATTTCTGTATATTCATAATTCTCGTCTGTTGCGACAAGAAGAGTAAGCAGAACATAGGATTTTCTCGACCTAATGAGCTGAAATACTTGTGGTGAAGCATCAATAGAGTTAAGCAACAAGTATAAACTAGACTCCGAGCTTCATTGCTTTCTTCATCATTCTCACAGCTTCTCAGCTGAAATTTTTTCTGCATAACTTTTCCTTTTTTGATCTATAGGATTTGGGCCGAACAGGAGTCAGCAGAACCCGAAAAGAATTTTGAAGATCTTACAATGGAAATCGAAACTTTTCATTGAACTGATCATTCAATACCGTGGTTGAGACCTAGTTTTGCTCACTCACTTGGCTCCGGGCCAACATAGACGTATGACGGGGGTGGTCTACCCAAACATGGCGCCGATGTGGTCACTCGACTCGAAAACCGATCGATTTTGTCGCTAGGCATCTGGAAAAGGTAGTTTCACAAATCGAAGTCCCACGATTGTGCCTCGTTACACTGACTGTCATTTTACCCCGATCATCTCGTTATCCCAACTGTCCCTTTATTCTCAGTGAGCGTTGGTCTTAAAAATGTAAATAAACTGTAATCATTTTTTATATTTCCCTATGGTAACCTTCCTATGATAGCAAATCAAAATCTTGTTAGATCATCTTGCATGATTACAGTGCAGCTACGTCTATTCTGCGATATGGCAGATGCAGTGACAAGATAAAATGTAGGTTAATTTTGGTGAAAAACATTTACGGGATATTTGACTTTATACAGCAGAAAAAGTATGAATTCCTTCATGACAAAAAAGGGGCCGAAATCAAATAACTTATCACCAATAATTTTTTGATTCGAGTAGAATATTTACCGACACCTAGGTGCATTCAGCCAGGTTACTGAAGAAAATTATCAGTCGGTCTTTTTGTCGCTGATGAGGTAGAATGTTTTTCTCATTGATTACAGTAATAAGCTCACTGTTACTTTCCTCGCTTCGTTGCATCTGTCATTCCACAATAGATGAACCCTAGCTCATGGTTCAATAATGGACTGTTATGAATGCTGGAATTGCACTAAGCTCGGAGCTGAAAAAAGTCGCACAAAGGTTGAAAATAATCGAGTGGTATACAATCCTGAACCTGAACATCCGCAGAACAAGGATCGCTGCGGCTATCGACACGCTAGCTTCAACACAACACGGACGAGTTCAATTAATAAAACGGCTTCATGTCAATTCCGGTATTTAGATAGCATTTATGTCATGCATTCGATCATTCGTTTACGAAAGCAAAAACTCAAATTTCTACGCAAGAACTAGCATCGCTTTTTGCTGTCAAATACTGTCTGTAATTCCTTCTCTAACTTCAAAACTTGCTTTTTGTGTTGCACTTTTGATCTGAACCGCATGGTCAGGATATCGGGAAGCCTTCTTAAAAATACACTGTCTGAAAAGTTCCCATTCGTCGGGCTAACGGGACGGTCGAGATAAGAGCACAGCCGGGATGAGGAGACAACCAATCTCACATACACGCAAAAAATGCGAATCAACTATAAAAGACTCACAAGGTAAAAAGTGTAGTCCTTTTCGTTGTAGAAGATTTCGACGAAATTTGCATATTCAGAATAGATAGTTTTTGGACCAGCGGCGGCGATCACTTTTCCCGCAATTTCGGATATGTTGCGAATACTTTCGCCCCATTTTACCATAAAGTCGTATTCTTTGGCGTCTGGAATATATTTTCAGAATTATTTTTCAGCGTATTATCGTCAGCAGATAAGATTTTCAACCGCACATCTCGGTTCGGTCACACAGCCCTTAAAAATCTACTTCTAAAAGATCTTTTCGTATCTATTCGTTGGTGCCCAATTTGACACGTTGAAAATAAAATTCTTGAATTCTTAAAACAGGTTGCTCCCAACTTCAGGCTTCGTTGAAAGAATAGCTGTAATGCTCTTGAAACATCAAGGCAGACTTTTCTTACAAATTTTTACTGCAATATCATCGATATTTTCTCCTTTTCATGAATAACTTCTTCGGAAATCGATAGCTTTTCCATGGTTTACAGAAAGTGCTTATAAGACAAAGCATTAGGCGTTCAGCTCAGGTAGAAAAATGTATCCAAAAGTCTTTTTCGAATTGAATCTTATCAATAGATATAGTGTGTTTTTCTTAAAATGCTTCTAAATTATTAAAGTTGACAGTAAGTACTGTTTGATGTTTTTGCGATTTCTGGCTAAACCATCAGTCACATAAGACATAAAATTCGCAGATTTACTCAACTGACTTTTAAAAAATTTTTGAATTTTTGAATGAAAAATCTAACAGTAAAAATTTAACGTAAACAATTTCGACGACAGTAATGATTTTTGTCATTTTTGAAATATAGAAGCATTTTATAAAAAAACTATAGATGATTCGTTTTTATGAGACATCCTCTACATTCGTTAACTTGATATGTTCACTTTACAACTATAGAATCCTGAATGAGAGAAATCGATATTTTACGCAATACAGCTCAACTGTATATTCAATAAATCTCGGGAAATACGTCAGAGTAGAAGAAAAAATCGCTCACCGACAGGTATTCTATCGTCCAACGTAAAAATGATCTTATTGTCGGCTTGTTCGGTAGTCAAACGCTCGGCCGTCGACTCGTAGCTTTGGCCACCGGCGCTGTGGCCACGGGCGCATATGCAAAACAGGCTATTACGCAGGACACCCGAACTGGTCTCGTTGATAATCATGGTCAATATTTGCTTTATCGTTTGAACTATTGGTCTATTGGAAGGCACTTGAACGGCATGGTATCTAAAAAAGCTGGCTAATTGGGGTTAAGAGCAAAAGTTTTTCTGTTTCTTTTTTTAACAGGAAGCTTTTTTTCGGTGGAAGTAAGTGAAATCACTCATGTTAGTAATAGTAAGCAATATTACACTATTTGTTTTTGTCAGTGAACTTTATTTACTCCAAAATGTGCATGAAAATGCACAACTATCAATATTCTCCAAGAATATTGGTGTGAATAAGGCCCACAAAGATGGTCCGATTCACAAATTTCAAATGATATATGTCGTTTAAAATGGCAAACTTAAAATAATATTTGCTTTCTATTTTTATGACCCACGTTTCGAAAATCAGACGAAAAAATTTTCGAAAATCAGAAAATTAAAATTGAATGCTAACACATAAAACATATTTTGATTTTTGAAACAATGAGAAAAAACGTCAAATGCTGTCTCTGAGCATTTGACGGTTTTGACTGTTGACAAACCGTATTCATAAGTACGCCAATTTTATAGTCTGTTTTCTTGACATGTTTCGAAATAATAAAACTGAAAAGCAATTACTATTCTACTATTTCATATTTTTCCGATTTGCTGATAAATCATAAGTCACTCTGCACTGTTCCGAGTCAAAAATTACACAGTAAAAGCTTTGTGTAGATTATTTCAAAGACAGTCATAAATTTTGTAATTTTGAAATTCGCAAGAATTAAAAAACAGACTGCAATTTTCAATTCGAATCTTCAAAAACAATAACCCAGCCAGTTATTGTTTTTGAAGATTCGAATTGAAAAATCTTCCAATCTTTTCGGCCTGGTCAAAAAATCGACGACAACATTCTAATGACTTTTTAATCTCGCCATCTTACCTTAATCTATTATCGAAATTATCTCCGCAATTAAATTTCCAGGCAAGTATGAATGACACTTTGCGACGGAACACGACCGTCTGATTCTTCAACGGATCTTGTACGTCGGGTCTCAATTGAATGATCTACGAAAAGAAATGCGTGGTTTATTTTACATGAATAAAGTGGTCCGAAGAATTGCCTTACAGCAACCAGAATACAATTAATAACACTCAATTTTGAAAAATATTTTAGAATGCTAAAGTTGCATTCTTCGGCAAAGGAAATTTTCATGATTTTTGGATTTGCAGGTACAGCGAAATAAACCCACTGGTTTATATTAAATTTGCACTATTTGTCATACATGCTCGAAGTTCGTATGTAAACGATTCCGATACTTCAAGTCAATTTTTTGATCACTTACGCAGCTGCCGAAGTAGTAAATGTCAGAAAAAACGTAAAAATGATAGATGAGCTGATATAAAACTTTATCAGCCGGTTCTGGAAAAAACTTCTCATCGAATTTAGCCTGAATTTAGCCCATTATCTCAGTGATACTTTAATGAGTGCTTGCCACATTACTGATTATTCGAGAAATTTTATGGTATTACCCTCGACATAACTCTATTACTTAGGCAGGATACTCCAAAATAATGACCCACCAAAGGTTAACTGAACTTTTCCGTAGCGAACATAACTGCAGTAACATTTTCGAGACAATTTCTGAGGAGTTCGACCTTGGCTATGATAAGTTAAGAATAAATCATACCTGAAAATCAAGTGTGTTGTGTAGTTTTGCATGCTGAGTATCGTTCAAGAATTTATTTTGCTTGAAAGTCATAATTCGCGTAGCTACGGTATACTAAACTTTGAAATTTTCTACTTTTTTAAGCATTTTATGTTATGTAGACGCGATTCAAAATATCAGAGAAGACATAATCATATAATAAAACATTCATTGTATGCAAAAACAATTCTCCATTGCTATGAAACAAATTGTCTGATCTCGAACTTAACACCTTTAAGGTGTAAAGCAGTAAAAGTCATTTGGAGCTCTTCGCGGGCATCTCCCCATAAGATGCCCCACAATTTTTTTCTTCATTTCTGTAGGCACTCAAGTTCAACATAATGTTTTAAAATTTCAGTTCGATTTCCGTGCCGTTCTTGGAGCTGTTAAGATTTGCGCACACTGCACTGTCATCATAGGTGGCGCGATAGCGTCAACCTATAATATACTTGGCCCCCAAATTTCATGTCCTCCTCAACCTAGAGCCAAAACGGTCAGAGCTAGAACCTTCGGGTTTTCTTCATAATTTCGGGCATAAGGGTAAACTATGGGGTACCTTGAGTCATTTCGCCTCTATCTGCAAGTGGTGCTCGGTGGGGCCCCAAAAACATGCATAAAACGCACTTTTTGAGGGTCCCCAGTCCCACCATGCCCCACAATGGGTGTGACATATCCAAGCTTCATACTTGGGCCTAAGCATCTTGGGGGCGCAATCTCAAATGCGATTCTTTATTTTTTGTAATTATGGCTCCAATTCAATTATATGGTGGTCCAAAGTCCCGGGAAACGCGAAATTCCCCAAGTTTGTTATATAATACATTCGGCTTCAAAAAAATAATTTTTTGCGGCATAATGCACTACTAGTTTTTTGCAGTTTCAATTGAACCGGTAGCCTTATTGGAATTTTTGGGCAGTAAGGGTTTTCGACCATTGGGAATTCGATGGACGTGGTCACTCTACACAAAAAATGATTCCGAGTGTAAAGAAGCGTGTTTTCGTGATTTTTCAGCAGAAGGAGTTTTCGACCGCGGGGAATTCAATAGATGCGGTCACTTTACACAAAAAACTATCTCGGATGTAAACAAGCGTATTTTCGTGATTTTTTTGGCAAAGTGTTTTTGAAAACGGGGAATTTGATGAATGCGATCACTTTACAGAAAAAATTATTCCCGGTGTAAACAAGCGTATTTTCGTGACTTTTTTGTGGAAGGGATTTTCGGCTGCGGGAAATCAATGGATGCGTCACTTTAAGCCCGGTTCATACTTCTGCTGGTCGCTCGGCGAGCATGCTCGGATCTGTGCTCGGAAATGTTTTTTTTATATTTTTTAGCATACTTTTTCAGGAGGTGAAGGCTAAAAATTATGCGGGGCTGATTAATGCAAGGATTGCCATAGAAAACAGGATATTATATAGTCTATTTTCCTAAAATGCTTCTAAATAATGAAAGTGGAAAGCAAGTAGTATTTCAGATTTTCACGATTTTCTGATAAACAAAATATCGTATAGGAGTAGAAATTTGTGAGCATACTGACCTAGCCGTTAACAATTTTTCGAGTGAAAAATTTTACAATAGGATTTCTATGTAAACGATTCTGACAACAATACTGATTTGTGTCACTTTTCTATTTGGAAGCATTTTACAAAAAACAGACTATAGATTATAGCTCGCCCAAAAAACCATCGGCCGATATTTAAAAAAGTCAATTACCAGCCAATGCCAATACATCGATCATTCCCTACCTTCTTTGGAAAACTATTGGGAAAATTTTATTTTTGAAATGTGTATATTAATGACTAAATTAATCTCATGTAGAGTAAAATTTCATCTGTTTTTTCTTCCAACAGTGAAAATGCTCAAATGAATGTTTTGACCCGTGACATTCAAGGCACAGGAGTATCCTGAATAACGGCTGAGGTAAAGTCTTTTTTCCTCCTTCGGGCCAGAAAACATCGGGTAGGATAAGGTAGCATACCTGGTCAAAAGGTCCAATACATCCCCAATCGCAAGGTTTATTTGTGGGATTTCATTTTTTTGTTGTAAAATTTTTGCCATGTCTATTCAAACATAATTATCAGGTGATGAAAAATGTGAACTTATTGAATCTGGTGAAAAAGAATTCTTGTGGAACGTTTAATCCCCTGATCACAAGGATGTTAGGAAAAAACACTGTATCTTCAAAGAAATTCAGTAAGAACTAAGTATTAAAGGTATTGAAATTATGGTTCATACATGGAAAGAAATAAGTATGCATTTTGCGGGAAAAATTTGCTCGCGAAGTATGAACCAACTCCGAGCATGCTCGGCGAGCAAGCTGCTCGTCGAGCATCTCCGAGCATACTTGGCGAGCATGCTCTGAGCTGTGCTCGGAGATACTTGCCGAGCGTGCTCGGCGAGCATGCTCGGGGTAAATTTGCTCTCCGAGCAGAAGTATGAACCGGGCTTTATACAAAAAAGTTATCTCGGGCGTAACCAAGCCTATTTTCGTGATTTTTTTCGTGGAAGGGGTTTTCGACCACAGGGAATTTAAGAGTCAGTTTCTGTTAGCATCGACCGTAGTAGGTACTAACGTCGGACACGTCAAAAAATTACATAGGGCGACTTTTACACATATTTTACAACCTTTTACGCTGAGTTCGATGGTGCAAACCGTTTTACACAAAATTAAGAATTCGCTGAAATATCAAGGTTCAAAGTTTCACAAATTTATGAATTTGACCAAAATTGACCACTTTTACTTAAAGAACTGCAGCTCTCTGTATTTTTGACCTTTCACCAAGCAGTTTTTTGTATTAAGTAGAGGAGACGAGGCTCACTCCTGGCGTGCATATGGAATTCAAATACAACACACTCGGTCTACGAGCTATGCTTTTAAAGTCAAAAATTTTGAAAATTAGATTTCAAAATTTGCGTATTTTCAGCACTTATTTCACAAAAAGCTGCTGGTCACGCCTCAAAATTTACACGCATATGCCCCAAGGCATCCTACGAATCCCAGCAAAAAATTAGAAAAATAAAAAGACCATTTATAGATATATTTAAAATTGACCATTTCACATTTTCTTAAGTTGCAAAAAATTCATTGAAAAACTTTCACAAATCCAATATCTGTTCTTATAGAATATTCTGGCACAGGTCGAAAACTTTCAGAAATCTTTGTCAAGGCTTCCCAGACGTTTCGGTAAAAAATTAACGAAAGAAAAAGAATATTTATGAAGATATTTACAATTGAACATTGCTCATTTTTTCAAAAATAAACAAAATTTAATGAAAAATAACACAATTTCAGCAGCAGTTCTCAACGAAGATGACCAAATTTTAAACTCCAATGCGCTTCTCTGAAGGTTTTCATGCATAGTTCAGCCCACTGAAAAGAGGTGAACTAGTTTATTAGAAAATGCCCCGATGAGACAGAAAAAAAGAATATACTTGCTTAGATAGTTGCCAAGCTAGAAAAAGGATCGAACTATAGATTTTTGAGAACTTGGGTTGGAGTTGGAAGAAATTCACTTACGTTATATTGGATTTCATTCTTTCTCAAAAAAAATTTCCATGTCTGTGAAAAAGTGTATTCTGCAGCTGTGTGCATCAACACACTTTCCAACCAAACATGTGGATCTCCAAAATTTTGAGGAGAGTACAGGGCTGGACCTTGGTTTTTTAGCGTTTTTTGAGACAAAAAAATTTGACCAAAAAAATGTTTTTCATATCAAATTTTCCAGCTTCAAAACCTTTGGGGTTGTTTGTACCCCCATGTCCTCCCTCACACATGTGTGCTTCTAACTGCATTGAACTTTTTTGCTAAACTCAGTGTCAATAAAACAGGAATCAACCGTGGGAAAGTGGCACATAAAATTCCACTCAGCTTTTTTTTGAAAAAAAGCTACAGGTCAATGTCTTTTTAGAACTAAATCGATTGTGCAAGATATGTTTAATTCACTCATTTTATATAACATATCGTATAGAATTCACTCCGCAAGGTGTACTGATTACGAGCTATAAACAAATTGATTCTCTTCTATTTAACAATTCAAAAAAATAGCATCATTCACAGTTTTTGGATTTAAACTGAAATTTGCAGAAAGAGCGCTTCTTGCGGGATTGCAGACGAGAAACAATGTCACCCATCCCTGTCGCTTCCGTCCTGCTTTGGAAAAAGTCGTGCTGTTGCGGTGGGAGTGCGAGTAGAGTGGGGGAAAATCGGGTACGGGATTGGGCGCACACCTCTAATATAGGCATGGCTGAATCAGGAGCATTTTTGTATGCTTTGCCCTATTCTCCCATTTGCAGGTTGGTGCCCAACGACTGTAACCAAGGCCCAGTGCACAAAAGGGATCTGAGCTCGAGCTCAAGATAATCTCGAACAAAAAGGCGACTCGGTTTGATTTCAAGTTTGGTATAATTTGAATGTCATCAGGATCATAACGAGCTCAATGCCGAGATTATCCCCAATTCGAGCTGTCGGGTTGCACTAACATTTTCGCATAATTTTCTTATCTTTAAAGCAAATAAATATAAAAATGTCAGCAATTCTCAAACTCGAACTTACACTTCAGTAGTAGTTAATCCTGAAGTGAGTATTTATTGCGCACTGGAAGAGAATAATTTGAACATTACGATCAGCTCAAACTCAGGATCACTAATTTAATCCCGATGTTGAAATTATCCTCATGTTGATATAGTGCAACCAACCCCAGGTTTCTTTATAGTTCTAAAAATGACTATAATATGTCTGCCTCACTATTTTTCAGCTAGTGTGAGAAGCAGGAGTTTTGAATTGGTCCGGGAGTTAGAAAGCTATTGGTTTACCATTTCTTTACATTTGAAATCATGTGCATATAATTTTCATATAGAAGTATTTTACTGTATTTGATGCCAGGGGAAGGACAAAATGCACGATGCTGCAGAATATACTTCTTCACAGACATGGAAACTTTTTTTGAGAAAGAATGAAAATCCAATATAACGAAGGTGAATTTTTTCCAAGTTTAACCCAAGTTCTCAAAAATCTAGTTCGATCCTTTTTCTAGCTTGGCAGCTATCCAAGCAAGTATATTCTTTTTTCTGTCCCATCGGGGCATTTTCTAATGAACTAGTTCAAATATGTTTTTGGATCTGAATAAATGCCCAACAAATAAAGTTTTGAGGGCACAGGATTCTTCTTTACCTAATATATTGAAAGAAAAAATATGATTCGAAGTTTGGTTAATTTTCATCGATCTAGCTTCGATGGTTGCTGAACGATATACCTCAAATAAGAGGTCCAAAATATTAAAAATTTTCATTAAATTCCAGAAATCGAGTCATTCGTTGACGTTTATTTACAGGAAAACGCGATTTATTCCAATGCTTTTTGTTGTATGATTGTAGGGTAATTTCGGTTTCGTATTCAAAAAAGTAGAACACAATGACTCTCCTAATTTGTGTAATATAACTATTTGTTATAGAATATTCTGTCACTTCTTGAAAGGAAATTCGAATGAATGAAAAGTATGATTACTTTCTCATTATTCGGATCCGTGACCATATAATCCGAAAAATTGAACTTATTTTGGTCGGCCACGCTCCTCAACCACGACTCCCAATTGACCTTGCCTTTCGGCAAAGGAATATTGACCACTTGGCCGTTGGGCAGGAAAATATGGCACGAATTGCTACAAATGATGCTCGTCGTGGCGGGCGTCGATTCTTTGCCTAACTTTGGTGTAGAGGGGGTGGGGGCGCTGGTCGAAGGCACGGTGTTTTCGCACTTTTGATTTTGGTGATGGTGGTGGTGGTGTTGACGAGCCGACGATGACGATGTTTTCAAAATGCTTTTAGGCGCCGTCGCGGTCAGGGCGTTTTTGGAATTGGTGGGCGCCAGTATGTGACCTTCGTCCTCCGGGATGTAGATACCGGTGGTTGACGAATTGACGCCGCCGCGGGGCGAACCACCTGTCGTGTCCTGTTTGGCGTGCTTTTTTATATCGCCGACGGTGTGAATAGACTGCGAAAAGTGGACAACACTTTTCAAAAAATAGAAAAAGATGAAAAATTGGAGCAGAGCTAAAGAACAGATAGAAACAAAAGTATAAAATACTTGTGTAAAGGATGGTCCAAAAAAGGCAATAGTCCACCTAAAAGGCCTATATTGTCTCACTAAGTCAGACTAAAGTGATCTGCTTTTGTTCTTCCAATGGCTCATCGATCTTAATATCCCACTTTAGAATTTCATATCAATAGCTGCAGTATACCTTGAGCTTTACTTAAACACTGCTTTAAGATGTCAATTTTTACTTCACTTCTCAAAAATAGAGTAATTAGCACTACTCGTCTATTTAAATTTAAGCTTACTGTAAGAATGCATTACTATCAATGAATACCGAACACAATGAACGTGAATGTCTGCTTGATGAGCAATAACTGTAAAATTAGAGAATAGGAGGAAAAATTTTGTTCCCAAGGAAATTCTGAAAATTCTTTTTAACCGTAAGGACGAGTGGTTATATGTCAACTATAGTCAATTTTTTCCAATTGAGCTTCTGGACGAAAAAAGATGCTCACGCAAATAAAAAACAACTTTTTTAAGCAACCATATATTTTTCATATTGGCTGTAGCAGTCAGAAGGACGACAGTTTGAAAAAACGTTGGCTTACGATGCATAGTCATCACCTGTCCAAGGCTTTTTCGGACTATTTAGTGTTTCGAGGCTCATTTGAAAATGAAAAGGGCGTTGTCTGGGGATTTCAAACTTATCTTAAACTATGAAGTGTGATACTATTGTAAATTTGATATTCAATGAATAAGATCAGACCCTCACTCTGTATTCCATTCATTTTGAAACGATCGATGTAGCGACTTCATGAAAGTAAGTTCAATACGGAAAAGCTATTACGCTTTATCTGGTTAAATGGTCAAGATTTCTCGAGTAGCTCTTAGGTGTATGTTGTAGTGGTCCGTCAGCGTTCTGTCCAAGTCGACTGTGGATAAGCATGATAATTTTTAAAAGGATTTTGACCTTTCCCATTTTCATGGGAAAATTTATCATTTTTTCTGCAGTATAAAGATTATCACTACAGTCTGCTTTTTATTAAATGCTCGTAAAGTGAAAATTGACAAAAATTAACCCTGAATTTAAAATCGTTTATACAAACTTATGAGTAATGACTATAACATTTTTTACTCAAAAAAATAGTTACAGGCTAGTTCAATATACTCGCAGGTTTTCAGCCTTATGTGACCTACAGTTAGGGTGAAAATCTTAAAAATCTGAAATAGTACTTGCTTTCCACTCTTATTATTTGGAAGCGTTTCAAGAAAAACAGACTATAAGTGATAATTGTGCGCCAAATTAAACTTAATGTTCTTGTTTTCCCTGTGTTCATCATTTTAAATTGAATGGGCTATATTTATTGTAACGTAGCAATTTTTGGGATCAAATTGTACAATAAAAAAGGTAACCAACTAAAGTAAAAGACACCAAAAAAATCAAAATGTAGAGAACACAAAAGCAAGAAAAAAGAGAACAGAAATCGAAGTAAAAACAAATAACAATGTAAAAGGAAATCCAAAAGGACAAAATACTGGAATGGGAAGACAAATTAGAAACAAACGTGAGAAGTAGAAATAGCAACACAAATAAAACATAATATAAGCTATAGATAGATGAGTATTTAATCATAACAAGCAGATATTCATGAGCATGAAAAAACTTCAACATGAAGCTGTTCAAACTTAGTCAAACGCACCAACCTAAACATACAAATATTCTTGCGTAAAATAGAAACAGAAAAGCAAATAAAGGCGAGAAATCAACGCACAAACATTACAACAACAAAGTGAGCAGCAGAAAACTATAGGATCAATGACAAAGATACGACAGGAACAGATGCTGCGCAGAATAGAAAGAAACTGAAACAAAGACACAAACAAATATTGAAACGAAAACAAATAAAGATAGTGAAATACGCAAAAGTAAAAAAATAAAACAACCAAAAAATGGAAAGGAGTCACGCGCACGAAAAATAATATGAACACTCATAAACAGTAACAAAAAGGAATCTAAGCTACGGTTAGCAAGAAAGTCGATGACATACAGCTAAATTGAAAGGGAGAAAACGAGATTTGGAAAAAACGAGGAAAAAACACATGCATTGGAGCAGAATAAACAAGAATATAAATAAGTATGATAGAGCGAACACGAATAATTAGAAGAACAAGATAAAAGCGATAATAAAAACAAGAACGGGAATAGTAGTATGAATGAAAATGTGGCGACAAAGCAGGAAATAAGAATACGAATAGTATGCTTCTTAGAAAATTCTTGTTCGTTACATGCGTAAGAATGACACGAATAAAGGCTTCCTCAAAATCGCACGTAAAAAGCTTTTAATGCAGGATTTTTTACGCGAAAAGTGTTAAGCGTCAACTTGGCTTGCAAATTTATAGTTCTACACGACACAGGGTTTGGCAAAAAACAGATCAGTACTTGTTTTACGGTTTCATTTTCAGAAGAGTTTCAAGAAAAACAAATTATAGCAGAGAAAAGCGTACGAACTTAGAAGAAGAGTGCTGAGGAAATTAAAAGTAAACAAGAAATGACAAGAAGGAAAAGAAAACAATAAAGAAAAGAAACGTAACGTAAACACAAAAATAATAATAAAACACACCGTAAAAAACGAGTAGAACAACAGGATAGCATGAAAGCAAAAAAATAAGAAAAAAAACTAAAAGTATTTTTACTTCGGCCGGAAAGGAAAACTGCTTGTTAGACTTCCAGTCTTGTTTTCTTTTGCTGCCGAAATGGCTGATGAGCCTTGACGGTTCGGACGAACTATGGACGGCGTTTGCATCGTCATCGTCCGCCCCGGTTTCCCTATTCGACATAGAACCCGGGATATTGGACGGTTGGGCCTTGTTGCGGCCTACCACGACGTTAAATTTCGCTTTCCAAGGTAAACAAGTTTTTTTGGTAGATTTTTTCTCGCCGCTCAACAACGAAACCGTCGAACCGCCGCCCGAAGTGCCGACGGCGCCCACGTCAGTCCGGACTAAAGTGCAAGCGGCGCCCGCCTCGTTGAGCAGGGGTTGCGAAGCTTTGGCCAAAACGGTCACCTGTAAGACGTACATATATCGGAGCTTTAGAATAAAATAGAGGAATACGTTTGAGCGCAGGAGCTGCAAGCTGCATATAATCAGATTACATTACTCCATAATTCTTCACAAAGGGATATGTCTAAAAAAAGTGAGTAATAACAGACATATCACGGTACCAGGATTATTTGAGCTACTTTTCCTCATCAGATAATTACGATTTTGGCATGCTATTTGCTATCACGCCATGGCCCGTAAGAAATTACGGCTACCGTTATGTTATTACAAATCTTTATGTGGCTTTTTAAAGATCTAAAGATCTATCTTGCCCATATTACAATATATTGCAATTAATGCCATGAATCCTACGATGATACTCACACACTTACACTTTACACGCACTTCAAAATACTTAAGTCAAATCTGTTTCCTACATATGCACACCCAGTTCGAAAAAAAGTTCACTCATGCTGGTCGACAAAATATAGAAAACTGCGCCGTGAAAATGCAGCGTTCTTAAAATCTACTTTCATTCCTCCTCCATCCGGAATATAAAAAACTTCGAAATTTTGTGAAGTTCGAATGCTTAATATTGAAAAATTCATTGAGGAGAAAATTTTTCAAGCGACGTGGGTCTAATCAGTTGTTCAATGAATAAACGCAAATTTTGATTTAAGTAAAATGAACATGCACAAATGATCAGTGTAACACTGTTTACAAGGCGAATCAAATTTTAAAATCACACATCAATCTGAATGCGCAAACCGTTCTTGTCTCTATAGTCTGTTTTTTTCAAAATGCTTGTAACGCGAAAATGCTGAAAGTAAGCACACATGCAGAATTTCGTGTCGGGATAATATCGTTGTCGACTGTATGTTAGGAATCGATTAACCGGCGGCGGTAAACTGTGACTAAACTCTTAACTAAAGTCGATAACTTAAAAATAATTTCCTTCCAGTGCGAGAAATGTCAAAAAAAATTTCGCGCGGCTAAAAAATATTCGCTCTACCCAGAGAAAGCTCAGCAAATCACCTGCGCTGAGGCGCGATGCGCGCGGAATTTTGAGATTTAAACTCCACAAAGCACACCAATCGTATCATGATCTCAACTACCACATTTTTTTATTAAATGAGAACCATTTACAAATTTTTTTTCTCATTCCCAACTTTTTTCCTACTAATAGCCTTCAATTCCGTCGAATTTCAATTGCCGCGGTTTTTGCCGTAATACAGTATCGTGTGCGTCTACGCGGTAATTGTACAAACAATGTATACTTTATTTAATCTTTTTTTTGGTTACAAGCATTTGAAAAAAAACAGACTATAAGTAATTTGCGTAAATGTGAACGGAAAGGTAGTTCATCTCATTATGAATGGCTGGGATTGAGACTTTAAACCATTTCAGAATTGCGGGCTACCGAAATTTGCGAAAATTCAAGGCTTTGAGTTTAAGAATGATTTAAACATCGACGTTCCCTATATGGGCAGCATGTTAGTATTACAACAAATGGAATGCATGAGCTCTAGTATTTCCTTTATACTCCGTTTTTCTGAAAGATGCAGAGATCCCATGAAAGATCAAGATCATGAAAAACTTTGAGATCAAAACGGAAAAACTAGTAAGCTTATTACTGTAATCAACGAAAAATAGTTTCTTATCCGTGAGCACAAAAAGGGCGACTAAAATTTTATTCAGTAACCTAGATATGTGGTCAAAATTCCTCGAATAGCGCTCAGATGTCGACACGCCTCTATCCGAGTTAAAAGTGGATAAGCACGATGTTTTTTAATGATTTTGCTCTTCACGTTTGTTATGAAGAAATTCAGTGTCTTTCTGCAATATAAAACCATATATTAACATAATTTTTGATCTTCGCTGTGTCTATCAGTTCGAACTAAATGAACCGTAGTGATTGATGCGATATAGACGAAGACCATATCCACATACATGAAATTAAGTGTAAATAAGCTTAAGAATGATGATTATTAGTGTAACATTACCGTTTGGATGCTTGGATTGTTAGTTTAGATTTCTGCAAATCATAGACTGTAACATTATCAGTGTAAAAATTTTGTCGTTGCCAAAGAAAACTCATTTTACATATATAATATTCATGCTGCTGTTTTTTTATACTCACCAGAGTGACTCCATCGTGCGTTTTCATGTATGGTTCTTTGACTTCAGGTAAAGCGGTGCCCTTCGTCACCATATCCGAACATTTGTGGTAATCTTCGGATTTCAGGAACCTCGGATAGCAATCGTACTTCATCAAGTGGAAAATCTGCGACAAAGCAGTATTTTTGTGCATATAGGCGAAGAAACTTTTTTCAGAGTATTCCTCCGTTTTCGGAGACTATTCGAGCGTATTACTCACATAATTAAACCGATTTAGGGAGAAAAGTCGATCAATGAAACAAAGAAAAACAAAAAAAAAATCGGAAACTCTCGTCCCTTCCTCTCAGTAATCGAAAAATTCGCACGAACACCGGTAAATTGATTTTCCTACACAATTGAAAAATTCGTAAAGGTGGAAAACGGGGTGCGATTTTCCATTGAACGATCAATGGGGGTCAAAATTTTTAAATTTCAAACGAAGAATTTGTGAAGACTTTTGTTAGAAAACTATTTTGAACCGTCGATCCGTTCATATGAAATGCTACACATTAATTAGCGTCAAAGTTAGTGTGTCAAAAGAGTTAGCAACGGGTCAGCTGCTCAGTGTTTTCCACCGCCATCAAGGTCAATTCGAATATCACGTTCTGTGGACCAGAGCAAATCCACTAGCCCCTTCTTGAAATGTCTCGAAATTTGACTTCATCTAACCAAACAAGTGCCTTGTTTGCACATTATGGTAAAAACAACGAATAGAGAGAAAACTCAGTCAGATGAAACTTACTCGTTGAGATCTTGATGCGAAAATGGAATAACATAGAAACAGCAATTCATTCAATCTAGCAAGAAAATGAATTCATTCGAAAATGTAGTACTCGTATAGAAGCTGAATCTGTGCAGTGGTTAGGAATTACAAACATGCTTGGCCACTAAAAATCATTAGTGCTGTTGCAGTTCACTTATGGGAATTATCGAAATAATCGATTTTGATCATGAATACTCGTATCAGGCTTGACATATTCACGTATACATTTGCGACTGGAACAATAAAATTTTCATGATATCAAAAGGCTTATTTTGATCCTAGGAGAAAGATCACTGCTTCAGTAATCCGGTGCTGAGATAGATACTCAAAAGTCAAAACCAGAAAGTAGAGCATGTTTTGTTATGCGATGGATTGAAAAATTGAATTCAAATTGAAAGTCGTCCATAGCTCAAGTAAACGTGAAACTCTGATCATGGAAAAACGTTGGGCTCAAGAACGTCAGCAGGTAAAAAAGAATAAATGATATGAACTTAGAAAAAAGATTTTTATATATAATGCGAGTAATGAAAGTTAATAATATATTTCCTCCACGAAAATGAATGAAACTTATACACATGTACATAGCGCGGCCTCCGATGAATTCTCCCTTTTGGAACCCTACCGACTTTACACACTCACTCGTAAAATATTTGGGAAACTGATAATCAAAATTACCTGGTATTGAGCCTGATCGTACATTTGCGGAGTTACACTCCTGCTTTTGATATACTCAGCTATATTGTGCCGAACTAATGAGTCAACATTGATCGGTTCGGCACAGCCCGAAGCGAAATAACGATCGAAAATTTCAGCCGCAAACTTATACCTCTAAAAAGTTCGCAATGTCGAAGTGGATCATTATAGTGTCAAAATCGTGAAAACAAACCTGAGGATCCGGTATCAATTTGAAGTTTTCGCACGATACCCAAAAATTGATATTTTCTTGGCTGTACTGTTTGCGTAGAAATTCCTAGAGAAAAGGGAACTGATGAAATGAATAATTGTTATAGAACTTCAAATATTTGTTTCCTTATTCGATGAATTTTCATGATCATGAGCGAAAAGATGAAATTTTACGAAGACAGTTTTCAAGCGTCACTTTTTTTCACGCGTTCTGCCTTAGAGAAAGACTAAGGCCCATCTACACTTTTTTTCGCTAAAAAATAGACGCATGCGATTTACATTCGCAGTATTGGACGAGATATATCCTAAATCGCAAGAAAGATCTCGAAATTTCCGACGGAAAGGAATCCAACTTGCTGACCAAAAATCTACTGTGAATCCAGATTAGACTTAAGAAACGCAAGACACTTAACTACTGATATATGCAATACCCTGCAAATTTTTCTGGTGAAATATACTTCACTGAATAGAACACGTCAAGGTCTTCTTTCCGCATAACAAAAGTAGATGATCCGTTCAATTTCGGATGCTACAATCACTTGCATCTAATTTTCGACAAAGAAGTGTTGATTGGCCTTAAGTCAGGAACTATCTCACTTATTACTGTCCTGACATTTTTTGCTGTAAATCCGACTACTTGACATCATTAATCTTTTATGTTTAGAGCAATTATTATATTATATTGCACTATACTATAGTACAACATATAACTATATTGTACTGTAGTGAGGATTAACATGGCCTGAACAATCTTTTGTGTGTGCCACTGTAAACTTTCCCATACCAACGCCGTGGTGTAATGAAAGCAATGTTAAAGTAAAATATAGCAACAAATCCTTCCTTTTACTCAAACAATAGTAAGGGTTAGTTGAGTGGGCTCTCAAATTTCCAGTTCTATGCAACATATGGTTTGGCTAAAAACGGTAAAAATATGAAATAATATTTACTTTCCACTCTTCATATTTACAAGCATTTCAGGAAATATAGACTATACGTGGTGTTGCATAATGACTGGAGACACACCTGTAGGCGTACGGGTATAAGCTACAAATTTGTCATATACTAGCTTTTAGGGAATCAATTCTGCGTTTAATGAACTATTTTTCTAATTATTGAAATACCAAACCCAACTCGATTTATGGGCAATAAACAAAGGCATCCCTAGAGTCAACAAAAAAATGAACAAATCAATGACGTTTCATCGTCATTTGCATCCCCACTTGTCGAAAACGTTTTGACATCAAACACAAACGATTTTTTCAACTTTGTTCAATGATAGCTTTTGATTCTTGAAAAAATGTTTCAGGACATCCACAATTCGAGAAATCTTTTCCAATTTCGAAACATCAAGTTTGTCGATCTTTTTAGCTCCCTTGCAACCCAACGTACATAAATAAAGCTTGCTTCATCCAGTTCAACTCTATGAAATGCTGAAGCTTGAACTCTGTAGATAAGGGCAGCAATAGCCTATCAAAACTCATTTTCAATCAAAAATTGAATCACAAAGCAAATCTCTGACCAGTTTTATTGTAACTTTATACTAAAATATTAATTTAAACTGTAAACAACGTAATACAGTTTATCTGATGTGGATTTGAATTCTTTACAAGGTGGTAGATTGCACTTCATTATAGCATGCACCCGTATGGCTTGCAGGGGTTTTTCCAATTATTATGCAACACCTGTACTATACTATACTATACTCTACTATACTGTACCATACTATACTATACTATACTGTACTATACTATACTATACTATACTATACTATACTATACTATACTATACTATACTATACTATACTATACTATACTATACTATACTATACTATACTATACTATACTATACTATACTATACTATACTATACTATACTATACTATACTATACTATACTATACTATACTATACTATACTATACTATACTATACTATACTATACTATACTATACTATACTATACTATACTATACTATACTATACTATACTATACTATACTATACTATACTATACTATACTATACTATACTATACTATACTATACTATACTATACTATACTATACTATACTATACTATACTATACTATACTATACTATACTATACTATACTATACTATACTATACTATACTATACTATACTATACTATACCACAGTCTGTTTTTTACGAAATGCTTCCAGATAATGAATCCAGAAAGTAAGTACTATTTTATATTTTCAGCGTTTTCTGCCAAACCGTGGGTCATATGGAACCAAAATTTTGTAACAACACCCAACTGGAACTCTAAAATCTTTTCAGTGAAAAATTTTACAGGAAAAGCTTCATGTAGACGATTTACAAATCATCAAATATTTCTGTGATTTTTCATTTTAGTAGCTTTTTATAAAAAACACACTGTATACTATGTTATACTATTTTATATTATATGATAGGTGGCGTGATAGCGTCAACCTATAATATACTTGGCCCCCAAATTTCATGTCCCCCCACCCTAGAGCCAAAACGGTCAGAGCTAGAACCTTCGGATTCTTTGCATAATTTCGGGCATAGGAGCAAACTATGGGGTGAGTTTTGTCATTTCGCCTCTATCTGTAAATGGTGCTCGGTGGGGCCCCAAAAAATGCAAAAAACGCACTTTTTGAGGGTCCCCAGTCCCACCATGCCCCACAATGGGTCTGGCGAATCCAAGCTTCATACTTCGGCCTAAGCATCATGGGGGTGCAACATCAAATGTGATTTTTATTTTTTTAAATATGGCCCAAATTCAATTATATGGTGGTCCAAAGTCCCGGGAAAGGCGAAATTCCCGAATTTTATTATATAATACTTACGGCTTCAAAAAAATAATTTTTTGGAGCATGATGCACTATTAATTTTTTGCAGTTTCAATTGAACCGGTAGCCTTATTGAGATTTTTGGACTGTAAGGGTTTTCGACCATTGGGAATTCGATGGGCGCGGTCACTCTACACGAAAAATGATCCCACGTGTAAAAAAGCGTATTTTCGTGATTTTTTAGCAGAAGGAGTTTTCGACCGCGTGGAATTCAATAGATGCGGTCACTTTACACAAAAAACTATCTCGGATGGATTTTTGAAACTAGATTTTTGAAAACTTGGGATGGAGTTGGAAGAAATTCACTTACGTTATATTGGATTTCATTCTTTCTCAAAAAAAATTTCCATGTTTGTGAAAAAGTGTATTCTGCAGCTGAGTGCATCAACACACTTTCCAACCAAACATCTGTATCTCCAAAATTTTGAGGAGAGTACAGGGCTGGACCTTGGTTTTTTGGCGTTTTTTGAGACAAAAAATTCAAAAAAATTTGACCAAAAAATGTTTCTCATAGCAAATTTTCCAGTTTCAAAACCTTCTGCTAGTTTGTGCCCCCATGTCCTCCCTCACACATGTTTGCTTCTAACTGCCTTGAACTTTTTTGCCAAATTTAGTGTCAATAAAACAGAATCACTGTGGCAAAGTGGCACATAAAATTCCACTCAGCTTTTTTAGAAAAAAAGCTACAGCACAAAGTCTTCTTAGAACTAAAACGATTGTGCAAGATATGTTTAATTCATTCATGTTATGTAACATCGCATTGAATTCACTCTGTAAGTTGTACTGATTACAAGCTATAAACAAATTTATTCTCTTCTATTCAACTATTCAACAAAATAGCTTCATTCAGTTTTTAGATTTAAACTGAAATTTGCAGAAAGAGCGCTTTTTGCGGGATTGCAGACGGGAAGCAATTTCACCCATCTCTGTCGCTCCGGTTTGCTTTCAAAAAAGTCGTACTGCTGCCGTGGGAGTGCGAGTAGAGTTGGAGAGAACCGGGTACGGGATTTGGTGCACACCCCTAATATAAGCATGGCTGAATCAGGAGCATTTTCGTATGCTTTACTCTGTTCTCCCATTTGCAGATCGATGCCCAGTGAGTGTAACCAAGGCCCAATTGCACTAAGGGGGTCTGAGCTTCAACTCAAGATAATGTCGAACAAAAAAGCGACTCGAATTGATCTCAAGTTCGGTATAATTTCAATGTCATCAGGATTATAACGAGCTCAATGTCGAGATTATCCCCAGCTCGAGCTGTCGGGTCGCACTAACATTTTCACATAATTTTCTTATCTCTAAAGTAAATAAATATAAAAACATCTGCAATTCGTAAACTCGAACTGACACCTCAGTAGTAGTTACTCCTGATGTGAGTATTGTTTGTGCACTGGAAGAGAATAATTTGAATATTACGATTAGCTCAAGCTCAGGATCATCAATTTACTCCCGATGTTGAGATTATCCTCATGCTGGGTTAGTGCAACCAACCCCAGGTTTCTTTATAGTTTTGAAAATGACTATAATATGCATGCCTCACTATTTTTCAGTATGAGAGGCGGGAGTTTTGAATCAGTTGGGAGTTAGAAAGCTGTTGGTTTACCATTTCTTTACATTTGAAATCATGTGCATATAATTTTCATATAGAAAAATTTTACTGTAGTCGATGCAAGGGAAGGACAAGATGCACGATGCTGCAGAATATACTTTTTCACAGACGTGGAAAAATTTTTTTGAAAAAGAATGAAAATTTTTTTCCAAGTTTAACCCAAGTTCTCAAAAATCTAGTTCAATCCTTTTTCTAGCTTGGTAACTATCCAAGCAAGTATATATTTCTTTTTTCTGCCCCATCGATGCATTTTCTAATCAACTATTTATACTTATATTTGGCGCACAATTATAGTGAATTAGCGGCGCCGATGTCTATACTAAATCCTCATTATTGACTTCTTGCCAGACTTGCACAACGGCACAAAAGCCATCAAACATCACTTTTCTTAGGTATGAAAACACTGATGATCTAGTTAGCTGACTGACACTTGCCTATGAAGTAAGGAGACCATTGGTCGATGAGAATACATGCATAGTAGCTACAGCGCATACCTTCGCCTGACTGTGTTCGGAGCAATGCTGAGGGTGTTCTAAAGGACATACTGTACTTGACAGTTTTGATCAAATTTTTTGTTTTTATATCTTTTTGTTTTTTTTCTAATTTCTATCCTCTTACGGAAAAAGCGCATAAACCAGCCGGATCTTTCAATAATTTGTCGAAATCGTTATTCCAGGCATCTAAACGTTCCTTTTTTGACAATTTCGACATAACAGAAAATAATAATGTATCCCTAGAAGAATACGAGTGAGCGCGAACTATAATTTCTTCCTATCAAAACCACAAAGCAGGGACGGTAATCCGCGAAGACGACGTTTCGTAAACCTGATGAACCGGGGCTACAGTTTTTATTGCACTAAAGTGCGTTTTTGGTGGATTTTTGATTTAATAAGACACAATCATTCAATGTCTTTCAAAATTAATCCGCGTCATCTACAAAAAATATTGAAAAATAAGTTCAATACTACAAAATCAAATAATTTATGAGGAAAGAATAAATATAAAGAACTGGATTTGAATGATGAAACCAACAGATGGATTCTTCAAAAAATGTTTCAACGAAAAATCATTTTGTACATCCATGTAATGTCAGGAAATTATCAGAAAAAAATTTTGGCAATTCAGCAGTGAGGAAGATTTGATCAGTCAGCCTAACTTCGACATCCTTCAAAATTGTCAAAAAAGAAAACAACACTACGAGGACGTCGAAATCACTACCAATACCTAGCAGGTCTCGGTAGAAGATATTGAGAAACGGATGATTTGTTCTTCCACAAAAACAATTCAATTAATGGGCGCGAAGAATTATAGCCTGAAAGATAATATTTTTCCACATAAATTTTAGAAATTTTGAAGCATAAATATCTTGAAATGCCAACTCACATTTTCCTAATTTTCTGCTAAACCATGGGTCATATAGCAATGTGAATTTGTGAGTCCACTCAAATACCCTTTTAAAATTTTTTAGGATTTGGACGAGCAGTTTTGAAACAGTACGTTGAATTAAGCATCGCTTGAGCATAAGTTTTATAGAGCATTTATGAATAAGCTTTTGATGACTATTTCCTTGCAGATTTTCTCTTCTCCCCAAGAAGAAAATTAAACAATAGGAAATTTGTGGGCATTGTTGGCTAGTCTTGTTTTTTCAGCGATCAAGATGGTAAAAGAAAACGTTGTTCGACATTTCGTCGTCTTCCCGTTGTTTATTATCAACAGAAACAGATTGGAAAAACGAGAAACCGGCAGCAAAATAATACAAGAAAGCTCACAACGCAAGGAATCAACAGAACCAGAAAGAGTAGAAATAAATCTTCCAAAGCAATGTTTCGACTGGATAAAAGAAAGAAAATTCTGGGCCCAGAACGACAACAAATTGCAGGTACTATGGAGATTTTATCATAGCTTTCGAGAATGAAAGATCTGTTTAAAAACCTTTTCATGCATATAATAAAAATTTACAAGGTCATTTAGTCAGTGATTTAAAGTAATATGCACGTGCTTTAGATTGTTTTCACGAAATTCATATTCCCTGTATTGCATTTTATACAATGCAAATCCCTCAAGCTTGAACGAAAATGTTAAATGCTGAAGTGTACCCAGGATGTCAGGAGAGATTTGTACACTTACATGTAAGTAAAAACGAGATGAAACATAGTTCTACACGAATGGAAAAGTGCATTAATTTCTAGTCCTTGCACTGATTTCGTAGAAGTACGGTGATAATATTTACTAAGTTACTCGTACATTGAACAGAGTCAAGGAACTTTATCTTTCTTCAAATTTCTTGAAAAATTTGGTCGATCATTATGGGTAAATTGGCTTTTTGATGAACACATATCGATACAACAGACCGTTGTTCGGAAATTAGCTGTGGCTAACAATAAGCTCGATGTGCAAATCTGATACTATCCGCGCACAACACTTCATTCGGTTTATGAAAGTGTCGGAAGAAAGTACTAAATAGTGCCTTTAAGGTTGTTTCCATAAAATTTTGCCGTATAATTTTTCAATAGACCAGCAAACTTAATATTTGACGAAATATTCCACATATGCCAAGTTAAATGTACGAACAAAAAACATCCTGTCGACTTTTGCTTGATACCTACTGTTCAAATGTAACAATTTTGATGACACTCAACTGGAAGTAATTTTGTATCTCTTAGTAGAATTAAGGCGCAAATTCTGAGCCTACAGTATAATTTGTACAGAGTTTCTAAATCGGTCATTTTGATTTTTTAATTTGTCTTCCGACTTTAAAAGCATCGGAATTCGGATTTCAAAATAATCCGTAGAAATCGATGAGCAAATAATAAGCCTGCATCGTATACCGAAATCTTTTCTTCTGAATTATTTCTCGGAAATGATGCAGTCAACCAGAAAAAAAGATGGAGGTTCATTTTTAAAAAATGGACTGCAGATATAGTAGATGTGGGACTACTTACAAAGCCTGGAAGAGAAAACTAAGCTCCAGAAAAACGTACGAAATCAGTTTGAACTCCTATTAACCAAGTTAAATTTACACTACTCGATTGAAAATTGTGTCGTGATTACAATCTCACAAACCAAGATTAATATCACCCGAGTCCCTCAGTTTACAAAGAATATTGGCTTGCAATGGTATAAAAAACGCAGAATGTAGAATAATGAATAAAATGCGAGACTCCAAATTCTTAACGCACTGTTCTCAAAAAATATACAGTAAAATGAGAATAAGTTCCAGGCGTTTATCGTTATTCTACGATTGAGAATCGATTTTTCCTCGTTACAGAATGCCTTAGCAGATCTCTCGAACAAAAATGATACGATTAAGAGCGCAACTAACACAGCCATAGTATGAACTAGCCGAGGCCGCCGACCGGAATAGGAAGCAAGAAACTGCTTTTGATATTACACGAAGATATCTGCACATTCTTCGGGCCAGCCGACTAGCGAAGAATTAGGGGCAAATTAATTTTTTTTCCTGCTTGGAGCCAGCATGTTCTCTTCCTCCCTCTTCTCTCTGTTGATTAATTTCGCCCCCTTTTTCCATGAACCTGTGTTTGTATATTGCACAAGAAATACAAAAATTGTGACGAAAGATAAAGTAGAAAGATGGTCAAGAATAAACTTACTCAAAAGTTTTTTGGATTTTCACATTCTGTGTAGAAACACTAAAATGACTGTTTTTGTATGGGTTCTCCGGAGTTTAGACTCCACCTAAAGACTAGCCAAAGCTAACAGAGGTATTTTTATCCCAAAATGAAGAAAATTGGCCATCTTCGATAGGTTTCGTCGACACCGATACAAAAACATACTTTATAGGCTACTAAATTTTGGTACCAATTCTGACCTCCATTAGATTTCTCTTCCGCCCATGTATATTACATTGGAAACACGTTGAAAACATCTCTGGAAGGTAGAATGAACTTCCAGCAATAATTGTATATGTTTACATGCTCTTCAATGCATAACAGTATATTTCTCAGCTACAGCTCATTTAATTCAGAATGATAGGCGTTGCAAAAATCAAAAAAGCAGGTTCAAAGTGATACGCAAATTTTACCAACTGGACAACTCTATACTTTGAAAAGCTCTAGATTTCTCCATGAGAATGGTAACGACCAATATCATTGAAATAAATCATGCTCATCCACTCTGCGACAGAACTGCGTCGTGCGACAGAACAGAACTGCGTCGTGCGACAGAACTGTGTACCTGAGTGCTCGAGAACTTTTAACCACTTAACTGGATTATTGAAGAAATTTTCAGCCGTTCTAGTAGTCGCTTACTGACGAAAAAAATTTCCATTGATAGTTTTTTCCGTATTAAACTTATTTAGGGTCGCTGCATCGATCATTTCAAAATGAATATAGTGCATGTAATATATGATGATAGAGACATTGCTTATTCACGTCTAATTCCAAAAGAAGAGAATTTTACGACGAATGATTTTAAAATGGCTCTTTTACAACTATCTGCTGTAAAAATCTTGTAAATCAAAAATATGAATGAGTACTGTCCGCAGAACATGAAGCGTTTACTTGCATTTTAATGTTACTATTTTAAAGAATTCTAAAGAACAAAAAAACGCATAGCTGGCTTCAAATTTTAGGATTCTGTTTGAAACAACTCAGGTCAAATGAAACTCGATCAAACAGTCGAAAACTATGCTGAGTTTACACATCATAATTTTTTTTATACGACGCATTGCACTTAAACAATGACAAGCTTAGTTTAGATATCGAAGGAAGGAAGGAAGGAAGGAGGGAAGGAAAGAAGGAAGGAAGGAAGGAAGGAAGGAAGGAAGGAAGGAAGGAAGGAAGGAAGGAAGGAAGGAAGGAAGGAAGGAAGGAAGGAAGGAAGGAAGGAAGGAAGGAAGGAAGGAAGGAAGGAAGGAACGAAGGAAGGAAGGAAGGAAGGAATGAAGGAAGGAAGGAAGGAAGGAAGGAAGGAAGGAAGGAAGGAAGGAAGGAAGGAGGGAAGGAAGGAAGGAAGGAAGGAAGGAAGGAAGGAAGGAAGGAAGGAAGGAAGGAAGGAAGGAAGGAAGGAAGGAAGGAAGGAAGGAAGGAAGGAAGGAAGGAAGGAAGGAAGGAAGGAAGGAAGGAAGGAAGGAAGGAAGGAAGGAAGGAAGGAAGGAAGGAAGGAAGGAAGGAAGGAAGGAAGGAAGGAAGGAAGGAAGGAAGGAAGGAAGGAAGGAAGGAAGGAAGGAAGGAAGGAAGGAAGGAAGGAAGGAAGGAAGGAAGGAAGGAATGAAGGAAGGAAGGAAGGAAGGAAGGAAGGAAGGAAGGAAGGAAGGAAGGAAGGAAGGAAGGAAGGAAGGAAGGAAGGAAGGAAGGAAGGAAGGAAGGAAGGAAGGAAGGAAGGAAGGAAGGAAGGGAAGGAAGGAAGGAAGGAAGGAAGGAAGGAAGGAAGGAAGGAAGGAAGGAAGGAAGGAAGGAAGGAAGGAAGGAAGGAAGGAAGGAAGGAAGGAAGGAAGGAAGGAAGGAAGGAAGGAAGGAAGGAAGGAAGGAAGGAAGGAAGGAAGGAAGGAAGGAAGGAAGGAAGGAAGGAAGGAAGGAAGGAAGGAAGGAAGGAAGGAAGGAAGGAAGGAAGGAAGGAAGGAAGGAAGGAAGGAAGGAAGGAAGGAAGGAAGGAAGGAAGGAAGGAAGGAAGGAAGGAAGGAAGGAAGGAAGGAAGGAAGGAAGGAAGGAAGGAAGGAAGGGAAGGAAGGAAGGAAGGAAGGAAGGAAGGAAGGAAGGAAGGAAGGAAGGAAGGAAGGAAGGAAGGAAGGAAGGAAGGAAGGAAGGAAGGAAGGAAGGAAGGAAGGAAGGAAGGAAGGAAGGAAGGAAGGAAGGAAGGAAGGAAGGAAGGAAGGAAGGAAGGAAGGAAGGAAGGAAGGAAGGAAGGAAGGAAGGAAGGAAGGAAGGAAGGAAGGAAGGAAGGAAGGAAGGAAGGAAGGAAGGAAGGAAGGAAGGAAGGAAGGAAGGAAGGAAGGAAGGAAGGAAGGAAGGAAGGAGAAGGAAGGAAGGAAGGAAGGAAGGAAGGAAGGAAGGAAGGAAGGAAGGAAGGAAGGAAGGAAGGAAGGAACGAAGGAAGGAAGGAAGGAACGAAGGAAGGAGGAAAGGAAGAAAGGAAGAAAGGTTTCTGTCATAAATCCTTTTGCTTTATAATGATATGAAAAAAAAAGAAAAAAATTAAAGTAAAACAGAAAAAGAACCGGCGCGAGTTATCTCGTAGGTTATTGCCTTAAATGCACTGCAACACTGTACTGGAACAAAAGTTCTATCGAAAGAGGTTCAGTATTACATACGGAAAATCAAATAAACGATTAGAAAAATTACACTGCACTAGATTTTAAAATTTCAGCACAAAGCCCGCCAGAAGTACACTAGATCGAATGTAAAATACACTAACTTAAGTGGCAACAATGCATATCTGTAAGAGGTCCGACGAGTTGGAGGGGCAAACCCAAAATTTTGAGAGGGAAGACCAAAAAAAGGCACTTTTTTGCCAATTTTTTAAATTTTTTCAAGCTTGGGGGGTTGGGGGGTTTGGGTACATGATTGGCCAAGTTGGGGGGGTCCCCACAACCCCCCCCCCCGTTACAGGTATGCAACAATGTGCTGATATGCAATTAGATCAGCTTGCATTGTGCAACTTCTTACAGTAAGTTCAGTCTTTTTATTTAACTTGGCGTAACAAGATGTACTTATTTGATCAGTTATGTAGTCTAAATAAAATTTGGGAGGGAGCGGTCCCTCCTTGTTCCCTTCTCAGCTACGTGCCTGGGGTTACCATATTATCGGCCACATGATTTTTGTTGGGTTCCCATGGCACTTTCCCTATTATATGTATGGTATAAAAACAATCACATTGTTTTTCATAAGAAATAAGACAGAATCTAAATAAGAATTTAGAAATCGAGCTGACAAATAAGTGTAGTAAAAACAATGCCCTTTACATAGCTTTCTTGCCGAGATATAACTTTACAAATGAAATTTACGAGTCCAATTCAATTAATCGAGTAGAAAAACTGCATCACGGGTCTTATAAAAAAATCGATCTTTCACATAAAGCATCAGTTTTTAGTACGCCATTACACCCAGGACATTGTATTCAACATACCTTAAGCCATCAACATTGACAAGGGTATCACTTTACCTCGAGTAACTGATATCCAAAACGTGAATTAGTTATGGATGGCAACTCGACAAGAAAAAAGATTGGATAGAGCTATTATTACAAAAGTTAGATTAGATTCATTCCGTCATTATACATGTAGTTTTGTCGAGCAGTATCTGCATCGTAGAGCAGGAAGAACCTTGCTACAGTTAAGTTGCAGCTTACTGTTGAGAAAAAGTAGACGGAATGGACGTAAATCACAAGCTTTATTTCAGCATAAATAATTAAGTCGATAATAACATTCTGCAAGGCTTTTAGGATTGCTGATGACTGATTACGAGGAAGAAAAAAAGTACGTACTTCATAGTTATTCACCCCGAGTTTCAAAAATATATTACTATTTTACTACACTTCGAAACAAGTGTGGAAAAAATTTAAACGATATGGAAGAAATCTAACATATTCTGAAAAATTTTTTCTCTGCTAAGCTATAGCTTTAACCGACGCTAAAAGGACTTCAGGCGCAAATTCCAAATACTTAAATATTGCTGTGTATTCAAGTAATGTTACACTAGTTTTTTTACCCATATGATATATTTACACTACAATTTGTATGGTCTATATAATGTTCATAAGAAAATGCTCTCATCTCTAGTATGCTATGGAATGCATTGTTCTGAACTTTCATAAAGATTGAGAGCTACGGATCGAAAATGATGACAAATCAAAAAAAGAGAATGATGACAAATCAAAAAAAAAAGAAAATGATGACATATCAAAGAGAAACTTTTCTCGAGTCAGCTATCTTTATCGAATATGATTTTTCATTTGTCCACTTCTGTTATAGTTTATGAAATCAACTATGCACTAACTTCTGACTGTTCTGCATATTTACCCAAACTGAAGTGTAAAGACAGGCTATGGACAGGAACGGTCACTATAACCTTATTCAAATTGATATGGACTAGCGAATGCACTGTAATACGTACGATTACATCAGAACAAACAATTTTTACCAAAGGTAAGAACTCGTACCATCGGGGGCAGAAGAAGTCTCAACCTTAGGAATCTACTATTTTGTAACAGTTTTTTAGTTTTTTGTAAGAGGTTTCTGAATTGAAGAATGAAAAAACGGTACAGTCATAAAAAATCAATATAGCAAAGCTTTGACTACAGAATTTCCTTCTTACATCATTGTAAAGATCAATCGATTTTGCTAAACACCTCTCAGTTCCGTCTGTGAATTTTTCGAGAACATTGCAAAAATATGACAATACTTGTTTCCTGGTTTTATAATTAAGACGCGTAACACGAACGGGCTATAAGATACTATCAAAAAACTGAAAAATCCTCTAAGCACCTAATTCTCTCTTCTCGTGAGATCTTAACTGACTAAAACAGAGCAGTTACAGCGTCTTCTAATCCTCAAATAAATTCATGAGAAAAAATCAAACTATGGCAACAAAGTTTCCTCACTCGTACAATCCCCAAGCATAAATCTATTATACCTCATTGCGGTACTATCCGTCAGATTGTTACTGTAGTTCACATCGGTCCGATGGAACATGACATTAAAGTGTTCATTTTCGAAAAGGTTGCTCGGAAATTATCTGAACCATGTTGGTTTTTAGACATAAACATCGGAAAAACATTGAGAAAATGATCGATAGAGTTGTCAGGGCGCCGCAATGAAAGTCGACGACGCCCAGGTTGAACTACTGGCTGCACCAACACTTTTCATACCTATTTTCATAATCCGAAAAATTATTATGAGACACAACCACTTCGGCAATCCGAAATCCACAAAGCATTTTATAAGAAGCAGATAATTGTTGCGATTATGGAGCAGAAAAAATTATTTTAGACTTCTTCGGCACAAATTAAAGTATTTTTTTATTATGCTTGTAAATCAAAAAATGGCAAAAAAACTTTGTCGTCTACATCGTCTACACGAAACTTTTACGATAGAACTTTACTCGAAAAAATTGAAAATTTCCACAAATGAACTGCCAGAAAACCGTAGAAATATGGAGTAGTACATGTTTTCCACTGTCATTATATTATA
Organism: Romanomermis culicivorax; assembly: GCA_963922205.1. NCBI lineage: Eukaryota > Metazoa > Nematoda > Enoplea > Mermithida > Mermithidae > Romanomermis > Romanomermis culicivorax. Next base: position 291,991 of record CAWUHX010000045.1, read on the forward strand.
CAACTATTTCAAGAAAAAACAGATAATAGTTATTTTTATTATGCACTTTCATGAAATGCAAAATACGCTGAATATCTTCTAATGCAAGTTTTTGTTGCCTGATACTCTACGATTCCTGGCACCAACCTCGTGCATCTCTCAAATGTGACCCAACTTCGCATTAACTTCAACTGCTAACAATATTAAAGCGACATTTCAGCTTAAAAATCAAAATCCAGTTCCACATTATTGGAGAAAATTTGAAGCCCCGGGAGCAAATCCCTCTCTCAACAGAGACTCTCGCACTATACAAAAGCTTTTCCTCAGCCAGCTGATAAGTACAAAAGCTAATCAAATAAATGCCATTTTTTCAGCGCGTATTGCAGTTCCCGAGCGCTGGGGGGAACCTGATAGCTCTCGATACCTCAACGTGCGGTAGCATAAGCGAAAGACTTGGTTCAAAAATGAATTGTACGACCTGTATACTGTAGTGCATATCACATGACGATGACAGGGGAAGAATGAGGGAACGCACTGATCGATAGGGAGTAAGTTTTTTCCAACATGCACTTTGAGCATGGGGGACACAGAATAGCGTTCGTTAGCTCAGCTTACTGTAACTGCAATATAATATGCAACCTGCATATTCTTGGGGAAAATCGACAAATGCACGGCTGATACTTCGTCCGGAGCTTTAGCTTGTGCCATAGATGGCAATGATAAAATTATAGCGACGAAATATACATGTTTAAATGTATGTATTATAGTACGCTGGTTTGGTGCTGCAAAATGCAGTCAGCCTAATTTGCATATTTTCCATTTATTTTCTACAATGGGTACAATTATCGTCGCACGTTTTTTCGCTTCTTTCTTTTCAACATAAAAAAACCATCATCGATTTTTTAGCTTCTTTCGGATTATTTTTTGCGTCGCGTCGACGAAATTAATGGAGGAGCGAAATATCAAAAACCGTGCACTCCTAAAATATATGATGCATATTATATATATGCAAATGAGGCTACATTATTTGTATACGGAAGTATGGGAAAATGGATGGCTAGAAAAAGCTTTTCAGTCAACTATACTCTATTCATTTTGAAATAATCGATGTAACAATCACATAAAAGTAAGTTCAACACGATGAGATTAGTAAAGGTCATTACTGTAATGAATGTGTTGAGAGTGGCCAAAGCAGCCACCTCAATACGAATTTTTGCAAAAAGAGAGCGCCTTTCCCGCTGCTCGGTTGTTGGCTCAGTTGGTTATAGTGTGCGAACGGTAGCCGCAAGGTCCCGGGTTCAAGTCCCGGACCGAGCCTAACTTTTACTGAAGCCCCGAGTAGCGCGAACAGGTTTCCTCAACACTGGTGGCCCTTGACGGTCCGTCAAACTCGACGGGGGAAGAATGTTGAGAGTGGCCAAAGCAGCCACCTCAACTACGAATTGTTCCAAAAAGAGAGCGCCTTTCCCGCTGCTCGGTTGGCTCAGTTGGTTAAAGCATGCAGACGGTAGTCGCAAGGTCCCGGGTTCAAGTCCCGGACCAAGCCTAAATTTTACTGAAGCCCCGAGTAGCAGGAACAGGTTGCCTCAACACTGGTGACCGTACCAGGGGGCCCGCCTGTTGCTCCAAGGAGGGAGGAATGTTGTATGGTAACATACAACATTCCACCTATAGGATTGATGTTTTAGCCAATCCACGGGTCCCGAACCCGACCATTTTTGTTGAGCCCTGGTCGGGATGGTCACACATACCCCAACATTGGCCAGTGGTGGGACAGCTCTGGCGCCACCCAGGAAGCGCTTCAACAAATGAAGAAAATATCTCGCCCATTAGCGGTAAACAGAACAACTGAAAATTTTCTTCAATAACATTGTTAAATGGTGAGAATTAACAATTAGGTGTCACGCACAGTCGTGTTCATATTAAAATTGGATAAGCACGGTAATTTTTCTATGATTTTGGCCTTACCTTCATCATGGATTAATTTAAAATCCAGCACTTTGCTACAGTATAACGTTTTCCACAAGATAAAAATTGCGGATAACGTTGAACTGTTAGGTTCGTCGACCATTTCGAACTAGATCAACTATAGATCGACACAGTAAAGAACAGTCGACAGCTATAATGTAGTTTTTGCATCTAGAAGCATGATAGCAAAATTTTATTTCTGGATCAATCATCGGAAAATGTTCGTGGTTAGTAGAAAAACGACATCAGAAAAATCATGGAGCAAATTTTCATGACGCAAAAAAAATATTCGGTAAATTAAAAATTTTTGAAACGAATGTATTTAAGTCGCGCAATTTTGATCGCTATCATAAAAAACGAAAAAAATCATTTCGGCGTTACGTGTTCTATTTTGAAGACGATCGTTTTCGCATTGCCCCTATCGAAAAAGTTCATTTCGACTTTGGGCGTCTCACTGGGCACAGGCACGCAAACGATTTTGAACGTGTCGTCCGGGCATTGCTTGGCACCGGGTTTTCGCGTTACTCGTATCGATCGGGTATCGGCTGGAAAAATAAGATATATTAACTGTTAGCTAATGATCTAAGATTAGCTTTCAGTAGGCGTCTATTTTCTATAAATACTTTTAAATTGGAAAAATTACCGAAATAAGTACTGCCATCATAACTGTTCACAGAAAGCTGTTGTTGTACAATAAGGTTTTACTCAAAAAGTTACCAGTTCTTATGAATATAGTTCAGCAGAAAATTGCTTTACATATTTCTCATTTAAGAGTACTTCAGGAAAATCAGACTGTAATAAGTCGAGCATACATGCACATAGGGGTAGGGGGGTAAACCCCTGAGATCCTGGCCATCCCCCTGGCTCAAAAAAATCGTCAAACACCCCCGCTGAACTTTTTCCAAGACAGCTTTTTTGATGATTTTTGTGCATATTTTGTATGAAAAACAGGCTTGTAGAACTTTTTTTGTTTTTTTGCTCGCCCACCCCCCCCTCTACACCATGGATAGAAAGTCCAAGGATCCTCCCCCTGGAAAATACTTGCCATGCATGTCTGAAGCCGAGTTTCACTAGTCCATAATAGCCTGCTTTTTTGAAGCAGTAGTTAATCAAGACATGACAAAATGTAACTTCTTTTGCCAAAATCGTTTACCCCAAAGACAAGCAGCTCGTAAGCGATAATTCACTAGTTTTTTCGTGACAGTTGGGTAACCAGTGGATCAATTCCAAGACTTCGCGCAGAGTCAACACACCAAAATATTCATAAGGCAGTCTGACAAATGTCATTCAACTGTTTTCACGAGCCACGCCATAGTTTTGAAATTGGCCAGAAGTCTCCAGGTCGGATTTTCAAGCAGGTGCAAAGTTTTATTTTTTGAAGTGGGATGCATCAACTTTCATCCGATATGCCAATTCGCCGTGAAATTGATTCTCTGGGAGAAATTTAATCAAATTGAATGATCTCTAAATAACCTCCAGAACCCCAGGTATGGGTAATTCAGGCTTCAAACTCCTCCTTTGCGGCACTGGTTCACAAAGAAGCTTTATCGTAGACTTTTTTCATCAAAAAACCTTGGTATAATAGAAAATAACAGATATGAAATGATACCTGCTTCCTAATCTCACAATTTATAAGCATCTTAGAAAAGATACTATAATTTGCCTAATTACAGTAAAGCATTATTTCGATTATCCTTCTGCATAAAGTGTTTTAAAAGTGTTTCATCTGTCGAATGATTTCCAGCTTCCAGTTTTGAACGTACACATTGATGGTATAATGTGCGGAACTAGTGAATTGGCAGGATTTTGAAATTCATTCATTATTCGATCGAGCATTGGTGGGTTGAACCAGAAAACTCACAAGGATCTAGCAGGCCTTTGGACGGCGTAACGATGAATTCAGACGCGTGGGTCAATTTGACGTAGTAGGCCAAATTTTGGGCGCCGTTGGTATTTTTGATTGCCACTTCGATGGTGGCCGGATGATCGGGCTGGCCTTGAAATTGCAGACTGTTTTTCGGATCGGTCTCTATTTGCTGGAATTCGACCGACGACATGGACATGGTTTTCTCAACTTTCCGGACGAGGAAACGGATCGAAGTTGAAATAATCCGGATAATTATTGATGGGCGGCCGCGGGACTTGTGGGCGAACCGACCGTTCACTACCTGATCCAGAATTGCAAATGTATTTCCGATTTAATCTTACAGATTTAAATTTCAAATTGATGTAAACTGCAGCTTTTTAGATTCATCGTTTCATCAGATGATCTGCCTTCATCCTTGATTTATTCTGGAAAAATTGACACGCAAGGTGATGTTTACTTATTATCGTTCTATTACGGCATGAACTTTTTGTAATGTGTGAAGCTAGTCTTTCTAGATATCAGTCCCTCACAACTAATTATCGTATCCAAATCACAGTCCATTGATTGATTTTATTGAACCTCTATATTTGATGAAGTAGTTTGAGGAACGAGGAATAGTTTAGCTGGGTCCAATAAAATATATTAATTTTTTTTCCGTGGTCACATCAGCACCATCCTCAGAAAAACAATTTCATTCTGCACTTTTCCCTTGCTATTTTGATTGACGCCTTCTCATCAAAGATGCACGAGGGGGGGGGGTTAGGGGGGGTTTGACCCCAGCTGATTCTTGCTGACCCCCAGAAGATTTGACTAATCCAGCAATGATCGAGAAGATGACGAAGGAAATGAGCTAGAGAGAAGAGAAAGTCGTCATAAAAATGGGAATGATGCCGTAGTTTAACAATTTTTCTAAACAACGCATACCTGAAGTCCAAAAAAATAACATTGAAACTTTAAAAAGTGCAGTCTAGGCAAATAATTTAACATATCTGACTGATATAGAATGAAGAATATGCTGCTTGGATGTGAGAAGACCTGAAATCTTTTTTCGTTGTCATGAACAAAAAAAATTTTGTATTCCACCCCGCCGTCCTGGCTGACCCCAGCAGAATTTCAATGCCGTGCATGTATGCTTCTCATTATTGGGTCAGTATTTTGTGTTATATAAAACTTTGATGAACGTTACCTTTTATAATAAAATCAAGCGATGCCAACCATCTGCATCATGAAAATGTGTCGTTTACCGATCTTGTGCATTGAACCTGATGAATGGTTTTATTCCTAGAGTCCTGACTGTATCTGGATTTGGGAGTCATATCACAAAACCTAGACTCAGTGATGACATGGAAATTACTAAAATTTTCTTCTTCATGACGGTATTCATGCATGAGTTCCGAATTCGAAGTTGTTCAAATCTCTCCATGTTCACTCGATGTACGTTCAAATCAACGTCCAGTGGTCTCAAACCGTCATGAGAGATCAAAACTGTTGATAGTCTATTAATCAATTCCTCTATGCCTTCGAATCAATGATCTAACAGCCTGCGTTTTCTGTTCTTTCATCCATACATGCACAGTTGTGTTTTACGAAAAAAATTTTTGGTCCTACGGCAAAATAATCCGTACCAGGGTTGCACCTCAGAGGATGTGCGTCAATATTAGCAAATAAACTTACGCTTGAGAATGAACAATTTCTTTACAATTTGAAAACATATGCATTTTGGGGTATGCCGACCCCCCCCCCCAGAAATTTCAGCAATTCTAGTCATTGGAGAGACTCAATTTTATTCTTGAGCAGCTTGATCAAATCCACTGACAGATTTTAAATCATATGTGCCACAGCTTACTGTAGTTAATAAAACAGTAGTGTAAAGTTGCTTCTTAAATTTTTTATAGTGTACTTTTAAATAAGCCGAATCGAAAAAATGAAGATATGCAAAAATGTAGGCATTTCGATTGCCCACCAATTCTAAGAAATCGAGTTCTTGTAGAGATTCCCTTTTAAAAGTGATAATGACTCGAAAATGCCAATTTTGACTACAGCGACTGAATAACACCACACTTTAAATATGTTCCGCAATAAACGTATTTAAGCAAGCATTACATAGTTTTGTTTAGGCTATATTGTGTTAGCGTGTTTGAAAAACAGTACAAAACCGATGAATTTTCTTGTTCAATCTTCGCAACAGCTGAGAAATTGAAATTTCTCATCGACTTATTAGTTGACAAACAAATGAAGAGCTGAATTGTTGAGCGACTTTGTTGATCTTGACCTTCGACAGACAGTATTATTCGCATTTTACAGCTGAACATATGATGAAACATTACGAATTGATTGCTATCACCGGAAAATGATAGCATTTTTGATCTCTGAATGCAAGAAAAAACACATTTTATTACTCAACTCGACTCCCGAGTAAGCAATCGAGGTCGGGGCTTTGTGTGAGGTTCATTCGTGAAGTGTGTACAAAATCGTGATGCTTTATTTGAAATGTTTCTAATAGAATAGGAGATCGAGTAATAAATCATATTTTTACGATTTGTTGAACCATTACGGTGGACGAGACCGGCAAAATCATCTATAGACTTCAGGTCGGTCTATAGACTGTAAGCCTCCTTCACGAATACGGCCCCAGGCCCATGAGCACCCCAAGTCGGGCGGGGTCTGCAAGTAAAAAATCCTGTTAAATTTTGTTCAAAATAAGAATAATGGTAAAGAGCCGCGCATATGGATCAGAAAGTCGTAAAAATACGTAGTCGGCGCAAGGCCCCGAAAATTTGGCATTTTTAGTGAATTCTGATGAAAATTAGTTATTTATTGGCCTGTTAATATCTTAGAAGTTGCAGCCTTTTCAGGCTTAGCAGGATGCACTAGACTGAAAGCGCCAATAATCCATGCGAATTGGCCGCACAGTGTCTTGTTTTTTGCGATGTTATAAGCGGATAAAAACAAACAACATACTCATCAATTATTGCCGATCTCGGCTGATGCAGGTGCCCGAGAGCGGCAAAATGAAAATTACCATTTTGCTTCGAAGAAAAAAATTTTTTTCGGTCAAAATTTTTTTTCTATTCCAAAATATTTTTTTCTGCTGCCAAGAAAAAATTTTCCGGGATAAAATTTCTTTTCTTGTCGAAAATTTTTTTTCTTGATTTTGCCGGTTTCGTCCACCGTAAACCATAGTATATTTTTTATAAAACGTTTGTAAATGGAAAGATGAAAAAAATTGATACTTCCATATCGAAATCATCAATATAATGTTTTTACTGTAGAAATTCCACTAAAATACAGACTATAAACTTTATTTTTCGTCTTTCATGCTTGAAACTCAACGACAAAAGCAAGTTCGGCTTCTCCAATGCAAGCTTTTGCTGTATGATGTTCGGCTCTGAAAATTGTCAACGGTTAGTAGGATCAGCCCACAAATTTTCATTTCCGTGTGATCTGCAAGAGGGAACAAGAAACTACAAACGTACTTACTTTCCAGTTATAATAACTATTAAAAAACAGACTGCAGATTTGAAATTATACCGAGATAAGATTTGACTTTTGTTTTCACTTCGGCGGTGAATTTTAGCAAGTCGATACCTAGGCCTTTAAAGTCCACTATTTTATTACATACAGACAAAAGTTCAGGTGTCCAGCTAGGTAAATTGCCGTAGTCAGTGTTATCTTTGTGAAATTTGACCCTTCAAATCAACATAGTGCGGTCATTCCGCATCTGAAATCACTGAAGATAGCATTCAACGCGGTCATTTTTTTCCTTGCCTCATTTCGCATCATCTTCGGTCGGAGTTTTTATTTGTGATATTTATATTTAACTTCACATCTGTACAGAAACGATAGCTTTTCAACTCGTGTCCGACGAAACATATTTCAGTACGCTCAATCACAAAACTAAACACTAAAAACGTGACGAAAAATTCATTGCATGTAAAAAAATGATAAATACGAATTTGGCTAAAAATATACCCGAAACTTGACAAAAAGTTCTGAATTCAAACGCCGTTACGTATCAGAACGACTACCGGTTATTATATTCTTGAGTTTCGACTTTTTTTGCCGCAAAAGATTTATCACAAAATTTACTATATTTGTTTCTTCAATTCTTCATCTTTTCAGCTAAATATTTTCAATATTATTTAATCAAATTCAAATTGAAAAGTAACTTACTCGATTTTTCACTTCCGGGATAAGGAATTCGGAAGCAGCTGATATTCAAATATGAGCAAATGTTGTTGCACAAAACGTTGCAATAGCAAACGAAATCGATAAGACAGTAAACCTGAGAAGCGAAATGTAATACAATAGGGAAGGTACAGAACATAGAGTGAAAGTAGATTTTTTGCTTATGTGAAAGGGATACTTCTAAAGTCAGCAAGGAATGGGTCATGATGTAAGAAAATCTCTTGTGATCACGACGTGCAGAGGGAAAAATATTTCAAATACAGTATAACCAAACATGCACGGCAAGAATTTTCCAGGGGGTAGGGGGGTGGGTGAGCAAAAAAAACAAAAAAAAGTTCAGCTAGCCTGTTTTTCATACAAAATATGCACAAAAATCATCAAAAAACTGTCTTGGAAAAAGTCCAGGGAGAGTGTTTGACGATTTTTTTGGCCAGGGTCTTAGGCATGGAGGTTTACCCCCTACCCCCTATGTGCATGTATGAGTATAACTTATTTTTAGAATTTCACTAAAATCTAACTAGCTCATTCATTTTTCAAAAAGAAATCCAAAACCCAATCTAAAAAAAGGTAGCGTAAAGAAAAAAATACAAGATGGGTGGAAAAAATGAGAAAGAAAATTTTTCGTGTATCACAAATCAAACGTTCCGAAATTGAAGCATTAAAGCAATGCGATCGTGCAAGTAGTCAAAAAATGATTGCTTTACCTTTTTCATTGCAAATCAGCTAGTTTCTTAAATTCTCCAGCATGATTTTTTGCGGACTTTCTTAAAAAATTATGCATGGAAAAGCCACAAAAATAAGTTTTTCGCCTTTGTATTTGAAAACTGAAATTCAGGTATCTCCTATAGGTTACTGTAACATAAATTTTTAAGATCACTTGTACAGTCAAACAACTTTATGTCAGCACTCAGCATAACTAACGGTTGGTTAATTATCGTACCTATATTTCGAAACTCACCAGACATAAGATCAATATATAATATTCCGGGACCATATAACCCATATATTGATTGAAACCTAATGCAATCGGGCCCCAGAAAATTGTATCCCACAAAGTTAATGGGCTTTTAGTCATGTGCGCGACCTTCAAAAACAATTAACGATAAAAAATGTGAAATACAAATGTTATATTCATTTACCACTAGCTTATTAGTAATTTTCGCTGAAATAATGCCGAATACCGTACAATAAAGTACGATATGCTGAGTAATATGATTCGTAGTTGAACGGTTATAGATCAAAATTTGCGGCACTACAACGGCTAATAGAGGAAAAACCGGGTATATTATGCTGGTACCCTAAAAACGAAAAAATAAGAATATTGTACATCGGACTTGTTTTATTCTCAAAAATAAACCTATTACATATTTTGCTTTACTCATTCCTCTTTTCATAAGTCTTTACAAAAGCTTTCAAATAAAATCTTCTTCCATCTGATATAGTTAAGCCAAGATTGAGGCAGAAAATTTTTATAATCACATTTACTAAAGAAATAAGAACCTTCAACATGTTTGATTTGATTAAAACTTGGTAAATACAAATTTTGCACTTATTTCCCACAGAAGTTCACCCTCTTGTGTGAAAAGAAGCTTCCTTTTTTAATTTTTTTGTGAATTTTGCGGTTTGCTCACAGCCACAGTAGAACCGTTTTTTCCTGCGCCACCGGTGAAAATGATGTGAAAATATCGCAGGATATTGAACGATGCTATACTCAAGGAGACGACGATTAAAATAAATCGCAATTCGACGCCATAAATATGCTGAAAATTGAGAAAAAGTTTGATAGAAAAACTAATTTCTAAATTAAGCTGCATGAGCAGTGCAAATTCAATTTTTTCAGTTTTTAAAATTTAGTCTTTGAGAAACTCTGATCCCATATTATCCAATCAATCTCAAGAAGCCAATATTGTGATCATTGTTATTAGAAGTTTCGAAATCGTAGATATTTTACATTTTCGACTGCTCGTTTACACTTAGTATTTGACCTACTCTAACAATTCAATAGACAAATTTTCGTAGATAAATTGGTAAAAGAAATTTTGCACTGCGAATCTAAGCAGTTTGTAATTAATTAACTTACAGTTGTCCAAACTTGAGGCCCGAAAAATGACGTCGTCAAACATAAAGCTATAACGCTAAATTGAGCTTCTGTAACGTCAAACCTAGATTTGAAAATATAATTTCATTAAAACGGCTAAACTGCAGTTAAAAATGAATTACCTGCCGAAGGTCAACGTTCCAGAAACGTATGTTTGCCAATGCGCACAATAGAACATTGCTTCCGATATAATACATATGATTAGAAAAATTTTCGGATGATCTCCCAATAAAATAGACAAATTTATTTCTAACGACACGAAAACTGAAAATTTCGAAAATAACCAAGTTGAAACAGTGAGCGGAACAGCCGAAAGCTAATCAAATTATATTCGAAAATTCTGGGAATTTCTCAACTCCTTCCTTAGGGAAACAGAATCAGAATACTAAAATTGACCGAGAAATGTCAAACGTTGTCAACCGGCCAACGTAGAATAGGGCAAAAAAACGAAATAAAGTTTATTTTTGGTCAAAATAATCACTTTAATGAACAAATGACTAATAAAAGATTTTTATGGTTCTCTATAGTTCTTTATGGTTTTTCTTAAAAAATGCTCGCTTTGATGATATGTCTTATTATACATGTAAGTCAAGATGACCACGGCGTCGGTTTTATGAAATCTGACGCCGGTGATTTTACTACCCCTACAAACAGTGTGACGTGCAATTTATAGGGATAAAACTAGTAGTTAATTTCGATTCATTTGAGTTTGGCCACTGATTTTAAATTTACTCGCGTTCGGGTAATTCAATAAAATAGGTGAGAATGTTAAACAGCCGAGGTCTCCAAGGTCATATTTCTCAGGTAGGGGTAAAGTTGGAAATTTGCAGGGGTAGTGTAGCTAAATGTCTACTAAATACTTGATTTGATCCCAAAATTAGGCAACCAGTGACCAATTTTTTGGACTTAAGATAGGGGTAATACTCCCCTCATACCCCTCCCTATGGGGCGGTCTGTTAAACAGGAACTTTCTCTGTACCGGTCGATCCACACCATACAGAAATCCACTATCCAGTACAAAGGTTTCCGTATTATCCAACTTATTTTCGTACTATAAAAAAAATCAGATGAGGTAGTTTAGAAGATGACGACCACCAAACGTTAAATGATATGTGAATGTGAATATGTTAAGGGCCGCACTCAAGCAAAAATATAGAGAATAAAGATTATTTACAAGCATAACCGGCACGGAGCACCAGGAAAATTTTGAGAGTCTGCCTTATTAAAGTACGGGGGGTTCTTATGGAACTTCCCACAATTACATGTTCGGTATCTTGTCACTTGGACCATTTTTCATCTTCAGAAAAAGCATTAAAAGACTATTTAAATTTGACCAAAGTTCGATCTATCAAAAATGTTCGCCCAATTTTCTTGATCCCACAGATCTAGGAGTTTCGTTCCTTATATGAATCTTTAAATCAATACTATTTTACTAAGTGTACGCTTAGACGATTTAATATATTTTTTGAACAAGTCATTTGGCAAATGAAACGCTAACGTCATATTCTAAAAGCAGAATGACGTCATAGCGTTGTTCTCTAACTTCTATAGTCAGAAAGACTAGGTTGGAAAAATAAATGACGCAATTTTGAAAAAACAGGTGAATGTCATGCGCCAGCGGAGACGTGGTAGCCACTAACAATGTCGATAAAATTGTATCAATCATGTAAAATAAACCAAAGAATGATAAGAAAAGCCAGAAACTTTTCCTAGAGGAAAAGACTCAGACTAAATTTATTTTGATTTCGATTTTCAAAAGTTGCAATTGATTGCGAAGGAAATGCAAAAACGCAACATTTTTGATTCAAAACTCAAATTTACAATCGTCTAATACTCTTTCGCTCATCATTTTCAAGCGCCAATTCTCGATGCTGAAAGTGACTATTTCTTGTCTGTATTTCTATAGAATGGTGAACAGTGAAGAGAGGGGACGATGAAGGGCGAAAAACTGAATGATCGACTGATAAACTACAAAAAGATAACGATACCGACATAATGGAATGTGGTGCAAAATTTTCCCATTCGAAAAATTGACCATAGGAAGATTATTTGTATATTGCGAAAGCAAAACAAGGATATTTAGACACACTTATTTATTCGGTAATTAACAAATTTAAATAATTTAGGTTTAAATGTTTTTAATTTCATATTATTTTCCTTGAATTATATCTCAAAATTTGAGTTTAAACTAATGAAAGAGTGATTTTGGCTGTAAGGATGCAATTCTAAATTTTGGTTTTTTAGCTATATGTCTGCATAGTGTTTTTCAGACATTAACAATGCTTTTTGGATCATGCAGACATTATCGAGCTTAATACTTGTACTGCGTCTTCTCCGGGTAATTTTCATGAAAAATTTACTTTGGGATAAAGCGTCGCATCCGTGATCGAACAGTTCTCCCAACGGAGAACAAGTATTCGTCCGCCTAGCTTGTTTCCCGTCCGTAGCGTCCAAAGTTTGATAAATGAAAACGGTCAAAGCGCAAAGAAAATATACCCACCTTGGCGCCTGAAACCGAAGCGAATTGAAATACAATCGTCAATACAAGGGTAAATGAGTACCTGGTCACAATGGCCTTAAATTTTAAATCATCTTCAGCACTGTTTTTTCTGCACTGGTGCAGAATTTTTTGAGTCGTGTGTTTGATCGCATCGGATACAGGAAAGATGCATTTTGGTGCATTTTAGAAGGTCATAATCTCAAAACTTAATAAGCATTATTTATTTCCTAGCTCAGGTGCGGCTTCTAACATGTCTACCTTCACTTACCATTTAATCTTCAATAGTTTCTATGATCTTAAACGTATTATCTCATGTTTTCATAGGCAATCTTCAATATTTTATCTTGATATTTAATGAAGATTCACATTTTTCCTTGACACATTTTTTTAGAAAGGTCTATACGTCAAGTCTCTGAACTTTTTGAAGCAATTATTCCTTTCTTAATGTAAAATCAATTCATAAGCTTCATGCAAGTAGTTTTTGGAAATTAATTCTCTTCTGCTCATATCTTTTCGGCCAAGTTTATGAGCGTTTGGGAATAAATTACTGGTTTTAAAATTTTTCAAATGATAAAATTCTAAAAATAACGATTTTGAACACAAAATTAGAATCTAATTGTTGAAATAAGTGTTTGGAAAATTGATTTTCCAGCGTCGCAGAAAACCCTAAAAAATCTTCCGGCGCTTCGCACCGAAAGTATCAATATCTTTTTTGGGCTCTCACTTGTCATCATAGAGTACTTCGATTTCAGACTATCGATTTCTCATGTAATTCAAAGTCATTATGCTCTTGGATAGTTTGCTGGAAAATTTGTTCCACGGTGCTTGTAGATTGGGCATCGATCAAACTCAAAAATTCCAAATATTTGCTCAATTTTAATGAATTAAAGGCTCTAAAAACACCGTAAGGTTTGAAAAAGCTCAAAAATACATAAATAAAGCGTCTAAGAGCCTTTTTAAGCGAAAAATGACTTCGGGAAAATGGGGAAACAAACTTTGACCCCTTCCTCCATTTGGGGAAAAGGCCCGGGGGAAAAACAGTGGTAACAGGAGAAAACCGCAGTGCAGAAAAGTCAAGAAAAATTTGACTTTTCTGCACTGAGCAGATAGACCGGTGCAGAAAAAAACACTGATCTTCAGGCTCTTTGGGCAAAAAATAGAGCCCTTACACCATTTGTAAAAAAACTTGGCTCTTCTCTACTTCGCACATAGAAGTCTACATTAAAAATAAACGGATCCACTATTTTGAGTATATCGCATCCAGATCCAAAAATATTGCTTCATCGGATCCTGATGAAAACGGCAACCGTCGTAAAAGGATCAGTAGATTCAGCCGGATTCAGATCATACATGCACATAGGGGTTAAACCCCCCTACGAGAGACCCTGAACACCCCCTGGCTGAAAAAAGGTTGTGAAAAACCCCCCTGATGTTTTTTGAAGACAGTTTTTTTATTGTTTTCATGCATATTTTGAATGAAAACATGTTTGTGGAGATTTTTTTTGTTTTTCTGCTCGCCCACCTCCCACCCACCAAAATGAAAATTTCAATGACCCTTCCCACCTGGAAAAGTCTTATCATGCATGTGTGATTCGGAATCTGTATATAGCATATATATGTGAATGAATAATGTTAAGCTATTCGAAATTAAGTTGTATAAATTCATATTTTTTCTCATTTCAATAGCGAATTGAAGCAAGAGCTCGAAATCTTTAGCTTTTCTTGCGCGTCTCTTTTACACCGTGCAGAAATGAAATGACAAAAAATTCTGCACTGAACGAATTATTGCTGTTCCAGATAAATATAATTTTGAAAAATCACAATAATTATAGTAGTTACTTTAAGAGCGTAAAATGCCCATGATTGAATATCAAAGTATGTCAGGTAGAGTATTTATTTTCAATAATGCCACTATTAGAAAAGTGAACTTAACGGTCAGAACTGTGGCGAACGCGATGCAAATTATGTTATAATTATTAATCCAGCGAGAAGCACCAGCTAATGTTGGATTTTAACTGGCTAAAAAACTGGAATATGCACATTTTTTATAGATTCTATCAGTAGAAATATCGAAAATTTCGACAACTTTTCGAGCAAAAGTTGCTGTCGTATGCAGAGAACGCTCAAAAATTTTTTAGCGCGGTCAAGTAAACAGTGCACTGGACATAAAAAAATCTCAGTTTCGGCTCGTGAAAATTTCGCCATAACAACAAAATCCGTAATGAATTGGAAATGGAAAAAGAAAAGCCTGATCGCCTTCTACAACAAGAAAAATTATAAATCTTTTCACCTGATGAATACCGTCGGGCGAATAATAAGACAAAATAACTGCGGAAGTGATATTCATCAAAAGACCCGTAATCGTGATCAAATTCGGAGCTATCCAAAGGGGATACATTTCGACGATATTGTTCCAAAATTTGTGCATAATTAATTTATCTAAAATCGAATTGTCTTGCGCCGAATATTTATGTTCGGCCAGTCGTTTCAACTGTTGTGACGATAGCATTGCGTCGAAAGCGAAATAATTGCTAATTGAATTGAATAGAGGACACAATTTGCCGGAAGTTGTGCGCGGCATTCTATATATCGATTATTATATAATATCTTCTTGAAATTATGGCCTTAAAACCAAGGAGGATGCGGTTTGACGGCCAGGCCTGTAGCTAGTGCTTCACACCGGGTATCCGGGTGTTTCGGGTACCCGGGTCAATTTTATAAATGAAACCCGGGTGCTACCTGGGTACTCGGGTCCCAACAAGATATTGTATAAACAAAACACTTATAGCCAAATTTTTTCACAGCAAATAAGGTATCTTTCCTCCATTAATTCAGAGCATGGATCTATTCAACTTGTTAACAAGGCTTACTATACGGCCCACAAAAAGTCCTTGTCGCATATTTTTGGCAACAAAAAAGCTAAGGGTTTTCATAAAGGAGCACGGGAGGGGGAGACATAGAAAAGACTTGGAGAAATTTTGCCTGCATGAAATATCCGAACTGGATACAGTATTAGAGAAAAAGTCGGGGATGGGAAGATGCATTGTAATGTAAGACCGAAGAGATATGAAAACAGATGGTGATGGATGAACTAGTAGAGACAGTGGAACCAGGACTAAGCGAGAAAGCTCAGATAGTTGTAATGAGTCACCAGGCCACCACGATTTGCTTGAAAGTGTGACGTTTCTTTAAATAAAATGTGCAGCTGGTCTATCCTAACTTTGGTTTCTTAGCATTTTGCAAGGCTCGTATCTTAAAATTCATAAGTTTTTCCTGAAAATTTCAAAAAACGCGTTCATGCAGGTATTTAGGGGGTTCCGACATTTGGGCATAGGGTTCGACCAAGTTGGGGGGGGGGGGTGGCTCCCCCTAATTAACCGATCGCCCCCCCCCCAAACTCGGAAAAGTGAGAAAATAGTGGCTTTTTTGGCTTATAAGAAAATATTCGAAATTATTTCGACTTTTTTGGAATTGTTTTGACCCAACTAGGCCCAACTGGTCGGCCCTCTTGCAGGCACTGTTTTTTCCACATTTGCACTATAATGTGAAAAAGAAATCCGGTATGTGGAAAAAATTGCTGAGGTCTTCCCACAAATGTGAAAAAATGTGGTTTTGAAATAGGAAAGATGCATTTTAGAAGGTTCGAACTTCAAAATTTTCCGTTATAACTTTAATAATAATTATTATTTATTATCAAGCTCAAGGCACGGCTTCTAGCATGTCTACCTCACTTACCATTTAATCTTTAACAATTTTCATCGTCTTGAACGTATTGTCTCATGTTTTAAATCTTCAATATCTTATTTTGAAATTTAATGAATATATCCGCATTTTTTCCTTGACACATTTTCTGAGAAAGATCAACACGTCAACTTTCTAAAAGTTCCGAAGCGATTGTTTCTTTCCTAGCGTAAAATGAATTCAAAAGCTTCATGGAAGTAGTTTTGGAAATTTTCTACTCTTCTTAATCACAGCTTTTCGGCAAAATTTATTAAAGTTTATAAATAAATTTACTGGTTTTAAATTTTTAAATGATTTCCAGAACTCACGAGTTTTTAACACAAAATTCAGATGTAATTACAGAGAAATATGTTAGAAAAATTGATGATCAGATTCAGAATCAGAGTTTTTTGTTGCACAGGCCAGGTTGCAATGTACAACTTGGGGAAAAATTTTGGTTGCACAGATAAATTTCTGGTTGCTCACTCTAAAATCGATAAATTTGCTTAAATTTATCCGAAAAACCATCGCAAACTAGTTTTCTAGTATTTCACTCGATCCGCGTCAGTTTTAGACATTAAAAACCTAATTTTCTGAGTTTTGGAGAGAAAATGAAAAGATTAATATGACTAGACTAGAGTAATGTGTTCGGCGCGTAGCGCCGAAATTTTTTTCTGTATTTCAATATTCAAGAACGCTGGAAAATGAATCTTTTCACCTTTTATTCCCAGACAGAAGGTCTGATTTCTCAGTGAATTTTATGAATTTTCAGTCGGACAAACTAAAATCCAAAAATTACGCAAGTCACTAAGAATTTGGATCTCGAAATATTTTAATCACATGGAAGCCCACTGTAATTATGTAGTTAAAAAAACATCTAGGGTGGCAAATTTGATTTTAAAATCTTTTCACTCTAACTTCAATGAATTAAAAATCAGGGCTTTTAAATCATATGTTCTCCCTATTTTGGAATATGGTTCACCACTCTGGAATCCTTGTCTGGTTGGGATACTAAATTGGTAGAAAAAGTTCAAAGAAGGTATACAAAAAGACTTCAAAGATTTAAGCTATAAGGAGCGCCTCGACAGATCTGGCCTTGATGAACTTGCATTTAGACGTACGCGTATCGACTTATCTTACATGTTCTTAATTTTGAAATTTAAAGTTATTCCACCTGATTTATTTTTATTTTTCACCTTCAGTCCGTTCAATTATCGCGCTTCCAACTTATGTAAATATTGTATAAATCGAAATATAACTCTAATGCTTTAAAACATGATTTTTGCTATCGAAATATTGATGTTTGGAATTCCTTACCCAATGATATCATTTTTTCGAACAATATGCCCTGTTTTCGGTCTAAATTGAATCATTTTTTAAAGCTCAATTCGCATGTGCTTTTGTCACGTCCATGAGCTTGCCTGTATTATTCGTATTTACTCTTGTATTTATTTGCATTTAATAAACTTCTTTCTTTCTTTCAAAGCAGACAGCACCACAGGGAGGATATGGGGGGGGGGTGGGGGTTATTACCCCTACCTTAAGTCCAAAAAAATTGGTCACTGACATACATGTAACGGAGCTCCGAGGTCTGGGGGGGGGGGTTGGAGCACTTTTTTTCGGGCCGGGGGTCAGTAATTCCCAAAATTTTGGGGGGAGGGGTCCCTGAAGGAAAAAAATTCGATTTTTTTCATGAAAAATGTCCGAAAAACGGTTTAAAAAGTAGTAATTTTTGTCTAAAAAATGATAAAATATGTACTTATGGCGCGAAGCGCCAAAAAATTTTCGTTTTTGACCATTTTTTGTTCAAAAATTGACATTTTTCATGAAAAAATGACATTTTTCAGTATTTTTCCGACTAAAACTATGGGGGTCCCTAGGGCTACCATATGGCTAGCCATAGGATTGGAAAATCCTTGGGGGGGGGGGGGGGGGGGTCGCCCAATGGCTAGTCATATGGTCGACGATTTCTGGGCGGGGGGGGGTTCCCATAGCACTTCCCCCCAATTACATGTATATGGGTCACTGGTTGCCTAATTTTGAGACAAAATCAAGTGTTTAGTGGACATTTAGCTACACTACCCCTGCAAATTTCCAACTTTATCTCTATCTGAAAAATCTGACCTTGGGGACCTCTGCATGGAAGTCAAAATTTTTATGAAGATCGAAATTTTTATGAAGAGAAAATGACCGAGAAAAATGTTAGTTTTCATCAAATTCGTCAACAAACAATACAGGATCAAACATTTATCCATAATATGTTGATAATTAGAACCTATAAGCACTAACTAGAATGACCTTTTCTAACCGCGAACTAGAATATTATAAAAACTTATAAATTAATTGAAACCCGGCGCTAGGCGCCGGAAAATTTTCACTTTTTTCCATTTTAGAACGCATAAAAATGCATCTCCGGACAGAAAACCCTATAAGGTAAACTGGGGTGATTTTGATCAGAGTATGGCATACCTGTAAGAGGTCGGAGCAGTTGGGGGGGGGGGGAGCAAATCGGAAAATTTTGGGGAGGGGGTCGAAAAAGTCGAAATTTTTCCCAACAAAGGCCAAAAACATACACTTTCTGCCAATTTTTTCCGAACTGGCGGGGGCACTGTTTTTTTTCCACGAACTTCTTTCCACAAATGTGGAAAGGGGTCAAATTTTTTTACCACATGAAGAAAAAATTTTTTTCGTCTTAAAATCCTCGTTTTTCGCTTACAAATGCTCACAGACGCTTTATCGCACTGTTTTTGAGCTTTTTCAAGCCTTCCAGTGTTTTTAGAGAAGTTAATTCATTAAAATAGAAGAAAAATTGAAATGTTCGACTTAAAAGCCTAATCTACAAGCACTGTTGAACAAATTTTCTAGCAAACTATCCAAGAGCATAATTGACTTGAATTACACGAGAAATCGATGGTCAAGTCCTCTATGATGACAAGTCAAAGCCCAAAAACGCACCGGAAAATTTTTTTAGTATATTGACATTCTGGGATGTTGGAAAATCAATTTACCGAACATTTATTTCAATAATTAAATTCCAATTTTGTGTTCAAAAGTCGTAATTTCTAGAATTTTACTTGAAAAATTTTAAAATCTGTAATTTATTTGTAAACCCTCATGAACTTGGTCGAAAATATATGAGTAAGAAGAGTATAAATTTCCGAAACATATTTCCATGAAGCTTTTGAATTGATTTTACGTAAGCAAAGAAATAATCGCATCAAAAGCATAGAGACTTGACGTATACGTATTGATCTTTCTCAAAAGGAAAAAATGCAAATCTTCATTAAATATTATGATAAAATATTGAAGATTACTAATTTAAACATGGGATAATACGTTTAAGATGATGAAAACTATTACAGATTGAGTGTCAGTGAGATAAGTGAGGTAACCAAGTCAGTGGGATAAGAAAACACTGTGCAAGTAGTTCACGACGGGTCGAAAAGAAATGGAATGCTGAGAAAATTTAAATAACTCTGGAATTGTTCAGGAAGTTCAAATTAGATCAGATTTGATTAGATAGATTTTTATTCGTCATTCCAAAAATAAATTCAGAAAAGAATTCGAAAAAATATCACGAGCTTAGAGGCGATTAATATCGCGCGGATATAAGCTCAAAAATTGACTAATGATCTTATATAAATATTTGAGAACAATGTGAAGACTAGTGAAAATAAAATCGAAAATTGTATAAATTTTCGGTCGGAACAATGTACCGCTACCAACGATATTGAATTTTTTTATTTGAATGATGAATCAAGCACAAAAAGTAAGGATTTCAGTTTTAAATCCGAATGTCACTGAATGAACAGAGAATATTCAGAATTAATTTCCATTCATCATTGTTTAACAGCCTATAAACTTTGCTGCAAGGATGCTGATAACTGTTCGTACTCATCCGCGTTCGGGTCAAATACGAGTAGATAATATTATATTCATTGACTCGGCGCGAAGCGCCGAAATTTTTTTGTTTCTTCGACCCCTAAAGCGTTTAAAAATCAAGGAAATTTGATGTTGAACAGCCGAAAATCTTGTGCCAATTGGCACAAACGCTCGAAATTTTTTGTGCCATTCCAAATTTTTTGTGTGCCAAAAACCATGTTTTGGCACAAAAAAAACACTGGGCCTGACTGCCCTTTTGACTAAGTTAAGGTAAAGTGTGGGTGGCTTTGATCAGGAGGGCTTTGATAACTATTTGAGATAAGCAGGTCATTTTTGCTGTGTAGAAAACGTTGTCTGTACTTAATTGGACTGTAACTGTAATTGGGGGGGGGGGTGGGTTAGGGGGACCCCCCCAACTTGGCCAACCATGTACCCAAATTTACCCAAATTCATCTAACCATACCTGTAAGACCTCCGACCAGTTGGGGTGGGGGGGTAAACCCGAAATTTTGGGGAGGGGGGGTAGAAAAAAGTCGAAATTTTTCCCAAAAAAGGCCAAAAAAACATACACTTTTTTGCAAATTTTTTTTAATTTTTTCCAAACTGGGGGGGGGGGGGGGGGTAAATGATTTTGGGTACAGGGTTGGCCAAGTTGGGGGGGGTCACCCCCAAGTACAGGTATGCATCTAACCCCCCCCTACTTTGGCAAAAATTAAAAGAATTTGCAAAAAAGTGTTGTTTTTTGGCCTTTTTTGGGAAAAATTTCGACTTTTTTCTACCACCCCCCCATGGTCGGAGGTCTTACAGGTATGTGTTTTGAAGTCTACTACAACCAACAAGAATTGTTAAAATCTCTTTATAATGCATCAAAATGCCCCAAAAAATTTTGCGCTATTAAGCGTAAGAGCCCAAAACTTTTTTCGCCAAAAATACCGATTCGGCGAAAAAACTGTGCTAGGCTACAGTTAAGGTTGAGTATTTAGAACATTCACGAAACATAAACAAACCTGCTTGGCAATCAGTGTAGCTGCCACCATACACAAGGGTATCAAGTGGACCTACGCTTATATTCTGTTTCTATAAAATGCTCGAAAATTAGACAATAGGGAAAAAATTATTGCTCTGAAAGTCGTTTACATAAGGTTCTTACGGTAGGATCTCTGCAAAGAGCGGTGAAGGTTATAGTTGAGAAGGCGCAAAAATTTTCAGTTTTGTATTGTGTGACATATGGTTTTTTGGAAAAGCGTGAAAAAAGAGTGTTTGCTTTTCACTATTTGTATTCACAATCATTCAAGAAAGACAGACTATGTAGTTGAACCGTGGTCAGAAATTCCGAAGGACGTGCCATCACACGAAAATTGGCGTTCTTCTAGAGGACGAATTCGGTAAAAATAATGACAAAATAATCAAGTTTATCAAGAACTTATGCCGTATATTTTCCCTGAATGTTATGAGAGTGGAAAGCAACTTTCTCATGTTTCATTCATAAGTTTGACTCTTGCCCTATGACGTACGCAATCGGTATTTAAGGTGGCCGATAGAACAGGGTCTCTGCAAGAGCGATCTTGGCTGAACCTCATGCTATAGCTTACAGGTTCGTAACTTTCCACTTCTTCTTGAAGATATTCGTGCGAGTGCTCGTGCATAGCAAGTACGATTACCGGTCCGCAGCTGTGTGTCAACAAGTCACGGAAATGACTGAATTTCCCGGGGCAAACTTCGTAAACGTGAATTCTGCAGAGATACAGCCAAAATAAATCTTTCCCTTAAGCCTTGTAAACGGAGAGAACCGAGAGGCAACTAAGCAATAGCCTATGATATGACATGAAAATCTTTTCTATTCTCGAAATCTAAAAACAAAGTTTCCGACAGCAGTCAAACAATCAACTTCAAAAATTTAATCCAATAGACTCATGAAGTTTAAAAAACCATTTGAGCTGACAATTTACATTCAAACAATGCACAACTCCACCAGAAAAAGTATGGTCGGATTATTCAAATTTGAAAAAGCTGGGGAAGAGAGTCACAGAAGATTAAAGGCCAGGAAGTCGTCTGTCAAAACATCAACATTTGGTACAATATCACATAAAAAATAAGACGGCTGTTTATAGAAATGTCAAATAGATCATAATCTTTGAGGGGTTCTCACATAGAAAATTCACGAAACCAAAGAAACGTCGAGCATGCAAAATGTAGCTCGGCACGTCGGACAAGGCGATTTTCCAGAAAGCCACCTGTTTACTGTTTCGGGTCTTTGCCTGGATGCGAACCATCGACCCATGCAGGAAACGCACCTTTAAGATGACAGAAAGGGTATTCGTCAAAATTCACTTTAGGATTAAAATTGAAAGGAGATTATTCATATCAACTAAAAATCCGAAAACAAAAAAAGAGGAGGTAGAATGAAGTAAAATCATTAAAAATTTAGATGAACGATATGTTTCTAAAGATCAATTTCAATATGAGAGTGAATATCTAAAAAATGAAAAAAACGATACAGAAAGATGAGAAATAGAAAAAGATACAACAAAAAGTAAATTATAAAAATCTGTATTTTAATTCATTATTCATACGGAGTTTTTACCACATCGGCCTGCAATAGCATCTCCGGCAATGGGGGATAATTTGCCCTTCTTCATCAAATATATCAAACGTCGAATCTGCGCATCGTTTTTGTAATTTAACGTCAGCTTTTACTTGCATACAACCAATACAATTGTCTAAATTCTAAAGATGCATAATGCGTGGATAAGAACTTTCTGAGAAACTGATAAAGTCAAAAACGATATGAAACAGTTCAATATGCAGATATGCATAACAAGTTATCTTTTTGAAACGATTCACAGAAAAATCAGTTTTTTTTTATTTTCTGGTTGTTTGTCTTTCAGCCTCGGACAACAAAGGCATCATCGTCTCAAGAAATTTTCAGCTGTTCCAGCGAAAAACATAATTTCTGAGCCATCATTTAAAAAGATTTCATGACTCTATTATCATAAACTAAGTATATCCCACTCACTTCTTTTTCCACATCAGTCATCGGGTAAAGAGGATTCTGCATGGCATGTTCGCGAAACGATTCAACGAACCTCTCATGTAGAGTGAGTTGTATTACCACGCCACGGGCAACCTCTAAGGGCGCTTGAACTTTAGTCTGCATTTCCCTGTATTCCCGAGACGTCATTCTGAATTAATTAAATTTTTCTGGCAACGAAAAATACGGGGGTACGTGCCGCATGATAATAAAAATCAATTGTTCTCAAAAGGTTCCCGCTATATCTGAAAATCTTCGGAAACAGAATAATCGAAAATTCGTCTAATGGTTATTAATTGAATGCAAATAAGAGAAACTTCTGCGGCGATATTTATATTCGAAAATAATGGAACATGTGCGTTTAAGGTGTAAAATGATTCAATTTTCGTTTGTTAAATGAAAAAAGAATTTTATTTTAATTTACCTGATAGTAAATGGAGGAAGAGCCTTTGAAATGTGTTCCACTTTAATCTTTACGTATTGCACTTCAGATCGCGATTCGATGGACAGAATGTGCTCGTCGGAAGATACGACCGTTAATTTACAATCTGCCTGTTGAGCAAAATGTACAAAATACGGATCGACTAGAATAATCCACGAATCTGTAACTATAACGCGTCCCATGGCTCCTAGAATAAAATTTGGTTGCATGAATAAACGACTACCAGAAGAGATGAAGGAGTTTAAGACACTCCTTAACCTTCTCAAAAATATTTCTTAGAATACCACTATTCACGTGCAGTAGTATAAAATAACAGTAAATTCCAACCTAGATTGACGACAAATTTATCAATTCTTCTATATTCTTCTTCAACGGCTATGGCTGCACGGCGCCAATTTTCGCTGTCGAAGGTCCTTAAGTTATGTACAATAGGATGTTTGACCCAATCATCCGGTTTAAAATAAAAATTGATAAGGCAGATCGATAAAATCGGCAATAAAAAAGAAAAAGAAATAAATAAACGCCAGCAGTAATCGGATATGAAATGTTCATAAAATAAGGCGACGCCTCGCTCATCGTTCAAGCTCAATACGAAAAGAAAACCTGAAAAATTGAGTTGTCTAGGAAATGATTAGCATATATCATATCAAAAAAAAGTCAAGCGGCAAAGATATTTACCTAGAGGCAGGCATGAATGGGCGAAAATATTCAAACAACTTCGTCTTATATGGTATTCTACGAAATTCGGTATTTCAGGTCCAAGATATGAACTGAATAAACTGCTCAACGTTAATCCGGAAGATACGAATTCGTTCGGCGGGAAAACAATACAAACACAAAATAATGCGTAAAGAATGGCGTAAATGAGATAATTATCCATATTTGACTAAAAATCAAACAGTTATGCATTAAATTAAATGCGAGCCAATAAGTTTTTGGAGCGAACCCGATTAGTGGATTTAGATTACAGTCTTATATAGTCAAAAGCGATAAGTACCATAAATTTAGGTCAATTCGATTCGTTCAGATGCAGACTTCTAGAAAATACCAAAAATTTGCATCGCCAGTGAAGTAGAAAATCTCTGAAAAATTAGAACACTTTGCGTCTTCAGTAGAGCATCGTAAAATTTTACAAAATTTCAGAAATTGTTCCAAGCCAGCGTTTTTTCCTTTTTTTAGCTCAATAAATTTTATATTGGCACAAATTTTTTTGGCGTTTTTGCCGAAAGTTACAAGATTTTCGACCAGTCAAAAACTAAAAATTGCATTGATTTTTTAAGAGATGAAAACAAAAGCGCTTAATATGGAAATAATGGACCCGACGTGATGTGCTCGTATCTGGCTCAAACGCGAGCAAATTTGCGTCGAATATTCTATTAGTACTACTGCAAAAAATTTGCACATTGTCGTTGATAAATGATTATAAGTAGGGTACTCCCAGGCCCCGGCCCCGGGCTAGGGTTGCCCCGGTTCGGGGCAAGACTACAAAAAATTAGTATTTTTGATAGTATAACAAGCTCGATTTATAATAAAATTGAAGTTTAGACTGTGACAAGTAAATATTCAGTAGTTAGTTCGACAGTAATACTTTTAGGAATCACTAAATTCATGTTCTATTTGAATAAAAGTTTAAAAGTTTTCATTATATCCGGAACTGCACTTCAACTTCAATTGATTTTTCCAGAAAACGTACGATTATATTAGCTATTCATTATTACTGATTTGTCTAAACTTCAGCATACATGTCAAAACATGTTTTCAAATTACCTAAGTAGTGTCAAAGAAGTTAGAGCTGAAGGGAATTCAGATTTGAGCCACAGTCATTCACTATGCAAAAGTGACAAAGAGAATGAGGATGTTGACAAAGTTGTTATTTGGGAAAATGGTGATTTTTGATTTTTCACCACAATTTTGTGATATCTCCAACTTTCTTCTCGAGTTTTGTATTGTTTCTTGACATAGTTGAAAAAATCAAGATTTTTCTCGATTCTTTTGTAGTGTTTGAATATTTTACTGTTTTGCAGCAGAAAAATGACAGATATTCCATCTGTTTGGGGAATCTAAACTATCGGGTGCGTGCATAATTTTTGTATTAAAGATGTTGAGCAAGATACATTTTCCTGCATTCTAGAACATTGAAATTTGAAAAATTTTCGACAAAAAGATTGAAAGTTGCTGCTCAATTTTTCGCAACCTTAATTCTCGTGGTTTCATTGATCTGAAAAGACTGTTTATTATTATGATTACCTATGCTAACAAACAGTGATTACGATCGATAGCACCATGCTAAAAAACCATGCAGATGAATTGATACAAGTTCATGTATGCAATGCAGTTTCTTCGGGAAAAGAATGAATTTCCTATGTTTTAGTAATGACAATTATCTTGAAAAGTTTAATTTTTTTGTCTGCATCAGACCCCATCTAACCTATCAACCAATGCAGTATCATAGCTGACATGAAATAAAAAGAAAAAAATCACCTTAAAAATTTTTCGATGTGATACATGAAGTATGGTACCACTAGTGACGTATATGTTAATATGTTATATGTCTGCCCCGGCCCCGGCTAAAATGTCTGCCCCGGGACAACCCTAATTATAAGTTCTAAATTTCCGTTTATTTTGTGCGGTGACTGAAATTCTTGATGGTGTTTAATTGAAAAATTGACATTTTCTGACAGAAAATTGTGTGCAACATTCAATTGAAAGCATATTTTTTTATTACATTTTCATTAGAAAGAAATTCCTGACGGCAAATGAAAGGAAAATATGAGCTCCATTCAAAATCCGCCAGATATCATTTAATTCTCTCAACATTCTATTCCAATGTGACTTGAAAATCGTCTTCTTGGACTGGTTTTTAGACATTTTAGAGGCTGAAAACGCAAACATTCTCTAATTTGAGTCGGATATTTGAAAATTGTAATACGTAGCCGGAAATGAAAGGAAAATGTAAGCTTCCTGATCAATTTAATATAGATATTTTAATTCTCGCAACATTCCAATTCTTTCTAAAGTTTAAACCCTTTTCTCCACAGTTTTTCTGGCGTGAAAATAAATCAAAAATAGGTTGAGAACCATTTTTACGTTTACTCAGTGTACTCCGCGGTAAACGTTGCAATTTTTATAACATTTTCATCACATTTTTGGCCAAAAACTATTTCGCAATGTTTGGCATGTTTTTAATGACAAAAATTTTTCTGTGCCGTTGGCACAAATTTTTATGCCCCTTGTATTGGCACAATTGTCCGTGCACAAAACAACACTGGTGTACGTTACGTGTAGTGGAACACTGCTTTTTTCGCCAAATCGATGTTTTTGACGAAAAAATCTGGAAATTCGAAAAAACTTTGGGCTGCTTCGCCAAATGGCGGAAATTTTTTTTGGGATTTTCAAGTCGGAAAGCCGCCTTCTGGAGCATTTTAGAAAGTCAAAACCTCACATTTTTCTGGCTCTTCGCGCCGGTAATGATTATTTTGATTCTTGTTTGCTATAATCCAGCTCAGGCGCAACCGTAAACATACTTTACTTAGTAGTAGGTATTTAATAATTTTTACCATTTAGAATGTCTCATCTCCAGGTTTAATCAGTTTATCTTTGATACTGCCAGGGTTTTTTTTGACCTACGAGTCACAAGCCAAGTGGCTTGTTGACCTAAAATTTTACAAGCCAATTTAATAATATCAGTATACGTGAATAAATTCCAATGCTAGGTTATTTTTTAAAGAAATGTATATATTGAGCAGCATCATGGCAATCGATCAAAAAAGAGATGTCATTCAACATTTATTCAATAACATTTTAGAGCCGTTAATTCATTAAAATTCAGGAAACATTTGAAATTTTTGAGTTTGATCGAAGTCTAATCTACAAGCATTGTCGAAAAAGTTTTCCAGCAAACTATCCAAGAACATAATGACTTTGAATTACATGAGAAATCGATGGTTAAGTCCTCTATGATGACAAGTGAGAGCCCAAAAAAGCTATTAATCTTTCCTGCCTGAAACGCCGGAAAAATTTTTTGGGTATTGACATTCTGCGATGCTGGAAAATCAATTTTCCAACCACTTATTTGAAGAATTAGTTTCGAATTTTCTGTTCAAAGGTCGTAATTTCTGGAATTTTATGTTTGAAAAATTTTAAAACCCTTAATTTATTCACACACTCTCATGAACTTGGCCGAAAAGATTATGAGTAAGAAGAGTAGAAATTTCCGAAAACTACTTCTATGAAGCTTTTGGACTGATTTTACGTTAAGAAAGGAATAATCGCTTCAAAAAAATTTCAGACCTGACGTATTGATCTTTCTCAAAAAATGTGTCAAGGGAAAAATGTGAATCTTCATTTAATATCAAGATAAAATATTGAAGATTACCAATTAAAACATGAGATAATACGTTTAGGATGATTAAAACTATTAAAGATTAAATGATAAGTGAAGGCAGACATGTTAAAAGCGGCGCCTGAGCTAGGAAATAAGTAATAGAAATAAGTAATAACAATCTCAAAATATAACCGGCGCGAAGCGCCGGAAAATTTTGAGATTGTGACCCTCTAAAATGCACTAAAATGCATCTTTTCTGTATCCGATATGATCAAACACATGACTCAAAAAATTCTGACAAGCCATTTTGGCTAGTTGGACTAAAATTCTACAAGCCATTTTGTCAGTCTAACAAGCCATGGCTTGTAAAATGCAAAAAAACTATGGATACTGCGTCTAAGTATTAAGGAAAACCAATATTTTTTTCAGTTTTTTCAACAAAATTTGTCTGCGATCTTTATAAATCATTTAAATTTGAGAACACAACTTTTTTCATTCAGCAAATGATTGCAACAACACCAGTTTGGGACTGTGACAAATATTGCCGGTTAAAAAATAAAATTTTTGGTTGCTTGTCTGATGTCTCAAGTTTAATCACATGTTTTCAATATGATTTTTATAATTTAGGAAAACTATGAAAAAACGATTTAACTGACTGCCAAATCAGACTACTTACCAAAGAAATAGATGTTGAAAAGATGTATTTTTCGGCTTTTTAGAATATCAAAAACGCTTTCGACGCTTAGCGCCGCGCAAAATCGTTGACTTGAAGTTGATTTTTTAGCGGGTTGGCTGACATCCGCACATTGTTCAGGCTCGAACATCATTAGGCAGAAAAAAATCAGATTTTGAATCATGGTATGAATCAATGTTAAAAACATTCGTCTTTTAACGTACTAGAGTACCAGGATACAAAAATTTTGATATATTCTCATCATAGTTCGACCCAAAAAGCAGAAATTTTTGTTTTTCCTTCATTTTTGGTAAATTACTGACTGCAAAAGCACTGTTATTACCGGAATCGTGCTTTTTGGGGCAGAAAATTCGGAAAAGGAAAAAATTTTGGACTCTTTCCTCATTTGGGGAAGAAAATTTTGGGGATTGGATTAGAAAAGGTGCATTTTGATGCGTTTTAGAAGGTCCCAATCTCAAAATTTTTCGGCGCTTCGCGCCAATCATCATTGTGTATTACCAACTCAGGCGTGACTTTAGCATGTCTGCCTTCATTAATCATTTACTCTTAAACAGTTTTCACCATTTTAAACGTTATTATCTAATGTTTTAATTGATAATCTTGAATATTTTATCTTGATATTCAGTGATTCAAATTTTTTCCTGGACATATTTTTTGAGAAAGATTAACACGTCAACTCTCTAAACTTTTTCAAGCAATTATTCTCTTCTTAACGAAAATTGAATTCAAAAGCTTCATGGAAGTATTTTTGGAAAATTTCTACGCTTCGGACTCATAGCTTTCCGGCAAAATTATGAAAGGTTACGAATAAATTACTGGTTCTAAAATTTTTCAAATTATAAATTTCTATAAATTACGATTTATGAACAGAAAATTCGAATCCAATTTTTGAAATAAATGCTTGGAAAATTGATTTTTCAGCCTCGCAGAATGTCAAACACTGAAAAAATTCCGCACCGGAAAGATAAACATCTTTTTTTTGATTATCACTATTCATCGTTGAGGCCATGACGGTCGAGTTTTCATGTAATTCAAAGTCATTACACTATTGGATAGTTTGCTGAAAATTTTTCCCCACAGTGCTTGTAAATTAGACTTCAAGAACTGAAATATAAATTTTTTGTTCAATTTTATTGAATTAGGGGCTCAAACATCCGAATGTTTTAAAAAGCTTGTTTTTTGTGCACGGACATTTGTGCCAATTGGCACAAGAGGCGAAAAGAATTTGTGCCATGGCACAATAAATTGTTTTCTGCTAGAAACATACTGGAAACTGCTGAAAGTTTTTAAGCTAAATGTTCGATAAAAATATAACCTAATTAAAGCTAAGTACGTTATTTTTTGTAAAAATCGAGCCTAACCTATTTTTCAGCTGACCGTGTCAGTGAGATAAGAAAAAAACTGGCGAAGAAAATGGTCTACGACTGAAAAAGAAAAAAAAGCTGATAAATTCACTCTAAAATTGTTCGGGAAGTTCATATTATAATTCAATTTTCGGCTACGAATCCAGGAGTCAGGAGTTTTTACGGGGGGGGGGACCACACATTTTTCCACTAAATTTACTGTAAAATTGGCATATCTGACTGGACTATTTCTTGAAGAAAGAACGAAAGGCCAACCTTTGCTTTTTTTGACACTTGTACGTTTTGGGGGACCGTGGCTCCCCAACCCCACTGCCTACAGGCCTGTATAAATGACAACAATATAAAGACTCTGGAGTAAATTAGTTGTCGAAAATTAAATTTTCGGTCGAAACATTGTACCAAGGATATTGATTTTTCTACTTTAATCAATCAAACGTAAAAAGGTAACAGTTTCAGTTTAAAATCCGAATCCGACTGAATGGCCTGAGAATATTCAGAATTACTATTCATTCATCAGTTATTGACAGCCTATAAAAATTGCTGCGACGATAGATACAAATACACTATTCAAAGAGAAACATTCTGGCCAATTATTTACTGATTCGGCGAAAAGCGCCGAAATTTTTTTGCATTTTCAGCCCCTAAACCGTCTAGAAATAAAAGAAATTTAGTGTTTGATCAGTCAAAACTTTTGTGCCAATGGACATAAAAGCCCAAAAAATTTTTGTGCTATTCCGAATTTTTTTGCGCCAAAAACCATGTTTTGGCACAAAAAAAGCGAAAAGCGAAAAAAAGACTTACAGAAAAAATTGTGAAAGTGCATTAATGAGACATAATGGTGGCACAAAAAATGGGCCCATTTCGTCAAATGACGAAGGGGTCTCCAATTGACGAAAAAAAGCACGGGTGAACACCGTTTTTTCCCACATTTGCACTATAACGTGGAAAAAATCCGGAATGTGGAAAAAAATTTGGGGTTTTGATATAGAAAAAATGCATTTTGGTGCATTTTAGAAGATCCAAACCTCAAATTTAAACATTATGAATGAATGAATGGATTTATTACTTGCATTAGAAAAAATAAACAACGATGACAGTCAATGGAAATAAATATAATTTGAGCGGTAATTACAAGAAAAGAAAACAAATACAAAATTGTTACAATAGTGAACAAAATGCGAAAAAACCATATTAAAGATGTGACGATAGGCGAAAAATAATTACAGTAAATCATGCTGCAAGTAATAGGGAGCGCAGGTTACTATGCGTAACAGAACTAACGCGCCCCCCCCCAAGATACCTTGAAAAATCTATTTTTGACACCATAGTTTTAAAGGCCTGTAGATTGGAAGAACTAATAATATCATTTGGGATGTCGTTCCATATGTTTACATATCTGTTGGAGAAATCATAAAGCCTTGCATTTGTTTTGGCTTTACCAGTAATCAGTTTGTAGTCATTTTTACGGCGAGTACAGTCAGAACTGCTGCTAATGAAAAAATCTGATGGTTTAAGGCAGGATTGGTTCTTAAAGATTTGGAACGTGAGATTCAATGCAAATAACAGTCGACGAACTTCTAGGCGTTCTATACCCAACTTTGATAAGCGCTGGTCAAAGGAAAGTTCACACTTAAAACCAAAAATTCGCTTAGTAAACCTCCTCTGAACATTTTCAACTAAGTCGATATCAGAAGCATAATAGGGATTCCAAACAGTGGAACAATACTCTAATATTGGTCTAACATAAACTGCAAAGGCACGGATAAGATTAGAGGTGTTACGAGAAGTAAATGTTTTCATTATCAAATAGCTCCGTTGGTAAGCCTTTTTAATTATATAATTGAGGTGATCCCTGAAATTTAAATTTTGGGAGATAAGTATACCAAGATCTCTAACGTATGGATTGTTGCTGGGAATAACAGAATTACCCATTGTGTAATTGTATTTTGGATTTGAAGAACCCAAATATAGAACAGTACTTTTTTCAGCAGAAATTTCTAATTTCCATTTTTTGAACCAACCAAAAATTTGATCAAGATCATCTTGGAGGATACGTTTGTTTCTGGAACAATTAAAGATCTTAACATCATCAGCAAAAAGATAGATATCAGATTTTAGATTGTCAGGGAGATCATTGATGAATAACAAGAAAAGTGTAGGACCTAGAACACTACCCTGAGCAACACCACTAGAGACGGGAGCAAACTGAGAAGTGACATTATTGATACAGACTCTCTGGGTCCGAGTTGAGAGGAAATCTAAGATCCACTTTTCAAGAAAGCCTGAGATACCATAGGTTTTCAATTTAAGCATCAATTTTTTGTGAGAAACGGAATCAAAGGCTTTCTTGAAATCAATGTAAATTGTGTCGATTGGCAAGCCGGAATCGATGTTTGGTCCATACATTTTTGCATTGAAGTAATTGTGTTTCACAAGATTTTGTTGGGAATTATAATAATCATTATTTATTACCAAGCCCAGGCGCGGCTTTTAGCATGTCTTACCTGTAATTAGGGGGGGGGAGAATCCCCTCAACTCGGCCAAGCCTATACCCAACCCCCCAAACTTAGAAAAATTGGGGAAAGAAGTGCCTTCTTTGGTAAAATTTCCTACTTTTTTCGACCTCCCTCCCAAAATTTCGGGTTTACCACCCCCCAACTGGCCGGACTTCTTACAGGTATGTATCTACCTTCACTTACCATTTACTCTTCAATAGTTTTCATCATCTTGAGCGTATTATCTCATGTTTTAATTGGTAATCTTCAATATTTTATCTTGATAGATTAATATCCGTATTTTTCCTTGACACATTTTACGAGAGCGTCAACTTTCTTAACTTTTTGAAGCGACTGTTCTTTTCTTAACGTAAAACGAATTCAGAGCTTTATGGAAGTATAGTTTTCAAAAATTTTTACTCTTATTTTATATCTTTTCGGCCAAATTCATGAAAGTTAAACCGAATGAACAGAGAATATTCAGAATTTCTTTTCATTCATCAGTCATTGACAGCCTATAAAGATTCTGCAACAATACTAATACACTGTTCGAAGAGAAATCGTTCGCGTTCGGGTCAAAAATACGAATATAGGAAATATAACATTCATTGACTCGCATACCCGTATCCAGGATTTTCGAAAAAGGGGGGAATTTTCCAAATTTTTTTTAGAATTTACTGAATAAAAGAAAATCAAAATCATTTAAAGACGACTTATTTTCAGCTAGTTTATGTGTGCTTTGATTAGTGTCAGATATGCACGGCAAGAATTTCCCAGGGGGGAGGGTCCATGGACCTTTTTCCCAGGGAGGTAGGGGGGTGGGTGAGCAAAAAAACAAAAAAAGTTCTACAAGCCTGTTTTTCATACAAAATATGCACGAAAATCATGAAAAAAGCTGTCTTGAAAAAAGTTCGGGAGTGGGTGTTTTGACGATTTTTTTGGCCAAGGGGGTGGCTAGGGTCTCAGGTATGGGGGTATACCTCACCCTATCCCGGCAATGTGCATGTACGATCAGGATTTTTTTGCACAGGCCAGGTTGCAATGTGCAACTTGGGGAAAAATTTTGGTTGCACAGATAAATTTTTGGTTGCTCACTCTAAAATCGATAAATTTGCTCAAATTTATCGGAAAAACTATCGCAAATTAGTTTTCTTGTATTTCATTCGATCCGCGTCGGTTTTAGGCATTTAAAGCCCAATTTTCCGAGTTTTGAAAGAAAATGAAAAGATAATTATGACCATGTACAACATAATCCACAAAAAACAATTCTAAATCCTGATGACTTTTTCTGTATAAACAACAACAATAACGCGTCGTAATCATGATCTAAGATTGACGATAAAGTCAGTTCATACTACTGCTTGCCAGTTTGATTTTTTTAACCGTTATATTAATGTCTGGAACTCTTTATCTTTTGATATCGTTAATTCTCCCAGTTTGCACAGTTTTAAAGAAAAAATTAAACTTCTAAACTTTGATAATCGAATTGGGGGGTGCATGTAAGTTGTTACTTTTCAAGTAACCTTTGCACCCTATTGCTGCATGATTTTTCTATTTCTTAAAATATTTACATTACTTGCGAGTCGATTTACGAATCTTATTCTTTATATGACATTGTATTATGTATTTCACTATGCATTTTTCTTTCGTTTTTGTTTTGTGTAACAGCAATAAATATTTTTCATTTCAAATATTTTTCATTTCATTTCATTTCACTAAACTAGAGTAATTTGTTCGGCGCGCAGAGCCGAAATTTTTTTCTGAATTTTAATAATCAAGAACGCTGGAAAATGAATCTTTCTATCTTTTATTTCCCAGACGGAAGGTTTAATTTCTCAGAGAATTTAATGAATTTTCAGTCGGACAAAGTAAAATTCAAGGACTAGGCAAGCAACTAGGAATTTGGATCATTCAACCGGCAATAATTTCTAGCACTGTCTTACACTTGAAATGTTTGAATCACAGGAAAGTCAAAATTTTTATGAAGATCGCAAAAAAATTTGGGAAAATGACCGACAAAAATGTTTAGTTTTCATCAATTTGATTTGTCAAAAAACAATACCGGATCAAACATTTATTAATGATATGTTGATAACTGGAACCCATAAGCACTAATTAGAATGACATTTTCTAACCGCGCACCAGAATAATATAAAAAAGTATAAATGAATTGAAGAAACCCGGCGCGAAGCGCCGGAAAATTTTCACTTTTTTTCTAGAATGCATAAAAATGCATCTCCGGACAGAAAAGCCTATAACCTAGTCCAAAGGCAGTTAGGCCTCAAGTTGCATTGTGCAACTTGGCAGAAAAAAATTGGTTGCACAGCCCGAAATTTGGTTGCTGAGTGCAAAAAAAAGCCTGGCCACCAAAACGTCTAAAAATCAAGGAAATTTAATGTTTGACCAGCCAAAAATTTTGTGCCAAGTGGCACAAACGCCCAAAATTTTTTGTGTCATTCCAATTTTTTGTGTGCCAAAAACCATACCTGTAAGACCTCCGACCAGTTGGGGGGGGGGGGGGTAAATCCGAAATTTGGGGGGGGGGCAGGAAAAAGTCGAAATCTTTCCCGAAAAAGGCCAACAACATACACTTTCTGGCAAATTTTTTTAATTTTTTCCCAACTGGGAGGGGGGGTTGGGGGGGAAACGATTTTGGGTACTGGGTTGGCCAAGTTGGGGGGGGGTCCCCCCCAACCCCCCCCCCCCCAAGAACAGGTATGCCAAAAACCATGTTTTGGCACAAAAAAACACTGCTGCGCGCGGAAGTGAAAGGAAAAATTGAGAATTTTTGACGATACAGTGAATTTTACATTTGTAATTCATAAAATGTAAAAATATAAACTTGTTCACTGTAGCATGGAATCAAAATAAAGCTCCAAGATCACAGAGGGAAGCTAAGCCATATTTTTGAGGGCATAAATAATTTTAATATCAATTTTTCCGCAAAAAATTACGAAATATCATTCATAAGTTATAATTCGAATCCAGATTTTCTATATCTCTCATCATCGGTGTATAAACCTTTTCGACCGAATCTAAAGCCCACAGAAAGTCCAGATGGCTATATTGATCCAGTCTGTAGACTTTCTTCAACTTTCTTATTTTATTCAAAAGCGGTAGAACGTCCCGATCGTCGGCGAACGCGTCTCTGGGGCTATAAAATGCTACAGTATCGACTTCCATTCGCTCGATTTGGTACTCCGGTGGCCAAGTCTGCAACATAGTTTCGGTGGTATACTATCGTCAGGAAAATATTGAATACACAGATGCGTTTCAATATCAGTGCAAAAAGTAACTAGTCATCTGAGGCCGGTTTGTCATTGGTTCAAGTTAGCCACCAGTCAACAGCGAACTTTTTTCATCACATAGCCGTTGTTAGCCCAAAGCCGAGCCTTTTCTGGCCAACTTTTGACCATGCACCCGGAAGTTTTTCGGATCTCAGGGTCTGGTACTGCGGTAGCAGTGAGAAACATACCTCACTAGGTGAAGTCTTATATGAAAGAATAATATGGCCAAACGTGTACAACTGTCCTTACAACATATCAGTCTCGAAAATGTATAGCGATAACTTGTTTCACGCCTCCTGGGAATTTGAGATCTGACGTCCGTAACTGGTTGAAAATTGTTCACGTAAGACAAATAATTCACTGCTATAGAGAATTTTAGACCTCCACTGCAATTAGTAGCTTCAGAAACGGTCAAAAACAATAATACTCAAATTTTTTTTGACCCAGTGCGATTAAGGATTAATTTAGCCAGTTTTCGTGTTTCATTCATAACTGTGGCTAACTTGGCCAGTATCAATAGGTGTTTCTCAATGTGGCTAATTTAACCTCCACGCTCATATTGTCGTTCAGCTGTGGTCAATATGTTAGCCCCTGGTCTCTTTCATTGTGGGCATTTTCTCATTGTGGTGTCATGGTTATAACGAAAATCGCTGAAAAATTCTGTAAACACGTAATACTTTCAATAGTGTTATGGTGTATTGCTGAGTATTACAGTGGCACTTTTTCTGTGTCCTGACAGATCCGTTCTGAAATTCGAAAAAATTCTAATCCATCGGACGTTTTTTCTAGGTAAACTTCTGACTTTCGAAAAAATTCAAATGTGTTTTCAAATTTTTCACTGTAGAAGTTTGCGTTAGATCTGTCAGTACCGTAACACCATCAGGCAAGATCGTTGTTGACCTCACACCTTCTTTACTGTTGGGTTCATCCATGATGCAACACTTCCAAAATCAACTATTCCGGTCGGGTTCAAGTGCTCCAGAATCTATGATCAATCATCTAAAAAAGCTGATGAAAAATTCAAAACATGTGCGAAACTCCAACACTCACCAATAGCAACACAAGGGGAAAACCAAACAAAACCAAAGAACCAATGAAGTTAGCAGTGACTGACTCCTCATTAGTTCATTATTTATGGCCAATTAAGCAGAAGTCAAGCAGGCTGCCTCTTCTTTTTTCATCCCATGTGATCACGACGGCCACAGTGTAGTAAGTCATTACAGTAAAGTAACCATCCCAAGATTAGCCGTAGTCACAGTCAACTTGCTCGTAGTCACAGCCGTAATCAATTCATCTGAAGTCATTTTATCCCATAGCGATTCATTTTAGCCCATAGACAACTCAGCCATCATATTGGCCCAATCTACTTTTTAGCCACGATAAAATGTTTATGGTTCAACACATCTTATGAACCACTGAAAATTCATTTAGCAGCATGGTGGATAATATGGATTTTCACGAATGATAAGTCTTTTTGATCTGTGGGCACGTGGTAGTCATGGCTCTCGTTCAAGAATTGATGAACAATGGGTGCTACTAACTTGGCCATAAACCATCAAATTCTTGATAAATCCATAATCGTATTTCTGCATTTTCCCGGTATTGACCATTTGAGCGTAATGGACCAAATTTTTCATGGATGTGTCGTCCGGGTTATGAGCCAAATAGACCGGTATTCGGGTCTATGTAAATTAATGACCACTATGTGAATTGGTTCAATTTTCGCAAAATCACTCTTACCTGATTCAACATACGTTTGGATTCTGGGCCTGCTAAGAAAAAAATGATATTTTCACACAACATGAGGCCTTCGGGGACAAATTCGCAAGCAGGCTTCACGTAATTCAATATCCAAGTGATGGAACCGAAGGAATAATCACCAAATAGTTCCAATGTTTTCTGAAAGAATGATAAATTCTATGTCATCGAAGTTCACCTTTCAATATGAATTTTTATATGGACCACAACGCGGAATGAAAAATTACAAAATAGAAATCAAAAGCAAATGTTTTCAATCTCTCCTCGCTGTTACTATTTTTCCATTTCCATCATTTAAGTGACATGCCTTTCGGAACTTTAATATGGATTCCATTTAAAAAATGGCAATCCACCCTGGGACTACCAAATGTAACTTGGCAGTTTCAAGCTCTAATTCACGAAATAGCATTTTCTCCACAGAAGGTCATTTACATTAAAATTTGCATATTCTGAGCAATACTATAGCCTGTAAATGATCTCACGAGTCATGACTGATACAACCATAGGAAAGAATGCTTTTATCACAAACTGATGCCTAGAAATTAATCTCTGCTCTGCTTTTCTTAAAAAATACTCGCAAGTAATAAAAGTGGAAAAAAGTAATGCTTGATATTTTTGTGATTCTCTGTAAGACAATATGTAACTTTGGTACGGACATTTGTGAGTATGCTCAATTAGCTCAAGAATTTTTTGAGGAAAAAATTCTACCGTAAAATCCTTAAACAAACTATTTTGATTCCAGTACTATTGTTTTCGTTCTTCATTTATATAAAAGCATTTTATAAAAAAAACTGACTATCTTGAAATGCTATGAAGCTGGAAAACAACCACTATTTCATATTTTTGTAATTTTCTGCTAAACCAACGGTCAAGAGCTGCAAAATTTCAAACCAACCTAACTAAGCCTGAACAATTTTTGCGTAAAAGAACAGTAGAGATGCCTGCTTAGGAGCGATTTTGAAGATATAAAAAGGTGGATTATAGGAGCTTTCACAAATCTAGTGCCGTTTTCTATCGGCAAGTACTCAGTCCGGCGGACTTAATCATTTTTTCCAAATGAAAATTGGCGGGCAGAAAGATGTTACTATAGTTGAAACTCGAAATTGTATACATCTCCTGCAAATAAAGATATGAAGACGAGATTGTATAGTCGATTTTTCTTCAAATGCTTGTAATTACTGAAAGTTGAAAGTTATTGAATATTTACGATTTCCTGCTAAATTATATCTCATATAGGACTGGAAATTTGTGTGCCTACTCAACCCTATCACCGATTTTTCATGTAAAAATCCTACCGAAAGAACTTTGTAAAACGACTTTAAACTACTTTATTTGTTTATGTTATTTATCAATTTTTATGCATTTTATAAAAAACGCCATTCTATAATATCAAACTTTTCACGGTAGAATCTGTCGATTGAATCATGTTATAGCCTGTCCATTAACTAAATTTATGCAAAATTTAGCTGAAATATGATTCACTGGTAGGAATGTATGCAACATTGCTCAGGCGGATTATCGAATGAACTATAGAAGCAATTTGTGTAATATAAAACGTGATCTCGTCAATTTTCATCAAAAATTCTTTCCAGTCAATTAGAACAGGATAACTTCTGATATAAAGCCGGCGCATATTCCGATTCTCGATTCCTATTTTATCGTGAAATATGTATAAAAGTCTCAAGTACTCACCTCATTTACAACAATTTTTATGAAAATAAATTTAAGCTAACCGTTTGCTGCAGCTACAGTGGCGGAAATTTCGAAATAAGAGACTGTTGTAGAGCCATTCTGGCTTGACCGGATGGATTATTATGTTGATATGCATTTCATATTTTTGTTCTGCATGAATGCAGTGAAACTGGATTTACTTCAATAGGCCAGCTAAATGGTGCCAAATATCTCACAGGCGTCGTTATATAATAAACAGTGGACACTGGTGCAAGGGCCACGAACAACTTGATCTAAACAATAAAACGATCAAATAAGAAATTTCGAATAATGACACGGATTGGGCCTATCACCTTTTTCGCGAATTCTAGATCAGTGGAAAATTTAGCAAATCCGATCAGCGTTCCCTGAGAATGACCAACGTAGACAATCTGTTTTGTACCCGTTTTGTTCAATATAAAGTTGATCATGGCTGGCAGATCGTATTCGGCGATATCTTGCCAGCTGTAATGAATTTTAGTGAACAAAATTTTGTCGCTTTATACTCAACATTCACTAACCTGAAATCCCAAAATTTTGCATCTTTTATCGTAAGATTCACGTGTTTTTTAGAGTAAATGTTGCCTCTAACGTTGCCCAGCCACACGTCGTATCCCTTGTCGGCCAGAATATATCCTATAAGACTCTTAATATTCAAGAAATGCGCGATGACCGTTCGTCTGCATTGACAAGCACTGGATCAAAATTTTACTTAAATTATAGAGCGATAAGTTTTTAACTTCTTTGAAAATTCTGAACACAATGAGGAGATCAGCTAGAAACGGATCAGTTATGCAGAAAATTCAAGCTTATTATGATTAAAGTTGAACGAAAATCTATGCTCATTTCGCAATTTAAATTTTATACGAACTTACGTTCGAAAAGGTATTTGCATTCTGTTTTGGTTCAGCCAATAATCTATTGGGGTCGGCAGGCGCGCTGTTGAGGCTCCACTCCAGTAAAGGCTTTGTCATACTTCACCGCGCGGCGTCGCGCGGCGCCGATTGTTCTATCCATACTAAAAAGCGGCGCCGCGCGGTACTGCCTTTGAAGTATGAATAGGTTTTTGTAATTTTTGCGGCGCCGCCATCAAGTTTCAACTGAACCGAAATTTTCGAACAAGTTATGTGTTCTAAAGTTGCCGCATACTGTTGTTGTAACATGTTATTGCATACTGTGACATCTATACATGTAGTTGAATCATATTTTTCACTTGAATAGTGAATTCTGACACTTGTCAAATTATTTTACCAAATTGATTACTTAATTTTCAATGAAGATTTACTAAGTTGATCACTCAATTTGCAATGAAGACATTATAATGTAAAAAAATTATGAATATGCAAAGTAGGTGTAAACATGTTCCTACAGCAAGTGTACTCCATTTCGATTATTCCCCCAACGTCCCTTTTCCGCAAATATCCCAATTGTCCGAAAGTTCATATTCCCCGTAGGTCCCGATTCCCCGAATAATGAATAAATTTTTTATTTCCCCTAAAAATGCATTAGTCTCTATTCCCTGAACGTCCCGATTTCCCGAATACTAGGGAAAGGAGATGAATCCACTTTGAATCTGGGTCCTAAACAGCATGTCCGACCGGACCCAGATCAGATCTGGATCCTGTATATAGCACATATGTGAATGAATAATCGTGTATATATATTCAATTTTTCAAAATCAATTTATGTAAATTGATATTTCTCAGCAGTTCAAGAGCTATTAATTGTTGGAATGATAAGCAAATTAAAGCAAGAGCCCAAAATCTTTAGACTAGGGTTTTTTGCAAGCTTCTATCTGCACCGTGCAGGAATGATTGATTTTTATTTTTCTTTTGCGCTTTTTATTTTCGGATTTTTTTCGTATTTTTCATCTTTTTCGCATTTTTCGTATTTTGCATTTGTCGAGATGAGCAATACACATTTTTTGAGAAGAGCAAAATCCAAAAGTAAAAAAGCGGCGCCGTACGGTACCGCGTGGCAAAGTATGACAAGCCACCGTGCGAGTCACCGCGCGGTATCGCGCGGTACCTCGCGGTGAAGTATGACAGGGCCTTAAGTCTTTTTCAATAACATGTATTATATGGATGAATGACGCAAAAGAATTCTACCATGAAAATATGTCCGACATCGACTTTTTACGAATTCATTTGAAATAAATAATATTGAAAGCGACGAGAATCATCAACTGCTGCCCAACTTATAAAGTAAGCTCTCAGACTTGAAATTATTATTGCTGAATTGGCGTACAGGTAAGTCTCGATTGATACTAGAAACTGAAACAGAATGCATTGATGGATAAATGAAGCATGTTAATAACTGATTGTTTCATAGAATTTTCTCTTTGTTACGCATAACATTGCTAGTTTACCCATGAACTGAAATAGACATAATGAAAACTGAATAATAGTATCGAAAATTCTTCGATTCGGCTA
This sequence comes from Romanomermis culicivorax, assembly GCA_963922205.1. Lineage (NCBI taxonomy): Eukaryota > Metazoa > Nematoda > Enoplea > Mermithida > Mermithidae > Romanomermis > Romanomermis culicivorax. Next base: position 333,730 of record CAWUHX010000045.1, read on the forward strand.
AACTAAATTGTATTGATCATCCTGTAAAAACTGGGATTTCTCTTAATAAGATGGATACGACACTGAAATTCAATATCCAGGAAACTCAGCTCATCTATCGTGGTCCTGTCAACAATCTACGTTCTTGTATGGTTTTTGTTGACCGCAACGATACATTTGTAAAAATTAGAAAAGAGTTATAGTTGGAATGGCTTTCGACACCACTGCGAATAATACCTTCTAATCATCCACTAGCTTTGTTTTATATATTTCTTCAAATTTGAATAAAGTTTATACGGAACAAAGTCAAATTTAGCACAACGAAATTGAATCCTATAAAATTGAATCCACTAACCCCAGAAAATTTTCATAACTAAGGGAGCTTCGATTCCTGATTCACATAATCAAAAAGACCTAAATTCATTAGCATTCGAAATTGTGTGATAAATTACCTCAAGGAACAAATCGACAACAAAATGATTTCGTATAATTTTATGTTCAAAGACCTGAGCCAAAAAATTAAAACATGAGGATATGAAGGAAAAACCGTAATTCCAATGGCTTGCATTATTATCATCAAAAATTTTGTCTTTATTATTGATCCTGAGCATTTCATATTTGATAAAAATTTTATGAATGATTTATGTTCATTTTGCCTTCGCATTTATTATGCTTGCGTGCGGTACTACTGCACTTTGAATACGAATGATTGTTCCTCGTTTGGCCCCTGCGCCCTGATTTACAGATAAGATCACGTGAAAATGATTGGGTTAGCATATTATTCGCCATTTTTATTTCCGCTTTCTACCTAAACTTTGATTCGGCAAATTTGTCAACCAATTGGTCGACGTCGTGGACAAACCGTGCTGCAACAGGACTGCCTGCTTGGGCTTTCCGTCGGGGGCCGTCACACCTGCTCCTACTGTACCGTTTCTGCCGCGCGGGATTCTTTGCATGGTCAAAATGTAGCCGTCCTCCGTTTGGGCGTAATGAGTTTCGGCCGGATAATTATAGTATTCGATTAATTCGATCTATATTTAGTTAAAAAATTCTATGTTTTCCGTGTAGCATATAAATTCGTAAATAAAAGACGTCTGCACGTCTGTAAAACTGCACAAGCAGTGCTAAATTTAGGAGTGTTTTTTGAAATATCGAAAACTCACAGCAGTCATGTTTTCTTCTGGCAACCGTTCGTAGTTTTTGGGATCGGTTTTAGACCTAGCCGTTGATACGGTAATTAATAAAGAAATACAAATTAAAAGGCGCGTTGTAATTAGCATCTTGAAGAATGAGACGCTCCTAGAATAGACCGATGCTGTCAGACACGATCCCGTTTTGGTGTGCCTTATTTGGCTTATCGCTTCGATATGCGCACAGCAAACATGACTTATCACCTGACTTTTCAATGCTTTCTCTTATCAGTAGAAGTGAAAACTAGCGACTCACATTCGAACCAGAATACAACAACCATTTTAGATTACTAATCATGGAAGAAATGTCTTACTTGAAATACAATTGGTTTTGTTATTCCACGTCATACATTTCCAGAAGGATTGGTTCATTAATATAAACTTCAATTGTCGCTTTAGTAGTTCATTTAATCAATAAATCGTATTTACATATAAATTTTCATGAATGTGGTCAACAAAGCCCATAGTCTTTCATTTGGATCTGAGCTTAGCAATCAAAGGAATAAAGCTTTTGCTAACAATATTCTGGGTAGTATGGAATGAACGACGGCATTCTATCCAATTTTTCACTTTGTTAGAAGTAAAAAATCAGTCGTGCACTTTTAATTTCCGTTCATCTCAACTGATGTCCCCAAAAGATCACTCAGAAATAATGTGTCCATTGTTTGGCGTATTTATGCCAAGTGAGATACACAACGCTAATAATTATCACTACAATACCCTTGTAAGTCCAGGTGTACACTGTAACATGTCTTTTATAAATTATTTACTCTGGAATTTATATAAATGTTCCAAACGATTGATCGTTGCATAACGGGCATTTGTAGTGTATAGTCTAGAAATTTAGTAACCGTTTAAATACGAACGGCACTCTACCGAATACGTGGAAATCAAATATGTGCTGTAAAATTATTCATTTTCCGAAGGATAATGTTCATAACTGATTGAGGAAAATTGAAGAAAATTGTATATTTTCGACCTGGAAGTTCAACATGAACTCTACATTTACAAAGAGAAAAGCCTTATGATTTTGTTAAGCTTTTTTTGGGATTGTTTGTCTGCCTTGGATCATTCTGAGCCGATAATGACCGTGAATTTTTCTCTTTATTGGAAGAATATAAGTTCTCATTTTGAAAGCAGAGTGATTTTTAGCCGGATGATGCATGATTATACCCCGTTACACCCTTTTCCCCGAATATCTAGCTCCTTTAATGCTAAAAGAATGACATGGAAATTTTCTTCACCCGGCTATGACGTTACCCCGATTGCTCCTTTATTCCGAGTATGCGTCAGTTTTAAAAGGTAAACAGTAGTAAATCTCTAAATCATGAGTCTGTGCATGAGACTTGAAAAAGTCTTGGAGTCAAGGGTGCAATGATCAACGATAATGTAGGAAGCTCAACTATGGGACTCGAATAAGGATAGACAGGGCAGGAAACTCAATTATGGGACCCGAAGAAGGATAGATAGGGGAGGAACATCAACTATATGAAACGATAGAAGGTATGGGAGTCTTGTCATCGATGGTAAATTTGTCTTCAACTACGGTTTCTGACCTCAGCGAGCAGACTGCATCCTTTGGGAATCAAACATTGACATCTTTTTTTGAATTTTTCTATGAGCAAAGTCAGCACAATGACATTACAACAGATAATTGAAAATTTGTTGAGAAGACTAACAAAAACTTTACCTTGAGAAATTGAATAACCTCGAATCAAAAAGTATTTTCTCAAAACTATGGAAAAAATACAGATAAAAAGAACTATAGTTTGTTTTTCTTGAAATGCTTCTAAACAATGCGAGTGGAAAGCAAGTAGTATTTCAGATCTTCACGATTTTCTGAAAAACAATATATCACATAGGACTGGAAATTTGTGAGCATTCTGGGCTGACCGTCAACAATTTTTTCGAGTGAAAAATTTCACAGTAAGAGCTCTATATAAACGATTTTGACGATAGTACTGATTTGTGCCACTTTCCTATTTGGTAACATTTTATAAAAAACAGACTATAAATATCAATTACTCAAAAAAAGAAACATCACATTACACTTCTCCTTTTGTTGATGTATGTTTTTTTGTTTTTGTGATTCAAAATACATGTGATTTTAAAAAGCACTTCAAAACTTGATTTTCGTGTTGTAATTTTGATTTGCAAAACACAGTCGGAGTAATCAGTAACCCCTCTCAAAAATACGTTGCCTGAAAAATTTTTATTGGTCGGTGTAACGATAATTTTGTGACCTAATCGGAGGAACGGGAAAAATAGGACGGTCGGAGTAAGGGAACAATCTGAGTAATAGGACAGTCGGATTAACGCGTTGTGTTGCTTTACCTAGAGCCTCCCTTAGCCTCGACTATTTTATCTCGATCCTCCCTTTACTTCAACCATACCGTTACCTCTTAAAATCCCCGTTACTTTATTTCAAAAACACTGTTGTTACAATCTCTTTACCTCGACTGACCAAATGGTATTCTTATGTGTGAAAATTTAACATTAAATGCAGTTTCATGAATTACTGACTGAATTCCAGGGATTTTTAGAATATACTGCAAAATATACCCTTGGAAATACACTAAAGAAACATGCATCTACGCTTGGTGCGACACTGGATAATGTATATCTGGAATCGTTTTGATGATAATTTTCAGACGTGTCCATTTTTTCATATATAAAAAAACAAGTGTAACTGACTTCACAATTCACAATTCACTATTCCCACAGTAATTATAAAAGTATGACTGATAAAATTGCGACTGGAAACACTTGCATAAGAAAAAAATAAAAAATTCATCTGGGACGATTTTTTTTTAGTTTTTCGAAAATGCATAATTTACGGTAACTTGCTGCAGATTCACCGATTTATGAGCAAGACATTCAGTTCATTTCTATCAAAGCATATTACTTTCTAACCACAATTCCAAATTTCTAGCGTGTATACCAAGCATATGTTGTGGCTATCTTTCATGTTCCTTTCTCAACCAAGAAAAAAGCTAAAATTCGTGAGAAAGCGTTTCCAGATGTCAATTTTTTCACAGCCATGGCACACACAAAACAGCGTCGTCATCATATATCAAATTAGAGTTCCTTTTTAATGGTTCGACCAAACTTGATTTTTTTCCATCTTCTTCCTATCAACCGAAACGTACGAATTTATTCTTTCTTTTCTTTTGTTCTGCAAAACGTGGAGAAAATTATGCTATATGCAAATGAAGCGGTTCGCGAATACAATGTGAACAACATCAGAGTACCTAGTTCTTTTTGCCCGTTACCTGGTAATAGGCCGCTTTTGTCATCGTCCATGGAGTTTTTATTCAATCGAACTGTGAAAATAGATAAACTTTTAAAAAGGGTGCTTGAAGAGACCAAATCATGAATGGCATCTCCGGATCTAACGTCCTATTCAATTTTTGATATACGGTAATTTATCAGTCTTGATAACAAAACGAAAAAAAAGATCACGTAGCACATAACTTCTGATGAGGTTAGATATACATATCATAGTTCCCTACTAAAACTGTGATTTAGCGGTTGTCACAAAATCTTGATCGACTAATTGCATAATTGACGATGAGTCCACCCACTAAAGACATTTTTGTTGAAAATTAATCCAGAACAAGCTACTAAGACCAGAATAAAAACCCGAATGTTATATAAAAATCAATTTTCTGAAATTTCTTATGTTTTATAGCCTTGTAAATTTAATCTTGATCGAAACCTGAATTTATATAAATAGACAAGTACGAAATGAAGATCTAAAAGTTTGTAATGTTAACATACATAAATCAATTAAAACATTGGATTCGTTTATTATGCTTTGGAGATTCTATGTGTGTTTTCATTCAAATTTCATATATACAGCAAGAGTTGTACCAACCTATAACATCATTTCTTAATTAATACTTCATGTTCGTAAGCTACAATAAATCTTTGCCGAAGCGACAGAGGATTTCTGATCACGCGGAATAATATTCAATAAAATTTCATATTATCCAAATTTCAAATTCTTTGGAACATTTCAGTCCCTTCTTCATCCAATGCTTCTTAACCAAAAAGCATATCCAATATCAGTTTTTTTCTGTACTGACTGCCGTGCAAAATATGATGTTTTTTAAATTTTGCACCGAAAAATTCTACAGTGCAACTTTTTATTTGCGATTTTGAAAACCCTACTTGCTTGCAGAATTGGTTGCTTTTTTCCCACGTCCCAAAATAAGCGAAACTTTTGATGAATTAAGTTCGAAAGCAACGTTGAAGACTTAGGCAAAGATGGAATCTCCTCAAGCCTAAGCTGATCCATAAATTTTAGGTAAGAGATAAACTTTTGAAATAGGAATAAAGAATTTTGGTTTTGAACACGGAAGATAGGAACCTGGCACGTATCAGTTTTAATTGCTGTGTTTTATGCAGCATTTTTTTGAAAGTATCGCATGCTAACACGTGTTCCGCGGATTTCTCGTTCCATAATTCTATGAAGCTATAGTAAGCTATGAAACTACTCGAAAAGAAGTTCCACGAGTATCTTCATTCGTAGCTCGATAACTCACGTAGGATAAAAAATGATATTCCCCTTGTGATGTATGCCTTAATGATGAGAAATTAGCATTAAAGCCCTGCAGATTTAATTAAGAGATGAAAAAAATTTTCGGTAATAGCGAAATCAGCCTTGCTTCACTGATTTATCTGCACTGCTTGTTGCTGTTTAGTCGCTGATAAAACGGCGGGAGGCGAACATTTTCCGTCGGAAAGCATCAAAATTGATCATATTTTTGCTCTAGAGACTCAATCTTCTTTTTCAGCTAAGTCGTCGCTGTGAAGTTCATTTTGGATTAGTGTACGGCTGATATCGGAAGAACGACAAAGGAATACTAATTTCTTGCGGGAATTGATCACTGTTATATGCATTTATCATCAATGAGAAACGAGCTGTCGTTACAGTAATTCTTTGCTCACTTTTGAAAAACCACATACAAAAATTGTCGTTAAAAACGGAGATTAATTCTCGATATAAGTTGAAAAATTCGGCTAAGTAAAAAGAAAAGAAAAGAAAAGAAAAGAAAAGAAAAGAAAAGAAAAGAAAAGAAAAGAAAAGAAAAGAAAAGAAAAGAAAAGAAAAGAAAAGAAAAGAAAAGAAAAGAAAAGAAAAGAAAAGAAAAGAAAAGAAAAGAAAAGAAAAGAAAAGAAAAGAAAAGAAAAGAAAAGAAAAGAAAAGAAAAGAAAAGAAAAGAAAAGAAAAGAAAAGAAAAGAAAAGAAAAGAAAAGAAAAGAAAAGAAAAGAAAAGAAAAGAAAAGAAAAGAAAAGAAAAGAAAAGAAAAGAAAAGAAAAGAAAAGAAAAGAAAAGAAAAGAAAAGAAAAGAAAAGAAAAGAAAAGAAAAGAAAAGAAAAGAAAAGAAAAGAAAAGAAAAGAAAAGAAAAGAAAAGAAAAGAAAAGAAAAGAAAAGAAAAGAAAAGAAAAGAAAAGAAAAGAAAAGAAAAGAATAGAAAAGAAAAGAAAAGAAAAGAAAAGAAAAGAAAAGAAAAGAAAAGAAAAGAAAAGAAAAGAAAAGAAAAGAAAAGAAAAGAAAAGAAAAGAAAAGAAAAGAAAAGAAAAGAAAAGAAAAGAAAAGAAAAGAAAAGAAAAGAAAAGAAAAGAAAAGAAAAGAAAAGAAAAGAAAAGAAAAGAAAAGAAAAGAAAAGAAAATAAAAAAGGAACACAAGTTGTGAACACGGGAAATTGTTTTTTTCATTTTGAAGTTATTTTCGGAGTGAGAAAAATTCCGAAGAAAAACCGATGTTCGATTAAACTTTTGATGAGTTCAAAATCGACAGTGACTTAGTTTTTTTGCTCCCTGTGGAGCTGCGCAATGGTTACCGTGCCCACGAATACTGCAAAAGTTCCGTGCAGTTCTTTTCAAATTAGTTCAATCGAATGTATGACGAATGGAATCAGTAATGATAGTTACAGTAAGGCAATGAATACTAATGCTTAGTGTGAGCATCTCACCTTGATCCGTACCCGAAATTTCGTCGAATATATCAGCTCTGTTGATCAAATCTGCCAATCCACCTTCAACTTTGTCTACAGTATCGATCAAATGCTGCAATTTCAACAAAATTTCTTCTTTTCGAGCGTCGTACAGCGATTTGCCTTCGTTTTTGTGCCAATCGGCCGACATCAAGGTGGAAGTGACCATCATACCGGACGAGAAAACGGCAAAAATGAAGCTTATTTTGGTGAACAACATTCCGACCTTTCTGTGCGTTATTTTCAAATGGACGCTGAAAAGCAACGGATCATTCTTACTGTAGAATAATAACTGCACTTGACTATCATCTATCTGAACGTCGGTAGATAACTACTCTCTTGAAAATGATGAACCGCACGGCTAAAGACTTCATGCAAATGAGGCTGTTTCTGTATAATGACGTGTATTTATATACGAAAATGAAGGGCCCTTAGCTGAGATAAGGCACTCTACAGTCCCGGCAGCCTTGAGGACAACAAGAAATTATTTTCTCAGGGTCTAGAAAGGAAAGCACCTTTTATATTTACTCTTCTGTGAAATGGTTCTAGAAAATGTATTCCTCAGGTTACAAGAGAGAAAGAAAGGCGGGTGCGAGGCACGGGGACAAAATTTTCAGCATCCAACAAAAAAGAAACCACTTCGATGGAAAATATTCCTCATGTGATATTTGAGACACAATGTTGCAGTGCCAATTGACCTATATGAATAGGAAGCATTTACAAGAAAAGCGGATTTTGTAACAAAAAATATCATCGGATGAGTGTTAGAAAATTCAAAAAGGCGCCGTGAGTGCTTCGTTCCATTAAAAGCATCCGTCACAAAAACTTTTCTCAGCAACGTGGGAGATGTGTGATGTACCTCAGAACAGCATGAATATAAATCAGAGAGGAAAAATAAAAATAAAAAGTATGGAAAAATTAAGAAATAATTCAAGTCAAAAAAGTCACTGAAAAAATCATCTAGTTCTTGATGATCAAAATGATTAACTGCTGCAAAGGAATAAAGATCTTCAGTTTAATCCACTCGGTTTCCATTGCTTAGCATTTCCAGTTACAAGATATGTATAAAATCAATTCGTTGATTAGTTGATTTTCAGACTGAAATGCAGATGATCTCAAACATCGCAAATGATCTCAAACAAACTTTGGTTCACTGCGGATAAGTGCGATGCATAAACAAAGCAGAAATTGAAAAAATAAAAATCTAACACTCCTGGCCTATATAAGCTTAAAAATCACACCACTTTTCATCGCACTTGTATTTTATAAAAACTTTCACGTATCATTTGAACCAAATAAATATGCTAAACAGAATCACATGATTCTGTATGTTTTCTTATACAGTACGCCATTTTTTCAAGTTTGTATAATTTTTGACTTCGGAGTGTTTAACTCATGCCAGGATATAGTCTGTTTTCTTGAAATGCTACTGAACAATAAAACTGGAAAGCAATTACTATTCTACTGTTTCATATTTGTCCGATTTTCTGATAAATCATCCCCTTTTTACAATTTTCTACTGAGCCATATCATGTTGAAGGTACCGAGACATTAGATCGCGGGACAATAGAGCGCGGACATTAGAGCGCAAAGACATAAGAGCGCAGGCAATAGCGCACAGGGACATTAGAGCGCAGGACAATAGAGCGCAGGGACATTAGAGCGCAAGACAATAGAGCGCAGGGACATTAGAGCGCAAGACAATAGAGCGCAGGACAATAGAGCGCAGGACAATAGAGCGCAGGGACAATAGAGCACAGGGACAATAGAGCGCGGACATTAGAGCGCAGGACAATGCAGTGGCGGATGCAGGGGCGGGGGCTCATGGTCTAAAAATAAAAATTATCAACAAAATGGTCAAACGCAAATCATCAGAAATCTACTAAACTTAATTAAATACTTTAGTTAAAATTACCTTTTTGTCGAATTTTTTCTTCTTTCAGCTATCCTCTATTTTCTTGCCAGTTGCCCCATTGTTTCGTCTTTTTTTTAGTTTTGTCTTATTTAGAAAAAATTTTACGAAAAAAAAGAAAAAATCGTTTGCATGCCGAAACAGCAGGACAATAACGGATAGGCACCTGCGCTCTAATGTCCCTGCGCTCTATTGTCCTGCGCCTTATTGTTGCTGCGCTTTATTGTCCTGCGCTCTAATGTCCCTGCGCTCTAAGGTCCTGCGCTTTAAGGTCCTGCGCTCTAATGTCTCTGCGCTCTAATGTCCGCGCTCTAATGTCCGGTCACGCATATTGAAAATTGGGGAGCGCATTCAATTGTATGCTATAATCTTTTTCGCAAACGATTGAACGACAGTACTATACTCCATTCATTTTGAATGATCGATGCACTGAGGTCACAGCGAATTTTTATTCAAAATTATGGAAGGCTGGTTGACTCTAATCGGTAAATTTTTCTTTCATTATACAGGGTCCTTGATGATTACTGTCTTCGACCATTTCAAGATTATCGAAATTGATTTCCTGATTTTTGGTAAGTCTGAGTTTGCCAAAGCTCTGCCGGCGGCACCGATCATTTCAAAATGAATGGAGTAGAGTACGCAATAAAAAATAGACAATGTGCCTCAGTCATGACTCACAATTGATCCAATTTTGCTGACGTTTAAATTTATATAATAACTTACCAAAAAAAACGCAATTCCGCTAGGACTTTAATACTAAATTATTACAAGTCAATTTAGGAATGTAAACACATATCGAATAAGAATTTGCCATGAAAGCATGAATTGCTCAGCTATTATTGTAGACACTAGAATCAATCATTATGTTCGGAGAACGACAAATATTCCGCTATCTGGTAGACGAGATTTTAATTTACCTAGTAATGCAAGCTTTTAGTCCAGCCGTTGTTTTTGTATATTCTAGCAATATTAAAAGAAAATTACGAAAATTCGTATTGTTCAAACTGATTCGGGTTTCTACATATTGTTCCCTCAAACTATAAAAGTATCAAATTACACATCACGAATAGGTTGATCAAAAGTCATTTCAACGAAAATTGGGGCTTGTTTCACCAAAGACACTTAAGCTCCAGCTGAGCTGCAGAACTCTATATGTTATACCATTGTCGTTAAGCTGCAGCTCAGCTGTAGCTTAACTCATACACACAAAACATATTGGGAAAGTTAAGCTGCAGCTGAGCTGCACCTTAACGGCAATGTTATAACATACAGAGTTAAGCTACAGCTCAGCTGTAGCTCAACTTTGTCGACATGTTTTGTGTGCATGAGTTAAGCTGCTGCTGAGCTACAGCTTAACGGAAATGTTATAACATATAGAGTTAAGCTACAGCTTAAGCTGCAGCTCAGCTGGAGCTTAAGTATCTTTGATGAAACCGGCCTCTGGATTAGACGAAAAGATAATTTTTTCATGCAATGATTGATTGCTCGAATATTGTTTGTACCATCAAATGTTATTGGTGGTAGACACTGAAAAATTTGTTACTCAAAGCAAATTCAACGTCGTTTGATAGGTATTATCTATACTCTGTTCATTTTAAAATGAGCCTGGAGACGCCAAAAATTCCAAAAAAATCCATAGGCAGGTGTTGACAACGCATTGTACATCAAAAAAAATTTTTTAGTTGTAGTCCTGACTTACTACAGTTAATCTGAGAGAAAAGGCGGCCGTGTACGCTTTTTTCATTATTTGTTGCATGAGCATCCTTTTTCTTCCTGAAGCTCATTTGCAAAAAAATAGCTACAGATATTTGAAAAAATATTAATCACTTCACTTTAGCTCTATGTTGAACAGAGTGTTGAGGATTCAAAGATTTATTTGATCTTTCTAATTGTCTATTAATCCCTGCAAAGTTACTTCTACTACTACTACATTAGCAACTACTACTGCTACTACTACCACTATTACTACTGCTATTATTATTACTATGATTATTGTTACTCCTTCCTTCGCTTGTTATCCTCTAAGCATTAGACAACTTCATAAAATTACACAAGCCAATGGGTCTACGAGTGCTAATACATCAGTATTCATACAACAATCTGATCTCTATAGGTAAATGCTTTGAAACGAGACGCTGACATAAAGTTTATTGAAGACAATTTGGATGGAGAAATTGTTTCAATAACGCAATGATTATAGAGCTTACTCACTGATAATGTCAGCAAACATAAATTCAAGAACTGAGGGTTGGAGACAGTTCAACTCTCGTTAGTGAGTATTTTTAATTTTTGGGAACAAAAGACTGAACGACGGGAGAAGAAAAAGCAGAGCTAAGCGACAATTTGGCTAAACGAAAGTGCCAGTATTGATACTGCTTGTTGAACAAAGCTAATACTTTTAATTTTTAATATTCCAGATGATGTCTTTCCATCTTTTCAAAGTACATAGTTATGGTTCGGGACTCATTAAGATAGTATGTATGCCATTTATTTTGAAAAGATCAATACTTAATGCCTCTATACAAGGTATTTTTCTTCATGATTTTCTAAACTATTCTGTGACTACCGGAATAGATTTCTTCTTGATCTCAGGTACGGCTGCATTCGCTGAAACTTTGACAGCTTCATCTCGTTATTTCAAGCGTAAATCAAGTATATTCCATTTACTAGTCCGGTTAACTAATGGCCAAACAAATTTTAAAATTTTTTGTCAGAATAAAGATCATTCAGAAGAACATGTTATGGTCCACAGTCTCTAAAAGAAAATAAATCATTTTCTCAACTTAATTGGTAAATAACCTAATTTGTCTATGAAACCGGACCCTGATGCCAAAGTCCAATCAAAGTCACCTCTATGGGCCAACTATTTTTGGAAATTGTATTGCTCAGTGTTGACGCGAATTTTCATAAAAGTATACACATCAACAGTGAGCATTTAAAAAATTGTCTTTAAAACAATGAGCGGTATCATAGCTTACACGGTGTGCGTAAATTTCCGTTCCAGAAATCATATGTTTTCCCCTGATGATGTCCTAATTGACATTAATCACACTTCCAAACGCCCGCTGACTGTCACGCTGCGAGTACAAACATTCTAGAGCATTTGATGTGTCGGCCTTCTTATCTAAAGGGTCTTTATAAACATTTTTCAATAACATTTTGGTTATGCATGGTTTAGTTCTTTTTGAATGGGTTTAGTCTGTTTTTTAATGCCTGTAAAAAATGAAAAATGACAAAAAAAGCACTGATGTCAAACACGTCAAATGAGTTTTTACTGTAAAAGTTTTACACTTACATAGTTCCATATGACGTGGAAACAAGAAAATGACACAAAAATATTGAATTTTTACACATGAACTTCCTCCGCGATAAATTTTTTTAATAAAAAAACAAGGAATTGAGTATGTTCACAGCTTTTCAATCGTTATGTATAATTCGGCGGCAGAAGATCGTTAAAATATTGTTTCCACACAAGCATTTCACCAGGAATAGGCTGGTTTCAATCAGCATTTTTTCTCACTCAAAATACTGAAGTTCTCCACACGCATCGTGTGGTTTGTCCATTGATTCATTCTTGATTACATTTTGTTGTTTACTTCCCCTTCTCCTTGACGCCCCAGCTTTTCATCCACCATAAAGAGAAAGTTCGGTAAAGCTATCAACTGTTTTTCATGAAAAGCTTGTAAACATTGAGAGTGGAAGGCATGTAATAATATTGTAGAATTCATCTACGATCTAGTTAACTGATTGATGGACAAGTGCGAAAGTCTATTGATTACACATTGTAATAAACAACATAAGGACTTCACTTCTCTAAAGCTTCAGTGATATGGACATTTGTAATCAGTGAAAATAATGTTAATAATCCTAATCATTTTCATGATGAAAAATTGCCATATTTTGATTTTTACGAGATGTAAGCATGCACGCACGGCATATAAATTCTGCAGGGGGTCAACCAGTGCAAGGGGTGGGATCAGGGTTTTTTTAGGCCAATTTGGAGCCATGGCTCCTAAAAATTCTGAATTTAGGGGCACAAGCCAAATTGGCTTGTAAAAATGGGCGCCTAACCACCTTTTTGATTAGGCTATAGGGCTTCCTGTGCGGAGATGCATTTTTATGCATTTTGAAATGAAAAATACCAAAAATTTTCCGGCGCTTCGCGCCAGATTTCAATTCATTTATGATTCTTGGCATCATTTCTGTTTTGCGGTTAGAAAATGTCATCCTAGCCTATGCTTATTGCTTTTAGAAACTAGCAAGTTATGGATGAATGTTTGACTATGTAGTTTTTTTTCCACGTATTTTGCAAAAATCAACATTTTTCTACATTATTTCTACAAAATCGTTTTGTGACGCTTCAGAAATTTTGACTTTGGTGAACATAACTTTTTGCATCTGGAAAATGATTAAAACATCATCAGCATGGGAAAATGACCGAAGTTCTTGCTATCCGAAGAAGCCATTCAGATTCATTGTTGCTTGCCTAACTTTTTAATTTTAGTCTGCCCTACTGAAAACACAATTAATTCACTGAAAAAATAGACCCTTCATGCAGGAAAAAAATATTAAATGTATTCAATTTCCAACACTATAGAATATCATAATCTAAAATTTCCTTTCAGTGCTAAGCGCCGGAGATATTCAAGTCCGAAGTAAAATACCTATCGCACTTTTTTATGTTATAGATCATGTGAAAACAATCGCTTTTGATAAATAATTGTGATTGGTAAATTGCTGCTCCAGATATATAAGATCCAAAATAGAGGTAAAATGTTTGACCTCTTCCACCAATCAAATGGTGAAAAGATTGGTCATCGGCAGTTGCACTGGAATGTGCTGAAAAAATTCATTTTCCAATATTCTAGGGGCCTCGGAATCAAAATTTTTCGGAGCTACGCACCGAACAAGTTACTTTAGCCAGACTTTTGGTATCTCACCCAAAACTCGAGAAATTCAATTTTAAAAGTTAGGAACTGACGCGAAGTGAATGAAATACAAGGGAAGTAACTTTTAATCATTTTCCTGATGAAATTTAGAGAATTTATCAATTTTAGAGTGAGCAACTAAATATTAATCTGTGCAATCAAATTTTTGCTCAAGTTACAGATCAACCTGGCTTGTGCGAAAAAAACCCTGATGATTAATTTGAATAATGGCTGATCTAATTTGTGAGCCTTATTATTCTGTGTGTGATTAAGAATGTATTCAAAATGATTGATCTGTTACATATGTGGGATTCTTTTTGAAGATTTTGAAGAGTGTTTTTGACTAAATTTGCTGAAAAAACCATTGTGTTTTATTACCACATTTATCTACATACTTTTTAGTTTTGGCTTTTTGAAATTCCTTTTCGCCTGTAAAATTTTGATCTTAGGAACCAAATAGCCTGTCGAGAAAAAACAAAAAAAAACCCTGGGTGGGATAGAAATTTTTTTCGTTCGTGATAACGACAAGAAAACGTCTTCTAACATCCAAGAATCATATTTTTCAACCTATATTAGCCAGATATATGAAATTATTCGCTTAGACAGCACCTTTTCAAGCTTTAATGTTAATTTTTTGGGATCAAGTATATGTAGTATAATCAAGTTTTTTTGTTTATTCCAAATTTTATTTGTTCTAGTCTATTTTTGTTTTTCTTTCTCATGTATCACATTTCCAATATCTGCACGTCTGTTTGGCTTCTGTTTCGATTGGGTAGCAGATCCGCTACCTACTGCACATCTGCTACCTAGTGCACATCCGCTACCTAGTGCACGACTGCTACTTAGTGCACATCCGCTACCATAGTCAGATCCGCTACTAGACAGCAAAAAATGTGAAAAAGGCTTTGCTATTGTTTTCATGAGGGCTTTCCGAAGACAAAAGAATAAAAGAAAATGGAATATGGTTGGCGTTCTGCGTGGTAAAAAATATTTTGTTTGCCACTTTTATGGAACCGCAAGAATGGTTAAAAAACGTAATACTACAGAGAGTCTAGCCAAAGATGAGTCACTAATGAGTAAAGATACGTAATAAAATCAAAAAAATGTCCATGCAACCACATGCTAATGCGTGAAAAATTCTTATTTACATAACAAAGTGACCACACAAGCACCTCGAGTGACGGAACAATCAGCCTAGACGGACGTTTTTAATTTTTTACCTGTACCAATCCGGGTGATGAAAATATTGTTTTCGTTTTGTTTTTTAAAATTATTTTCAAGTATTTTATCATTTTGAGTTCAAAATTAAAAAAAGAACTATTGTTGAATATACCTCCCGAGTAGACCAAGGACTGATTATTTTCAGCAAACGTGGATCCATGGCAATTATCCCATTTCTATCGAAAATTATTGGGATAACCCTGGGTTTAGAACAACAAACCACTGCATCTCACCAGGGTTCATGGCACGCATTTGGCAGAACACAATTTCTTGCATTTACTTCAAAAAATATGGGGAAAATAGAAAATTGGAACCGCATATTTCCCAATTTTCAACAAATGAAATTTTTAATTTTCACGATACATGCGCCATCTAATTGGTAAAAAAAATTAAATGAGCCTAATAATTTGTAAATGTATACTGTACATTCTTCCATAATGAAATCCTGCCTAGGTTATTCAACGCAAAAAATAAATGTAACGTGTTACTTATATACCTCAGCAGAAAGTAGCGGATGTGCACTAGGTAGCGGATCTGGCACCGACCCTCTGTTTCATTTTCTGTTGTTTTTCCTCATTTTTTTAGACCACCCAATGCACTTTTTTCGCGACGTTTTTCGGCCAACTGTTCTTTGTATCAGTTTTCACCCTTGTCTTGCAAATGATTATTATTCTGTTGGTAGAGAATCATTATTGTTGTATTCCGTAGCCCACTGGTGAGGCGTCTTTTCTTTCTTTTTTGTTCTTGATAATAAATCAGGCGCGAACCTACAGTAGCTCGGTGGACTTTGTCCAAACCAGAACCCGGTCCCTTCACCTCCTACTATCCATAAGCAAACCATTACATGGTGCATTAGCTGGGAAAAACAAGGAAGACAGACAGTAGGAGTCGCCAATGGTCAGACAAGGAGGAGGAGTTGCGACTCTAGTCTCAAAACAATATAAACTGGTCACTTAATTTGTTTTCGTCAAATAATTCTGATAGGTCGAATTTATTATTGCGTTTCTTTTCAATTTTTGGACATGGATGCATTGAATATCGGTAAGAAACCAAATTTTGTTAGTGTTAATATTAATGATATTATAAACGCACCATATGACTCGCCCTGGTTTAAGTAACTTGATAATGAGTATGGCGTGAAAGTTGACCTAGCTGAACAAAGAGGCGTTAACAGCAGCATTATAAAATTGTTGTTGAAAGCTTGAAAAATTCTAAGAAAAGATTTAAGAATATAGACACCTTTATGTTCAAGTTGCCCGTCCCTGATGAAAAGTCTACTGTAATGAATGATGATAGTAGTGTTCCGAAACAATTTTTTGGTCCTACTGATAAAACTGATCCAAACTTATCTGAGTCAGAAGATGAAGAGTCTACTAGTGCACATGTAAAAGCAACTGATCATCTTTTCACTCATAAAAATCTGAACACTGAACTTGTGTCTATGAAACACTTCGAGGAAATGATAACCGAATTAAAGGTAAGTAGTGTTGAACTGAAGCAGATCTTTAGATCTCACTTCGTTGAATTTGCTCAGCTGAAAGACGTCTTCTACAATTTTAAAACTGCCATGGAACTCGACATCGAATTTGTTCTATCTGATGAGTTCAGTAAAATTCTTTTGAAAAAATCTCGAACTTTCTCTGATTTGAAACACAATTTTGAATCACGTGTGAATTAAACCCAAGGTTCTATCGATCGTCTCAATAACATGCGTAGGGATTTGTTCTCGAAGATTGATGGTCACGTTTCGACTTTGTATTCTGCTGTCGATTCGAACAGATCAGAGATCAAAAAAATTCAGTCCCAACTTTGTTAAAAGAATCTCGATTCAGTTGATGATGATGATGTTAAAAACATTTCTGGGCCTTCTCAAGCAAATCTTGAGACTCCCATGCACAATTCTCATGCTAAACAATTCAAGTTCGATTCGCCAAATTAAACAAATTTGTCACATACTGATAATGATAATTTCAAGGTTCCGTGTCAATTCAAGTGTTGTAATGGTTCTTCTCCTGAAGAATTTCTTGAATTGTTGGCCAATCTCGAACGTGCAGCTCATATTTCAGACTGGTCTGATGAGTATAAATGTTGGCTTGTAGTTAACTTAACTGAAGATCGTACAGCTTCTATCCTTGATTCTATGGAGTTAGATTGTCAGAAAGATTGGACAAAACTTAAACAGGAGCTGGTTCAAAAATTAGTTCCATTCCAGCATTTTGACAGACTCAAAAATGAGTTGCGTCAAAGAGGTCAAAAACTTGATGAATGCATTCTAGATTTTTTGAAAGATTTCAGAGAAAAAGCTAGAAATGCTTACATAAGCAAAAAACCTAGTTTTGATGAATCAGAATTGGTCAATTTGTATATCCAAGCTCTGTGTGATGAAAGTCATGCCTAGAACTGTTCAAACAGAAATGGGCAACCTTGGATGAAGCAATTAACTTTGCTGAAAACGAAATTTCGCTCCATCAGTTAGCTAAACTCCGAAACTCATGTTTATTTTCTACGAAAGATTTTGAGGGTATTGGTAAAACTAGCTCACCTAAGAAAGATTTTGAATCCAGGCAAAATATACCATTTGGTGCCTGTAAACGTAACCAAAATCAATCTTTTTCATTCCAAAATCCTAATCTTTTATAACAAAATTCTAAAAATTTTCATGGTCCTACATCGTCCGATTCCAAATGTTTTGGGTGTAATCAGCCAGGCCACTATAAAAAAGAGTGTCCAAATATTAGTCAGCCACGTCTGTCTGTTTGTTTCAATTGTAATGGCGAAGGGCATAGAGCTTATCAGTGTCCGAGCACCTGGACAAAATCCTGGAACTTCTCATGCTACAAATTCGAGACCTACAACAAATTCTAATTCTAACAGTACTTATTGAGCAAATCACCGATTTCTCTCTGCCTTTGATGTTATTGCTGAATAATCTTCAGCTGTGAAACATGCTAAAACAAAGTTACATGCTAATATCTATGTTCATGGTGGTGAAAGCATGTTGAGAGTGGCCAAAGCAGCCACCTCAACTACGAATTGTTGCAAAAAGAGAGCACCTTTCTCGCTGCTCGGTTGGCTCAGCTGGTTAGAGCGTGCGGATGGTAGCCGCAAGGTCCTGGGTTCAAGTCCCAGACCGAGCCTAACTTTTACTGAAGCCCCGAGTGGCGGGAAGAGGTTGCCTCAACACTGGTGGCCCTTGACGGTCCGTCAAACTCGACGGCGGAGGGGTGTTGAGAGTGGCCAAAGCAGCCACCTCAACTACGAATTGTTGCAAAAAGAGAGCGCCTTTCCCGCTGCTCGGTTGGCTCAGTTGGTTAGAGCGTGCGGACGGTAGCCGCAAGGTCCTGGGTTCAAGTCCCAGACCGAGCCTAACTTTTACTGAAGCCCCGAGTGGCGGGAAGAGGTTGCCTCAACACTGGTGGCCCTTGACGGTCCGTCAAACTCGACGGCGGAGGGATGTTGAGAGTGGCCAAAGCAGCCACCTCAACTACGAATTGTTGCAAAAAGAGAGCGCCTTTCCCGCTGCTCTGGTAGCTCAGTTGGTTAGAGCGTGCGGACGGTAGCCGCAAGGTCCTGGGTTCAAGTCCCAGACCAAGCCTAACTTTTACTGAAGCCCCGAGTAGCCGGGAAAAGGTTGCCTCAACAAGCAAAACTCGATGACCCTTGTAGACAATAGGAGCTTATGGAACATTATCCCTTTAGATTTTCTCCAGCTTTTACAAGACAAAGGCGATAAATTTGTTTATAAGTCGACCAATATCACGAGTATTAAGAGATTATCAGCAAAACTTATTGCAGTTCTGAGTGAAGTTTTCACTGCAATCACATTGGGCAAAGGTCATAATTCGTTCGCTTTCAAAACGTCATTCCTACTTGTTAAAACCCTGCCTTACAAAATCTTGCTGGGTGCAGAGGTCATGTCAGATGGTAACATATTTGTCGATATTCCTCAACGGTTGTTCTGAGTAATTTGTCTGAATAGTCGCGAAATTCAAATTCCTCATCTTTTGTCTGTTCTATAACTTGTGAAAGTACTGTACTCGTTCTACCAAGTGCAATAGTCTACGCTTATGGCCTAGCCGATGAAAGAGTAGATGGTGTCACTGGTTTAATGGAAAGCATTTCAAATTTTTCAACAAAAGATGACTTCTGTGGTGCGAATTCATTTGTGGAAGTCAGGAATGGATGCATTCCTGTCATGTTTGTGAATTTCGGAAGAAACGCGTTGTTGTGTGAAAAAGGTACAGTGGTAAGAATGTTATTTCCACTGGACCAGGAAAGTGTTGTCGCTCGAGCTAGTTGTTCTGCCGGCTTAGCCAATGTTGTGGCACAAGTAAGTGGGTCCCTCCCAGATAAGGAACAGGGTATTCCAGTGTGTTCTTCACAGTGCACAATGAATGAACATTGCAGACAGGGTTCGTTGAGTCAGACGCCTGTGGAAGCCAGTGGGACTGATAAACAGATTCTGGTGGAGGGTTGTCAGGATGACCCAATATTTTGCAAAATACTATCTTCCTCCACTGGAATGGATTCAGTTTTGAATGAAGTTGATAAAAATAAGCTCGTGGCATTTTTGAAACAGAATTCTGATCTGTTTACAGAACTAACAGGTAGAATTGGTCATACCAATGTTGTGAAACACAATATTGATACAGGTAACTCGAGTCCATCTGTGCAAACTTCAGCCGGAGTTTGTCCATCTGAGCTTATTTATGGATGAAAACCAATGTTTCCTGTGGATCAAATTTTGAGAACCACAATTGATACATCCATAGAAGGTCCATAGGATGTCAACATAGTGAAAGAGAGACTTGAAGCTGCTCAGAGTTCTTCCCAAACATTAGAGCCTGAGTTTTTTGACTTGATTTTAGATGACATCGAGAATGATCAAAATTTCCATAACACTAACAGCCTTATAGAGCGTTCATTTGATTTAGAAGTTGAGGTTGTTATGGAAGAGTTGAAAAGCCAACAAAAACAGAATACTCAAATAGACTTGCTACCAATTTTAGTTATGCCTCCTCATTTACCACGTCCACCTCACAAGCTTCCCACTTTTCTTCATGCAATAGTAGCATCATTTGCTAATCAAGTACAACTTTTTACCAAATGATTACCATTAGCACCAGTTTTAAGAACAAATCTCGCCTATTCAAAATTTTGATTTTACTCGCGCGAAATCATCATATTATTTCATGAATTAAATTGTATTGAACATATTGGTACTGCACTTTTAACCTTATGTTCTGTAATATTTTCGTGCATAAACTATAAAAAGCATTCCACCATAAAAATTGTAAATGGAAACGCCATCAAACGCCAGAGAAGACTGAAAAATGCTGTCAGAGTAGCCCAGCCAAAACTGAAATCTGCCAAGGAACGTCTTGCTTTCTTCCATCAACAATGTCCACAATATCCTTGTCAGGGAGAAAAAGTGCAGCTGCCGTCATTGACGTCGAAATTTTCTAGAAGGACGAGTGACCCTGTTACTGCTGATAGCCTAAAAACTTTATTGAATTGTAGGAACGAATTCCAAACAATCGATTCGCTTGATAATCAAATGATTTTCCTCGAAAATTTTGTCGACAAATTCACAAAAACGAAATTTGCAGACTACTCTCCTCCTGTAGTTTTACAGCCCTAGGAAAATTTGCCCCTCCCCAGCAACTTCATCATCCTCAGCATCAAAACCATGTGCCATTTAACCACTGCAACTCAAATCCTTACATCAACCGTCCTCCACCCCAACATCGTCACAATAATTATCAACATCAATATCGCCATAATGAGAACAATCCTTGCAATAGTAATAATTCTTAAAATGGACGATTGATGAGGAGCGAACGAAATTACCAACAACCGAGTCATGATTATCATCATCATAATCCCGATATTATCATCATAGCATCATCATCATCACAACGCCCATAATAACAATTCCTCTCGTCCAGCGAACTCATCTCAAAATCGACAGGGATATTCGAACGAAAATCATAATACTAACAATTTCCAATCTCGACAAAATTGCTACGGCTACAGTACCCCAATTATGGACAATCGAACAGCAGAAATGGACATCGACAATACCAAAGTTTTTAAATTTTGTGAGTTGGTTTTTTTGTAATTTTCATTTATTTTGATTTCGAAAATTATAGAGTTTTGAATCAACATATTCATGTTATCTTGGTGTATATTTGTTTTTTATTCATGTTTCACTTGCATTTCACATAACCACTTTTTTTAGTTCGCAGAGCTCACTTTTGGGATCAAAGAAGTGTAGTATAATCAAATTTTTTTGTTTATTCCAAACTTTATTTGTTCTAGCCTATTTTTGTTTTTCTTTCTCATGTATCACATTTCCAATATCTGCACGTCTGTTTGGCTTCTGTTTCATTTT
Organism: Romanomermis culicivorax; assembly: GCA_963922205.1. Taxonomy (NCBI): domain Eukaryota; kingdom Metazoa; phylum Nematoda; class Enoplea; order Mermithida; family Mermithidae; genus Romanomermis; species Romanomermis culicivorax. Next base: position 355,359 of record CAWUHX010000045.1, read on the forward strand.
CTGTTGTTTTTCCTCATTTTTTTACACCACCAAATGCACTTTTTTCGCGACGTTTTTCGGCCAACTGTTCTTTGTATCAGTTTTCATTGTCTTGAAAATGATTATTTTTCTGTTGGTAGAGAATCATTATTGTTGTTTTTTGCAGCCCACTGGTGAGGCGTCTTTTCTTTCTTTTTTGTTCTTAATAATAAATCAGGCGCCAAACTACAGTAGCTCGGTGGACTTTGTCCAAACTAGAACCCGGTCCCTTTACCTCCTACTACCCATAGGCAAACCATAACATATACTTTGTTTAGAAAAATTATTAAACTAACAGCATCATTTCCATTTTCATGATGACTTTCTCTTCTCTCCTGCCCATTTTCCTTCGTCATCTTCTCAATCATTGCTGGGGGAGTCAAATCTGCTGGGGGCCAATCAAAGTCTGCTAGGGGTCTAAGCCCTCACGTGCATGTATGATGTCAGTCATTGGATTTCAGCTATTGGAAATATGTACTCGATTTGGAAAAAATAACTATAATTGTAGACGTTGGTGTAGTTTCTGTCTGGACCATTCGAAACACGCTCCATCTCTTATCTGTCTTAAAAAACAACTTAGATTCGTCTTCCTGGTGTACTATCGTTACCCATACGGTTTGCTATTTTAAGAATGTTTATGTTTAAATAAGATATTCTTTCTTCGTATATATACAACCCAAAACATAATTTTGTACAAAATCATCGAAAACCAAAAAATCACGCGAATCACGTAAGTTCCGAAATCGAGTAGAGGTTCGGATGAAAAGTATCTACACAAAACAAACACAAACTGAGCAAATCGTACGGAAACATGACGAGAAAAAATCCAGACATAACGATAGACTATGTGCGTAAATACGCATTATAAACCGTACAGATGCTGATAAGGCCGAAAATTCAAATTCACGTATAATACACGCACGTGTTAGAAGTCACTGGATGAATAGAGATCTAACCGATTTTTCGATCTGAATACATTTTTATTTGAGAATTTCAAATTGACTACAATTTTAGAATATAATTCACCCCCAAATTTAAAAAAATAAATTAAACCAAGTTCTACAACGGAAAGAGCCAGTATGTACATAAGACACCAAATACTGGCGAAAATATTTTTAATAGAGTTCCATTTTTGCCAAAATACTGAATTTTACGAAAAACAAGCATCATAGCGTAGCCGAAGGATATTCTTGACCTATGTCGAAGTGCGCGTATCACATGATTATCTACTAAAAATTTTTTGTAGTTTGACTACATAAGAATCTGCGAGTCACAATAACTATCGATGAAATCCAATTCCGTGGTATAATTAATTAATGCTACGTAATGTATACGTTTAAAGAAAATTGTGTAGACTTCTTCAGTCTTTTGTTGCTCCGTTAGGCGATGTAAATTGCAGACGTTTGCTATAATTTTCTCGTTGCTTTTCTAGCATCTCTTTTTTAACCGGATAACGTTTCAGTTGACCGTCCCTGATAAAAAACGGAGAAAGTTCAAGACGATAGTCAAGGGAGAAGAGGTTAAATTTTATCTTTAACTAGAGACTTTCTTAGTTTAGAATATCTGTACGGAAATTGAGAAAATAAAATTATCTAAAATACCGAACAAGACTTACCAGTCTAGATCAACAAGACCACCAGCGGCAGCAATTTCTCTTTTGACGCGATTTGCAAATTGTATGGCGGATTCTGATTCCTTAAAACGAGAAGCACAGTTTATTCTATAACTTTCGACGAATAAAATCACTGGAGTTACGAGTAAATGTTGGACTATTTTTTCTAAAACTACCGAACTCGAATAAGGCGATTGAATAATTCTTTTAATCTTTCTGTTGTCAGTTTTGGATAAGAAAGATAGTTGGTGATTTTTGGACGAACATAATAAATTTTAGACACTTGGGAACAATATATTTTAACGCGGGCTTTTCAGGTCAATTTTCCAGCTTAAAAATGTCCACAGCCGCTTAATTGGCGAGTTTTCGGTCTTATTAGGATATTATGTTTCTTCTACATTTGATTACCATGAAAAACAATGAGGAAGAGAATAGACCAGAATGCGGCATCCAGTTACTTAACTCCTCATTTATGGAAGAACAGAAGAAGAAAAAATTCTACGTTTACTTTCTTTTTCTGAGCTATAGAAAAAATTACATTTTTCACTATGCTCAAGTAAAATGGTGGATTATCGATTAAAAAATGAAATGAGGCACTGTGGAAGCACGAATCCATCAAAGATAACTGACACTGTACAAACATGATTGGCTTCGCGGTTTAGCTACTTTACGGTAGCTAATTAAAATCTAACAGATAAGGCAGCACGAAGCGCCGCAAAGTTTCGAAATTTTCACCTGCTAAAATGCTCCAAAACATATCTTGAGAACCCAAAACTTTTTTCACTATTACCTGGAAAACTGTGCTCTTAAATTTCAAAAACAGCATTTTAAATTGATGAAATGGTTTGATGATTTTTTTTTGATGATCACACGAATTTTATAAAACTGAGTGTTAGTTTATACAGATTCTATGCTCACTAATCTGGTCATAGGCGGCAAATACCAAACGTCGACCACTATCGCCCAACTGGTCATCATCATGATGATATATTGAAAATAGGTTTGTAGCGAACTATTCCAAAAAGCATCACCGAAACGCGGATCGTACTTTACGGCTACCGGGTATACTGTAGCTCCGATTTCGAAAGATCCTTTTTTGAACATCATCACAGACGTGTTGTTTATACAAGTGCCTTCGGGAAAAATTAAAATCGGTAATTTTGTCGAATCTTCGGCGTGCGAGCGCAACCTGATGAATGCAGAACGTCGAAATTAAATTTAACTTAGCAATGGAGCGATTCAAATTGTAATTTTGCAGATACAAGACTACATTGTTTACATCTTAATGGTAACGCAAAATTAACTGGAAAATGAGATAATTATTAACATATTTGGCTTAAATTTTAATAGTTATAGCTAAAAAATACATAAAGTCGAATTCAAACATTTGAAAAAATCTGATTTTTTTCACGTCACAGTTCCCATTCAAAAAAGTTACTTTCTACTGACGGCTGATCGATCCTCAAGTTCCGATCGATCGAACCATATGTGGGAACTCGCGCGGCTCAAAGAACGTTGAATAAGACCTAATAAACCTCCGTGCTTTTGACCAACCTGGATGAAAAAGCAGAGTGAAATTCACGAGAAAATAGCAATATATAAGCTTTTAATAGTGCAGTAAAACACCATTACTTTGGAAAGTTTTCAAATCAAAATATTAATAGTTTTTAATAACCGAGGACGAAGTTTCATTATTGAAAAATTCATACCAGGGCATAACAATTATCTTGAGCCAATATTAAAACGTCGATAGGTGAAGTGTGATTAGCTACGCAAATTCCGCCGCCTTTAGCCGAGTTCTCTCTAAATACACGAAACAATTATAATTACAGGGTTGGATTTAAAATCATTTGACATTGGCAACCTAAACATTTACATTTCAAGTCGTACGTAAATAACAAAGGAACAAAAAAAATACCGGGTGAAATTTCTCAGAAAATTATAATCTATGGAACTTTTGAACGGTCATTAGATATAACAGAATTCTATTTAATATTCTGCAAGTCGCATCTGTAGTATTGGATATACCTGTTATGAAAAGTAGCAATAACGGAGACGGCTCGGGCCAAAACGCGATAACACATCACGCTAATATGCCAATTTAAATATCTTTTTATTCTAAAGTATGAAATTTTTTCAATATGGAGAAAGAATTCAAAGGTTAAATAAAAAACTGTTTTTCAATTTATTAGTCGAAGAAAATTCATTTCTTTTGAGATGAGACGTTTTAAAAAAATTTATGGAAAGTGTCACACTTTCTGGTACTCCGAAAATTTCAGCAGACCTTATTATGCGGCTTGAAGTTTAAAAAACAAGTTAAACACACGAAAAATATAGAATGCTCACTCGCCGTCTGGAACATATCCAATAAACGCTGTAGCAACGACTAGGAACGTGAGGCCAACACTCAAAATAATGAGTCTTAAGAAGACAACGTAAATTTTCGAAACAGGTCAAAATCTCAAAAGTAAAAGACGAACCGAAAAGGCAACAAAACGGCATACCGGAATATAAAGCCCAAACACCAAATAATGGTCAAACGCAGACTGAAGTTGAAAAAATGAAATTCGTGAATAAACATCCGAATATGGAAATTTCATTTGCACCTCACGTATTGATACCCGTAACTTGTTCTTGAAAGCAAATTCCACGAAGTCAATTCTTCTGCTGTGAATCGCATAGTCACTTCGTCTTCGATGATAGATTCGATGCCGACCTGAATAACGTCACATGAATGAATTTCCAAAAAATTTTAATATCGACTTGAAAACTATGTAACGAGCAGGGTTTTTTCGCATAGTGTGGATTTTTTGGGTTCGAGCAGAAATTTTTTGGGGACCTTTTCACACAGAACGGAAATCTTTTTGAATGTTTTAATGATGTGACGGAATTCCTTTGGTCGATTTCCGCACGGCGCCGAATGGACGGCATATCACATTGAAAAAAGAAATTTTTTCTCGTTTAACTGCAGAATCTACTATCCGATCGAAAATAAAGTTATTTGTAACCTAGTATGAAATTTGTTGCATTGAAGTTACTTTCATAAAATCTAAACTATCGCCAAATAAGGATAGAGCGTTTTTAGCCCCTGAGTAATTTTCGCTCGTAATTTTTCTACGCATGATTGACGTTTCGTCTTTGACGATAAGGTCTGAAAATTTATAGAATTAGGTTCAAGCTAAAACGGAGGGAGGAATTGAAACGCGAACAAACTTTTAGCTGAAGAGGAACGCTTCCGCAAAGTTAAAGCTCCATTCGAAATCCCATTAACAAACGAGGTAGTCACTTTGTCTTCGCCGCCGATATCGCTGATGTCAGGGTCAATGTCGACCTTTGTTTTAGATTTTTCGATGCGCTTACTTGCCCACTAAGATAACAGAAAAAAGACGTCTCAAATAATATTAATCAATAACCACTATGATTGAATAATAAATTTTATCATTTCTCAATTACACAGCAATTATGGAAAAATAAATCAACATTGTTCAAATTTAGGTATTTACATTCGATTCAACTCTAAACAAGATTTGTAATTTTTAGAAACTTGGAAAAAATATTTGCGCAATCAATTCAAAATTATGGTAAACAATAATTAAAATTTTTTACTTCAAAAGTAGCCAGAAGAACGTCGACATAAGCCCGACGTATGCCTAAAGATCTACCGAATGTCGCCAATAACAGAATCAAAATAATAAGTACGGTAACCGGCGGGAAAAGCAACGCAACCAGCAGAATTAACAATTGTTCAGTGGCCGGGGAATATTCCATGATGTAACGTTGTAAAGTCGTTGATTCGATTTCGAGTATAGAAGATTACTGTTTCATGACTTGTAAATAAAATCTAAACTATATCTAGGAAGTCAGCATTAGTATTCAACACACATTTTAAAAGCAGACAAGTATAAACCGTAAGTGTAAAAAATAAGTGTTGAAAAGAAGTTCTAAAACGACAATATGAAAAAAGGAATGACGAACTTCGAATACAATCTATAATCTTTTATCTCTAATTACAGAAATTTCAGCGACCGAACTTTTTTCATAACCTGAACTGGCTCTCCGGAACATGATCTAGATCTTGAAAACGATTATTTTCTCAAGTTTTGGTGCATATTATTAGTGACCCTAGTTAGAGACATCATGAAGTATATACAAGTTCAAAAACGCAAAAATAAAGCAACAGATTGGGATTTTCGTAATTTATTGTTTTCTAGTCGAACTGGATCAAGGAACTGTATCACTTATTGCTCAAAAGCTTGATGACATTTGAATAGAACTTATGAAAGCTTTGATAGACGACACCCTGTCATCACTCAAACGTCTAGATGTTAACTTTTAATTAAACATGAGAAAACTCGTCGACAAAGTCATGTTTTACAAATAAGTATTAAATTTTCAATTTAAATCCTTGTAAGGGTTTTTTCAAGTTCTTTTGTTACTATTGGTATTATTTTAGAAATTCGTCGAAAAGAACACCTATTTCGTTGTACTTGCGAGAAAAATATAATTGTTTAAACGATTTCATTTAAAATCATGTTTTGAGCAATTTTCAATATTTCTTTCTTTTTGATTGATTCTATTTTACACCAGGTACACGTGGGTCATTAAACTAACCAACAGAAACCCGCAAAACACCCAAGTCTAAATTTTGGAGAATGAATTTTCGCCGGCCTTCCTTTTTTCACATGGAACTTTTTATTCTTCATTACATAATATAATGATTTTTATTTTTCAAAAGGAAAAAAATCCAAAAGTGCAAAAAATACGAGCTTAAAGGATGAACGAGATCAAATTTATTTCCACCACTTTCACCAAATCGATTTTTCACTTAAAATTGACCCCAGATGCTTTACTTGTGCATTTTTTGGCTTGTAGATCTTGACAGACAAACTTTCCCCCCACTTTTGTGGAAAGAGCCCACATTTTTTACACATTATAGTGGAATTCTGGAAAAAGTTGAACGGAAGCCTACCTGTAAGAAATCCGTCCAGTTGGGTAATTTCAAAGTACATCCTCTGGTTAAATCGATTAAAAAAGAAAAAGAACATACAAAGTTACACACAGTTTCCACAAAGCTTGCTGATAAGTTATCGCAATAAACAGAGTAGATTATGAGTGAAATTTGTGTTTTGTGGGAAAGCTTCAGCCTGGAATCACTGAATTTTTTGTTCATCTCATTTTCTTATTGACAAATTTTGGCTATAATAAAAGAATATGTACGAGACAACATGATGGGAAATTTACATTTAGAACTGATTGTGCAGAAATTCTTCGTGTAATTCATTTTAGCTAGGGGGAATCATGATAAAAAATCTAAAAACAAGCAGAAACTGTCAAACATAGGAGAGGATAAACTGATAAAAAGACAGGAAAAGTTTAAATTTGTCAATATACATAACAGATTTACCGTTAGCGCTCAACTTTTTTACTCGATTACTTTGCATTGATTTGAATTTACTCGTCTGTCTGTTCAACGAATCTACTTTGTGCTCCGACTTAGTTATTTTTATTCGTCATCGGTGAAAAAAGTTTTCTATAAAATATGCGGATATCCGAATACATTTCAATATCCGGATATCCGACAAACATTACTAGTGTTCTGTGAATTTTTGCTCTAAAGGTAATACGGAGCATTATTTCAATGCGAGCCGAAAACTGTTCGCTTTCTGATCGATTTTTGCTCTAAGTCATTTTTGACCAAAAGATTGGTACTTTTTGTCGATTTGTGGCAGGCTGGGGCTAGAGCAGTGGAAATCTGAAGGTGGGTAAACGGTCATTGACAACTACCTAACCTATACGAATGAACTTTTTGATGGTGAGGGCACAGTTTTTTCCCCCGGCCTTTCCCCAAATGAGGAGAAGGGTCCAATTGTTTCTCCCTATTTTTCTCAGGTCACTTTTTCCTCATAGCATTTATTCAAGTGTTTTTGAACTTTTAAAAATATTTTGATATTTTTAGAGCCATTAATTCATTAGAATTGAGGAAAAAGTTGAAATTTTCGAGTTTGAAGTCTAATTTACAAGCACTCTGGAACAAATTATCCAGCAAACTATCCAAAAGCGTAATGACTTTGAATTACATGAGTGATGAGAAATCGGCCGTTAAGCCTCTTCAATGATATGTGAGCATCCAAAAAAGGATGTCGATCTTTCCAGCGCGGAGCGCCGGAAAATTTTTTTGGGTTATCAGTTTTCCGAACATTCTTTTCAATAAAATTAGATTCGACTTTGTAATTTTTAAAAATTTTTCACTTGAAAAATTTTAAAACTAGTAATTTATTCGTAAACTTTCATAAGTTTTGTCGAAAAGCAGATTTTTTTGGTTTTTTCTCGACAGGCCATTTGGCTCCTAGGGTCAAAATTTTACAGGCCAATAGGAATTTCAACATGCCAAAACTAAAAAGTTTGTAAATAAATTTGGTAGTAAAAAACAATGTTTTTTTCAACAAATTTAGTCACTCTTCAAAATTATAGTAGATGCCCGCATAACAGATATAACAGATACATTCTTAATCACGCACAGAATAATAAGGCTCACAAATTAAATCAGTCATTATTCAAATCAATCATCAGAGTTTTTTTCGCACAAGGCAGGTTGATCTGTAACTTGGGGAAAAATTTGGTTGCACAGATTATAATTTTCAGTTGCTCACTCTAAAATTGATAGATTCGCTTAATTTCATCAGAAAAATGATTAAAAGTTACTTCCCTTGTATTTCATTCACTTCGCGTCAATTCCTGACTTTTGAAATTGGATTTCTTGAGTTTTGAGTGAGAGATCAAAAATCTGGCTAAAGTAACTTGTTCGATGCCTAGCGCCGAAAAATTTTGATTTCGATGCCCCTAAAATGTCGGAAAATGCATTTTCCATCACATTCTGCTGCAACTGCTGCAACTTTTCACCGTTTGATTGGCAGAAGATTACAAACATTTTATCTTCATTTTGGATCTTAAGCCAGTAATTTACCAATCACAATTATTTATCGAAAGCGACTGTTTTCACATGATATACATATATAACATAAAAAAGCGCGATTAGTATTTTACTTCGGACTTGAATATCTCCGGCGCTTAGCACTGAAAATAATTTGAAAAAACTGAAAAGTGACTTAGCACTGAAAAACGATTGTGAAGCGTTGAAAATCTTTTTCCAGCATGAGAGGTCTATTTTTTCAGTGAGTTCAATGTATTTTCAGTGAGGCAAACTATATATATCAAAAATTAGGCGAACAACAATGAATCTTCTTCAGATGGCAAGAACCATTGCCATTTTCTCATGCCGATGTTATTTTAATCATTTTCCAAATGCAAATAAATATATCCCAAAGCCAAAAATTCTAAAGCGCCGCAAAACGATTTTGTAAAAATAATCTACATATAGAAAAATCTTGATTTTGTCAAATACGTGGAAAAAACAATATACATATACAAGATCAAACATTCATCCATAACATGCTGGTCTCTGAAAGAAGCATAAGCTAGGATGACATTTTCTAACCGCACAACAAAAAATGATATTAAGAATCATAAATAAATTGAAATCAGGCGTGAAGCGCAGGAAAATTTTCAGTATTTTTTGTTTAAAGATGCATCTCCGCACAGGAAGCCCTATAGCCTAATCAAAAAGTGTGGTTAGGCTCTCATTTTAACAAGCCAATTTGGCTTTTGCCCCTAAATTTTTAGAAGCCAATCAGAATTTTTAGGAGCCATGGCTCCAAATTGGCCTAAAAAACCCTGCCGAAAAGCAAAAGCTGTGAATAAGAAGATTAGAAATTTTACAAAAATGTTCCATGATGAAGCTTTTGAATTCAATTTACGTTAAGAAAGGAACGATCGCTTCGAAGAGTCTAGAAAGTTGACGTATTGATCTTCTTCAAAAAATTTGTCAAGGAAAAAATACAGATCTTTATTGAATATTAAGACAAAATATTGAAGATTACTAAGATTACTAATTAAAACATGAGATACATAGTGCGTTTAAGACGATGAAAATGTCTGGTAAGTGAAGGTATACTTGCTAAAAGCCGCGCCTGAGCTAGATAATGAATAATAATGATTATTAAAGTAATAACCGGCGCGAAGCGTCGGAAAATTTTGAGATTCGGATCTTCTAAAATGCACTAAAATACATTTCTCTGTATTCGATTCCCTAAAATGTTTTTTTCCAAATAGGAAAAAAACCCAAAATTTTTTTCCTTTCCGAATTTTTTTCTCCAAAAAGCACGATTTGATGCAAAAACCGTGACTGAAGGTTCTCCTCCAATTCCCCATAATAACTCTGCTACGGCATAAAAGAACATAAATAGAATAAGGCAAGCGTTTTTTTATATATAAACTCGTTTCCACCCCATTTTTCATTTATTCACGTTAGTGAGATGAAAAATCTTGTGCGAAAAAACGGTTTAAGAGTAACAAAAGATAGAATGCTGGGAGAATTCAGAGGAGAATTTAGCCTTTCATATTGTTCAGAAAGTTGTGCTGATCATTTTTGATCTATGCTGAATTACCGGAAACGATTATGAAGGCGTGAGATGCTACTGAAGATTGATCGATTTCAATACGAAAAGTATAAACTACTTTTTAATAAAATTAACATGGATGAACAAGAACAAGCTCAAGTCTAAGAATTAGGTAGTGTAAACTGATTTAAGTGTAAAGATTGTTACCTGCCCTAAAGTAACGAAAACTACAATGTATTGCCTGTCATTTAAGTACCTAATTCTTAGTCTTAGGCTCAAGGCGGAGCAGAGCCACGTAGGCGGGCGCCTAGCGCCCGTCCCTTTAGGCATCTTCAAAATTAAGTTCATTCTGATAGCTATGCACGGATTGTACAAGGGTGGGTGCTTTTTTCTGCATTTACCGGTTTACACATCCAAGTTAACACTCTGATACTTACTGTGTCAAAAAGATTTTTTAGGGTGGGTGGCTGATGGGAAGAGGCGGATAAACATCCGAGTATTCCTTACACGCTGAAAAACCGTTGCATCATACGCGCTGTATTATAAATTAAAAACCTTGCAAAAATTCAGGGGTGGCTAATGTGCATAAGTACCGCAATTTGCATATTTTTCACTACTAAAAAATTGCATAGTCTTCCTTGAACTTGCTTTCCACTGATTTTTTTTATCTGCATTGATTATTGCAGGTGATAAGCTGTCGAAAAATATTCATTTTGTTGAGTTTTTGGACTTCGTTGCTAAAAAATATTCAGCCCGCGAAAAGTCTATGTTTACGAAAGTCAATTCTTAACTACCAAAATAAGATTTTGAGAAAATAATCGGGAACAATCTTGATTTTCGTCAAATACGTCAAAAAACAATACAGGATCAATCATTTGTCCATTATGTTGCTGATTAAAAGTTACAAGAATGAGCTAAAATGACACTTTATAATTGCGCACTAGAAATTGTACCAAAAACTAAAACATATGTATACAAAGATCGGCCGAGAAATTTTTGTGCAAAGAAAATTTTTTAGCAAAAAACACAATATTTCGTCAATTTTCGCACAAATCTTCTCCTAAGATAGCACTTGAGTTCATTTCCTTCTGACTCAAAAGTATAGGGTTTTGAAAATGCAGCTGCTGTGCTTATTGTTCTGTTGTTTGCTATATTCCGACGCTACACAACGAATTTTTTTTAGATTTTGACACTCTAAAACACTGGAAAATCAATTTAAGCATGACTTATTCAATAAGCGTACAAGGTTCCAAAACATGTATATATCATTTTACAAATTAAAAAATATGTCCATACTATCATAAGATTGAAAAATTCAAATTAAACTTGAAATTCATGAAAATCGCCTCCATTATGATCATGAATTAAAACTCGGTTCCATATTTGAAATAAGAGTTATAAAAAATGGGAAAATTAAGATTTTAATCTCTTAAATGCACCAAAATTCATCTTTTCCATGTCGAACCCCCATATTTTTTAATTTTCTCGAGAATTTTTCCCCCCAAAAAGTTTGATTTGTAGAAAAACAGTGAATAGACTAATTTGAAAAATTATAAAATGAGATCAGGCGCGAAGCGCCGGAAAATTTTAGATATTTTATGATTTTAGAGCCTGTAAAACACTTATTTTAAATCTAAAATTGAATGAAAATTAAAAAGTCAAAATTTTAGGAGCGACTTTGGCTTCTAGACCAAAAATTTTAGGAGCCATTTCCAAACTTTTAGGGGCCCTAAAATGGCTAAAGAAGCTTGCTACGAAAGCATCAAAATGTTTGGATATACTCCCTAAATGCAGAAAAACGTCAGTGGCAGCGTTATAAACGTGTTTAAAAATGTGGAAAATTTTTTCAAAACGAGAAAAAAATTTCGGGTCCGGTTTTATATGGAAAAAATTCTCAGGGGAAAACAGTGATCTCTAGACAGGAAACCCTATAATCTAATCAAAAGCACTATTATGTTTTTGGTTGCACTACTGTGCGAATTGACACGAAAAACGTTGTTGCCCTGCCCAACCCGAAATTTCATTGCTGTCATACCTGTAAGAGGTCTGACCAGTTGGGGGCATACCTGTAATTGGGGGAGGGGTTGGGGGACCGCCACCTCCAACTTGATCGACCCATATAACCCAACCATTCCCAAACTAGAAAAAAATTGGCTTCTTTGGCCTTTTTTGTGAAAATTTTCGAAATTTTTTCGACTTTTTCGGATCTTTCCGACCCCCTCCCCCAAAATTTTGGAAAATTTGGGAACCCCAACCCAAAATTTTCGGTTTACCCCCCCTCAACTAGTCGGACCTCTTAGAGGTATGGTTGGGTAAACCCGAAATTTTGGCCTTTGGGGGAGGGGGTCAAAAAAAGTCGAAATTTTTTCTAAAAAAGGCACTTTTTTGCCAATTTTTTCAAGTCTGGAGGTTGGGGGGGGGGTTTGGTATATGGTTGGCCAAGTTGGAGGAAGGCCCCCCAAATCCCCTCGATTACAGGTATGGTTGCTGTGTGCTGCAAAAATTCCTGCAGAAAAATAATAATTATCACAACAGTGTTTTTTTGCTCAAAACTTTTTGCTCCATTTGAGGAAAAACTCCAAAAAATTTTTCCTCATGAGGAAAAATCCATTTTTTTAGTTTCTTTGCTTAAAAATCGCTCAAAATTATTTCTGATGTGTTTTTTGAACGTTTTTCATTAACTTGCATCTTATTCCGCCAAAAAACCGACATCTTTTTGCAAAAAGACTCGAGCTATGACCTGCTTGTAGATAAAAGTGGTTTACATGAGAAAGAGAATATAATTCAACAGCATAACCTTTATATCTTATATTTTTTTGACGACACAAAACAACCTAATTTTGACATAACATACAAAAAGACATAGCAAAAATAAAAGACATAAAATAAACAGTAAACTTTGATAAAAAGATAACAATGAAAAATAGAATTTTAAAACTGATTCTGAACAGCAGACAATCTGAAGTAAAGCTATGAACTTGACCACAGGGCTTTTTTCTGCAAAGGCCAGGTTCCAATGAGCAAGTTAGGGAAAAATTTTGGTTGCACAGATAAATTTTTGGTTGTTCACTCTACACGTAAATTCATCACCGGAAAAATTAAAATTCGGTACAGCGTTGCTTCAGTAATAACGAAATAAAAAGCATTTCTGATAATTACATATATTTCAACGAAGGAGCAACCAATTTGAGCGCATGATAATGAATTTTGCATAATTATCTATTATCTTCAACATAGCGTTGCGATATTTGGATATTACTTGCGTTTTTTCATTTTGGTATCATGGTTTACTGTAGCCGAAATTTTCAAATTCGGCTATGATAGTTACGAAACTTTTCAAGGCGGGATTTCTCATTTGGTGTGAATTATTTTATGTTCTACTGAACTCTATCACACAAAATTTATATTTTCAGATCGAAAAAAGAATGCTGATTCTAAATCTAACTTTGTTTTTTCCTATGGTAGTAATTTTAGAGCAATCTGTTCCACAATACGAACTATCCAACTATCACCTCAATCGACGTGTCTAAAATTAATAATTTAGCTTAATTTTATCGGAAAAAACACCAAAAGCTAGTTTTGTTCTATTTCATTCGATTCGCGTCGGTTTCAGGCCTTTAAAACCAAATTTTTTGAGTTTTGAGGAGAAAATGAAAAGATTGGTACGAGTAACTTGTTCGGCGCCTAGTGCCAAAAATTTTTCTGGGATATTGATATTCTAGAACGCTGGAAAATGAACCTTTTCAACTTTTATTTCCTAGACAGAAGGTTTAATTTTTCAGTGAATTCAATAAATTTTCAGTCGGGCAGACTACAATTCAAAAACTAGGAAAGCAACCAAGAATTTTGATTCTTCAAACAGCAAGAATTCCCACTTGGACCCAAATAGTTTTAATCACACAAATATCAAAATCTTTTTAATGACCGCAAAAAGATTTTGGAAAAATAACCGAGAAAAATCTTGCTTTTCGTCATACCTGTAGGTAGAGGTCCGACCAGCAGGGGGGACGTAAATCCGAAATTTTGGCCGGGGGAGGGGGTCGAAAAAAGTCGAAATTTCTTCAAAAAAAGGCCAAAAACATACACTTTTTAAATTTTTTCCAAACTGGGAAGGGGGGTTGGGTATATGGTTGGCCAAGTTGGGGGGGGGGGGGTCCCCCCAATTACAGGTATGCTTTTCGTCAAATTCTCAAAAAAACGACACAGAATCACTGTTTTTTCCCAAATCGTGCTTTTTCAGGAAAAAAATTCGGAAAATGGAAAAAATTTTGGACTCTTTCTTTGGTATTACTGCGTCTGGTTCACACCCACCCTATAGCGTTAGCAATGTAAAAGGTACCTACAGTAAACGTAGTAGCATGTTGACGTCATACAATAAACGCAAACACTTGCGCATCGCGTTGTTTGCGCGCGAAATTCAAACTGGCTATTCGGTTACGCATTGCGATTTCGGACGCGATGAGGAAAATTTAGTCAACCTTTGACCAGAGTGACCTGAACACTAACTTTACGAGTATAATGCTTGCGTTATATTTTAAAGAATAAAGAACAAAGTAAATACTATGTGTGCTGTGCTAAATCGAGTTTGGGACAAGTGATCATGCGAATGACCAGTGGTCAACCGAGTGACCAATGGTCACTCAAATCAACGAACATTTTTTTTTATGGAAACTTAGCCCATCAACTGGCAATTTGAATGTTATCTAATATTCACTCAAGATTGGTGCCTAGGGGTCATCCGAGTGACCAGACCACCTGACTGACCACTGGTCAATCAACTCGACACACCTTTTCTTTGGTGGAGAATTGGCCTATAACTTCCGTTTTGTGGCTAGTGATCATCCAAGTGACCACACCTGGTGAGTGGCCAGTGGTCACTCAAATCAAAAGACGTTTTTTCTTATGGATAGCATTACAAACACACAGACTAATTTTGAATAAAAGCAGACTGCGGGTCATATGAGTGACCACTCCATCAGGTCAACCGTTTACTCCGTCTCATTTTGAAGTTTATTGGTTTAAAATTGGTTACTGTAAATATAAAAGGTCTCTTGAGTTTTTGATGGTGTTCAAACGAATAAGTGTGTAGACCTAAAAATTAAACCATTGTAGCTCATTAACTGTAGAAACTTCACAGTTCTAGTTTATTGTTGACTTTTTCTGCTGTTTTTGCTTTTGTTTGCTGTCTATATCATCAAAATTCACTGAAAAATGATAGAAAATAAAATTTTAGCCAAAGCTGATTATTCCAGGACTTTGAAACAATTTAGCGGATTTTTAAACTAACTACAATTCAGCAGTAACATTTTTCAAATCAAAATAATAATTGGTAATTTTTACTAAAGATATATTATTCACTAGCCATAGAATCAGATCTATTCCTTTAGCAGATTCATACTGTCATCAAAATGACCTTCACTAGGCTTTACAACAGATATTTTGATCTAATATTTTCAAAAAACTAAACAAAGATGCTAAAACCCAGGACCAAGTCCTGGCGTTCGTCTTACACAGCGTCTAATAGATGATCTTCACTGACACATGATCCTTGCTTGTCGGTACAGTGTCTTTGCGGTCCACAGAAGATCCGAACATGGTCAGGTGCAATGCAAGATCCTTGCTAGATCGGAGGTCACTAAAATTGGACTGTTGTATGATCCATGCAATGTCTTCGTAACTATGCAAGATCATGTGCAAGATCTGCATTAATTTCGTTATGAAGATCTAGCAAGGATCTTATACAAGTTCTTTTGCCTTACATTACATCAGAATAATTATATGACATGGATCTTATGCGGATCACTAGCCACAAAACGGAAGTTATAGGCTAATTCTCCACCAAAGAAAAGGTGTGCCGAGTTGATTGACCAGTGGTCAGTCAGCTGATCTGGTCACTCGGATGACCTCTGGGCACCAATCTTGAGTGAATATTAGATAACATTCAAATTGCCAGTTAATGGGCTGATTTTCCATCGAAAAAATGTTCGTTGATTTGAGTGACCATTGGTCAATCGGTTGACCACTGATCATTCGCAGGATCACTGGTCCCAAGCTCGATTAAACACAGCACAAGATAGTATTTATTGTTCTTTATTCTTTAAAATATAACGCAAGCATTATACTCGTAAAGTTAGTGTTCAGGTCACTCTGGTCAAAGGTTGACTAAATTTTCCTCATCGCGTCCGAAATCGCAATGCGTAACCGAATAGCCAGTTTGAATTTCGCGCGCAAACAAAGCGATGCGCAAGTGTTTGCGTTTATTGTATGACGTCAACATGCTACTACGTTTACTGTAGGTACCTTTTACGTTGCTAACGCTATAGGGTGGGTGTGAACCAGACGCAGTAATACCTATTTAATGAAGATTCGCATTTTTTCCTTTTGAGAAAGATCAATACGTCAAGTCTCTAAGCTTTCTGATGCAATTATTTCTTTTCTAACGTAAAATCAATTCAAATGCTTCATGGAAATATCTTCCGGAAATTTATACTTTGCTTACTCATATATTTTCGACCAAGTATGAGAGTATACAAATAAATTATATACTGGTTTTAAAATTTTTCAAGTAAAATTCTAGAAATTACGACTTTTGAACACAAAATTCAAATCTAATTCTTGAAATAAACGTTCGTAAAATTGATTTTCCAGCGTCGCAGAATATCAATAACCCAAAAAATTTTTCCGGCGCTTAGCGCTGGAAAGATTAACATCCCTTTTGGGTTCTCACTTGTCATCATAGAGGACTTGACCATCGATTTCTCATGTAATTCAAAGTCATTATGCTTTTGGATTGTTTGCTTGAAAGTTTGTTCCAATGCTTGTAGATTAAACTTTGAACTCGAAAATTTCAATTTTTTCCTCAATTTTAATGAATTAACGGGTCTGAAAACACCAGAAGGCTTGAAAAAGCTCAAAAACACGAGCATTTTTAAGCGACTTCGGGAAAATGGGGAAAGAAATTTCGATCCCTTTCCTCATTTGGGGAAAAGGCCCGGGGGAAAAAAAACAGTGATCACAACATGAACAACGCGCACGGGATCCTGGTGGATACCGTACAGTCACGACTTTCAGCATAGTAAACTGCATGAAGCTAAACCTGCGCACATTGTGTCAGAATGCCACACTAAGTAGCTTATCCATGTCAGTCAAATACGCCTCAGCAACGCAAGAGAATGTTGGTGCTTATCTTTTCTCGTACAACCCTACTGTAGAGATGTTCGAAAAAGTCCCTATTTGTTTTTACTGTGCCGAGCAGTGGTTTTTTCATATCTACAAAAGCCACTTGAGTAATGATACGCAATAGCCTCAGTTTTAGGGAACTTTAGGATGATTTACGCTATTTGCTAATTGTAGAGGAATTATTTGGCGAGGTCGCCTCGACACGTCACGAATGATTTTGATTCTATAGCTTCGGAAAACACATACATAAGTTTATTGGTATCAATTTAGTGTGTGAAGATCAGATGCCGATATCAATATCAAAGAGTGTTTTAGGGTCGGAAGCTTTTTTCACCGCATCGATGCCTTTTTTGACCAACGCCCGATCATCGGGCGATGGACCTCCGAGTTTGGCCACGAAGTCCTCAACGGCTTTAATTCTTTGCTCGACCTCAGTTTTATAATTCAAGCGGCGTTCTTCGCCTAATCTTTTGATTTCATTTTGGGCTTGTGAATTGTCTTGCCCCAATTTTGTCATGGCTTGTTGTCGCTCAACGTCTGTATTGGAGGCCAGAACAACGGCTAAGCCAGCTAGTCTGGGAAAATATATCAAACAGTAGATTTGAGAGAGAAGAAAGACAGAAAGAAAGAAAAAATAAAGAAAGAAAGAAAGAAAGAAAGAAAGAAAGAAAGAAAGAAAGAAAGAAAGAAAGAAAGAAAGAAAGAAAGAAAGAAAGAAAGAAAGAAAGAAAGAAAGAAAGAAAGAAAGAAAGAAAGAAAGAAAGAAAGAAAGAAAGAAAGAAAGAAATAAGGGAAGAACCGACATACCTGTCCAGCAAGTATTTGCTCGAAATGTCCACATAAGTACTTGATAGCGTATATAAAAAGAAAGCGATCTTGTGAATATCTGTGGTCTGCGTCAAAAACATGCCCTTGAAAAATTCGCGATCGGCGATACTATCCTGTTCCAAGATGGTCTCCTGCGCGGCTTCTAAATATTTGACAAACGGTACGATAGATTTTTGCAGAGCAACTTCCGCCCGAGTACTGACCGCCGTGAAGAACGACACTAATTTACTCCATTGTTCTCGTATTAGGCCGATGACGCGAACGCCTTCGCGAATCAGTTTCAAAATTTCCTCGTAATTACGTTCCTGAAAATTGAGTTTCGACATGCGAACCATCAAATTTTCCATTTGCTCATTGGTTTTTCGAATCTCGGCGAATACATCGTCGTAGCGTCTTTGGGCGTCTTTCAAAAGTTCGGCTTGCATGTAAGCCTGAAATTTGTTTTCATCATACTATAACTATATCAATATTTGTCAGTCCATTATTGATACTCGACGCGTAAAAAATGTGCAAAGTAATGAACAGGCCTATAGGGACACTTTTTTCTCCAGTTGACTGTGAGAGAAAAGATTTTGGCCTATGACGCAGGTTCATTGTCTGCTCACTGATTTATATGCGTTATTTTGTATCCCGAGACTCATACTAACTACTCAGCAGCTTCAACAGCAGTACGAATACAAGTACACTGCCTACAGCATCATCAATACCGTTAGTGCTGCAATTTTTTGTCAATACTGTAATCAAACTAATAATACAGGTTATTATTCTGACTGCCACTGATACCGTAACTCATTTTAAAAGTTATTTTTAACATTCTTGCACTACAGCTTTTCACTTTTGTTCGTAGTACTCCGTTGTTACGACTCCCATACTTGTTAATCGATTAGCATTTCATGAAACATGACCCTCAGTGTGGAAATTAATGTACCTCTTCAATCAGTTTTTTTGAAATGCTTCAAAACAATAAAGGTGGTGAGTTCCATATTTTTCATATTTTTTCATGCACGTTTTATATTTTTATGGTTTTCTGCTAAACCATATGTCACATAATCTGGAAACTTCTAAGGATATTAAACTAACTTTCAACAATTTTTGAACGAAAAATAATACAAATTGAGATCTAAAGTCTGTTTTTTTAAATGCTTCTAAATAGAAAGTGCAAAGCAAGTAGTATTTCAGATTTTCATGATTTGATGATGAACAATATATCGTATAGAACTGGAAACTTGTGAGCACACTGACCTAACCTTTAACAATTTTTAGAGCAAAGGATTTTAAAGAAAGAGCTCTATGTAAACAATTTTGACGAGAGTACTGATTTGTGTCACTTTTCTATTTGGAAGCAAAAAAACACTATACGTTTACAACATTTTGATGGTTTTTATAATTATTTTCATCAACTTTCATTTTATGGAAAAGGCTATAGTCTACCATCTAATATTATTTGCTCCATATTGAAGCTATCATATGATACACGAATTTTTACATTTGTGTCAACTTCTAACCTTGAATCTTTCATTCCCATATTTTCCAGTAAACGTCGACTGTGAAACTTGCGTTTCCTGGCCCAAATCCTGCACAGTACTCCCGGCGCTGGCGTAAGCCCCAGCAGCCGAAAAAGGTTTCAACTTTTCCTCCATATCGTCCAATGAGCCCATAATGTCTTTTTTCACTTCTTCGCTGAAACCCGACGACGCGTTTTTCAAGACGTTGTTCATCATTTTTGAACAAAAATCCTGCCCTTTTTGCACAAGTTTCGAGAGTTTAGAAGCTACGGGCAAATTTGAATATTGACTCAACGTGTCCTGGAAAGACTTGGAAACTTCGTTGATGGCGCCGAACAGACCGCTCGGGTTTTTATCTGTCGCTTTTTGGTTCAAAATTTCACTGGTCGCTTTTTTCATCGTACCCACTTGGTCGAACATTTGTTGCGAAATGGCCAGCACGTTGGACGTTTGCATGGCTTGGGCTTCACTGGGCGCACCTGAGACGACGCCGCCGCCAGACCCATCTAGAAAAAGAATTTATACTACGATATATCCAGGAGAGTATAATATTAAGGTGGAAAAGATTCATATTACTATTGCTTTTTGGATCCCAATTAGCATGTGCGATTTACATCATGAATGCGAAAACTGAGATAAATTGTTACCGGAACAGGAGTTCAGCAAATAATCACACAATTAAATACCGAACTACAAGTCGAGAAGTATCCCGCCTGAAGCATTTTTTGCATTTTTGGTAGCATACAAGTTCAGAATAAATTCAATAACTGTACATACAATAACTATATACTGCTTGTCTATATCAGAATTTCACAGACAGCAGACTAGAGCCTGAATTTGAGCCCGAAAGCCGGCCCGAAATATGGGGCTCGGGCCGGGTTCGGGCTGTCTGAAAAAAATTCTCTGGCCGGCCAGGCCGGGAGGACCTAGTTTTCAAAAGCCCGAAAAATCCACAGAAAGCCCGAAAAATTTTTATGTGCAAGGTGTAGTTTTTGATTATGTTCGTTGTGATTCCTGTATAAAATAAATTTTATTCGTGACATCTAATTTTTTTCAGTGTAGCTGAAGAAAACCAAAAGATTTTCGACTTAAATGAAATTGCATTTACACAAAATTTTAAAATCGGACTTCATTGCCGGGCTTCGGGCCTTGTTTTTTTAATCGGGCCGTACCGGGCCTCAAGGTTAAAGCCCGATTTCGGACCGGGCCGACTCCGGGCTTCTAAACAAAATTTTGGAGCCGGAAAAATTCCAGAAAAATTCCTGAAATTCCAGGCCCGATTCATGGCCTTACCGAAGACTGATCGAATCCGCCGTAGAATTATAATTTTTTGATTTCTTTTAACATGGCTATGGAGACTAATTTGGCTCAAAATAAACAATCCTTGTAGCCTTCTTGGGCTGAATTTTTTAGAAGCCGGAACTTTCCAATGTACTGTAATGTCCATAATCAAAAATAACTCGTAAATAAATTTGCTACTATAAATTATGCTGACAAAGAATCGGAGGAACTAATTATATCCGAGGAAAAAGCCTACTGCCTGCAACTTGCAATGACGTTTCGAGCATAAAATCAATCAGAGTATATGTCACATATTACAGAAAGCCTCCAACAATTGTTTGAAAAAATGTAATCGTAAAAAGTTCGTGTAAACGATTTTGACGGCAGTGCTAATTTTTATCCTTTTCTGATTTACAAGCATTCTATGAAAACCATAGAAACACTTTTAGGAACAAATAGAAAAGAAATGAGGGAAAATTAAATGAAAATCAAGACGTATAGAAAACAAAAGAAAACGAAGAGAAAAAGAAAAATAGAGACAAACCTTGCCCATCTTTGCCCGAACCCATACCGCCGATGCCGAAACCCCCGCCCATAAAATTTGGCGCCAGCCTTATGATGTCGACGGCTGCCCGACATAAATCCTGAGCTATGGCCTTCCAACCGGTCGGTATGTCTTTAATGGCCTTGTCGAAAGCGGTTTGGTACTTTTTGACGTCAGCTTCAACTTTTTCCTGATGATTTTTCAAATCCTGCGTAACGCGACTCAAACTTTCTTTACGGATGTTCAATTCTTTGGTTTCTTGTTTGACCGATTCCAGTCTTTCGTCGTGGATATTTTTGCTGACCAAAGTGGCTTCTAAAATTTCGCCTTGCAATAACATGACGTCCAAATATTTGTGTTCGGTATCGATGGCAAGTTGAACACATGATGTTCCAATATCTCTGAAATAAAAAAGTCTCTAAAATTTCAATTGAAGGATTGGAAGAATGAAAGGAATAAAAAAGTCTAGCATTCTCAAAAGACTTTCCGTGAGAGAAAACAGATTCAAACTGTTGTGCAACGCGGTTACAGATCAAGCTCCACATGCAAGTAGCTATTGGAAATTAAAGTCAAACTTGAGACAATCTGTGTCCATTTTTTGCTGTCATCATTTTTTTCCATTTTGTTTCTTTCTTAATGTGACACCTTTTACTTTTTTATTTTTTCATCTTTCTTTTTCACTTATTTTTTGATCCTACAATTTTTTCATTTATTTTTTGACTTTTGTTGTTCAATTATCTAGTGGACATACTTGTTCAGCTTGTTTTTCTCTGAAAATGCCGCATAAATCTCGAAGAAAACAAGTTGTTCAGAAAGTCACATAATACCTGGAGAAATTATAATCACATGGGGTCGCTGATGCAGTTCTTTGATCAAACAGTAATAACTAATAAATGCTACTTGATTTGTAGAACTACACATCAAAGGTAGATCATAGCGGTAAAATATTCGACTCAGAACATCTTTTGGGCGATCTCTCAAAATTTTTCAAAATAAAAGCTACAAAAAATCATTCTCTGTTATACTGCTATAGTTACATTGTTCAGAAACTCGGATTTTGAAATTGAAACGTGTCGCGAAATTAATCGTATTCTGATAAACAACTCTGTTTTTGAGATTATCTTGAGGAGGTTCTGAAATTCGATGATCCTTAACAGGAATAACGATCGCAATTCAGTTTTTCGTATATGAATATGCTATGAAGTTTTACAACAGATGCGAACCCTGAGCATGAACCCAACAGTTTTTGCGCTGACTGATAGTTACCTACCCTGGATATTTAGAAACTTAATGGAAAATTCCACAAATTTGACAATTCAAATTTAACTTAGCCTAATATGATTCCAAATCAGAAACCGACTCTATACGAGACGATTTTCTCAGCGGGAGAATTCGAATATAAGGAATAATGTTGACGAGTAATTCCGCGGTAAGATCAGGAAATTGGAGAAATTTGTAAGCTGAGTAGTATTTGTATTATGTAAAGTCAGGGATGCCCTGTTCACCAACTTGCGAAAAAGTCACAAGGGGCAAAAGTCGACAAATCTCATCAAGTTCTATGCAAAAGGACATTGCTTGGATTGTAATTTATCCAATTTTGATCGAGTTACGTTTTTGACCATTGTCCCACCTTATCGACTCCAACGTTATCGGAAGCATCCTTCTCAAAACGGGAGGCGACGCACCGACGATCAATTTCAACGCCGTTTTGACGTGCGATGGTATTTGTTGCATGTACAATTGAATTTTGTCCATATTTTTGTGAGCCGTATGGAATGCCGACCAACCGTCGTTGGAAATTTGCACCAAACTGGCCCTGAACGAACCGGGATTGCGGACGTATTTGAAACCGCCGATCGGCGTTTGTTCGTTCAACGGGAAATCGATGGTCGTCGATAAAACCATCAATTGGCCGAGCAAAGTGATGACGGTCGGTGCGGGCGAGAGGAAATTTTCCCACGGAGCGTTGGGCTCCAGTTGTAGACTGACGTCCCGTTGTTGGACGGAAAGGGCGTTCGATAGGCTGACTGGAAAGAACGACATATAGAGTTTCAAATAACGCAGCATCACAAGAGATCAGGAAATCAATTTGGATAATCTTGAAATGATTGAAGAGAGTAATCATAAAGGACCCTGTATCACGAAGTAAAAATTTTATTGATTAGAGTCAACGAGCCTTCCATAATTTCGAATAAATGTTTAGGTGCGATATCGATGCATCGTATAGCCAAAAACAAATTTAGTTAGTCACCATCGCAACAGGTCTCTGACATGTTATGTCAGAGATTTGTTGCTCTGATATGATATGTTAATCAGTCTCTAATATGTTATTGGGGTTCTAAAAATTTTCTTTGTGGATAAGATTTACATTTTCAAAAGAAAAATCAGACTTCTAAAATACATTTTGGAACCCTGTGCAACTAAAGCTTTTCTCTTACAGCCGTTTTTCATCTACTCTATTATTGACACGTGGAATCGTCACAGTAGTTCCGTTTAGCAGTGCAGGAGTCAAAATACAAACCAAACTGAATTTAAACGTCACTAGCTTGGTAGATCTTCGTGAAGTGTGAGCAATTCAACTAAATAAATATTACAATTTTTAACCGAAAATTACCAACTAAAAATAAGAGGAATTGCTTACAGAGTTCACAGAATATGTGAAACACTTGTAAATTAAGTTACAGACATTTAACTTTCAGCGGAGCATGCGCACGTCATCAGGTTCACGAGAAACCAATTTGATAAGTAATTCTACCTATTTGACCACTTGAGGATCACATTGGTATAAAACCACCTGGAACTGTTGGAAAATCTAAAAAAGCGGATTTTTGAATTATTTCAGAAGTTTGTGTTTAGAATCCAAATTTTGAAAATTTTACGGTGCATTCGATATTCCAGAGCAAGCTGAGTATGTTACACTATTCGTTCATCCCGTTGGCCCCCATTGCACCAAAACTGCATAAAATTTTTCAATCATAGTGATTTCCCTTGAATAAATACCGGAACCCTTCCCGCATGGTTTTTTTACTCGATTAGGATTCAACTTGACGCATTCTGACTACAGCAACCAAAATCTGCCGACTTCCTGAATTTTTGGGAGATGGGGCCGTACTTAATCCGTACAATTGCAAGCCATGATTATGCAGAACTATATGCAACAGGAGTCACTCGTTTTCCATGTAGATGTAGATGGGTTTGTTGGTGGGATCCCAACACCCTATTTAAATATAGCGTATAGTCAACGAGTTCCTGATCAATATTTGAAAGTTCCACACGGATACTGCATGAAGCCATCCAACAGGCAGTCTGCATGGGGTCGAGCTCTCAACTCACAGGAACGTGTATGAGTCTTAAGCAAAAATACTCTCAATGTCTGTAACAAATTGGTGGAAAAAATATCCGATGTGCATTGTGCGGACCAGAGCACATAGCCAGTGAACTTTTCCGCGTATAGGAATAGTTTTTATTATCTTTTGTTCTTTTTCTAACTTTTCTATTTTTTTACGTTCTACCTTTCAAAGTAATCTCAATCTTCGTTTATTTAGTTTTTCAATGTCAATCTTTTGTGGTCAGAAAATGTTGATGTTTGACTATTCCAGTATACACAAGTTGGTTCGTCGGTCCAGAGTTTTTTCGTGCATTTTTCATTTCAGAGACAAAGTGAGCTCAAAACCGTCGGCGATTCCAATTGCGCTTTTACGTCTATGGATCTACGATCCATTTATTCGATATTAGTATAGGCTGGTGTCGCTTCCGAATGGACCTAGTGCTTCGTAGCCCCACCAGCCAACAACAGATGCCTTTATCCCCGAACATAGAACTGCATTTTCAGTGAGCTCCGACTCCTGCCATATCTTTCCTATGTACACTCAATGAAATGCAGCCGGTTCTTGTTAAAGAAGGACCTTTGGAAGGACCTTTGAGGGCAGGATAGACTTCAGGGTAAAATAACCAGTATGAATATTTAAAAACTGGTTGATCTATCGTTTTCATACCTCATTATTCTTTGCACAGAATCCCAAAGACCATGGAACTGAGGAGTAATAATCTTTCGCGGCCATTTTCCGTCTTACTTTAACGGTCCATCTTACTCTGGTATTTCAGCACTCATTCTAATCATTTAATTAAGACACGATTTCTGAGAGATTCGACCTTCCCAATGAACAGAATCATGTCAAAATAAGATATTTTGGGTAGTTTCGTGCGCTAAGTTTCGTTCTATCCTTAGTTTTGCTTTAAAATAAAAATTACAATAGACCAAAGTTGGAAAATTGATGTCTTTTGGCGTTTTTCAGTGGTCTTGCTAGCCAAGCGATATTTAAGGATTGGAGTGATTTTAGGATATTTTTAGGAATATTTATTTTACACAGGAATGTATAGGCTATCTTTTGATGTAACATTTACAGCAAATTATCGCATATTACATTTTTTTGAGAATTTAAAGTGTCGAAAATGAGCCGTTAAAATTAGAAAAATTTTGTTCATCAGCACTCCCAAACGCTTTCCGATCGGATGCTGCAGAATTTTATTTTTTTATTTTATTGCTCGTGCATTCTTACTGGATTTGAAATTTTCATCATAAGATTTTTGTACCGTTTGGGGAGAAAAGTAGGAATCGCTCAGAAGTCACCGTATTTTCCAGGCGGCCCTTTGTCTACCCTTTGCGATGCATTCATTATCAGTGCTATGGAAGTATCAAATAACTAACAGGCTATAGTTTGATGTACTAATTATTTCATTTATAATCCTTACAATCTGCAAGAAGGTTTAAACTGAAAAGAGCAAAAACACAAAAAAGAAAAAACATAAAACACAAAAAAGGAAAAAGAAAAGTCCTTTTAAGGATCACTCTCCAGGACCTTCACTTACGTCTTTTTCTTCTTGAGTTCACACATACATCATCATCATCATCGTGCACCGTTTTGGGAACTGTGGAGATTTGCACATACTGCACCATCATTCAGATCTCTTCTCGAGTATGGATAAATGCCCAACCAATAATGTTCTGTGGATACAAGATGTGCCTTTGCCTAATACATAGGAAAAAAATGTGGCTCGAATTCCCGATAAATTTTTATTGATCTATGGGTTTGATTGTTGCAGAACGAAGCGCTTCAAATGAAAAATCGAAAATTTCGAAAATTTTCATTAAATTTCAGAAATCGAGCGATTGCTTTAAAATAATTTGCAGGTAAACGACAAGAGTAGAGTACTTCAGACGCCCTTTGCTACATTGAAAAAGCGCTTCAGTGTACTGTTGATCCATTTTAGTCTGGCTAACAACACGTGGTGTGAAACAGGGTGTCTCAAACTGTAGAGCCCTTTCCCACAACTATAACATAGGCTGCGGCCAGACAGTCGACATTTGTCTTGTAACATTAGACTCGCAGCGAGTTTTTGTTGCATCTCCTTTGAGACACCCTGTTGCATAGCCACTCTAAACAGATCGATGAAATATTACCAGTCATTCGACTTACATCTTCTCTTTTCATTCTTTTAATCTGAACGTTCTCAATGTTTCCTGCGCACCCCTACTAATATATTTAGTGGCATTAAACAACATTTTTGTATCAATTTTCAGAACGTACAGGCACTACAGCACCCAAATGAGTACACACATATGATTGAAATTTAAATACAATTTGTTGGACATTTGCTACATATGTTAGACATTAGCTACTGACATGATGACAAAAATTCTGCAGCATATGGGAAGGTGCCCAAAAAAGGCTTCAACAATATTTTCGATTTATTTTGACTTCCTTTTTCACACCACAAAATAGCATACAAAGTGTAAACTGAGGGATTGGAGTTTTTT
Source organism: Romanomermis culicivorax (assembly GCA_963922205.1). NCBI lineage: Eukaryota > Metazoa > Nematoda > Enoplea > Mermithida > Mermithidae > Romanomermis > Romanomermis culicivorax. The sequence continues at coordinate 382,600 of CAWUHX010000045.1, forward strand.
TCTTCATATCTCAATATAGAGCATAGTCGTCTACATATAATGAACAATTGGCTAGAGAAAGTCGTCTTTCCTGAGCTGTGATATTCTGAAACATGAATACGAACTAAAAAATGTTTAAAAAACGTAAAAATTTCAAACTTTCTGGCACTTTGGAGGCGATTACCACCACATTATTTTATTGCTTTCATAGTCAATTCTGTTCAACTTTATGACTAGTACTTATGTTAGTACTTAACATACCGTAAGTAAGGCTCAATTTAAAGCAAAATAACAGCGAAATACTTTGCATTTTCTAAACCAGCACGAAGTTGAACAAAATCATATCTGGCACGAAAAATGTTGACTTAGGCTTAGACTAAAGCTTAGGCGTAGGTTATTCAGGTTAGCATGAGCTATTTATAGCCATTATGGTAGTGTACTGAGCGTAAAATTTGCGTAGAAAAATCGCCGAAGTAAGACGTGTGCCAAGGTAAGATGGTGCCAAAGCAAGACACAACTTGGGCGCCAAAAACAGGCACCAAACTTAGACAGGTGCCAAAATGGGACGGGCAACAAGTTGTGATACAATCGGATTATTGCTGACATCAGAAACTGGACATCCATGTTAGAAGCTGTCTGGACACGCCGTTTTCGGAGCGACGCTGTGTAGTTCAGAGTAAGGAGAGTGGACCTCGAACATTAAAATTATGGTTCTGCTCAAAGTGATAAAGTGAATTTTTCCTCGAAAGGCTCTTAGAGCCAAGAAGTGTTTCAAGATCCAGACACGTTCATGGCCGTAGAAAGGATTCTACACGATGAAGAATGTTGACTTATCGTAATTGAACGTGGCAAGCCCATGTTTCTTCAAAAAGATGTTTCAGAAAAAAACTAAAATATACGACAAATTTCGTCTAAAACACGAAATGTCAACAATCACTGTTTTCTTAATTTCTTGCTCCCTCTGAACTAGATCTCATAAACCATTTTTACTTTGCCGTCCACTTTCATCATACATTTTGTCCTTCTCCTGGCATCAACTACAGTGAAATTTTTCTATATGAAATTTATATGCACATGACTTCAAATGTAAAAAAATGGTAAACCAATAGCATTCTAACTCCCGACCGATTCAAAACTTCTGCCTCTCACACTAGCTAAAAAATGGTGAGGGAGACATAGTAATAATCTCGACATTAAGCTCGTTATAGTCCTGATGACATTCAAATCATACCGAACTTTAGATCAAACCGAGTCGTATTTTTGTTCGAGACTATCAAGAGCTCGAGCTTAGACCCTTTTAGTGCAACTGGGCCTTGGTTACTTATGGAGTGAATTCCATAGGATATGTTATATAAAATGAGTGAATTAAACATATCTTACACAATCGATTTAGTTCTAAGAAGACTTTGCGCTGTAGCCTTTTCTAAAAAAATTGAGTGGGATTTCATGTTTCGATAAAAGTAAAAGTCTCACTTTCGATAAAAGTAAAAGATGTGTAAACTGCATAGAACTTAACACATTGTAAACATAGTGTAAAGTGAACATTTCTTTTGATTTCCCCATGATTAGGAATCCGTCAACCCAAAAACCGCAGAAATACCTTTGTTCACACAGAAGAATTTTTTGTGTGAACTGACTGCGTCCATTGAATTCCCCATGGGCAGAAACCTCTTCCTCCAAAAATTGGAGGTATATTTTTGTATACACTCAATATAATTTTGTGTGTAAATTGATCGCATTCATTAAATTACCGTGGTCGAAAACCCCTTCCACAAAAAATCAAGAAAATGCGCTTGTTTACTGACGGGATAATTTTTTCGTGTAAAGTGACCGCATTCATTGAATTGCTCGTGGTTCGAAACTCCTTGCCCTAAATTATCACGAAAATATGCTTGTTTACATTCGAGATAATTTTTCGTGTAGAACGACCGCGTTCATCGAATTCCCAATGGTCAAAAACCCCTTTCTCCAATAACTCAGGGGAGTACCTTCATTTACATTAATGATGATTTTTTGTGTAAAGTGACTGCATCCATTGAAGTAGTTTCGGTCGAAAAGCCTTTCCACAAAATTATCACGAAAATACGCTTGTTTACACCCTAGATAATTTTTTGTGTAAAGTGACCGCGTCCATCGAATTCCAATGGTCGAAAACCCCTTCCTCCAAAAATTCACGGAAATACGCTTCTTTGCACCCGGGATAATTTTTTTGTGTAAAGTGATTGCATTCGTTAAATCCCACGTGGTCGAAACCTCCTTCCACAAAAAAATCACGAAAATACGCTGGTTTACACCCGGAATAATTTTTCGTGTAAAGTGACTGGGTCCATCGAATTCGCTTCGGTCGAAAACCCTTACACTAAAAATCACAATAACTCTATTGGTTCAATTGAAAGGGCACCGTAGTGCATAATTCTGCAAAAATTATTTTTTTTGAAGCCGTAAGTTTAAATAACAAAATTGTCAAATTTCGCGTTTTCCGGGACTTTGGACCACCATATAATTGAATTGGAGCCATATTTACAAAAAATAAAAAATCGCATTTGAGATTGCGCCCCCAAGATGCTTAGGCCCAAGTATGAAACTGGTGGGGCCTTAAAAAGTGCGTTTTTCGCATGATTTTTGGGGCCCCACCGAGCACCACTTACAGATAGAGACGAAATGACGAAAGCCCCCCCCCCATAGTTTGCCCCTATGCCCGAAATTATGAAAAAAACCCGAAGTTCTAGCTCTTACCGTTTTGACGCTAGGGTGGATGGATATGAAATTTGGGGGCCAAGTATGTTATAGGTTGGCGCTAACGCGCCACCTATGATACATATCATCGTTTTCAGCCGTGTCTGGCGAATAGACAAATATCCTAGATATCACAAATAAAGTATACCGATAGTAAATTCATGAGATAAATCACACTTCTATAGTCTGTTTTTCTTGAAATGCTTCTAAATAATACGAGTGGAAAGCAAGTAGTATTTCACATTTTCGTGATTTGCTGACGAACAATATATCATATAGGTCCGGAAATTTCTGAGCATACTGAGCTCACCTTTAACTATTTTTCGAGTGAAAAATTTTACGGTAAAAGCTCTATGTAAACGATTTTGGCTACAGTACTGATTTGTGTCACTTTTCTATTTGGAAGCATTTTATAAAAAACAGACTATAGATTCAGTACGAACTGATATTCGTCATTGTTTGTGTAAATGCTAGTCGTCCTGATCCCATATTTTTTCTCTCATTTAAAGTTTGCCTTATCAACGTAGCAAGATGGCATGATCTTTGACTGATGTTGTACCATATCCATTTCAAATGCCCTTACCATTTCGAGACTGTCTTTTGGTTCGATAATTCGGAATGGCATCGTCGAGTACTAAATCGAAAATAGAATTTTCAATCGAAATTTGGTACAAACACGAAAATAACAGAAACTTGATCATGCGCGGCATTGCGAGCTGAAAAAATTTAAAAGCAAACTAAGCTATTCCATAGTCTAACGTTGATGCATACTAGCAGATAAAATTTCCGTTATGACGCTGCAGGTCTGGTTAGATTTTTCGCCATTATGGTCACACGAACCAGATTCCTTCAAAATAAATGAAAACAATGAGCAACAAAGTAAACATAAAATAAAAAATTAGCAGAATTAATCTGACAAACAAAATTTTAAATAGATGAAACTGTACAATTTCTCATAACACCAACGCATCAAATTTGAAAGTTTTGCCGTTTTGAAAACATAATCATTTTCGCAACGATAAGGAATGATTCAATGGATAGTTTTTGCGATAGGGATAACGTTGTGAATGTTCCATGAAATAATATGGAATGAATCATATCAAATGAAAAACTAAATGTAAGGTTGGAAACAAGAAGTACAAGTGTACTTCACAACAAAAAATTGTTGATTTTGATTACTCCTACTGCAAGTTTCTTTCATAGCAGAATTAATACGAAACCCTTGACTTAGACCAGTCTTTGATGTTAAATTTGGAGCGAAATCAAAGATCAATGTCTCGGATAATCCGATTTTGCAATTTCGGTCAAAGTATTGTTTGCTAAAAAATTTTTAACTTATTGTTCGTGCTGCTATTTCAAATGGACGTAATTTCAACCTGTTCTGGTGTAAAGAAGTATCATGATGGTGGCGTGAAAAATTAATTCAAAATTAACATGATGGTTGACAAGATCATGCAAAAAACACGGACATAAAAAGAGTACTTCTGTGAATGAGCAATGGTCATGGCCTACTATGTAATTTCAGCTCATGAGTTGATAGGCTTGCGGAATGAATGCTCCCGATATGGCTTCGAACTATTGAACAATCCACGAAATATTGGGAGATTAACTTCGTGGATGGTTATCCGAAAAAAGAGGAGAAAAAGCGAGTTCTGATGATGCCGATCAGTGATGATTAATCTTTCTTGATGTGCCCATACTGTACTAAGTATTCTTGCGTTTCTGGGAAGTGATATTATTTCTTCGATGGCCACCATACATGCACAGAATTGAAATTCGAATAGGGGTTCAGCCTAGACAGGGGGCGGCATAAAAATTTTTTCTTGATAGGAAAAAAATGATCTTCTAACATCTGAGCAGCATATTCCTCCATCTATATTAGTCAAATATGTGAAACTATTCGCTTGGTCAGCACTTTTTAAAGTTTTAAGGTTACTTTTTTAGAATTTAGTATAGTATATCCTCCTGATTAATGCCGGTGGTTGAATCTGCTGGGGATCAGTCCAAATCTGCTGAGGTTCACAGCCCCAAATCTGTGGTCCGGACCCGCATGTATGATGAACACTCCATCAAACAAAATTGATGAGAGGTAAGGCTATAGTTCATTAATTTTGGAATGAGACCCAAAACATAACAGTGAAATGCGTTTGCAAACGAAAAAAGCCGAAACTTAAGCTGAACATGTGCATGTACATGTACCAAAAAACTTGCTATCTTTTTCTCTAAAGTTGCAGGTCTATCTGTTGCAGTCAATCTGCGGAAAAGTTGTCCGCGATTGCAAATTGTTTTACTCTACGTCTTAACATCATACATGCACCTGGGGGGAGGGGTTGGGGGTTTGACCACCAGCAGACTTTGATTGACCCCCAGCAGATTATGGCTGACCGCCAGCAGATTTGACTACCCCAGCAATGATCGCGGAGATAACGAAGGAAAATGAGTAAGAGAGAAGAGAAAGTCGTCGTATAAATGGAAATGATGCTTTAGTTAAACAATATTTTTAAGCAAAGCATACTTGATTCTAAAAAAGTAACATAGAAACTTTAAAAAGTGTTGTCAAAGCAAATAATTTCACATATCTGACTAATATATAGGTCGACGAATATGTTGCTTGGATGTTAGAAGACCTTTCTAAGACCTTTCTTTTCGTTATCAAGAACGAAAAAAAATTCTATTCCCACCCCCTGTCCTGACTGACCACCAGCCGAATTTCTATGCTGTGCATGTATGACTATGACGCGACATTTTTAAGGTGAATCGCAAAAATTTCAAGGTGCATCACAACAAACACGGGGTCATGTCGACGGAGATTAAAATTTTTTGAACGAATCGGAATGGATTTCTGAAGTCAGGATTTACTGGAGGAGGACGCCCTTATTTTGACGTGGTTTGTCGAAACGGGAGTCATCTTTTCCGATAGACATGTTTGTATAAGTTAAAAGAAATGTTTGTCAAGATGTTTCTCTAGAAAAATTAAAAATGCTTGTTTATGCATAAAAAATGCAGAAATTAATTTTTGTCGCTTTTCCAGCCGAAGAAATCAAAAATTTGAAGTCGTATTCCGGCCGAATCCCACTCAGATTTCTCCAGGCATTCAAAATCTATTATTTTAAGAAAGTAATTAATAATTAGAAATTGTCTAAAATATTTAGAATGTGAAGCTGATTTCGGCAAATTTTTCCCCTTGTGCATACATCGCAGCAATGGCTTTTAATTGTTTTTGAAGAGCAGTATAAGCTAGTTATTTAAAACTTTAATCGAAAAATTGGAAAACTGTACTCTCGACGACGTGCCCCTGGAGCACAAAACAGTCCTTTTCAGTGTTTTTTTTGTGCCAAAACATGGTTTCTGGCACAAAAAAATTTGGAATGGCACAAAAAATTTTAAGCGTTTGTACCAATTGGCACATATTTTTTGGCAGGTCAAACATTAAATTTCCTTGATTTTTTGACGTTTTAGGGGCTGAAAACGCAAAAAATTTTCGGCGCTCTGCGCCGAATCAATGAATATAATATTTCCTACTCGTATATTTGACCCGAACGCGAACTATTTCTCTTTGAACAGTGTATTAGTATCGTTGCAGCAAACTTTACAGGCTGTCAAGACTGATGAGTGAAAAGAAATTCTGAATATTCTCTCTTCATTCAGTCAGATTCGGATTTAAAACTGAAATTGTTACTTTTTGTGTTTGATTGATTCAAATAGAAAAATCGATAATCGTTCATAATGGCACAATGTTTCGATCGAAAATTAAGACGATTTTCGAATTTTTTTTCTCTAGTCTTTACATGGTTGTTGAATACACATAACATAGATATTCGTTCGTAGTCGAAAATTGAATCAATTTGAACTTCCTGAACAATTCTAGAGCTATATGTAAATTGTCTCAGCATTTCATTTCTTTTTGGGATTTCGTGAACCATTTTGTTGCACAGTTTTTTCTCTTCTCACTGACATGGTTAGCTGAGCTGAGAAATAGGTCGGGCACAATTTTTAGAAAAAATTAATGCGTTAAACAATAACTTTTTATCAAACTTTTGGCCTAAAACTTTTCCGCAGTTTTCAGTATGTCTCTAGTAAAAAAAATTTTTTGTGCCATTGGCTAGGGATGGGCCGGGTATCCGGATCCGGATCCCGATCCGCGGATATCCGCCTAAATTTTAGGATCCGATCCGGATCCACTAAACCAGCTTTTTTTGGATCCGGATCCGATCCGGATCCGCCGAACCAAATTTTTTAAGATCCGGATCCGCTGTTGTCAATGATTAAGATCCGGTCATAATCGGAACTTTATTCATTATTATTCTCATAAAATTTTGCAGTATTAGAAAACACCAGAAATTTTCCGGCGCTTCGCGCCGGATTAAATAATTCTTTGCAATACTATTTTTCAACAAATAGTGCTTCCTGGAGAAAAAATTTCCAGTAAAGGAAAAAATTTTAGCGGTCCTCCTGTAGGGAAAAGGCGAATTTTGGTCCATTTCAGAACGTCAAAATCTACTCCAACTTTTTTGCAACTTAAATTTTAAACATGAAGCCGAGTTTGAATTGAGAAGCATCATGGAACTAATTTTCAGAAATTTCAGGTTTAAAGTGAAGTTTTTCAGATTTATGAAAGTTGTGAGTATATTTTCTTAATTTCTAAGATGATTATGAAGGACGGGAACTCGAGTGCTATTAGGAAGAAACTATGTGCGAAAATACATAAAAGATCATGGTTTTTTCAGTGTACAACAAAAAATTTCTTCGTACAAAGACTTTTTGGCCAATCGTTTTACAGGTACAAAGAGGCTTGTACACAAAATCACTGCAATGGTAGCAAAATTATACTTGAGAAACAGTAATTTTTCAACAGTACCACTCTTCAAACGATTTTTGGTAGGATCATAAATTTGACCAGCACCACTAAATAGCTGTTCATAGGGGACACTTTTCGCTGGTGCTAATTTAAGTTTACTTTCTGCATGAAGCAATTGTCCAAAGACGTTTGAGATTTAAGTTCATGCTATAATTTGGTTTTTGAGTAGCTAGGTTCATTTTTTGGCTATCTCTAAAGAAAACACAAAAATTAATTCTTTAACATGTCAGGGATGGACATAGTCTATCTCAAAGTTGTGAAGAAATAGCCGAAGTCGACGCGTTTTGCGTCGACGCCGATTTGCATAGACACCGTGCATAAATATGCTGGTCGTCTATGTTTTTGGTCATTCAGTGATTATTGTTTTTGTTTTTATTGAAAGAAGAAAATCGGCGGCCCGATTGGGCATTAATTTATATTATTTTGTTATATTATTGTGGTGGAGCATTTCCGCCTGGAATACAACGACCCTCGGCCGATCGCCTGTGGATTACTCGCAGCGGAGGGAACGCAGGTTAGACCCCGGATCTCTGGAGAGCCACCCAGCGTGCAAGTCTACATTTACAACTCAGTTCTCGGCCTGACTTCTGATTTTGCCCCTGGTTTGAAGTTACTTGAGCTCAGGGTGTTATCATTTCTTCTGCAGTTCTTCGGGACGAAAGCAGGAGATCTTTGTTGATTTAGAGACTGACCGAACTGTTGCAATCTGATTCTACCTAAGGTTTCGGCCTGATTAGGTGAATTAGCTAGTAACTGATTAGGTCTATTTTTGGTATCAAATCCTTTCTTTATATTTCTCAATCTATCCCAAGTCTCATTTCAACACATAACTTTACTTTACTAGTAGCAATTTGTTCCACAATTACTTCTATTTTCATTATCTTCTTTTTATTTAGCCGCAAACTGCTTATATATTGCCATATGTTTCCTCTCCAAATGTTTTCTCTGACATCCAGTAGCACAACCTTTTCTGGATAACTGGATTCTGCATTTATTGCACTTTGCCTTTTCTTCATCATCTGGGGACACTGTGAAGTAGTCCCACACTCTGCTAGTGAAGGAAAAACTTAAATCCATAATTTCTGAAAAAAGTTTCCATTTCTATTTATTTCTTTTCTGATGAAACCAATATTAATCTAAACATGAATACAATTTAATGAATGAAAATTATCAATTAGTACATGTGAACTATTTCAATAAACGAACACCTCAATCATCTATTAATCTATTGACACCAATGAATACAAATTCATTTAACTCAATTTTAGACAAATTAGACATAGTACATATACTTATTGAAAGATCCGGATCAGATCCGCGCGGATCTGTTTCTCAAGATCCGGATCCGCTGAACCAAATTTTCCAAGATCCGGATCCGGATCCGCTGTCACCAAAAAAGTCGATCCGGCCCATCCCTACCATTGGCACAAATTTTTTTGGCCCCTTGTGCCAATTGGCACAAATGTCCGTGCACAAAAAAAACGTTGGTCCTTTTTATTGTGCCAAAACATGTTTTTTGGCTCACAAAAAAATTTGGAATGGCACAAAAAATTTCGAGCGTTTGTGCCAATTGGCACAAAATTTTTAGCTGATCAAACATTAAATTTCCTTGATTTTCAGACTTTTAAGGACTGAAAATGCAAAATTTTTTCGGCGCGGAGCGCCGAATCAATGAATATAATAATATTTCCTACTCGTAATATTTGACTCGAACGCGAACGATTTCTCCTCGAACAGTGTATCAGTAGTATTGTTGCAGCAAATTTCATACGCTGTCAATGACTGATTAATGAAAAGAAATTCTGAATATATTCTCTGTTCATTCAGTCAGATAAAACTGAAATTCTTACTTTCTGTGTTTGATTAAGTCAAACAGAAAAATCGATATCTTTGGTGCAATGTTTGGGCCGAAAATTCACAAATTTTCCACGTTATTTCCTCTAGTCTTTACATTGTTGTTAAATATTAAGGTAAAGTGGGGTGACTTTGATCAGGGGCAACTTTGATCAGAGTATGGTTATAGTTATTGAATGCCATACTCTGATCAATGTCACCCCTGATCAATGTTGCCCCACTTTACATTATATAGAATATTTGTAGTCGAAAATTGAATCAATTTGATCATCAATGCTAGAGCCTTAATTTTCTCGGCATTTCATTTCTTTTTGAGTCGCTGCGAACTATTTTCTTGCACAGTTTTTTCTTATCTCACTGACATGATTAACTGAAAAATAGGTTAGGCTGGGGACCATTTTGCAAAAAATTAATGCGGTTAAACTTGGCATCAATTTATAGTTTTATTAAACTTTTGGCCTAAAATCTTTCCACAGTTTTCAGTATATGTTTCTTGTAGAAAAATTTTTTTTGTGCCATTGGCACAAATTTTTTTGGCCTCTCGTGTCAATTGGCACAAATGTCCGTGCACAAAAAAAACGCTGGCTCAAAGCATTGCGGACCAGTGTTTTTTTTGTGCCAAAACATGGTTTTTGGCACAAAAAATTTTGAGCGTTTGTGCCAATTGGCACAAAATTTTCGGTTGTTCAACATTGAATTCCACTGATTTTTAGACCATTTAGGGGTCGAAAATGCAAAAAATTTCTGGCGCTTCGTGCCGAGTCAATGATGATTATATATATATATATATTTTTTGGAAAACAATTTATCATGATACGAGAAAACATCAATAAACAATATAATATCCACGAGATTATAGGCGAGAAAAAATTTTTTTTCCATAAATTTTACATATATCATATAACAACGAAACTTTTGAGGTTGGATATTCATCAAATTTGTTCCCGAGGCGTCTTTAAAACAGAAACATACGATTCTGAATACAAATTTGAATTATACATTGAACTCGTTTGAAAAAAAACATAACTTTAAATGGACGAAATAAACTTACTAAAAGATGCATAAAAGAAAACACTAAAAAACGATTTGCTAGGAACAGGGTTCCTGCGCGTCCTTGAAATCCTTGAATTGTCCTTATTGTTGAAAGCCGTCCTTGAAATCCTGGAATTGTCCTTGAATTCTGGAAAAAAAGAGAAATGCCCTTGAATTTTCTCTAAGTTCATGGCGTGAAATTAATTTTGAGGAAAAAACGTCAAAAATTTCCGGCGCTCCGCGCCAAAAAACGTTGTTCTCTTTTCAATTCTTAGTTGTGACTTTTCTGCTTTGTTTTTATTTTTTTTATTTATATACCAACTGCCCAGAATTCTGCTGACAAATGGTTTTTTTCCTTCGCTGGTGTGCCCTCATCCTTTTTCTGCATTGCATGGATTAAGCCTCTATCTCAGGATTGTATTAGTGTAATGTTTTCTCACCAACAGTAATCAGGCACCTATAAAAATTATCGTGATCAGTGCACCACTTTCAGTACTGTTTAACCTGTGAAAGCTAAAATCTAGGTACCAAAACTTTATTTTTATAGTCTTACAGCTGGGCATATGGATAATTCTTGTGAAACTCTCAGGCCTTGTTTAAAAGTCACTGTATAACGAAACTAGAAATTATACACGTCCAATAGATAAGTGAAAATTCAGACAAAACCTGCATCAACTGCTGAAAGTATAGTGATGTTGCTGCAGATAATAGAAAAGACATCAGCTATGAGCCAGCAAGTGGAATACGACAACCTTCAAGGTATTATCACGATGAGCACTTTGTCTGCATATAACGTTTCCTTGATGTTAGCAAAAGTTAAGGTAACCAAATTGAATGAGGATTCCCATTTTGTTAGTGCGTAATGTATTTTTCAACCCAGGAAGTCAGAAAAATCTATTTCCAATGCACTCTGAGCAAAATTATGGGATTGAATTATGTGGAATTAATCAATTAATTAATGTGAATTGTGTGAAATTATGTGTAATAAGCAAACAAATTTTGTAATTATAGTTTCTAGTTGGTCGAAAGGTTGCGAGTTGATGGATCACAATCTGCATTGTATTCAAGATGTCAGTAATTGAGCAAACTTAATTGCATCTGAGCGAGTTGCAGTTGAGTGGTTTGGAATAGCTTATCATGTTTTTCGTGTTGGATAGAATCTGTGATGCAAATCCTGATAAGCTGTGTAAACATAAGGTCGTTGTCCTGGTCAATGAATTGCAATAATACATGGAGAGTGAATATATTTTCAGGATTTGGAATTGCTCTAGATTTCGATGATGATTTAATGTAAAGGTATGTGTCTGGTATGTGTGGTATGTCTTCCAAGTTGAACACTGGTTTGTCTTTGTGGTTGATTATGTCTAGGGCTGATATGGGATTGATTTTTCTGAGGATGCTTGCTATTTCCTTTTGCCATTCTGGAGTATCACTATTTTTTGATGAAAATAGTCCTTGAAGAATGAAAAAATTTTTCCTTAAAATCCTTGAATTGTCCTTGAATTTCATTTTCAAAAGGGCGCATGAACCCTGTAGGAAATTGACGAAAAAGTTTATCCTGAAAGTATTAAAAGGATGTTCATAACCGATTAAATAATGAGAAAAAAGAGAAAAATTATTACAAACACACACAATATTTGGAGTAGGTGGCCTACATAATTAGTGTTATCTTATACCTGCTTTTCTTACAAATTTTATTCTTCAGAAAAAACGATTCAAAAGTTTTGTTTTCTAAAATTTCAGATTGCCTCATAATCAATACTTGAAAATTTTTCCTAAAAATTTCCCATGGATCTTCCAATTCATTTTTCTTTTCGTAAAACATTCTTGACTGCCAAATACTTTTTTGAGAAGTACAAATGATCAGATTTAACACCACAATTTTCTCACGACTTGCATACCTAAGCTTCACACCAAAAATGAAATTTTCAATATTCATATTTAAATCCTTGTCTATGCCCTTCAAGGCTATAGCAATTTTGATCCAAAAATCTGTTATTCTAGGACAGAGGGCAAAAACATGATAAACATCTTCTCTTTCAGATCTGCCTTCATGTAAACAAAACTTACAACTTGCATCGAAGTTTGGATCCATGTGATTTATTTTTGATCTGGTCAACAGAAACCTGTGAATAATTGAAAATCTAATGTTTCTCCCATATCCATCTAAAAATTTAACTGGACTACAAGTTAATAACTCAAGAATAGTTTTCCTAGGTAATCCAATTTTATGTTCCCAATATTCAGTGATTTTTGGTTGGCACTTTTTTACAATTTTGTCTAGGATTATGAGATAAAACACTTTTGTAGAAACATGATCCAAATGAAGAGATCTCCCTCCTACTTCAACTACATTATTATTTAGAAACTGGAACTTAGTATCTATTTCTGCAGTTCTGATCCTCTTATATAACTCAGGGACATGCATTCTTGCCAGCTGTCTTTTTGACTTATTTTTTACTTTATCTAGAAAGAAAAAACTAATATCAGGATTCCTTTTTTCCATCTTTATCAGAAGCATCAAATTCATTGCTTCAATTTTTGCAATGACATCGACCATACCTATACCTCCTGCATTCCGGGGTAATTTTAGCTTCTCAGTTGCTACCAGATTCCTATTAGATCTATTTGACCAAATAAACTTTATAGCAAATTTTTCAATGTATTTAACAAAATCCGGCTCTATATCACAAAACAAGGCTGAATACCATAGTTTAGACAAAAAATATGTATCAATAATTTTAGCTCTGGCATAATATGAAATTTTACTTGATGCTAGGTTTCCTCTAAATTTACTGATTTCTTCTTTCAATGCTTTAACATTTTCATCTTGTTCAGCTCCCTGCTTATTGAAGTAGATTCCATAGATTCTCATCTTTTCAACAAGGAAGTCTTTATATTCATGTGGAATATTTTCTTTCATGTCACCAATGCAAAGAATTTTAGTCTTTTCTTTTTTCCAAGTAGCCCCAGAGGCTTTTCTGTACATTTCATACACATCAAAAATTTTCCTGACTGATTCATAATCTTTCAAGAAAAAATTTGTATCATCAGCATAACAATTTATCTTGAATTCTTTCCCTAGAACTTGTAATCCTCTTATTAGACTATTTTTCCTGATGTGATTGCATACTGTCTCTGATACAAGCACATAAATCAAAGGTGATAATGGACAGCCTTGTCTTATTCCTCTGCTTACATTCAATGGAAAAGTTTCATAGCCATTCACCAATAATGATGATTGCAATTGCCCTAAATTATAAATTATTTTATAAAATTGTATGAATCTTGGATCAAAGTTGAAAAAAACTAAAGTATCAAAGATATAGTCCCATTCAACAATGTCAAAAGCTGACATGTGATCTACCGATAAAATTAAAGCTTTTTCTTCTGTTTCCTTTTGATAATGAATCATATTATAGATGGACAACAATCCATCTCTGATATCTCTTCCTTTCACTGCACATGTCTGGTTTTCATGTACAATGTCAGGCATGATACTTTTCATTCTATTAACCAAGATTTTTGCCAAAATTTTATAATCAACATTTAACATTGTTATTGGTCGCCAACTACTTCTTTCAGACATATCATGTTCTCCTTTATATATCTGAGATATAATACCATGATACATTGTATTAGTCATTTTACCTGAATCGTATATAATAGAGAATAATGTCTTCAATATAGGTACCAAAGAATCAATAAACTTTTGATAATACTCAATAGGAATTCCATCACTTCCAGGTGATTTTCCTTTCTTGAATGAGAAAATTGCCTTTCTAATTTCTTCTTCTGAAAATTCTTCTCTGAGTAACTTGTTTTGATCATCAGAAACCATTTTAGTAGATTTTTCTTCCAAGAAAATTTGTTTGTGTTCTCTACTTGTGCCAACTGTTTTGAAAAGCTTCTCATATTGTCTTCTATACTCTTCCAAAACTTCTAATTGATCCTCTAATATATTACCACATTCTGTCTTGACTGAAGTTATTGTTCTATTCTCAGCAGGCCTTTTTTGCAAAACTTTTGCAGTTGCAAGTGAACATCTATCAGCAAGAATGTCTTGATAATGTGTTTTACTCAGCTTTTCATTAATTAGACCCTTAATCACTGTTTTATACTCATTCTTAACTTTTCTATATTCTTTTCTTAATCCCAGATCCTGATTATTACATTTCAATTTTTCTCTTATCTCATTCATTTTGTTTTCACAATTCTTCCTTATTCTAAAATTCTTCTTATCAATTTTCTTTTTGAGATATATAAAATCCTGCTTTATGTTTACTTTGAAATTTTCCCATTTATTAATTAAGGATTTGCCTGAAGTGTCCGTAAGATCTTAAAAATTTTTCTCAAAAGAATTTCTAACTTCTTTTATGATCTCATTTTCTTTTGTACTAAGATAACTACTATTCATTTTCCAAAAAGAAGGCCCAAATGTGACTAGCAAAAAATTTAATTTGATAGTTACCATAAAGAGCTTGTGATCTTATTCCTAAATCAAGTACTTTGTAGCTCTTGAAAGAGTCAGACAAAAATCTTGTTGTGTAAATTCTATCAATTCTTGAAGCAGATTTATGAGCATTGGAAATATGTGTAAAAATTTTCAGCTTTGGATGGTTTAGTCGAAAAATATCATACAATCCCAGCTTACTTTTCACAGCCTCGAACTCTTCTTTTCCTTTTCTTCTTCTTTGAATCTGAATGAATCTCTGTCAAGAAGACCACACTCTGTAAAATTGAAGTCACCTAGGATGATTGCTTCATTGTGATGCCTGAAGGAATCATTGATTTTTTTGTATCAGCTTCTTTCGCAGGAGCATATATTACCATAATATAAAACTTTTTCTTTTCCAGTTCTGCAAGATATGCTAGTACCCTGCCTTTCATTTCAAAAACTTTTCTCTTCAATTTTAGTCTACAAGTATGGTTAACTAACAAAGCTATACCAGTACAGTTTGTGTCAGCAGAAGAAAGTTTATAAGCAAAATATTTCTCAAAAGTACACTTAAAAAGGAATGAATCTTTTTTAGTTTTAAAATGTGTTTCCTGTAGAGCTAGAATATCTATACCTTTTGTTTGCTCATAAATTTTGCTCAGTTTCAAATCATTCCTCAATAACCCTGCACAGTTCAGAGTTGCTACTCTGAGCATATTCCCTTGCCTAGCAGTTGTTGGAAAAAAATAAAAAAGCTAAGTCAAAGAGTTTAAATCAATGCAGGGTTAGAAAATTCTGACCAGAATGCTTAGATTGTAGGCCGCTTACTATCATTTACATCAGGTGATAAAACTTCTGGGCCCCTTTTAACTTGCCCATTCAAAAAACGAGTTGACAGCTCTGCTTCTTTTTGAAAATCAACGTTTGATCGCATTTCGTCCCGTAACTTCATCAAAATTTTGCCGAAATTGTTTGCTCCCCAATTACTGCGGTTGTCAATACGCGGATCCTCCATTCGTATACCGATACCCCAATACGGATCAAACGGGTTTGTTTTGACTAATTTGTAATCAAGCATATTAAATAAGGCACGACGTAAATGCTTCCACTGGGAATATTTATATCAATTTGCCTCGTATAATGTCCTAGAAGCAAATTCGGCCCAAGGTGTTGTCAGGTTGCTCCAATCATATTGTTCGCCAAGTCGCTTCGCTATGGCTGCATTATCACAATTTATAATTTGATTTTCTTTCTCTGGAAGATTCATTGTGCTGGCCTTTTGAGCAAATAAATAATGTTAGGTACTCTTATAAGTTTGACCATGGACAGTAAATTTACACAGGAAATGGTTCGACAAAATACATTTGTAGGTATAAAATGGTATATAGTCCTATTTTTTCGACATTAATGTGAAATTAAATAGATCTGGGTAATTATTCATCGACGTGTTTTGTTTTTCCACAACATTGATTTTCAAAATTGATAAATCTGAGTTTACACTTGCTACTGATGAACTTTCTGAAGGTGTTGGATTACCTACTTGTGTTGTCGCAGTAACAGATGCATAGGATTTGATGTTTTTCGGTGGTTTAGGAAGGTTTTCATAAGTAACGCTGCAATCTTTCCGCATGTGGGCCGGCTGCATACATTTTCAGCAATAAGTCTCCATGCCATAAAACCAGAGTTGTAATTTAATAGGTTTAATCATAGGTTGAATGTGGAGCCAAACAACACCAGGGATTTTAATTTCTAGTGTAATCTCAATTTTAATAGCTCAAATTTTTTAGGGTTTGACCTTCTGAAGTTCACCAAAATGCATCATTTCGGTTTTGAAGTGAAAAAAAGTTTTCCATCAGTGAGAACCATGCCCAAAATTTTGTCTTGTAACGAATGGAAAAAGAGATGAGGTAATTCAGTTGATTGAAACTGTTGAAGTTTAATTAGTAGGTCGAAGTAGATATGTTAATGGACGTGTCTGATAGAAAACAATGACTGTTACACTCATTGACCGATGTGAAGCGCCGGAAAATTTTGAGATTTTTCTCAGTGATAGACACAAAATCGACATATAACAAAGTCCCAAGGGGGTGACGGCCACCACCCCGCCCCCTAAATACGGCCTTGATTCATATGACATTATATTCATATGACTAATTTTGCATTTCTGTTTTTTATTTTGTTTTGTGTAACAACGGCAATAAATATTTTTCATTTCATTTCATTTCAAGCACAAAAAGTAAGAATTTGAGTTATAAATCCGAATGTGACTGAATGAACATAGAATATTCAGAATTTATTTTCATTCATCATTCATTGGCAGCCTATAAACTTTTGTGCAACGATGCTGATATGTTCATTGACTCGGCGCGAAGCGCCGAAAATTTTTTGCATTTTCGGCCCCTAAATCGTCTGAAAATCAGGGAAATTTAATGTTTGAACAGCCAAAAATTTTGTGCCAATTGGCACAAACGCTCAAATTTTTTTGTGCCAAACACCATGTATTGGCACAAAAAAACACTGATACTCGAGCATTTTGTTGTATTTGGAGTCAGAAACCTGCAAAAATGAGGAAAAAATTGAGAAAATTGTGGTTATGTTAGTCAAAATGAGCTCATGAAGAATATTCTGGTAGTCTACAGAAGCGGGTAAAGCATGTTAACGATAGAGTTCGCAGGAATTTATCCGCTATTAACATTTCTGGGGTTCTGATCCGATTACATTCATCTAATTTGATTTAGTTCTTGGTCCGGCGCTGAGCGCCGGAAAAGTTTTTGGATTTTCACCTTCTAAAACGCTGGAAAATGAACCTCCACAACGTTGAGAAATAAATTAAAATCAAACTGATGACGTGTAATTTGTTTCAAATTCCGGTACGGAGCACCGGAAAAGTTTTCGGGTTTTTATATTCTAAAACGCTGGAAAATAAATCTGCCCAACAGATATATTCATGAACAGAAGTTCTAAAATCGCAGTCTAGAATGATGTCTTCAATTTCCATCTTCAATGAACGCAAAAGTTCAGGTTGCAAACGTTAAAAAAATTCCGAGCATCGAGAGGAAAAATTGAGAGAATTGATGAAAAATCCCTATTTTGGGCGGCATAATTGACTGTTAACGATTAGAAAATAAAACGGGCTAATTTGATTAATAGAAACTGTTGAGAATTAATTAGTAAGTCGAAGTAGATATGCTAACGGTCGCGCCTGATGGAAAAAAGTTAAGATCATACCCATGACCGGCGCGAAGCGCCGGAAAAATTTGAGATTTTGACCCTTTCAAGTCCACCAAAACGCATCTTTTCGGTTTTCAATTCCCCAAAATTTTTTCCACAATGAGAACTGTACCCAAAATTTTTTTCCTTGTTCCAAAATTTGGCTAAATTTTATAAGTGGGTTCCCGGCCTTCAGCCCAATTACTGTATATGAGTTGTTTGTTAATTTTGAGCATGGATTTCTGTGACTAGTGAGTAGACATTTAATTTTCCTTTAAAATTTTCCTTAGGCTTAGCAGCTGCGCCCTTCGGGCTCTTCCAAATGAAGTTGTCGGTTAAAATAGTATCAAGGGTCTTAAAGGAATATAGTGTTTATACTTTCTGGTGGAATTGTGTAGTGGTAAACGCATTGAGTCCATAGGCCGGTGGACCAGATCCGATTCTTGAAGTAGGTAGGATTTTTCTGTAGTGACAAGGTTTTATGCAAATGAGTTCCTGAATGTCATGAGCCCCTAGATTTTCGAACTGATCTGGATAGCTGGCATCCTAAGGAGTCCGAAAATGCCAGTTCGGACCATAATTGAAAAGGGAACTGACTTGTAAAAAAATTCCAAAAATTTTTTCCCTCAAAAGACCCCATTTGAGGGGAAAAAACGGTGAACGAGATCTGTCATCAATTTGATTGGTCGAAAAATTGTAGTCTACTCCTTCCTAACCGTCAGTTCAAGCCTAAGCCTAAACCCAAGCCTGCCTTAGCGTAAACCTAAGCCTGAGCCTAAGCCTAAGCTAGAAAATTTGCCAGGCACCAATTTGAGGAAATTTTTTTTATGGTTTCCTAATCGGAGGTGCATTTTACGCATTATAAAATTGAAAATTGTTGAAATTATCCGGCACTTCGCGCCTTTTAATTAACAAGATATTATGCAGAAATGTTAGATTCTGTGTCGTTTTTTTTAAGAATTTGACGGAAAGCAAGATTTTTCTCGGTTATTTTCCCAAAGCCTTTTTGAGGTCTTTAAAAAGATTTTGACATTTGTGTAATTAAAACATTTTGAGTCCAAGTGAGAATTTCGCTGATTGAAGAATCAAAATTCTTGGTTGCTTTCCTAGTTTTTGAATTGTAGGCTGCCCGACTGAAAATTCATTGAATTCACTGAAAAATTAAACCTACTGTGTTTTCAATACAAGTTGAAAAGGTTTATTTTCCAGCGTTCTAGAACATCAAAATCCCAGAAAAATTTTAGGCGCCAGACGCCGAACACGTCACTCATACCAATCTTTTCATTTTCTCTTCAAAACTCCGAAAATTTTATTTTAAAAGCCTAAAACCGACGCGAATCGAATGAACTAAAAGAAAACTAGCTTTTGGTGGTTTTTCCGATAAAATTAAGCTAATTTATTGATTTTAGAGTGTACAACCAAAAATTTATCTATGCAACCAAAATTTTTCCTCAAGTTCCTTTGCAGAAAAAAGCCCTCGGGTCATGTTCATATTATCTTTATGTCAGATTGTCAGCTGTTCAGAATCAGTTTTAAAATTTTATTTTTCATTGTTATTTTTTTATTAACGTTTACTGTTTGATTAACTTGTATGTAAAGATTAGGTTGTTTTATGTCGCCAAAGAAATATAAGAAATAAAGGTCATGCCGTTGAATTAATCTCATGCTTGGCGCATTTAAACTCTCTTAAATATATTTATTAATAAGCATGTCCATAGCTCGAAACTTTTTGCGAAAAAATGTCGGTCTTTTGTTGAAATAAGATGAAAGTCAATTACAAACGGTCAAAAAACACATCAGAAGTGATTTTGAGCGATTTTTAAGCAAGGAAACTAAAAAAAATTGGTTTTTGAGGTTTTTCCTCAAATGAGGCAAAAAGTTTTCAGCAAAAAAAACATTGATCATATACACTGTTTTTGGCTAAATTTTATAAGTGGGTTCCCGGCCTTCAACCCAATTACTGTATATGAGTTGTTTGTTAATTTTGAACATGGATTTCTGTGACGAGTGAGTAGACATTTATTTTTCCTTTAAAATTTTCCTTAGGCTTAGGCTTAGGGTACAGCGGCTGCGCCCGGCTGTTGAAACTCTTCCAAATGAAGTTGTTAGTTAAAATAGTATCAAGGGTCCTAAAGGAATATAGCGTTTATGCTTTCTGGTGGAATTGTGTAGTGGTAAACGCATTAAGTCCATGGGCAGGTCGACCAGGTTCAATTCTTGAAGTAGGTAAGATTTTTCTGTAGTGACAAGGCCTATGTGATATGTGTGCACATTTTATGCAAATGACTTCCTGAATGCCATGAGCGCCTGGATTTTCGAACTGATCTGGATAGCTGGCATCTTGAGGATCCCGAAAATGCCAGTTTGGACCATAATTGGGTGAGGGAACCGACTTGTAAAAAAATTCCCTGTTTTATCCTCAGATCCTGCTTTTTCGGGAAATATATTCGGAAAAGGGAAATAATTTTTGGCTTTTTCCCCATTTGGGGAAGAAAAATTTTGGGATCGGATACAGAAAAGATGCATTTTGGTGCATTTTAGAAGGTCATAATCTCAAAATTTTCCGGCGCTTGCGCTGGCTATAACTTTAATAATCATTATTATGCATTACTTAGCTCAGGCGCGGCTTTTAGCATTTCTACCTTCATTTATCACCATACCTGTAATTGGGGGCGGGTTGGGGGGGACCCCCAAACTTGGCCAACCATATACCCAACCCCTCCCCAATCTCCCCCCCCCCAGTTTGGAAAAAATAAAAAAATTTGCAAGTGTATGTTTTTCGGCCTTTTTTGGGAAAAATTTCGACTTTTTTCGACCCCCTCCCCCCAAATTTTGGATTTACCCCCCTCCAACTGCTCGGACCTCTTACAGGTATGTTTATCACTTAATTTACAATAGTTTTCATCATCTTAAACGTATTATCTCATGTTTTCATTGGTAATCTTCAATATTTTATCATGATATTTAATGAAGATTCACGTTTTTTCCTTTTGAGAAGGATCAATACGTCAAGTCAGTCTCTAAGCTTTTTGATGCGATTATTTCTTTTTTAACGTAAAATCAATTCAAAAGCTTCATGAAAATATCTTTCGGAAATTTATACTCTCCTTACTCATATATTTTCGATCAAGTTAATGAGAGTTTACAAATAAATTATACTGGTTTTAAAATTTTCCATGTAAAATTCTAGAAATTACGACTTTCGAACAAAAAATTCAAATCTATTTTTTGAAACAAATGTTCGGAAAATTGATTTTCCAGCGTCGCAGAATGTCAATACCCAAAAAATTTTTCCGGCGCTTGGCGCCGGAAAGGTTAACGTCCCTTTTGGGTTCTCACTTGTCATCATAGAGGACTTAACCATCGATTTCTCATGTAATTCAAAGTCATGCTTTTGGATAGTTTGCTTGAAAGTTTGTTCCAATGCTTGTAGATTAAACTTTGAACTCGAAAATTTCAATTTTTTCCTCAATTTTAATGAATTAACGGGTCTGAAAATACCAGAAGGCTTGAAAAAGCTCAAAAACACGTAAATAAAGCGTCTGTGAACATTTTTAAGCGAAAAAACGACTTCGGGAAAATGGGGAAAAAATTTTTGATCCCTTTCCCCATTTGGGGAAAAGGCCCGGGGGAAAAAACAGTGGCTTGTGATGATGCACAGCATACCTGTTGAAATGTTGAGAAAGATGACGTGTTGATCTTTCTCAAAAAATCTATGAAGGAAAAAATGCAGATCTTCATTAAATATAAAGATATAATATGCAAGATTGCCCATTAAACATGAAATAATATGTTTAAGACAGGGCCGTGCACAAGGGGGGTTGGGGAGGGGCGGCCGCCCCCCCCCCCACCCATTGAGGCAGCATGCAAACAATGTATCACGTAAAATCAACATTTTCTGGAGTTATTCAGTAAAAAAATGTAGTCTGCCCGCCATGAAAAAATCCTGCGCACTGCCCTGGTTTAAGATGATGAAAACTAAGATTAAATGGTAAGTGATGGTAGACATGCAAAAAGTCGCGCCTGAGCTTGATAATGAATAATAATGATTATCAAAGTGATAACCGGTGTGAAGTGCCCGAAAATTTTGAGATTTTGACCTCCTAAAATGCACCAAAATGCATCTTTTCAATATGAAAACCGAAAATTTTTCTTCCACGTTTGTGAAAAGACCTCAAATTTTTTCCACGTTCCAGACAAATAATTCGATCAAATCAAATCAAATAATTTTATTTTCACTGGCAAAATAGGTAGTAAGAACAAAACGCAATACAAACAAGAATTAATTGTGAACATAAATAAGAGTATAAAGGCGGGTGAACAAAAGGGTGCATGAGTCACTAGGTGACATCATTTAACGGGCACCCCCTAAATACTTATCAAAATTCATTTTCGCGATTTTGGATTGAATGGTGTGCAAATTAAATGACAATACTAAGTCTTGGGGCAAACTATTCCATAATTTGATATAGCGATTTGAGAAGTCAAACTTGGTAACGTTTAATGTTGATGGGTTTGAAATTAATTTATATTCATTGATTTTCCGAGTATTGTTTTTATTCAGTGTGAAAAAGTTAGCTAGGTTTAGACTAGAGGTCCCTTTAATTATCTGGAACATCATTAAATAGAGAAAAATGTAGGCGGCGTAATTCGAGACACTGAAGATTAAGTTGAGAGAGATGCTGGTCATAAGAGGAGCCACTATTGAAACCAAAAATTTTACGGGTAAATCTTCTTTGAACATTTTCAAGGGTATCTATATCACATGCATAAAATGAATTCCAGACTGTAGAACAGTATTCAAGAATTGGTCGAATGTAGCTCTTAAATGCTCGAGAAAGGTAGATTTATCCCTAGAGAAAAAAGATTTGAGGATTAGATTAGCTCTAGAGTGTGCTTTTCTAGATATATCATTATAGTGATCTTTGAACTATAAATTTTTAGAAATTAACACTCCAAGAACTCTAACATTACATTGACAGGTAAGTTTTGGTCTAGTAAAATACAATTATTATCAGGATTATGATTTCCCAAATACAAGACACAACATTTTTCTGCTGAGATCCCCAGCTGCCAGGATTGAGGCCAAGCTGAAATTTTGTCTAAGTCTTCTTGTAAACTTTTAGAATTTGAAGAAAGATTGAAGAGTTTTACGCCATCAGCAAAAAGATAGATGAAATTTTCAATACGATCGCATAGATCGTTTATAAAAACTAGGAATAAGGTTCGTCCAAGAACACTACCTTGTGGAACTCTACTAGTAACGGGCATCAAGATGGAGAGTGTGTTATTAATTCGTACTTGTTGCTTTCTGTTCGAAAGAAACGCAAATATCCATCTATGAACTGAACGATTAATTCCATATTTCCTAAGTTTATGCATTAATTTAGCGTGGGAGATAGTATCAAAGGTTTTGCTAAAGTCAATTATATACAACATCAATAGATTGTCCCTTATCTAGTTACCTAGACCAAATATTTTTTCACTGAAGTGGCTGAGTTTCACAAGATTTAAACTTCATAAAACCAAATTGTTTATCAGATAAAAGTTTGTTGTGGTTTAAATAAAGCAAAAGTTTATCATTTCTAAATCTAAATTTTTGGTTGCTTTCCTAGTTTCTGAATTGTAGTTTGCCCGACTGAAAATTCATTGAATTTACTGAAAAATTAAACCTAGGAAATAAAAGTTGAAAAGAATTGATCTTCAAGCGTTCTAGAATATCAAAATCCAAAAAAAATTTTCGGCGCCAGGCACCGAAATCTTTATACTTCTTGGACAAATTTGCTGGAGATTAAAATTTTCAGAAAATTTCAAATATCTCGGAATGTAAAAGCGTGGAAGTTTTCCGGGCGTTGTACGTCGAAACGATTAATCTGTAGTAGTGTGTGACTGTGTTTTTGAACGCAGGAACTTTAATGACAGGGTTAAGCTTCTGCCATTCTTTACAGCCTAAGTCTGCTGTGGTTCTTCCACAGATGGAAAAAATTTGGTGCCTATTCATATACATGCAAGACCTCGGGTCGATTGGACAGTGAGAAACCCGAAATTCGAGGGGTGCGGCTATACCCAACTTTTCCGAAGTACTGAGGAGGGGTCAAAAATGACCCTAAAAATTCGAAAAAAACTGAAGATTTAATTTTCCAAAAAGACCAAAAATCGATATTTTTACCCAATTTTTGGAATTGGGGGGGGGGGTGGCGTGGGACTTACCGGAAGTTGGAGATTCCCATCCAACCCATACGCAATTACAAGTATGCTATCCTTAAAATACGTATAAGTGTGATTAAGGTTTAAAAAATAAGTGTGTGCTGTGCGCTGAAACGGAAGTTGAAATTTTTATTTTATAGTTATATCTCACGTCGTTTCTGTTTATAGTCATGTCAAATTGTGGTCATTTAATTTCACGGACGTTACAATTCTGCCTTCATTATATTGCACCGACCATTAACTTAAATAGTGATATAGCATCCGTTGACGCTTAATGACTTTTTCTGATCGATAATGATGAAAAGTTATTTCTACCCAATTAAATTTTTATTGGTGGTTGTTTGCTGTCCGAACGCCGATTTACGTTCACCGATTCTTCTCATAGCGCCTGTTCTACAGGTCGGATTATCTGGCCCGTGCCTTGTTTTCAACGATACAAATATTGACTTGATCGAATGTTTCGACTCAAGGACAATTTATGATAGAATTTTATTGAATTCGAGGAAAAATATCATTCATCATGGTTTGAATCCGTTGAATGATCATATTTCATTATCGATAACTTGCTTCAATGGAAGTGAAAAGGTAAATTAGTGAAATTATTTGTTTCTATATTCTTGATATTCAGAGTTTATTAAATAAATGAAAGTGGCACATTTGTGCATATTTTTATTTCATAAAATCAGGCAGGAGACACATTTTGCATTAACTTTCCAGCCAACTCCAACAGTGTCATTGGTTCGCGATTTTCATTCAATCAATTTAAAAACACGTCGTTTTTCTTTTCCATTTTATTCTCTAAGATTTGACTCGATAAACGTGAAAATGACAGTAGTTTAGGTACGTATACCGTTCGTGGTGTTTTTTCTCTTTAAGTGCCTTCTGTTATTCATCGATAATTATACGAAAAAATTTCGAAATTCAGTCAACATTACTCTCATGCCGATCAATGTCGATTCAGTATCGATTATTTCGACTCGATCGATAATTTTTGACGATCGTACTTTCGCTATTGATCTTATTTACGTATATTCTTTCATAACTGACGATCGAAAAAATCAAAGTCAATTCTTGCGCAATCGATTATTGATAGGTGAACATTTTGATGTCAAAAACTCTACAATTTTATCCAGGGTAGAAGACTTGAGTTCAAATCTTCCAACGAATGTTTTTTCATTCATCTACGCCGATTACGCCTACTTTTTGCGCGTGAAAAACGGAAAATTGCGATACGAAAATAAACGCTCAATATTCTTGGAAAGGATTTGCTTGAACGATGTCAAAAATAGCGAATTCAGATCATTCATTTCATCTTTTTTATTTGAAACGAGGAATTGCAGCGATAAAAGCATCATCGCTAATTATGACTATCAGACGAAAACATTGCAAATCTTTTTCAACGGTGGTAAAGAATTTCATTATTCGCTGATAGAGTACACATTGGCAAACGTACACGCGCGAATTAACGACATGTTTTACGATTGTTATAACAGTTCAAACGCTTTTGATATTGCAATTTTGACTCCTTCCCCAAAGATGTGTCGCATTTATAGAATGGTAAGCTGTCAAATAGAAGAATGCAAAAGTACTGACGACGACATGACATGACTATTTTGATTATAGTTAAAAATTTATATTTTGAATTCTATCACATCACGGATTTTTTCGTCGGATAAAAATTCATTTTAATTTCCGTGCCCAACAAAAATTCACTTTCTTGTCATAATTTAACTTTGAAAATTTTCGTGCAATGATTTTCTGTGAGATTTATGATGATATCGTAAAGCTCGAAATTTCTTTTCAGTATGAAGATAGATATAAACCTTGCGGAGTTGACCTATGTTCGCCAACAAGCTGCGCATTGACCGGACGATTTCACATCGAATCGTATAGAAAAATATCATTCGATAGGAGGTTTTCACTGATCAGTTCGACACCTATCAACCGCCAAACATCTTGCGACGAGGTTGAAAAAATTTTCAATGTTGGAGAAGACATATTGTTATTTAAGAGAAGAAATATGTACAAATCATATCTCACTGCGGTAAAGTTTGCATAAGATGAGCTCATGCATGATTTGAAATTTTTTGACAAATTTGTGTTTTATTTTAGGTGCTGCTCTCCGTGAACCCTCCAAGAATTTTCCATAGTTCCGTAATTAACGCAGACGTTGACGATTCTGCAATAAGTTTTATCAATGATACCTTAATCGTCGGCAGTAAAAATAAGGTAAAAGTTCGACCGTGATTTTAGAAATCTCCAAAAATCGTGCGCAATACTAATCGTAGAAATCATACAAAATCGAAATCCTATCACTCGAAATATCTATCTTTATCAAAACCTGATTACGCTAGATCGAGCAGAAGTTTTCATTTTGTGAAATTAATTATTTGAGTATTAGAATTAACTGAACAATCACATTTTTAATCGTTACAGTTCGTATCGTCTCATCCGAGTATTATTAGACAGTTTAGTTCCCCACATTACATATACGTTGAACAATATTACATATGCTTTTATACTCGTGTATCTAGCTCCGTCAAACCTAAATAAGAAATGGATTCACATTATATTCTAATCTCTTATTTTATCCACAGATAGAGTACATCGCGCTGAATTGCTCTTTTATTGACTCATGCCCGGATTCTATGTCGCTGAGAAATTTGTCACTATTCGCGAATTGTGGATGGTGCTACAATTCCTTTGGAAAATCTTTCAGTTCTTCCAGGGAGCAATGTTTGCTCGACGACAAAAATGTATTTCTAAATGACGTTTGTCCGCCGGAAACTGATTGTGTAAGTTGAATATTCAAATCATTCCTAAATTAATAAAAAAATCGTGCGAAACATAAAGTTTCAGTTTAGGATTCGTTCATCAAATGATCTGTATTTACACTTGCTCATTTGTGCTCTTATTTTAGTTTGAAAACGATTATATCAATGTCAATAGTTCTACGGAAATTCACTTTCGAGGATTTTTTCCTAATGTTATTAGCATGAACGCTACTGTATGTGGAATACCGTGTCAATTAATCTCGTCGAACGAATCCAGGTTTGTAAAGCTTATTTGTATGGTTAACGAATTCCATATCAAGTTTTTTGCTTTTTCTAGGCTTTCTTGCCACATTGAATCACACAACCCTAATGAAATTAATCCCGCAAATCTGCATTGTTCGATAGAATTAGAAGTCATGTTTCGCAATAAAATTTTTAAAGCCAATCCGAAATGCTCTAAGAAATTACTCGTGCAAAGACTGCCGATTATTGAGCAAGTTATGCAAAATGACGAAATTTTGCGCAAAAAAAACAATAATCTCGTAGTTTTCCTCACAATTTCGACCTTACTTCTCATTTTTGCGTTCGCTTGCATCGCTTATCGCCGAATCTCCATCAGGAAGAAAGCCAACGATTCCAATTCTCATTGGTATAATACGCTGCCACTGAGACCTTTCGAATTTATTTCTCACAGAAGTAAATTTTGTGAATTTTATTGTTCAAAAGTTCTGCATCATTATTGCCGATGTGATAATCTGTCGAATATGTATTTTGTACGGGACAAAAAAGTAAAAACTTCAGCGTGCCCTATTTTTATGATTGATTTTGGCATCAAAATATCGTTTCCAGTGCTCCGAAAATTTTAATGGTATTCTTCTCGTTTTAGTGAATAGTTACGTTGCAGAACCCGGCGCGGATACTTATTGTTCCATCGAAAGATCAGAGGGCATTTACGACGATCTCTCGTACTTGGTACCTGATAATGTTCGAATTCCGTGGAATTCGATCACTAAAGAAGAAATGATAGGCATGGGTTAGTTTTTTAGTGCTTGGCATCTTTCAAGGCTTTAAAACCATTGTTCTGTTACGGTATTATTAGTTCAGTAGTAAGCACTTCGTTAAAATTTCATTCCGTTTGTTTAGGTCACTTTGGCGAAGTTTACAGAGGAATATATACGAAGCCCAATGGACGCGTCTTTACTGTGGCAATCAAAACTTTACGAAGTATGAAATCAGACTATATGTTTTACAGTGGCGTTAAAATCTACGTGATAAAAATAATTTAGCACAGTTCGATACGATTCTGTTGTAAATTGTCGCTATTTACCTAAAATTGCTGAAATTACAAGGTGTAAAAAATCTTTCGTAACAAATATCTATTGTGCGATTTTTTTGAATCTTAACGGAAAATTATAGTTTGAATCACTTTTCCTGTTCCTTTTTATTTTCTTGATTTTTTTATCATCATGCCGAAGTGTAGCAAATTTGAGCAACGGAGTTTTAAAAACTTTTATCGAAGAAAATTACCTGCTTATTTTTAGTTGGTGCGAGGAACGTTAAACAATTCGTCGATGAAGGGATCAGGATGGAACTTTTTGACCACAAAAACGTCCTATCTTTAGTCGGTATAACTTTCAACGAATCGAATTATCCGCTGATCGTTACACCTTTCATGGCTCACGGTGACTTACTTTCTTACTTAAGAAACCCGAATAATGTGAGATTTCGAACGTTTTTACGTTTTTGTTTTTTGGAAAGTTCCCTGAATTTTAGAGTCCTACTGTTCGCAATTTATTAGAATTTGGTATCGACATTATTGAAGGATTGAAATATTTGCATCAAATGCGATATGTTCATAGAGACTTGGCGGCCAGAAACTGCATGTAAGTTTTTGGACTGAAATTGGTCGCAGAAATTTTCACGCTTCTGATCGAAACACATTGTTCCGCTATGAAATTCTGATTCATTGAAGTGCAAAATTCCGGTCAATGCGGGTTTTTTTTTGGTTTTTTTCTCGACAGGCCATTTGGCTCCTAGGGTTAAAATTTTGCAGGCCAATAGGAATTTCAACAAGCCAAAACTAAAAAGTTTGTAAATAAATTTTGTAGTGAAAAAACTTTTTTTTAAACAAATTTAGTCAAAAACACTCTTCAAAATCACAGTAGAAGCAAGCATAACAGATAAATCATTAGGAATACATTCATAATCACACACAGAATAATAAGGCTCACAAATGACCAGTCATTATTCAAATACATTATCAGGCTTTTTTCGCACAAGCCACGTTCATCTGCAACTTGTGGAAAAATTTGGTTGCACAGATTATAATTTTTAGTTGCTCGCTATAAAATTGATAAGTTCGCTTAATTTTATCAGGAAAATGATTAAAAGTTACTTCCCTTGTATTTCATTCACTTCGCGTCAGTTCCTGACTTTTAAAATTGAATTTCTTGAGTTTTTATTGAGAAATCAAACGTCTGGCTAAAGTAACTTGTTTGGTTCCTGACGCCGAAAAATTTTGATTTCGAGGCCTCTAAAATATCGGATAATTCATTTTTCATCACATTCTGCTGCAACTGCTGATGATCGATCTTTCCACCATTTGATTGGCGGAAGAGGTCAAAGATTTTACCTTCTTTTTAGATCTTATATATCTGAAGCCAGTAATTTACCAGTCACAATTATTTATCAAAAGCGATTGTTTTCACATGATCTATAACATAAAAAAGCGCGATAAGTATTTTACTTCGGACTTGAATATTTCCGGCGCTTAACACTGAAAGAAAATTTTAGATTATGATTTGGAAATATTTTTCCTGCATGAAGGGTCTATTTTTTCAGTGAATTCAATGAGTTTTCTGTGGGGCAAACTAGAATTCAAAAATTAGGCACAATGAATCTGAATGGCTTCTTCAGATAGCAAGAACATCTGCCATTTTCCCATGCGCATGTTTTAATCATTTTCCAAATGCAAAAAGTTATGTTCACCATAAGCCAAAAATTCTAAAGCGCAGAAAACCAATTTTGTAAAAATAATCTAGAAAAATCTTGATTTTTGTCAAATACGTGGAAAAAACAATACAAGGTCAAACATTCATCCATAACATGCTGGTTTCTGAAAGCTATAAGCATAAGCTAGGATGACATTTTCTAACCGCACAACAGAAATGATACCAAGATTCATAAATGATTTAAAATCCAAGCGAAGCGCCGGAAAGTTTTCTGTATTTTTCGTTTTAGAATGCATAATAATGCATCTCCGCACAGGAAGCCCTATAGCCTAATCAAAAAGGATGGTTAGGCTCTCATTTTTACAAGCCAATTTGGCTTGTGCCCCTACATTTTTAGGAGCCATGGCTCCTAATTGGCTTAAAAAATCCCTGGGTCAATGCAATTAAACTGCTTTACGTGTTTGCAAATTCATGTAATATCTTAAGCTACAAAATTAAAGTACGAAAATGAGTTTTCATTTACAAAAATCGACAGTAATTTTGATTTTCAATCTTTTTTTATCTCTGATTATACGAATTCGACATATTTCTAAAGGTTGGACGAAAATTTATGCGTCAAAGTCGCCGACTTCGGTCTTTCTAGGGACGTTTACGAAAGCGAATTTTATTTAAGCGTTAATATTAACGCAGATATACCGATTAGATGGCTTCCCCCTGAAAGCATAGAGCGTCAAGAATATTCAGCGAAAAGTGACGTGGTAGGCTGAAATTTCGGAAAGCTGACTTTTATTTTTTGTTGTAATTTAATTTTTTGCATTCTCTATTACCCTTATCTTTTTCTGCATTTCTACCTAAAAAGACGTAGAAATAGAACGAATTGTAAATTTTTCAGTTTTCAAAAACATTCTTCGACATAATTAAAAAGTACATTTGTTTATAAGTTTCGCTTATCAATCAGATTTTCAAAAGCTGGATAGTTTCTCGCTGAATAAAATTGCTAGAAAGTACCCTGGAGAAAATAAATTTTATTGTTCTCTTTAAACTGATTCATTTTAGTGGTCGTATGGCGTAACGTTGTGGGAATTGATGACACGAGGCCTTACACCCTACTCTCACCTTACGGGTTATCGTTTATTGGATTATGTCAAATCTGGTCAGAGGTTACCATTACCCAAAATGTGCCCTGTTGAAATGTAAGATATTTTCTGTCGTCGATTTTGTGATAACTTCGATTCAACTTGATGAAAAAACAACATTGAATTGGACACTTGAGAAACTTTTGATTTTCGACAGCCCGGAGTGCGCTTCTCTAAAAACTCAAAGGACGAATAAAAGCTGAAGTTGACAAAAGATAAAGAATTCATAAAAACTTTTTCTTGTTGGTACAATGATTAATCAGATAGAGGAAATTACTTGTGTCAAGTACAGTTTGATAAAAAAGCGAAATTTTTCGAAAATTCCACCTTTGAGAAACAACATTTGTTTTTCCGATCCTTCAATCGCTTATGATTAAAGTAAAGTGAAGATCATAATTGGAAACATGCCACATTCATTTATGCGAAGCCGTAAATTTTTGATGCTGTTCTTGTCGCTTCGTCCTGAACACACAACACTGAATTTTAGAAAATTAAAAAATGTGAAATTACTTGTAATTTGTTTTTCAGTAAACTGATTTTCAAGTCTGGAGGATGATCTACGAAAAAATTTTCTGTGTGTGTGTGTGTGTAAAATGCTTCCATTTCTCCTCGTTTTTCTTTAGCTTCGAACTTATGAAAATGTGTTGGTACCCGAGACCGAACGATCGACCGGATAGCGGAGAAGTCTTAGTTCGTCTGAAGGTAATCATTAAAATGTTGGAGTCGGACGCCCCGAGCTATTACAATATGCAAACTTGTTTGGAATCGATGTCCCAATACGAGGTTCCTTGTTCACTTAACGACGCTGGCCGTCAAGAACAGTGATGTATGTTTCCTTCAAAATATAAGTTTTTATATCCTTTTCGAGATTATTTTTTTATTCGACATTTATACCGTTTCCGCAATTTTGTGAGCAGTCAATTTGAATGTTAAATTATTTGTTTTATTTTTGTCTTCCGAAAAAGTATGATTTCGAATATCATACCGAGATTGTGAATTCTGAAAACGTTTTCGAACAAACATCGCGACATTTATGCCATACAGGTATGAGTTTTGTCATGCCGATCATTTCTTATTTTGCAGTAAAATATCTGCAGAGCTATGTAGGACATGCTTTTATTGGATTCACAGGATCACTAGAAATGCTGGAAATTCACTCCAGGTATCACTAAACAAATATTGACTGTCATAGTTTTTTCTAAAATGCTTCCTAATTTTAATAGCGGAATAAACCACGTGTAACTAAATACTTGTGACGGCACAAAGCGTAACCGTTACTAATCTTTCGAGGAAAAATTTCAATGGTAAATCCGTTGCTTTTAATTTCGACGGTGGTACATTTTCACCATTTTTTCACTTGCACAGAGAAAATCTTTTCGGTCTTATCTCTGCATTTGAGTAACGGGATGACGACTACCTCTGGCTGTTCAAAATGAAGTATAGAATGATGCCGCATTTCGAATTCTCAGCAATTATTTACCAAAGAGGTCACATTCTGAAATCTGATTTACTACATAGAACATCTTTGAATAATCAATTTTAAAGATTGTATATGATTCCGCATGTGTTATAGCGATTCTAATGAAATTTCAGTTGAACAAAAATATTATGACTGACATGAATTTAAGTCAAAAGTCAAGAAAGGGTTCTAAGACTCATTCAGATTAGCGTAAAGATTTTTTACCCAAAATTTGTGTGCCCATAGATAAACATAATGGATGCCTATACCCCAATTTTTATCTTTCACGTCTAAATTCTAGTTTAACTTTAAGGAAAATGAAATCGACGAAAAATGAATTTAGAAAAATTTGAATTTCGCTCAATCATCAAATTCCTCACAGAGAAGGGCATCAAAACGAAATGGCCTCAGTATTCACGGATGGCAAAGCAACAATCTGCCTATGGACTGCAGAATTTCATCATGGTAGGGGGTCAAATTGATGATGATGATGATTCTCCGGTCCACCAATTGCAGCCACTGATGAGCAAAATTGCGAAGCAGTCCAACATCATCGAACTGGGGTTGGTTAAATTGTCGAATAAATAAGCCTTCCACTGGCAGTATTTTAAAAAAATTTTAAACAAAAAATCGCACCTTTCGAAAAAGTATCAACTCAATTAGTGCCTAGAATGCTCTCGACGTTGAATAGGGACGATCGGGTCATGTTCAGCAGATTGAATTGTGACCAAATTAGAAAAGACTGAAAATTTGCATTTCCGTCTTCCTACTATATGTGATGAGACGTGGCTTCGTTGTTGTGATCCAGAAAACAAGTATGAATCCATGTAAAGCTCAAAAAAGTTCCAAGTCCAATCATCCACTGGAAGATTATGGCCTCAATTGATTGGAATCCAAGGGTATTCGACACATGATTACCTTCCACAGTAGAACAATTTTTGGCCAATACTATGCTGACATAATTGTGCGAGTCCATGAATCAGTCAAACAAGAAAATCTTGATTGCAAGAAATGCGCCAACTCGTCGATGCCAAGCTACTAACTTTATCGAACTTCCGTACCCACCTTGCTTGCCAGATTATCAACCTGTGATTTATTCCCGTTTGGATAAAACCTGCGTGGAAAAAAAATTTCGAATGATAATGAATAGAAAACTGCAGCCATTTTTTGAATGTCCAAACTACAGATTTAATTTAAAATTGCTCTAGAAATGTTACACGTCGTTGGGAAAAGTGCTTGGAACGTTTGGTTAACTATGTTGAAAAATCATAATAAAAGTGAAGCTATGGTTGACTCTTAGTGACTCGCAGAACTTTTTGAACTCCCGTCGTCGTACATGTTCCGTTGAGTCGCGAGTTTATTTTCATACGTTTGCGTTATCATCGACTTGAATTAGTCATCCTGCCACCAGAAAATTACGCTTACATAGTAAAAAAGTCCTTTATCTTCTGATTATTTTAACATGTATAGTTTGCCTTATTGGCTTTTCTTAATGTTTCGCATAGTGCCCGCACAGTACTGATGTATTTTTTTGGATTATGAAGGTGAAAAGCATACTATTGTCCGGATGTAGACGGAAGTTTAATGTTGAAAAAACCACACAATTGCTTTAAAAATTTTTTGATTCGTCGAACTCTTCACTTTTATGAACTTGAATTATTTCCATTATAAAAACTTACTATGGTTGGGAAAGTTGATGTTCACACAGTTCACTTTGATGAGGTATTCCAGTTGGCTCATTTCAAATTAATTAGTCTGCCATAAAGCATTTGCGGCCAATTCTGCATCCTTACGCTTTAGTGATAATGATGGATCAAAATAGTAATCACTGTATTGAAATACTTGATCCGGAGTTAATGGGTATTCGCTTAACTACGAGAATCTTATTTTGTAAGATCTTTGCAATAAGCCGCAATTACTTCCCGAACTGCAGACGATCTTGATAACCATATTAGAAATTCTGCTATCTCCCTACTGCATTGTTCGGTGATTCTAGATCAACACAATCTCAAACTTACGGGTTTCTGAAAAAGCTCACAATTCTTCGTTGGAATCGCAACATTTCCCTTTTGATATTTTCGGATTGTACGTATTATCAATAATGTATTTATAATCACTTTTCAGATATACTCTCATGAGATATATGATACACTGCATTGGATTGTTGTTCGGCCAGTGTTTATCATTGGCCATTCCGCATGAGCCATATCGAAATCTGCCAGTGAAGCCACGTAGTAATGATTACTTTTCGAATATTTCGATAATAAAACTGAGGAAGATACAAGATTCTTGCTTCATTTTGAATAATACCAATATTTTTATATCGAAATGTCTCGAATTATCGACAATTTACGATCGCATCGAAATAAATTCGTTGAATTCAAGTAGGAAAATCGTATACTCTTCTGAAATCACGTGGAACGATAATACAACGCTGCTCATCATATGTTTTGAGCCGCCTGCAAAGGTGAGGTCAAGATCTACATTAATTCTACGGTTCATTTTTTGTTGAAGACAAAGAGTAACAATCAAAAATCTAGAGCAATCCTTCACTGTAGAATTATTGGTGTCAAAGTCTCCAAATGATGGAATAATATTCTACTTAATTAATATATGATCGATGTAGCGATCCCAGGAGAGTAAGTTCAACACGGAAAAACTAACAATGCTTGTAACTGTATCGAATTAAAAAATTTATCGTCCATGAGCGATAGATACAACAGCATAAAATTTCTTCCAATAAAATTTTTCGATTAACACTCAAGAGTCAAACATAGTTTCTTCCAAATCAAAAGTAAATACGCATCGTGGTCTTTCTATGATTTTGGTCTTCAGATTGTCATGGAGAGATTAAGGATTTTTCTGATGCCCTTTGTCAATCAAACGGTTTTCGTGCTTAAACCATTGAGAGTCAAAAATACACATTGTTGTATTGCCTTGTATTTCTGTAATAATAAGTCCCTATTGGAATGTTATGAACATCGATTGGCCGAAGAAACGTTATAGTGCGATCTTAGCCCGAGTTTTCTATGGTTTATCTTGAAAGCAGCATGAGAATTGAACTCACAATAGCCATGATTTATCGAAAGGGATCACTATTTGAAGTTCCTGAATGTTGCACTGAATATATTTGTAAAAAATGACGTTGATCAACACCAGGTCTTACAGACTGTGAATTGCAAAACTTATCGTCCATACCCAATACCTTTCTTACTGTAATGTGATGGAACTGAAAGTGAAACAAATGCAATCATGAAATTATCTGATTCTGATTACCATGCTATATAATCTGATACCAAAAATTTTGCACAAAACATCGACTGATCGAAAAAGCCATGTCGATCATTTACTACCAATTCAAATGTTTGTCACTCTTGCCGCCGCTTCAGTGGAGTATGTATTCTGCGATAAGGACAGGCGGCATTGCATTTTTAATAAGCTTAGGAAAGTCACCAATTTAATGACGGTTGAAAACGTAAGAATTGACATTCATACGTGATCAACCTTGGGTGAAGTCTCTAAAACCAAAAATAGAGTCCTTAATTGATCCTTAAGCTGAAAACGTCGAAAAAATTTTTCTGTCTTATTACAAAACAACCCTTATGATCGATTTGCCAAATGATACGCGGGGCACAAAACCATGTTCACGCAAATTGACAACTGCTCGCACGACAGCTCTTTCCTCTAGTTAACTGAGGTAGTTGGGAGAACAGCTTGACAAAAAACGATGCTGGTTCATTAACAGCTTGAGTATTTCTACGAATTATCTTTTGTTCCGAAGTTAACGGACTACAATATATTTTATCAATCATCACAGTAACATTTATGCAGCAACCTTCAACAGCCAGACCCTCAAACACCCTGTTAAGCTTCGTCTATACGCCGAGTGGAGTTTAGGAATCCTTAGCGGCAAGTCGATTCCCGAGTATATCAGCAGAGTACATACACATTACTTTCATGGCACTATGTTATACTGATGACCTTCTACATGAATGTGCAGAATAAAAAAATCGGAACACTTATCCTGTACGAAAACCGCTAATCATACAGAAGAAAGATTATTTCTTGCGTACTTCTTAGGATTTATCCTATCCACGTACCCCTTCCCCTACCCTATGTATGACTGTTAAAATTGACTAAAACGAATAAAAACGAAAAATGACTAAAAACGACATTCAATTGATTTTGAATTTTTTTCGGCGTTTTATCCCAAGATGAATTTTTCTGGAATATATTCCGAAAAATGGTTGGAAAATGTGTGTTTTCTCATCGATCTAACTAATTCTGGACGATGAATTTTGACGCGGCTAAAAGCTCTGATACATTTTACGTAAAGGATAGTTCGATTCCTTTTCAATTACAGTAGGATAAATGAGTTCCACCGTTTCGGCATCATCACTTTTTCTAGTGCCAATTTGTGTTCATCGATTATAAACAAAAACGATTCCGTAAAAGAGCCGAGGTGCCCCTGTTCGAACACCCGATCGATACAGTGGCCTTGATTTCCACTGATCTACTCACTTTGGAAAACTCTTCCGGAGTTTTTGCGCTGGATCTGATCTACTTCTATACGTCTAAAGAAGAAAAAATCTCCCAAACGAGATTCCGTCGAATACGAACATTTTTTGATGAAAATTTGAACTTTTTGAAATCAGACCTAATATCCCAAAGGGACGAATTCACGAATCATCGAGTGGAAAATGTGCTAGCCTTCCATTTCGGCGGTTTCGCCTACTTCCTGCGCGTGGTAGCCCATCGGGAGACGAGCTCGTGGCTCCTGGCCGTTGCTCTAGAGCGGCTATGCCTGCATTATCGAGCGACGTGGAACGAATCGTTCGCCGGCATTCACTCGCCATTGCTGCTTCTGAAGCCAGAAATGAACGAGTTTGGACCCAAGTAAGAAGTTTGGATCTGCCGAACGACAAATAGCATACGATATCATTCTCGACTAAATTAGAGTTACTATATCTCATGATGGAAGTTCCGCATATTCCTGATCATCAACTGATACAGATGGATAAGAAACGCTCTTATGAGGTTTGATAAGTTCCTAGTTTGTTTTTATATAATGCGTCTAAGCTATAAAATAACAAAACTTATGTACTGTAGTCAAAATTGTTTTTCATCAGGTTTTTCGTTGCAAAAATTGTTAAGGTTAGTTGAGGGTGATCACAAACCTGCAGCACTATATGCATCACGATTCAACACCAAATCATATTTTTAGAAATAGTACTGGCCTTCTACTTCCATAATTTAGAAGCATTTCAAGAATAACAGACTGTAATTTCCATTTTTTCAGGCTTCAAAAAATGACCAATCAAGCCAAAACATAAAAAATATTTTGCACAGCAAGCGCTACTTATAAGGACCGAATTACAGTGTATGGAATAAACTGCAACGGTGACTGTATAATAAACGGAGTTGAGCTACACTCTAAGCTTCAGCTCAGCTGGAGCAAAATCTGTCTAATTTAACCAGTCCCAAATTATTTGAGAAAATTTTCAGTCGGTCTGTTCGTCATTGATGGACGAGAAAATTGTTATCTATGATTGCGGTAATAAGCCTATTATTTTTCCGGATTCAAATTACTTTCAACGTGTCGATATTTCAAAATAAACAGATCATAAGCATTAGCAGATATGACAGACCAATAAGACTCAGACGAAGCTATCTCATCAAATGCCTTGTAACCACAACCAATATTCCGAAAACCTGTATGGTACAACCATTCATAAAACTCATTATAAAAAATTGTCCTCACTCCCATACAATTGGCGCCATTTCTGTTACTATTCTTATGAAAACAGCTCTTCTCAATGTAGAAAATTTTGTGGAATGGAGAAAAGTGTGTGAATAAGTTCATCGGTTTCTTATTTTCAGACTACTGACCAGCAAGAGTCCAGTTGCAGCAAACTTCGATCCCGAAACCAACATTTTGCAAGTCTTCGTCGGTGAATACGACGATAGAAAATTGGTTTATTCGATGCACGTGTATGACATGCAGAACGTCTATAGAGAAATAAATCAACATAGAATATCGGTCTCGTCAACAAAATTTCAGGTAGTGATTTCAAGCTAAAAAAATTTCTTCCACGGTGCAGAATATTGCAGATCATCCCACTTCGATGAGTTTTACCTGCGACTAGAGGGATCTTCTAGTGTAGAACCCAATTCAGTATTCTCAATGTAAGATGACGGATCCGAAAAAGAATAATTGCTTTTCATTGAATTGAGGAAGATCAAATACCACGAGTCTGATTGACCGACTCTACAGATCGTGACTCAAGAATACTTTAGCATCTAGCGTTATGAAACCGGTAAAGGAGTAAATTTTAATTTCAACTTGTTAGCTGGAGATTTCAGTAAGTGTCCCTTCTTTACATAAGTAAGATTCTTCACTATAATTGACATGTCCGAATATCTGATTTTACTATTGATGATACAGATTCCGACACTGACTCGCGAACAACGAGGTTTCTTGTTAATCTGTTGCATTTCTGCTGAATTTTTAGATGCGCTTGTAAACTGACAAAACGTGTGTTTCAGTATTTCGTCAATTGCTATGACAACGCGAGTAATACCTCCAACGATTTACCGTTGCCAAATCAGGTGAGAGATTTTTTTTTGTAGAACTCATCAGAGGGGGATGTCGTGTTGATACTCTAGCAGTATTCTATGAGAATACTTTTTCACGTCGATCAAAAATATTTCATTGATCAAAATCACGACGATTCACAATCTGTTTTCATTAAAATGCTTGTAAATGTCCAAAATGGAGAGCAATTACTATTTCATTATTTTACATTTTTCTGCTAAACCATATGTCGCATGGGACTTGAAATTTGTGAGCCTACTCATTAAACCCATACCTTTTTGTGAGTAAAAAATTCTACAGTAAGCTTTGTGTAACTACCTTAAATGATGGTACTTACTTTTTGTCACTTTGAATTTGGAAGAATTTCAAAAAAACGGATTATAGTATATGGATCCTTTTTCTCGACAGTGCCCAGGAATGCCAAATTCACTAATGTTTATTTTTACTGTCTTTGCCAAGAGAAAAAGTCTAAGTACAGCCCATGACTCTATAGTCTGTTTTTTATAAAATGCTTCCAAATAGAAAAGTGACACAAATCAGTACTGTCGTCAAAATCGTTTACATAAAGTTCTTACCGTAAAATTTTCAACTCGAAAAATTGGTAAAGGTTAGGTTAGTATGCTCACAAATTTCCAGTCCATTATGATATATTGTTTATCAGAAAATTGCAAAAATCTGAAATACTACTTGCTTTCCACTTTCATTATTTGGAAGCATTTCAAGAAAAACAGACTGTAGTTTGGTAATTTAGTCTGACAAGATTGCATTCCTATATTATAGACATGTGCTCGAAATCTGGCGAGGGGAAGTTTATGAGTGTAAATTCTGAAATTGCACACGTTGTAGTGCTTTCGATAGCCCACGGTAAATAGAATAATGTTACACCTCTTTAACAGAAATTTGCATAAATGTGCAAAAAAGCACAGTTATGGCCTGCACATAGTCTAAGGAACGGCAACAGATATAAACTTGTACCTATACTCCATTCATTTTCAATTGAGCCTTTGAATCAAAAAATAAAAACAAATCGATGGGTTATGTAATGACCATGCATTGAGAGACAAAATTGTATTACTTTCAGGTTGTAGCCCGTCTGCTACAGTCGATCGGATAAAAAAGCGGCATTTACGCATGTCGTTTATGATTCACATGAACATTTTTCCTTCACGTGGCTGATTAGGGATAATGAGTTATATTCATATTAGACCGAAACAGCTAATATCAAAAGGTACCTCATGATATGAAACTCTGACTTTACACTGCTATGGAATTATAACATTACAGACTTAATCGAAATTTAGGATTGCATATTGCAGAAAACTGTTAGATGATTATAGCCCATTCAATTTAAAATAATGGACATAGCGAGAGCCAAAAAATAGGTTCAATTTAATATGCACATTCCACTTAGTGGAATACCTTATACTGTAGAAAAACTTGATAGTCTGTTTTTTTAAATGCTTGTACCCGAAAAACGATGAGATAAAGTATACATTGTTTGTTCAGTTACCGCAGGTGCGTACACTATACTGTATTACGGGACAAACG
Organism: Romanomermis culicivorax; assembly: GCA_963922205.1. NCBI lineage: Eukaryota > Metazoa > Nematoda > Enoplea > Mermithida > Mermithidae > Romanomermis > Romanomermis culicivorax. The sequence continues at coordinate 423,377 of CAWUHX010000045.1, forward strand.
CGGCAATTGAAGTTTGACGGAATTAAGACACGATTTCTGATAGGATTAAGCTTTGTTGCGATAAGTAAAAAATTAACCCTACCTGAAAATCCCATATTTGGTGTAACTTGATGCTCTAGGGACGAAAATGATATTCATTTCGTCTGAAAATCAAAACTCGCATAGCTATAGTAAGACGAAAGTTGAAAGTTTTCGATTTTTTCAATCTTTGACATACACTTCTTTAAACTTTTGCAAGTTTAGGTACTTCAGACATCGTGTTCTGAAAATTTACCCAATATTAGGCCAATAGATGGGCCCCAAATTACTGTAGAATTCATTAGTGTAAAGTGCTTATTAGGAATACAGCTGTGCTTGAAACATTAAATTTTGGGAGCAAAAATTGTCATTTTTTCACAAAAACCACCATATATACTGCTTGAGCTCAGAAGGACCAAAAAATTCGTTATACAATAGATAGCTTACGATGTCTCCTACCTGATGACAAAAAATTACAGAAATTCATGTACTGCTAGAGGGTCGCACAACCTGAAGTTTGAACACTATCCTATAATTGTATTTTCTGGAAGTTCCGACCTCTACTGTGAAACGACTAGAGCTTGATAAATTTTAAAAATGAGACACTAATACAAGTTTCGTATGATGAATATTAATATAATTCCCAAAATCATTAAAAAATAAAATTCGCCGGGCTACAGTATCCCAAAGTTTGGAATTTTCACAATTTTTAGCATTTTTCTGTCTATTTTCGTGACTTGAGATGTATCGGCCTAGGCATGAAATAACTTTGTTATTGACCGTGTATTTCATACAGGATACAATGCTCTATAGTGTGGTATGAAAATGTTTTTTGAATTTTGCATTTTACACTTTTGCGAAGTTTTAAAGTGTCAAAAGTGAGACCATAAAAACGATGAAACAGCAGGTTTCTTTCTACAAAAATGACTATGTCTACTGCTAAAGCCAAAAGCACCCTAAATTTATCTATACGGTGGATATATTACGATGTCTGCCAGTTGCATGCAAAAAATTCCTCTGTACAGTGCACCAAGGTATGGTACGGCCTGATTTGACTACTAGAATAGGGGATGATGAAACATTCATGCAGCTAGACTGGGCCATGAAAATTCTACTAATCAGTGGCCGTGAAGATCAATCAAACTGGTATGGCAAGAGAGAGAGATACCTTGGCATATTTCATACATCCTCGCTAATATCAGCGGTTAGTTACACTCGAGGACTTACCTACATGTATTTGATCCACTATCACAAGATCATTGCAATCATCAGCGCAGTCATTGCAACCATCGGCGATACGATACTGTGATACAATACTGCGAGTCAAACAAGAACTTCCAAATATAGGTCTGGCTTATAACCCCTCAGACAATGCTGGTTGCTATCATGGATCCAACACTTCAGGCTCCATGCATGTTGTCTCCAACAAAATGGGCTTGGCAGTTAGACGATGGGATTTTTCTGAAACTCAGTTTGGCAAAGGACCCTGTGCAGCACTGGTGAAGCGGCAAGTTCGCTTGTTCCTAAGCCAAAATAATAAATGCACCATTCGTGAAATATCCACTACATAGAGAAATTTTGGGTGCTTTTGGCTTTAGCAGTACATATAGTCATTTTTGTAGAGAGAAACCTGCTTTTTCATGATTTTTACAGCCGCATTTTTGACATTTTAAAACTTTGTAAAAAGTGTAAAGTGCGAAATTCAAAAAACACTTTCATATCACACTATAGAGTATTGTATCCTGTATCAAATACACGGTCAATAACAAAGTTATTTCATGCCTAGGCCGATACATCTCAAGTCACGAAAATAGAGAGAAAAATGCTAAAAAATGCGAAAATTCCAAACTTTGGGATACTGTAGCCTGGTGAATTTTATTTTTTAATAAGTTTGGGAATTATATTTATATTCACCATACGAAACTTGTATTACTGTCTCATTTTTTAAATTTATCAAGCTCTATTAGTTTCACAGTGGAGATCAGGACTTCCAGAAAATACGCTTATAAGACAGTGTTCAAACTTCGGGTTGTGCGACCCTCTAGCAGTACATGAATTTCCGTAATTTTTTGTCAGCAGGTAGAATACATCGTAAGCTATCTATTGTATAATGAATTTTTTGGTCCTTCCAGCAGTATATATGGTGGTTTTTGTGAAAAAAATGACAAATTTTGCTCTCAAAATTTGATGTTTCATGGACCAGTGTATTCCTAATAAGCACTTTACACTAATGAATCCTACAGTAAATTGTAGCCCATCTATTGGCCTAATATTGGATAAGTTTTCAGAACACGATGTCTGACATACGTAAAGTTGCAAAAGTTGAAAGAAGTGTATGTCAAAAATCGAAAAAATCGAAAATTTTCATTTTTTGTCTTACTGTAGCTATGCGAATTTTAATTTTCAGACGAAATGAATGTCATTTTCGTTCCTAGCGCATCAAGGTACAACAAATGTGTGATTTTCTGGTAGGGTTAATTTTTTACTTATCACAACTCTCTGTATAAGAAGCTGAATTCTCTCAGACATTGTCTCTTAAAGGCTATTTGTTAGGAAAAAAGTTGGAAATGAGACAAAAATTTATGCACATGGTTCACATTTAATGAAAAAAAATTCGGGAATTAAGTTCATGATACAATTGGTGTGCTTTGGAAAGTTGAAATTTCAAAATCTGGCGCATCGCGCCGTAGCGCTGGTCATTTGTTTAGCTTCCTCTGCGCAGAGCGAATATTTTTTTAGCCTTCCGAGATTTTTTTTGGACATTTCTCGCATCGGACGGAAAGTATTTTTAACAGAGTTATTGAGTTGAGAATTTAGTCATAGTTTACTGCCGCCGGTTAATCGATTCCTAACATACAGTTAACAACGATATTATGTCGGGACGAAATTCTGCATACGTACTTACTTCCGGCATTTTTGCGTTACAAGCATTTGAAAAAACAGAAAAACTTTGAAAACTTGAAAGGCCGAATTCGTTGAAAAAATTTCATATTCATTTATTGTCAATTTGGACAGAAATGTGTCGATATCTGGTTTATACTCGAGAAATTTTGACCACTAACCAGATTATTTATTGAAGGAAATTTTCAGCTGTTCTGTTTAACGCTCATTCACCAAAAAATTTTTTCATTGATGACAGTAATAAGCTTTCTAGTTTTTCTCAGTATTGAACTTACTTCCATGGGATTGCTGCATCGATCACTTCAAAATTAATAGAGTATACTCATGTATGAATATTATTGCAGTTTTAAAAATGTGTACCGAATGCATGTCTTGCAATGGAATATGATTTAATGACTGTTGAGATAGGGCATAGGCAAATTTTCCATTGTTTTGTCGTATTACGTGCTCGTATGCCCTCGGCTACCTAGCTGCGGTTCTCGGGAGATCCAATCTAGTTCAGCCCCTGACGCTAACCCGGTGTTGGATACTGTCCTACTGCAGGTCTCAGAGCCGTAAGAAACAAAGATATTTATTTTGGGGAACTGACAAAAGTGCAAATACAACTGTGAGCAAATGGTGAACACAAATACAAAATGCCAAAGTATGAATACGAATACTGAACACCTCCCTAAGTCGCTGACCCTTCTTAAGTCCCTGTACGCAGAGTCCCAGGGACCTTCGGGTATCTTAATCCACGACCTAAGCTGAAGGCCTAAGAGAATGATCAGTCTACCTTTTGAACTAACACTCACTCTTCTCCTCAACAAAGTTTGAACGTCGAAAGTCCTCTCAGGTCGCGGGAGTTTCTCCAGACGAGTCCGCGACGCGAAGTCGAAAATACACAACAATACGAGCAATAAAAGGCGTCCGCTATCCTTCCACAGTCGCCACAAGTCTTCTTCGAAGACGCAAAGGAAAACGCGACCGGTTCACAATAAGACGATTTATAATAATAATGAAACAAAACCGCCACGCGTCTAACATCAACTTTGCAGATGCATGCAAAACATTCACGTCACCATTTATGTATTTTTTGAGCCAAAAATGTATATGACACAAACCGTTTTACTGGTTTGTTTGCCCAAGAATAAATGAAACCACTTTAACAACAAAGGAGCTTTGGAGAATAAAAGTGAGGTAGTTAGAGGACCAAAGGTCAGAGGAATTGACCCTCTGACATCCCTCCCCCCCAAAGGCAAGACTTTTCCCGCCAGCGAAGGGAAAAGTCAGGAGGTCCCCCAAGGGCCCCAGACCCTCGACGCCGACGACCGACGCCTCCAATTGTTCCAAAAAAGACGACGCTACGCGCCGTTGACGCAATTTGTATACAATAAAAAATAAAATGTACATTTCGAACGGTATCGTTCCACCATGGGGCCAATGGCGCCGGGTGCTACCCCCGACGCTAAAAAAGTTTTCAAATACGAATGCCCCGTGGGCCGGTTGTCCCCGAATAAAACAAAGAATAAAATGTTCGAACGAATAGCGTTCGCGACGCTCGGGCCGAATTTGATCAAATAAAAAATAAAATCGTATGACCGGCGGCGACCCCCGCGGTGCCCGGGTTAAGTTGTGGGCAGCTCCCCACTGCCGTCGATGTGTATTTTATCGGCGGCTCCTCCTTCATCGATTTTGGCGTTCGTCTCCGTCCTCTCCGGAGGGGGGGTGTTGACGGTGGAGAGCCCGCAAGACTTTCTCGATTTCCGCCGCCGTTGTTCCTCTGGCCCCTTGGCCGGACACTGGCCCCCCCAACGCCTTTGGTATTATCTGCCCCCAGGGAGAAAGGATGCCCAAAAAACCAAATCCTCTGGCCCTTTGGCTGTCTAGATTTTGAATCAAAAATGTTTATGGTATTTGTTGTTAAAGTGATTTTGCCTTATTGAAGGGTAAACTTAAACCAGTAACACGGTTTGTGCCATAAAAAAAAAAAAAGAATTTGAATTGAAAATATGTTTTGGAAAAAAGGTAAAGAGAAATGTGGAAAATGGTCACGCGAAAGCTGCCTACACACTGCACGATGCTAGTTGGCAACTGCATTGGAAGGAAAAAAAGAAAGGCCAAAATTTACGCCAATACAAGATTTGGATTATCGTTTACAAGTTCACCGAAAAATGAGGTACAAAATGTGCTTGTGCAGGTTCAAATAAAATAAAACACAGACGAAGAGAAAGAATAAACGGAACAAACTGAGATTAGTACAAAGGCAATTTTAAGGCAATTTTAAAGAGGCACAACCGGTTTCTGATTTTGTAATAATAACGCTCGGAAAAAAGATAAGTAACCTAAGGAATACCCGAAAAAGTTACAACTTGAAAGAATTACGCTTATATTGACCTCACAAAGAGCGGGGTCATTATTAACAATTAATTTACTTCTGTCGATGACCGCTGTGGTCCCGCCCCGGCTGACCAATACCTTGATCCCTCTTCAGCGGCGATATATATTCGGGGTTTCCTATCGGCGGTGGTCCTTGCGGCACTTGCATTCCCGTCGACGTACCCGGAATTTCCATCCTTTCTTCGCCTTGCACGTTGCGTATCGGCGGAATTACTGACGGCGGCGGCATTTGTATTCCGGGCGGGACCAAGAACTGGTGATAATATTGTTGTTGTCCCGGCTGGAATTGTAAAACCGGGAATTGCGAAACTTGAAATTGCTGCGGCGGAGGTATCATTGTATTGGGCAATAGTTGACCTGAAAAGAGAGGGCGAGTCATACAGTCAACTCGTACCATAGGTAATCCCGGATAATTCGGCGGCATATATGGCAATTGTTGTTGCTGCGCCATCATCATTGCATTAGGGTCGGCCATTGACACTCCCTGTTGACTCGCTTCGTTGGCCCTAGGCCTATCCAGTGAAGCCGTCCAACTGGAATAGGACACGTCCAATCGATCATCATGCTGGTAATATCCGGGTGTTCTTTTTCGGCTTCGCGATTTTCGATTCTCCTTTCTCTCCTCCATTTCTCTTCTTTCTTTCTCTTTTCGCTCGAATCTCTCCTCGTATTCCTCAATTTCCTTACGCCAGCTTTCCTCCTCATTCTCTCTCCGTCTTTTTTCTCTTGACATCGACTTTTCATGCCGGTCCCGATGCCGACTTTCATATCTCCTTTTTCGTTCTTTTTCTGGCGTAACCGATTTTTCTTTTTTCTGTTTATCATCGTCTTTTCTCGTCCAATGTCTGGATACCTTACCTGCCGCAGGCCTGCTGTAGGGGTGCTTGACTCGGTATCCAATTTTCTTTTTCAACTTTTTCTCGAGTTCCAGTAGATCGCGAGCTTTCTTTCTATCAATAATTTCCCAAAAGCGTATCCGCGGATCCGTATTATCGATTTCTTTCTTCCAAACTTGAATGTTCGTATAATTTGGTTCCGGATCTTTTTTATCCTGAAGTACGGCTTTCGCAATTGTATACGCTAACCCTGATGCCTTGGATTGGCAAGAGGCGTATAGCGTATGAAAATTACTAGCAGGTCCTTCTTGCCCCGCATTAAACTCGCGGCGCAGTTTCATGGCGACGTAAGCATGAGCCTGGTAATGGAAACCAGCGAAATTCTGCGGAATCCTGCCTAACCGCGACAGTTTCATAAATAGGCAGGCGCAAGCCCACACTGCGGCCTCATAGGCTTTCTCCGGAGCCCGAGTTGTGGCCCATTCTGCCAATTGCCTCTCGAATATATTCCACAATTTTTCTGGTAAATTGGCCTGCAATACGTGAAATTGCAGCTCATAATAGCATATAGTTTCGATTTCTACTCCCGCTTCGTCGTAAATACGATTTATCAGATCCGTGGTCATAAGAGCCACTTCTTCATCCAAAGCAGGATTCATATGTGCGAGATACTTCTGAATGCACGGATTCGACAACGACACTCTGCCATATTGAAAATCGACGACGTACTTTCCTTCTTTCAAAGCTTTCTTCAAAAGCTGCCCACGCTTCCCGAGGCCTCTTCGATACTTGATTCTGTCATTCGGGTTTCCAGGCGGTTGATGAAATTTCCCGCTCTTCACTTGGTCCAATTCGGCTTTGTTTTCTTCTTTCGATATTCGATTTTCCTTTTCTTGCCTTTTATTATGCATTACTCTCGCAAACTTTGCAGGATTAGTTATGTTTTCTACACTCTGCCCACCAGCTTTGGCATAAACCGGCGGTGCGGGCAGAACGTTAGTTTCGGGAGATTCATCCTCACTTCCTATTTCAGAAACGACTTCCACATACGGCTCCTCGCTTGTCTCTTCTTCTTCGGCGTTGATAGTTTCCAGTTGTTTCGCCAGCTCGATCGCGGCCTTCCCATACTTCTCTTTCTCTAACGTTTCTATTTTTTCTCGCATTTCTTTTATCTGCTCTGTCAATCTTTCCACATCAGGTTGTGTCTCGCGTTCGGGTTCAACTATTTCCATCAATTTTTCTTCTCCCCCGACATTTTTGTTTTCTTCAATGGGCGCGTTGGCCGTGGGGGAATCCGCGATAATTACTTCCACGGGCTTTTCTTGGTCCATTTCGACACCTGAAACATTCAAATTATCGTTTTTAGAGGGTACGTTTTCTGTCTGCTCCTTCGAAGTTCCTTCTATAGGACCCTGGCTAGCCGGGACCACAACTTCTACTTGGGGAAACAGATCCCAATCGTCCCACTTGGTTACTGACTTAAAAGTTGCAGAAGTGCTCGGGACCCATAGGTCCTTAGCCTCGAATATGGACGCGGAAACATTCCAATAAATGAGATTTTTGCTCGCCGCGTGAATATGCAAAAAATGAAACACGTTATAAAAGTTATGGTTCAAAAAATAAATAGAGTTATCGCGTAAATCCGTTTCTATTTCTTCCTCTGGTTCTTTCAGGGACCGCGGTATCCATTTTATAGGTAGGACACAGAAAGTATTTTGGACCGACTTCTGCGTGCGTACCTTCGGATACCGTTCCATCATTTGTTCTGCCTGATCGGTCATTTTGTTATTTAGAAGGTCTTGGCCCATCCATTTCATAAATTCGATCCGCTCTTGCTCGTTTCTCCAAACAGTAGACCACATACCCGAAGTAAATCCAGGGACCCAAGATCTCCATTCTTGCGCCGAGTGAGGCCACAAGAAATAGATAATAGGATTTATATTCTTCTCGTACAATTCTTTGACCACGGGAACGATTGATCGATTGATCTTTTTTTGGTAGTAGTCCTTGAGCGACGATACCTGTTCTTGCAATTTATTCGTAAAATGGATCACTTTATTGGGCCACCTTCCTTGTTTCATTTCCATTTCTCGTGGCTCTATTGGACGTCCGAACTGTCGCGCCGCTATTATATCTTCTAGGTCCCAATCGTTGGTTGGCGTTACTATCGATTCTTCAGTATCTTTTCTTTTTCGTGATGCTTTCACTCTTCTTTCTATCCACGGGTACCAACCACGAGGTACCGGTTGCGGATCTTTTTCGCTATTCGAGAAATGTGGAGGGCAATAGAAATTTCCCGCCGTTTGGTCTTCCGAAAATTTATAAGTTGATATGGCTTCCCCGCGCATCATAAAGTACAACGCATTGATATTGCCAGTCATTTCTTCCACCCCATATGCGCCTTTCCACTGCGGGTCCGTATATTTGTCTTCAAACGTATCTCGAAACCTTCGGGCTAAATCGGATACCAATTCTGGCTCCATCGTATCGTGAGGATATAGTCTGAAGCAATTTTGCACATCACTAGCGAACCCGTGTCGTAACAGTGCCAAAAAACATAGAAGAGACCCGCGCGCGTCGAGCGTCGCGTATCGTAAAACTTCTATGTTTAGTTTGTCCGCTTCCATTAGCTGCCGAAATTCTAAAGAGCTCAATTGGCCCCACGAAATCTTAAAAGCGTCGGCCCACAAAAACAGAAGTTCCGTCATAAAAGCCTTCAAGTTCAGGGCTTCCGGGCTAATTCCTACCATTCTAGTCTTCGCTTTATCTTTCATTTCGGCTAAGACGATTTCTAGATCGTAAACGCAACACGACAAGATGTAGTCAATATTGTCACGCCTTTTCCGGGCTAATTCCTTTTCTTGATCTAGATATCCGAACCTAGTCAAGACTAACGTAATATCTTCTCGGATATGAAAACCGACGATGATGTTTTCTTCGCGGAAAATTGTATTGTACACCTTGTGGAAATGTTCCCTGTCCCAAAACTTTAGATCTATTATAAAGTTTTTTCCACACATGGTCGAAATTGTTAAGAGCCGTAAGGCGTCGCTGGGTCTCGAACCCGCCGTTTTGGGTTTCCTCCCACTTTCAGTATCTAGCGCGATGAGTACTCGTCCTCTAAATTTTGACTGATTTATCGCCTTGATAAACGCTTTTATGTTCTCGGGCGCAAGAAATAATGGTTCCTCGATGGCCGCATGAGGCACACCGAACAACGACGAAAAATAATTAAAGATATCTGTTGAGCGTACCATTCTCCGAACATTGTAATCTTAAAATTTTCATACAATTTTTTAACTACAATTTTTGTGATAATTTCGAAACAAAACGACTCAAATGCACAAGAATAAATTTGGACATAGGTGAGTTGATCAGTCTCTCAAATACCCAAAATCCTCAGCATATAAATTGCCGCGCGGTCAATTTAGAGTCTTATTCCGAATAAAAAATTTCTACCACATATTTTAACCTTTTCACACTTACTACTAAGTCGGAAATTTGTATTATCTTGGCGATCTTGCGATTCCCCGAAACTACTGTCTACTTCGACGAAACTGGACGTGGCCATATCGCGTTCGAATTTGAACTTCAAAAATCCTCCAGTCGACGATAATAATGAATATTATAATATTTTGCAAATGAAATCTAAAAAGTAGCTCCATAACAGCTTCGATTTTATGGGATCTATAACTCGGGAAGGGTTTTTTCGGGACTTATAAACATTTTCATTTCTTCACACCGAGCGCGTGAAAAAATATAATTTTTGCCCATTAAAATAAATTTTTGGCGTCGTAATTTTTTACAAGTGCCTAAAACTGCCATAAAATTGCCAAAAATAAGTTAGAACGATAAAAATTCAAAGGGAAAAACGAGGAGAAATGGGGAAAATTATGATACACAGAAGATTAAAAAGGGACACATAAAATAAAATTTGAACACAACGCGCAAATAAAACGATAAAAATGAATTATGAACTACAGTAAAAATCAGGTATCCGCGTAATAAAAGGCATTACGCGATTTACGGAGACTATTTGTACACGCGAATCTGGTTTCCCAGCGCGGCGTATTTTTATAACATTTTTATCTAAATTTTGTGTTTCAATTACTTCGTAGGGGCCGTCATTTGTAGTGTCGGCCTTTCCTTTGATAATTCCCTTTTGATAGAGGACAAGTTCACCCGTTTGGAAGGTTTTCTCGCGAGCCTTCTTATCATACTGTAATTTTCTTTCGGCCGCCGATTTTTTATGGTTTTCATTTATAGTTTTATACGTGTTAAGGAGATGCTCCGTTAACATGTATCTATAGGTGTCGTAATTATTCTGAATAATTACGGGCCTCGCTATTTCGTTGTCTATCTGGAACCTTGCCTCGTGCCCGTATAATAGGCTATGGGGGGAATTTTTTGTAGTTTTGTGAGGCGTAATCCGATACGCAAATAAAATCTGTTCCAAATAATGGGGCCAATCGTCGGGGTCGGTAATTGCCACTCTTCTAATCTGCTCAATTAGCATTCTATTAAATCTTTCCACCATACCATTACATTGTGGGTGGTATGGTGTCGTATTTATTTTTTTGATTTTGAGAAGGTCGCATACGTTGCGCATTAATTCGGACATGTATGCTGAACCTTGGTCGCTCAGCAAGTGTTTTGGCGCCCCGTGAGTATAAATTACTTTCTCCATGAAGGCCTTTACTATAGTATCGGCCTTTTGATCGGGAATACACTTGGCCTCCACCCATTTCGTAAAATAATCCATGAATACAATAACATATGGCCTTTTTTCTCGTAAAGGCGAAATACTAACCACATCGGTGGCTACTATTTCCCAAGGATATGAAACGGGTATAGGGTTGAGTGGTTGAATTGGGTTCGCTATTGGGCGGCATAATTGGCATACGACACAGGATTTTATCCACTTAATGATGTCGTCTTCCATATTTGACCACCAAAATTTATTCCCAATTGCGGCAATGATTCTATCTATCCCTTGATGTCCCATCAAGGTATCGCGGTGGTACTGGTGTAGGACAAGATACCTAAGCTTGGTAGGAATTACTAATTGATTTCTTCCGTGGATACTTTCCCGATACAATACTTCGTTTTCCAAGTGAAAACTATTGAAGTATTTTTTTGAGCTGTTTTCACCAATATTCCGAAAAATTTCCACCAACTTTGGGTCTAATCGCTGTTGTTTCTTGATCAGTTCCAGAGAGAATAAATCAGACTCCTTTTTTACTTCCTCTGGCGTTTGGTCTATTTCTTGTTGAGTTGGTGGTGGGGGATCAATAAATACTTCTTGTGTCTCTGGTTCAAGCATCTGTCTTGTCATAGCTCTTGTTACCGCCATACATTCGGGTTCCGTATCCACTTTTTTGTCCTCGATTTTCTCGTTGCCTTCTGGTTTCTTGTTTCGGACCTTTTCTATTTCCTCTGATCTTGATAAAAAGTCTGCAAAGGCGTTCTCGCGTCCGGCTACATATTCAAATGTGTAGTTGAACTGTCCAATATATATAGCCCATTTCAATAATCTTTGATTTTGTTGTTTCTCTGCGGAGAGCCAGGTAAGTGGTTTATGATCTGTTCTAATTGTGACCCTAAACCCCATAACATAATGTCGATACTGTTTGAATCCATAGACTACGGCTAAGCACTCTCTTTCTGTTGTCGAGTACCTTGTTTCGGCATCGTTTAGGACTCTGCTCGAATATGCTATCGTCCAGCGATCGTTTTCCGTTTCCTGATATAGAATCGCGCCTATTGCTGTCCCTGATGCATCGGTTTGAATTACGAACTTCGCCGATCCATGGAATACTGGGTACCGCAGGAATGGTGCCGTCATTAGGGCATCTTTTACCCCTCTAAACGCCGTTAATTGCTCTTCCGAAAGTTCAAACTTCTCTTTTCTATTCTTTTTTACAAGGGCTTTAAATAACGGCTGAGCGATAAAGGCTAAGTTATGTATAAATCGTTTGGACCATTGCACTAATCCCAAAAATTTTTGCAGCTGCTTGATCGACTTGGGTACTTCAAAGTTTTTTACCGCTTCTATCTTCTGGGGGTCAACTGACATTCCATTTTTGTCCAATATGTGGCCTAAAAATTTTACACTGGCCGGCATAAAGGAGCATTTGTCAGGTTTCAATGTAAGGTTTGCGTTTGTCAAACATCGAAAAATGGTCTCTATATTTTGTAAATGCTCCTCGACTGTTTTTGAAAAGATTATCACGTCGTCAATATATACTAAACATATTTTCCACACATATGGATAAAGAATTCGCTCCATGAGACGCAGAAATTCTGCGGGGGCATTTTTTAAACCGAACGGCATCACCTTGAACTGGAACAGGCCGTCTTGACATATGAATGCTGTTTTTTCTTTCGATTCTGAGTGCATGGGTACCTGCCAATATCCGGACTTTAGATCCAAGGTCGAAAAATAGCGCGCACCTCCTAACGCATCTAAATAATCGTCGATTCGTGGTATCGGGAATTTATCGTCCTTTGTCACCTGATTAATTCCTCTGTAGTCGACTACTGGTCTCCATGTACCATCTTTTTTGCCCACTAGAAACAATGGTGCGGCCCAAGGGCTTCTAGAAGGCTCAATGACCCCTTTTTCCATCATATCCTTTACGTGTTCGCGGATAATATCCCTTTGCATTATAGGGGCTCTCCAATAGTGTTTTTGGACCGGCAACGCGTCTCCTGTGTCGATTCTGTGTTGCGCCTCGTGAGTCATCGTTAGAGGGTCGTTCTTCATACTAAATGCGTGCCTATGTTTAAGTAGGACGTTCATTAGCTGTTGTTGCCCTTGTCGATCAATACTTGATTCTTTTACTAATTGCGTTATGATTTTGATAAATTCAGGTTCGCTCTGTTGTTGAATTTGCGGTTCGGACTGAAGTTGATGTATCTTTTCGTCAAATTCTGGCCCCACGAATTTCGTTCTGGATTTTGCTATTAGCTCGTTACTACGCAATTTTATTCCCTTGTTGGTTTCGTTTATTAGTAGAATTTGGAAATTATTATCCCTGGCATCCACAATTGAGGCATCAACGTCGAACAAAGTATTTTTCCCCGTTTCTTCTATCACTATGGGACCCTTTGTCCAATCTTTCTGTGGCCAGACCACAGCTTGTACAAAGGAAGTGGTATTCGGGGGTATATACGTCCCATTTTTTGTCCAAATAAAGGTTTCCTCGCTCATTTCGGTAATTCGCATGACTTGTTCTTGATCGTCATCACTTTCTAACTCAGGCAAATCTTCTTCCTTGATTTCCTCTTTTATGGGTACGTGATCCAAAACCATCGGATTTGCGGGAATTGGCAACCGCGGCGGTATTTGCATATCGTCAAATAGTGTTTCACTAATTATTTGTCTTTCTACATTCGCTAGGCGTATATGGCCGTTTCGAAAATCAATAGATGCCTGTATGCTAGGATGGGTTAGAAAATCTAGACCCAATATAATACCTTCGTTTAGGTTATCTAGCAATGCGAATCTAGCGAGAAAATTTCCAAAACCAGTTCCAACATATATAAATGTAGGACCATATGTTGTTACGCGTTTTCCAACCGCTGTTACTACTGAATTCAAAATCGGAAATTTCGTCTTTGATATATTCAACAATCTCGACGCTGTGTCCGTCCTCATAAAACTAGATTGTGCTCCCGTATCGATTAGAGCTTTAAATTCTTCTCCACGTATCTTGACGGGTATTAACAGTGGTTGACATTTGCGAAAATTTTCCAAAAATAAATGTTCGTTATCGTTGGCGAGTCTAGGCTTTGCTTCTGAGGTGGAGCTGATAACATTCACCAAGCTTAACTCATAATTTTCTATAAGTACTCCATCTAGGGCTATAATTTCTGGTTTATCATGTTTTTTAGCCTCTTGTGAATTTATGACGTTTATGGAATTATTCGGAGGATTATTGATCGGTTGCGATGATATTGGTGGTGCAATATTCGATGGTGGCTGCGGGACATTATTTTGACGATAATAATACACCGTGTTTGGATTTTGTTCGATATTATTATTGTATGGCATTCGTTGACCAAAATTTGCAAAACCGGCTCGCCCACGATTCACGAAACCACCGCGATGGTCGAAATTTCGATTATAGAAGTTGTTACCACGATTCCACGGCCTTCCTTGATCCGTTGGCTGAGTCAGTTCCGGGTGAAGAATAAAACAATTTTCGGACGAGTGGCTATTGGACTTATGATATGAACAATACGGTCGGCGATATGGATTCCCCAAAACTCGATCAGGTAAATTATTATATTGAGCATTATTAGAATTATTATTGACTCCCCAACGATTAGGAGCTGGAGGGCCCTGATTCTTGATTGCGTCACTGACCATCTTCATAATATCTTGTTGAGATACAGGGTTTTGAAATGCTGGTGGAGATGGAAAAATTTGCTGAGGCCTTGTAATTTGTTGTTGTTGGCCTATAGTACTATCCTGCTGGCGAATCTGCACATTATTAAATCTTCGGTTTTCATAGACTCGATTCAACTGATCGTCTTCGCCGTCTTCTTGCTCCTCGCTGAATTCCTTCCAGGCCGTCGTATCGGCTTTCAATTTATTTACGAATTCTGCCAAAGAGGCGATATTTTTGAATTCGTGGAGCCGACCTTCCATCCGAGTTTGGACGTACACTGGAGCCTTGTGAAAATATGTTTCAATAACAATTCGATTTCTTTCGTTTTCTGTTTTTTCGTAATTCAATAAATGTACATACGTCTTTATTCGTCGCAAAAAATCCTTCGTAGTTTCCCCTTTTCGTTTTTTCATATCATGTAATTCCCTTCTAAGTGCAGGAGTATCCATTTTAGGGGCGATCATTCTGATTACGCTTGCTTTTCCTTCTTCATAGCTGCCATTTTTGTCTACGTAAGTCGACGTTTCAAAATCACAACAACGCCAAAGCACTTCAATTCTCAGGTCCTCTGTGTCTTCAGGCTTGAATGTGCCCTCCAGACAGGCGAAAAAATTGAGTATTTCTGCAGCCTCCATTTTATCGGATATTTCTTTATTTTTCATTCGGCTTAAAATTATCTTCATCCGTTTTTCCGGATCTTCACAATATCTTCCATACTCTTGCCGATTTCGAGGACTTCCTCCAGGTATGGGTTGCTCTCGTCCTTGATTCCATGACGTAGTCGGTATATCTTCTTCCCTCATTCGATATTGGGCACCTTGAGCCTTAGCCTCAGCCAAGTGGTTTTCGAACCAGTTCAATTTTCTTTCCAAACTCCTGTCTAAATGGTCTTTGACCGTTTCAGGCGGAAGTATTTCCATATCTCCGGTATTCAATATTCTTTCATCAGGTCTTTTATCCATTTTCTTCATCAATTCTCGCATTTGCTTTTCAACTTCTTCCATTATCTTTCTTGAATTTTGTTGTTCTTGTTCCCGGAACTTTTCTTCCCATAACTTGCGTTCCGCTCTTTCTCGCATGAGTTGATCCAGTATTTCTTGTTCTCGTAATGCCGCCTTCGTTCTTTCCACATTAACAGCATTAGTTGATTTATCAACGGCTCTTTGCATGGATTCCAGGATGGCTAAAGTGGCCACATCCTGTATATTTCCACTCGTTATCCTTTCCACTTCATTTTTCGGTTTCGGTTCAATGTCGACCTTCGCGTCCGTTTTCGGTACTGTAGGCGTATATCTTGAGTTATAAAATGATACTGCATTCGTTTCGGGGGGTAAACTAATTTTCTCGAAGGATGATACTGAATCAGAGGACATCTGTATCCGGTGATCCGCATAATCATATGTTTCCGCATCAATAGTTTGATCTTTATCACTATCCTCGGGTAAATTCGCAAATTTCTTTGCTACTTGCTCGATAGTCGCCTCCATATTCGCCATTCGTTCCGTTTGATCCTCTTTATTTACTTCAGGTTGTAATAACGTTACCTTTGGTCGTCTGCAAGGTTGTTTCCGTACCGTTAATTTCGGTTTTGATGCTTTCTTCATCCTGTACCTTCGTAGCTGTACCGGTCACCAATGTCGTATTACGTGCTCGTATGCCCTCGGCTACCTAGCTGCGGTTCTCGGGAGATCCAATCTAGTTCAGCCCCTGACGCTAACCCGGTGTTGGATACTGTCCTACTGCAGGTCTCAGAGCCGTAAGAAACAAAGATATTTATTTTGGGGAACTGACAAAAGTGCAAATACAACTGTGAGCAAATGGTGAACACAAATACAAAATGCCAAAGTATGAATACGAATACTGAACACCTCCCTAAGTCGCTGACCCTTCTTAAGTCCCTGTACGCAGAGTCCCAGGGACCTTCGGGTATCTTAATCCACGACCTAAGCTGAAGGCCTAAGAGAATGATCAGTCTACCTTTTGAACTAACACTCACTCTTCTCCTCAACAAAGTTTGAACGTCGAAAGTCCTCTCAGGTCGCGGGAGTTTCTCCAGACAAGTCCGCGACGCGAAGTCGAAAATACACAACAATACGAGCAATAAAAGGCGTCCGCTATCCTTCCACAGTCGCCACAAGTCTTCTTCGAAGACGCAAAGGAAAACGCGACCGGTTCACAATAAGACGATTTATAATAATAATGAAACAAAACCGCCACGCGTCTAACATCGACTTTGCAGATGCATGCAAAACATTCACGTCACCATTTATGTATTTTTTGAGCCAAAAATGTATATGACACAAACCGTTTTACTGGTTTGTTTGCCCAAGAATAAATGAAACCACTTTAACAACAAAGGAGCTTTGGAGAATAAAAGTGAGGTAGTTAGAGGACCAAAGGTCAGAGGAATTGACCCTCTGACAGTTTACCATATTAAAGCAAATTTTACTGTAATAAAGCCTGACGGGAAAAATTTCTGGTGTAACATTACTCAAATTTTTATGGACTATAGTCTACATGAACACACAGTATAACATTTTATTATCTTAGAATTTTCACAATTAGATCTCCCATTGTTGGCGGATGTTATATGGAATTGTACCTCTCCGTTTAATGGCAGGGAATAGCCAAACTTTGAGAATTTATTTTGCCAGAAGATAAAGACACTTGTTATCTATCTGTTCCAATTCCAAGAATATGAGGTTCCACTTGAGAAAGACAAGAGCTAGTGAATGTTGTCACAAGGTTTGTTTATTTGCATCTACCGCATGCTGAAAAGTTGTTGAAACTTCTCTACTAAAGTACTTCTCAACATGTGTTTTTTGAGCCGCAGCAAACTTTTGTGCCGCTGCTGTTCAAATACATGTCGATCATGAAGCATCAGTAAACATTCATCTCCTTAAATATGTTGAACACGTTTGATCTGAAACATCACCTTCAAAGGCCACCATGATTTTTTCCAGTTCACAGATGAGTACACTACAGTGGACGGCGTTGACCTCTGTTCCATGTCAAATTGTCGTTTGTCGTCTCTGCTAGAATATAAACTCGTCGAACGAGGCCTCGTTTATTCTGGAATTTCAATGAATTCTGACAGTGACGGAATTTTTTACGGGGAAATTTCCAAAGTTATCAATGTTGATCACGAGATGATGTTGATACAGACGAACAGCCGATATTTGCTCATCGTAAAAAATAATGTCGTTAGGGGTTTGAATTTTCGTTGACGAACGATTTTTTCAGGTAGTTAGAAGCGACAGTTCTGAACCTGTTTTTCACAGCGCTCTGATCCGTTACATGGAAAATCAGTCAACTTATGGAACTATTTGCGATAATGATACTTTAATTATAGCCGATAGTGCCGAAGTAAGCTTTTATGTTTGTCTGATTACCTTGGAAGTAATTTTTTTGGTGATATAAGTCGCATGAGAAAGATAGTTGAATTAACCCAGTAGTTCCAACCTACTTCATCAGTTCAATTCTTGATAACTTCATTCTTTTGACATTCCCTCGATGCAACAAAATTGCAGATGGGGAGAATTGTCAGCCATAAATTGTTAAAACAGAAAATTGATTTGCTTTTACATCGCTATGTCTGACGATAGCTGGTCTCATCAACGTTCTCTCCTCTATTGCTAATGTTAATATAATTTTTAATGAAAAACAAATCTTATGGCTTTTTCATTCTGTAGAAAATGTTCCTAAATATCCATTTTTTGATTATTTTCAATTATTAATTTTCGACTTTCTAGACTTGTCGTTTGGAAATCCCAGAAGTCTGCTCATTATATTTGCAGATATATACTTTTTTAGTTGTTGAGATTTCTGGGTGAGAATCAATATCTGAAAAATTCGACCTTACACTGCGCCGCATATTGACAGGTAAAAAAATTAATATCTGAAAATGACATATATTGTATGGTTCCAGGCGATAATTACAACAGTTGTTTTCGCTTTGGTACAGAAATCCGGAAGTTTAGATTTCAGAATTTTCCATGAACTTTTAGTAGTTTTGCCTCTATGGACGTTGCTCGATCTATGAAAAACATGATGCAGTTTTACTGATGTTTTTCGGTCAAGAGCTTTGCCTTCGATAACAGCAAAAATTTTGCTTCCGCTTGAATGAATTTTCATCCCTTTGAAGCTATGTGTAGACAATTATTCTTTCTAAGCCGCTACAAAACAGTACGAAGCACACTGCGCTGTTTCCTTAACAGGCTACTTTTTATAAAATTCTTGTAAGTATAAAACTAACGAAAATAAGTATTTCCGTCAAATCATTCAAAATCGTTCTTTTTCTGTAGAATTTTTCCCTCATATTTTTTTAATGTTATTTGAGTATGCTCTCAAATTTCAAGTCCGATTTGACATATGGTTCAGCAGGAAATTGTAAAAAGATGCAATAGTACTTGCTTTCCATCAGTTTTATTATATACAAGCATTTCAAGAGAAACGGACTGCAACTACGCGAAAACGTATTTTTGAGGGGATTGAGGTCAAACTGTAGGTCGAAATTCTCAGGTTTTGCATCCCAAAATCAGTAAACAAACCAATTAATAATTTAACGTTCAACCTTCAACAATTTTCCAACATGTGAATGATACAAGTTAAAATTTATAAAAATTGAGCATTTCATTGTATGCAGGTTTTTTAGCACGAAACCCATTAGCACTCGTGATAGTTAAAAAATATTTCATCAGCACGGTTAGCACGGTTGACAAATGATACTTTGCTAATCTCAAACTAATACTTGAGTTTGTCAATTCAGTAACTTTCTTTTATTGTATTATCGACTCATGAAATCATGTTTGATGTTGGTACTAAAGGAATAGGACTCTCGTCTGGTTCCAATTAAATTAGCTCATTCTTACAATGTGCACTGGTTAGTCAATTGACAGGTAAATACTCAGTAGTTAGTTTGACATTAAGATTTTTAGGAACCGCTAAAGTCACCTTCTGTTTGGATAAAAGTTTAAATGTTTTCATTGTATCAGGAACCGCGCTACAACTTCAATATAGGTTCTCGATTAATTTTTTCAGGAAGCGTACTCGATTGTATTTGTTACTCACAATTACTGATTTGCGTAAACTTCAGCATATGTCAAAACAGCTGTTTTCAAATTACTCAAGTAGCGTCCAAGAGGTTAGAGCCAAAATTGATTCAGATTCGAGCCACTGTCATTCACAAAGCAAAAGTGATGAAGAGAATGACTTTATTGACGAAGTTGTTATTTTGAAAACGACAATTTTTGATTTTTGATTTTTCACCACAATTTGGTGGTATCTTTTACCTAACTTTTTTCTCGAACTTTAAAAAAAATTTTCTTCGTGCTAAAAAAACTGTGATTGTATGTAATGTAGCATCACCTAATGAAACACTGGTGTTATCAATTTCTGTATCCCATGTTGTTTTCGACTTCTCTCTGATTAGCTATCGTCTATTCACTTTGAAAACTTTGTGTCCAGTTACCTCGACTGTCCCATTACCTCGACTATCCCGTTACTTCGACCGTCCCGTAATTACAAACTTAAATTCACAAAATGTCTCAAAGTCTCACAGGTTTCCCTCAAATAATACACCATCAATATTTGGTGAGAAATTACGTCTAATTCTTCGTACTTCTTGTGAACTGGCTAGAAGATTATGGAAGATTATGGTCAAATAATATTTACCCATAAAAAATACAGAAAACTGATTTATTAAAACGCGAAAGTACGACTACCTTTCCAGAAAAATAAATCTGTTAAATTGGCTGATGGATCAAATACTGATTGCTATCAGTGTAGATATTGTGATAACCTCGTGCACGAAAAATGAAGAAAAAAATCACAACTAATCGAATAATTAGCGATACTGAAGTTGGTCCAAACCATTTTTGTGCCACAATGGGTGCTGTGACTATTGAAATATCAACACTGATCAGAAAGATAATGGAAGTTGCCGAAAATGAACTTATCGAGATTCGCAATATACGTAGCACAGTCGGGGTAATGGGATAGAGCGGAAAAGGTTTTATTTTTCATAAAAATTCATTGGTCGATGTAACGGGGGTTCTACACATTAGTCGAGGTGACGGGACAGTCGAGATAACGGGACGGTCGAGATAACGGGACAGTTGAGGTATCGGGATGCAACGCTGAACCTCGGAAAGCAAAATAATCCGTAGAAATCCTTGGGTAGACAACAAATCTACATCATAGGCCGGAATCTTTTTTCTCAATTTGTTCGCCGTACTCGAGAAAAAAGATATTCGTATACGCAGGTTGTTCATTATTTACATGAACATCTTTCTTTGCGCCCAGCCTTATTTGAAAAAGATAGAAGACTATAGAAACTATCTCGAATGATTGATTGAATCATCGAAGTGATATCCTTTCAGATCAAATACATCTCCCTAAATTGTTCAATGAAAGACACATGTTCGGAAACAGTATTGTTGAGGAATTTACGGAATAGATTCACAAATTGTGGTTGGTGTCATAGTCGTACAAGACAGTCTTTCGGCTCGACACCGGAACTTTGTTCGTCATCGAATCAAAGTACATTTTTGACCGGTCATTGCCCACCGGAGATAAATTGCGTGAGTGACTAGCAAAATCGACTTGTTATCATGACAAATAAAGTTGCCTATTTTCTCCAATTCATCACATTTTATCACAAAATTTTCAGTTTGAAAATGACTACATCAACGTGGAAAATTCAACTTTGATAACTCTGAATGGATTTTTCTCTGAGGCTGGTAATCAACGAATCAATATTTGTGGATCACCCTGCAGTCTGTTGTCATCTACGGAATCGAGGTAAGATGAAGATGATCTTTCCTTAATGATATTTGAGTGCCATGAAGGAAGCATGATAAAAAATTGGCGTATATAGCTGCCAGCTCTGGCTTCCGACTTACTTGGTTCGATGAGTCATTTTTTGGACACTAAAAATTAATAAATTTAAAATGAAAGAATAAAAATTTCAAAAATCATTATCCTTCTACGTTTTAGATGGATTGTCTTTCGGACACATATCTTAATTGCTATCTACTGTGGTGTTCTATTTTTCCTTTAATCTAGACTTTTGTGTCGCACCGAAAGACTCGTTTACAATGGAAACAACCTGAAAAGTGGGCATTGTCCCATAACGTTAGAAGCTTTGTTCCTGAACGAAACATACTCCACTAGCCCCAGATGTGCGAAAAAGCTACTTTTTGCCGAGCAAGTTTCGACCAATGACCATCTTCACAGACTGTTGTTTGTTGCAATTTTCATGTCAATATTGGTTTTGACGCCTGCGGTTTCGTTTATTCACGGCCTATGTCGAAATCTAGCCATTAACAAGAAAAATTCGGACGCAGATTGCGGAATGTTCTCACGGGGATCATCTATCTATAGTAAGTTGTCAGACTTGATGTTCCACCTGAGCTTCATTTTCACCGTTATCGATGAACCGCTGTTCAATAGACAAATCAACTTTTCAGGAAAAACATGACCATAGTCACAACTTCATCGAAAGCTGACATTTACGGTCGATCTGAGGATCTTTTTTTATTCGACAGGCACGCCTTCGGATTCTAGCGATGGACTTGGAAGCGAAAAAGAAGTTAACTATGATTTATGCTACCTTGTACCGAATTCGATTAAGATTGATTCGACTGCCGTTGATAAGAAAAATATAATCGGAATGGGTTAGGTTTCTTTGACATTGTCCCGAAATCTTACGCTGCCACAACTTATCATACAGGTTTCCTTGAAGTTCAGAACTTTTTCAGCATTGCTATTCAAGTTTCAAGATTTAGTTACAGATGTAGGACTCAGCTGTCAAGTAATCCATACATCTATACATCATAACTAATACTTTGATGATCGTTCTCACAAAATTTTTGTTTTCGAGAAATGAGGCATAACCAGAATCGCGTACCCGTCTTTCTACAACAATGGTTAAGCATATAGGCGGTTAGCCAGAAATGACCGCGTCCTCATATACCTGTAAATATGGTGACTTGAATAAGAAATAAATTTAGCTTTTTCTGTCTTTTAGAACCTGTCAAGTAAAATTCTTTGCCATGAAGCAAACTGCCGTTTGATAGCTATAATTTATTTCAGGTCATTTTGGCGTAGTTTATAAGGGTGAATATAGAAAGCCCGACGGATCGGTAGTTACAGTAGCCATAAAAACGTTGAAAAGTAAAATTTGAAGATTTTATAACTTCATTTGTGAACAGAATCGTGACTTTTCCTCCGTTCTGTCATTCTCGAAGCAAGGAGGACAACACTTTGTCGATCATTATGCAATTATATTTTTCTCCAACACTGAGCATGGATAAATATCAAATGAGACTCGAAAAGCGATCAAAAGCTTTTACCAGTTGAGGAACATCTTATGGTCTGCTTGAGGAAAAAGACGTCTATATGCAGGTGGTTCACAGGTCAAAAACTATCTTCGTTGATGGAAATGATCCGCTTTTTACATGCATGGAATTCAGGTGCAACTTCAATATCCACGAATATTTTTACTTTCATATTGCATAGTTGGTATGGGAAATGTGCAACAATGCATCGACGAAGGCGTCCGAATGAAGTTATTCGACCACAAAAATGTCCTCTCATTGATCGGATTGACGTTTGACGAATTCAATCAACCGCTGATTATAACCCCATTTATGACTCATGGCGATTTACTTTCTTATTTGAGATGCGCGGAAAATGTTCGTACTTTTTGATTTTCCTACTGCTATAGAATAATTCATTAGATTTTTATTTTTTCTAGTGCGTAACAGTAGGTCGCTTACTGACATTCGGCTTAGAAATCGCCGAGGGACTAGAATATTTGCATCATTTGAGATATGTGCATCGTGATTTGGCTGCCAGAAATTGTATGTAAGTGCTAAACAGCGGGCTAGTTTTGCTCTGTACTAATTTCGGGTAGATAACCATGTTGGCGCTGAGGACTGAAAAATTTTCCAATGAAGAAGTAGTAATACTCTTTTTGGAATATTACTACGAGTTGTTTCACTGAAATTATGTTTTTTTAAATATGTATCTCGAATCGATTTTGGCCAAAGAAGAGCGGAAACAAGTGATGCATGTATCTGATTCAATACACATAAAAAATTATATAACAAATTATTACTATACTCCATTCATTTTGGAATAATCGATTCTGTGAGCGGAGCTTCGGCAAACGTAGACTTACTAGAGATTATGAAATCATTTCCGATAATATTGAAACGGTTGAGAAGAGTGATAATCAAGGACTCTGTATCATGAAGAAAAAATTTATTGATTAGGGTCTACGAGCCTGATGAATGGAGTATAGCTGCCCTGTCTTTGATGAAAAGTTCGTGGACTGAAAATTTTTCGGTTTCATCCTGAATAGATTCTATTGAATCAAAGATGCCATCATAGAGTATACGATCCCAATTTTTTGATGCCGATTACACGAAGACGATTCTTTTGCTTAACTAAGTCATCAGGGAAAAAATCATACGATTAGCTGTCAGAACTTTCAGTTCTTTGAGGGCTAATAAGCTTTTAACCGTTAGCTTTCTTACTTTCTCAGATTGACTTAGATCGTTCTTTCTCTTGGTTTCTAGGCTCGACGACGAACTGTGCGTTAAAGTGGCAGATTTTGGCCTTTCCAGGGACGTATACGAAACGGAATACTATAAAAGCTCCGATCCTGAAGCTGATATGCCAGTAAAATGGCTACCCGTCGAAAGTATCGAACGTGGAGAATATTCATCGAAGAGTGATGTGGTAAGACAAAATTTTTCGATAATTCTACGACGCCCGTAAATTTGCCTTGGTAAACAAATACTCCTGTCTGAAATTTCTGTTGATGTTACTCAAGGAATTCAAATCTGTTGGCTCTGAGGAAATGTTTTCAAGTGACATCTTTTTCAGTGGTCGTTTGGTGTAACGCTCTGGGAGTTAATGACGCGTGGTCGGATCCCCTATTCTCATCTGAGAGGATACCGTCTACTCGAGTACATCAAGTCAGGTCGAAGATTACCAAAGCCGGAAATGTGTTACGAAAATATGTGAGTTTTTTGATCAGACAATAATTTTTAACTCTCTTTCTTTTCTTGAAATGCTTCTCGAAATTGAGTGCAAGTACTATTTCATATTTTTAACATTTTCTGTTAAACTAAATGTCGCATGGGATTGAAACAATTTCCCAAATAACCATTTTTTTGAAAAAACAAACATTGAACAAAAAATTCTATAGCCCTTTTCTTTGAATAAGAAATTCTATAGTCCATTTCTTAGAAAGTGCTTTTTGATTGAAAAATGACAAAAATAAGTACCGCCTTCAAAATCATTTATACACAACTTTTAGTGTGGGACTTTTTATTTGAAAAATTTTCAAGGTTAGTTTAGTAGGCTCAAAAATTTCCAGCTCTTTGCAACATATGGTTCAGCAGCAAATGATTCGATTTCCACCATTGATACTTAGAAGCATTTCGGGAAAACAGACAACACACTATAGGCTTTGTGTAAATGACTTTGACGACAGCTCTCTATTTTGCGAATTTTAATTTACAAACGTTTTATAAAAAACAGACTACGGTAATCCAGTCTTTATTCGATGTGATCAGTTTTATGGTGAAATCTTTCAGTACTTTTGTTGAGAATAATTCTTCGAATTCTCTGGAAATGAACCTAATTTTTAGTCTTTAGTCCCTAATATGAAACTTATCTCAATACATTTTGAAAATATATCAGAATTTCATTACACGTGCAGTAAATGTATATTCTCTATAACCTACAGTTCTTCCAGATACGAACTCATGAAAATGTGCTGGCAAGAAAAACCAGCAGACCGACCGGACGGCACCTGCGTCGTCGTTCGCCTAAAAGCTATCATAACTATGTTAGCGACTCATGCGCCGAGTTACAATAATATGAAGACTACTGTAGAATTCAGCTCGGAACTTCACAAAGAATTATCTTCGATCGAGACGCTGCACATTGAAGACTGTGGTTTCAACGAGTTTTAGTAGGATTGCCTCAAATACTCTCCATTACTATAAACAGTATTGTCAGAATTATTTCAAGTTTTTGTTTATTTAGAGCGACATACTTTTAATTTTTTTTGAGATTAAGATGTGACTTGATTTCTTCTTTGAAATCAAATTGCAGCACGATATCTCGCATGTGAAATGTTGGAATCATAGCGCAATTTTAACATGATTTTCTCGTCGACATGTGACTTTTGACGGGTCAACGGGAATGATCTCAAGTTTCGCACTGTTTTTTCATGTTATGACACGAAAAAATCAAGTGTTCATTTTTAAATTTCGTTAAAATTATTGTGTAACTGGAAACCATAGTCTCCATAAAGCACAAAACATCGTTTTTAATTGAACTAATAGTTGCACTCTTCAGAATTTCCAGACGACTGCTAAATATTGTAAAATATACCTCCATAGTTAACCTTTTTTATGATGTGCCTGCGATTGTGCTCTGTTACCCCAACTTCCCCTGTACTCCAACTATCCAGTTACCTCGACTGTGCCGTTACTCTGGCTAATGCTGAACCCTCAATAACACTAAAATAATAACACCAACTCCCGTTACCCCAGATGTCCCTTTATTCACAGTATGCCTTACTTTTAAAGATGTAAATGAACTCCAATAATCGTCACATTTCCCCACGGTTATTTTCTAATGATAAAGGATCAATTAAAATGTTCTTTGGTCGTTATAATGAATGATCATAGGCCAAATAACAAAAAGTGAGCCGGGGAAAATGGGGGAATAAAGAGTATAAAAAAAAACAGCGAGGCAGATCGCGGGCTAAAATGTGGCGCGAATCGGAAGGCAAATCGTGGGCTATTTGTCGAGCTAAACGTGGGGCAAAATGTGGGCTAAATCTATGAGCAAATATCGAACCAAATGATAGGGCTAATGTCAGGACAAAATTGGGCCCGCCACCGTATGACGAAAGATGGGCTAGACTAAACTGTGGCATTTTTTGATGAAAATTTAGTTCACGAAATAGCGCTGCATTGTGATAGGCTAGGATACAAAGAAAATATTTTTTCCAGAACAGAACGATGGATTCATTTGACTACATAGATCTTTTAGACGGGGTGGTGGATGAAGAGTGGGGAGAAAATGAAGTTGATAGATCTTTAACCAAAAATAGAAAACATCTGTTCCAAAAAAATGCTGATATCAAGTTCAAATTAGCATACCTATTTGGAGAACAGTATTCTCGGAATGCTTGATATGATTTCCCACCCACTGGCACACCATACCAACAGAAATAATGCATGAAACCCTACAATGTGAGTAAAGTTGTTCATACCTTGTAACTAAAGAAACTAGAGTATTCGAGTTCTGATAGTCACCATCAAGTTAATCTGTCGTATTTTCCTGTTTTTTATGTTTAGTCTCTGCTTAGGTCGAAAGACATCAGCAATACAACAAAAGAATCTATACGCTTGTAGACAATTTATTATTGGAGATCACTCAATAGAGTTTCCTAATAACAACAGCTATTACAGCTAAGCACAATCTTGAGCCACAGCATAACCTAACTTTGCTGACACTGGAATTGACACGAGCTTGCAATCAAAAATCTAACAGGGTTTCCCCAGATTCTTCTTGCAGGCCAAAACGTATGACTAAAACACTCACTATAGATACTTTTGAACTGACTCTACTGCAGCTTCTGACAATGTTTGAGCGAAATGTTCTGCAAGGAAAGTATTCTCTTTTTTTCTTCAACGCGTATTTTTATTGCGTAAATTTTTTGTCATTTTTCGATACAAAATTTTTTCCTCTTCATTCATTTATTTATAACCGACGCGTTTTTCTCATATTTTCTTCCTACTTATGTGTTTTGTTTCACAATAAAAATATGCATTCATTCCTGTTGACTCGTGTTGCTACTTTTGCCAGCATTTTATGATAAATAGATTGATATAGTCTACTTTTCTTGAAATGCTTGTGAATAATTATTGTGGAAAGCAGGTACTATTTAATACCTTCAATTTTTTACTTTAAAAACGTATTTTTCTTTATTTCCATTGTACTTGAATTTTATTGGATTGTGAAGAGAATATTTTACGAGTAATATCAATATATAATCGGATGTTTTTTTATTATTGTTCATCAAACCAATATATTTTTTCTTCCTTTGCTTGTCGAGTCAATTTCTTCCTCATTGATAGCAGTTTTCAACATATTTGTTCGGACATTCAAAGTAGCGCCAATATCGGAATTTCCATCCCTTCAAACATCCAATTACCTAGAACATCTCTCAAGTCAAATAATTTTTGTAGTCTGTTTTTTCAAATGATATTATTTCGGAAAGAGTTGAAAGCAAGGCTACATGTACTGCATATGATGCTCACGTCTTACCTCAATAGTCACGATTGTGTCGCTACAGTTCACTGAAAGATACAAAACAGAATTTGAATGATAACCTTTAAATTTATACTATTTATATTTCTTAATTTCTGAAATGAAAGTAATAAAAAAAATTCTGGTACTACATAAGAGAATAAATATAATCCTTCCCAATTGAATTTCGGCTTACCAGTCTTCGATTTTTAGATTTTCTGTGGCACTTCACATTCAATTGTCGACTGACAAATGCTCAATTCGATCGTCAACGATCCAATTGTTTTCTTCGAAAACACATTGTGTTCACCAGCAGCCGAAATAAGATCATAATGTTAATTTTAAAAAAATCCTCATTTGCTGTACATTACTCCACGTGGATTACTAAAGATAAAGTTGAACATTCTTTTTTATGGTTTACTTACTCATTTTGCCGTGCTCGATTTTGATTGGTCGGCTATCTTGATTTTTTCAACCTGATTTTAAAAAACGTAATCAAGATAAAAATCATCAAGATTATTACCTTTTTTTATGATTACTTTTTTTGTAATCAAGATTTGCTTTCTTTGTAATCAAGATGATCTCTCGTCTTGCGTTCGCAATTTTAACTTTATTTTTTCGTTTCAATCTTGAATATAGTGATACAAAACTTGATTTATCGAGTGCAATTTTTTAAGGATTCAGGAACTTCTAATATGTTTTTAAACTATTGCCCTCGTTTTTCAAGTTATGACGAAAGGATCAAGAGGCCCTTTTCGTAGTCCGTATCAACGTGCCACTCAATCACTATAGTTTGCTTTTTACAGAATGCTTGTAAATCGAAAAATAAAACCGTGGAATGCCCTCAAAATCGTTTACACAAACCTTTTACTGTAGGGATTTTACTCTAAAATATTGATAAGAGGCAGGTTAGTACTCCAATTTCAAATTTCCAGTCCTATAGGACATATAATTTATCAGGAATGATAAAAATATGGAATAGTACGAGTACTTGCTTTCCACTCTTATTATTTGCATTAAGCATTTCAATTGACACATACTATAGTTAACCGTTCTAGTATTTTTATGAAATCCGTCTATCTGCTCTACAGATTGCTAGAACATTATGTCACATGTTCAATAAGTCATGACTTTATTTTTATAATTTTCCGTTATATCATCAACTTGAATTAGTCACCAGCAATTTGTGCTTACATAACCAAAAATGTTAGTTATCTTTGGAGTATTTTAAATTGAAGTTCGCTCTACTTACTCATTCTGCTGGCGGTTTCTCATCACTTCTTTGCATGGTGTCCACACTGGTAAATTTTTTTTTAAAATATGTTTGATAGTATAGTTTGATCCTTATGAAAAATACAGGCATACTTTGTCAAGATGTGAATTTATGTTCCAAATAGTTAGTATTTTCGGATTTTTCCGAAAGTGACTTATCTGCTGTAAATCGTCACATCTTTGTTTTTGTTTCGGTTTTGCGTTGTACCTTATTTAATGGACCTACAGTCTGTTTTTTATAAAACGCATCCAGATAGAAAAGTGACACAAATCAGTACTGTCGTCAAAATCGTTTGCGTAAAGCTCTTACTATAAAATTTTTCCCTCGAAAAATTGTCGAGGATGAGGTCAGTATGCACACAAATCTCCAGTCCTATACGATATATTGTTAATTAGAAAATCGTAAAAATCTGTAATACTACTTGCTTTCCGCTTTCATTATTTAGAAGCATTTCAAGAAAAACAGACTATAGATAATCACTTTTTAGACATCATCTGATGGGATATTCAATTTGCTTCTTTGGACTGCTGTTCTGTCAGTGTTTATCATTAGTCATTTCGTACGAATTACATCAAGATCTGCCAGTGCAGCCACGCACTGCTAATGATCATATTCCGCATGTTTCGATTATAAAACTGAAGAATATGCGTGATTACTGCCTCATTTTCAATGATACCAATATATTTGTATCGAAATGTCTCGAAGTATCGACAATTTACGATCGCATTGAAATAAACAGTTTGAATTCAAGTGGGAAAATCGTGTATTGTACTGAAACAACGTTGAACGATGATACGACGCTGTTCATCTTATGTTTCGACCCACCTACGAAAGTGAGCTCAAGACAGAAATTCTCACTGGTTTTTTATCAAGTTCGTCATTTTTAGGAGCTACTAACGATCAAAATTTCAAAACAAATCTTTTACTGTAGAGTTTAGTGTCAAAGTT
This sequence comes from Romanomermis culicivorax, assembly GCA_963922205.1. Taxonomy (NCBI): domain Eukaryota; kingdom Metazoa; phylum Nematoda; class Enoplea; order Mermithida; family Mermithidae; genus Romanomermis; species Romanomermis culicivorax. The sequence goes on from CAWUHX010000045.1 coordinate 453,472, forward strand.
TTCCCCTGGGATTTGATCCCGCCCAGAAAGTGTAGGTTCAGCGTTGACCACATACACGATTTAAAAATGACGTACTTTTATTTTTAACTGAGTCAAAAATGAGTAAAAGTTGGTTTAAAATTTGGTTGGCCTCCATTCCCAGATTTTCTGGGAAGATTTCACTTCACCAGCGTATTTAGTTGCCAGTGTAGCCAGATGGCCAGTCAATGCGTTCATAATAGATGGCATACTATAGGATAACCCAACACCAGACACAATGAGAAAATAGGGTGCACCGACAATTGAGCGCCGGACAATTGAGCGCCGACAATTGAGCGCCCACAACTGAGCACCGGGCAATTGAGCGCCATGACAACTGAGTGCCGACAACTGAGCGCCGACAACTGAGCGCCGGACAATTGAGCGCAGACAATTGAGCGCCGACAACTGAGCGCCAGACAACTGAGCGCCAGACATTTGAGTGCCGACAACTGAGCGCCGACCATTTAATGCATTATAATTGAGCATTTTTTTCATTTACTGAGCGCTACGGAATACTAGCATTCCAGTGATTATCTACCGTAATGATTATCTACCGTAATGTATATATGTCCATACGCCTAATATTATGAATCAAACAAATATGGCCATTTTTGATTCGTATGACGAAGCCTAAGCCTAAGCCTAAGCCTAAGCCCCTAAGCCTAAGCCTAAGCCCCTAAGCCTATGCCCCTAAGCTTAAGCCCCTAAGCCTAAGCCCCTAAGCCTAAGCCCAAGCCTAAGCCTAAGCCTAAGCCTAAGCCTAAGCCTAAGCCTAAGCCTAAGCCTAAGCCTAAGCCTAAGCCTAAGCCTAAGCCTAAGCCTAAGCCTAAGCCTAAGCCTAAGCCTAAGCCTAAGCCTAAGCCCAAGCCTAAGCCTAAGCCTAAGTCTAAATGCAAAATAGTTACTTCAAACTGATTGGGTTATTTATCTGACATTAAATAGTCCCCGGTCAGTTGTCGGTGCTCAGTTGTCGGCGCTCAGTTATCTGGCGCTCAGTTGTCTGGCGCTCAGTTGTCTCAGCGCTCAGTTGTCGGCGCTCAGTTGTCGGCGCTCAGTTGTCACAGCGCTCAATTGTCGGTGCTCAATTGTCTGGCGCTCAATTGTTGGGTCACGAGAAAATAGACAATTTAATAGACACAACCTATAAATATTTAATAAAGAAAAAAAATTGAAAATCTTCTTAACAGGGTCCTAACAAAAAAAGATATAGCAACCGTGAACTGAAAAACTAGTTTGTGATCCGCAAAAAGATGAATAGAAAATTTGAACTGATCAGAGAAGACTATAATAAAAACATAACATATCGTTTCTAACTGAAAATCTTACTTTGATTCTTGAGCTTCACAATGTTCAGTTATTATTGTAATTTTCCATCAACGTTCTATCATCACTTTGAACTGACTTGTATGCTGAAGATGAACTAGCATCTTTCTTCAACTTCGTTTAATGCACTGAAATCATTCGAATGACTGCTAACTTTTGCTAATTTTGGTAAAAAACACTGTTGTAAATCTTCTGTAGCCCATTCAATTTAAAATAATAGACGCAGCGAAAGCCAAAAGAATAGGTTTAATCGGATACGCAATTTTCATTCAGTGGAAACTCAATACTGTAGAAAAACGCTTACTTTCTTCATGACAAAAAGAAACGAAAAAATCCTTGAAAAAACATATGCTTATGTATTATAGATTTGGTCAGAACTGCATCGATACATGAGTGCTACTCGATAAATTTTCAACACTATCGAGTTATTAAAGGAAAATCTCAGCTGTTCTGCTCGCCTCTCACTGACGAAACATTATCTCCATTGATTGTGGTAGTGAGCTTACTATTTTCTCGTGTTGAACTTACTTTCATGGGATCACTGCACCTATCCTTTCAAAATGAATGAAGTATAGAAGCTGCGTATTCAAGGCGAGCTATTCGGATAAATACCGTATTTTTGAAGTACTTCATTGTACCTAGAGGTCCCCAAGGTCAGATTTTCAGGTAAGAGGAAAGTTAAAAATTTGCGGTAGTATTGTAGCTGAATGTCCACTACGCGCCATTTCGTCCCAAAATTAGGCACTCAGTGATCACTTTTTAGGACTTCAGGTAGAGGTAATAATACCCCCATACCCCTACCTATGTGGCAGTCTGATTGTACACCACATGACTAATCCCATACCATTTCTTGATTTTAACGTGAATTAAGTGGAATATTTATCGAAATGATTTGTTTTTCCAACAAAGTTAACGCTATCACTATACCAGACTGTATACTACTGTATGGTACTTATGCTGACCATTATATACGTGTTGATGGGCCATCTGACTAGCTGGCCAAGTAGATATGCTGACCAAGTGACCGTGGTCTAGTCAATCGATTTTATTTGCTGCCGATGTATCGTCGACTCTCAAATTTCCACGTTCTTAATCGTGGCATTCAGCAATGACACAGAAAAGACTTCATTTACGTTATTATTAATATTTCAAAGTTAGTCTGAAAAGTTCTTGGGCCATGCTTTTAATCACAGATATTCGTTAATTCTGGTAATTCCCGGTCGAAAGTGAATATATTGAAACTAGAATTATCCTTGGAGGAGGCAACTTATCGACTGAAGCTATGTTTTTTCCAATTCCAGGGAAAGTGGGATTTGACAGTGGACACAGCCTCATTTTGTACTTCATCAGGGTGAGAGTTATGCCGTACAACACAGCGAATAATCAAATTTATTGAAGACTCATTACTACTTGACCCATCCAAGTGACACGAGCATAGAATATTTCAAGTCCAAAATGTTGGATTTGGCTCATAGGCTTACAAACCCAGGTTCGGGTCGACGTGCGATCACAATGCATCCTAGACATTAATGGGTGAACATAATGGTTTTCGTGTAATTTTTGTTTAATTCTTCATAGAAAAATGATAGTCAAGAATGAATAAAAGACGGTCGAAAGAAACGTCATGTTGCGACGAGAGTTCATCCTGCAGTGTATATTAAAATCTTCATCAGAAGCAATTCATTGATTGAACTCAAAGCCATGATTTACCACTTTTTAAGTTTCTGACTTGTCGTGTTCGGAACAGTTGTGGAAAATGAAGTTGGGAAACACAGTCCCCTACAGACTGCAAATAGGCAAGCTTGTCAACATCGTCAGTGACTTGTAAAACATACCATCCATGTCCAATTCGCTCAAAGCTTTTGTTAGTGTCATATAATGGGATTTAAAGTGCAACGCAAACAAAATATACCAAACATCAAATTACTTCATTTTCATTATCGTAGTATCGAATCTGCTACCAGAAATTGTACATAAACCTGCAATTGGTCAGAAAAAGCATGGCGAATCTTTTCTGTTGATCTTGTATTTCAGCCGTGATAATTATTGAAAATTACCATAACATGCTGACAATTAGACTCGCCACTGTAGTGATATTTACACAGGGTCAAGGGTCTATGGGGGCCGGTTTCATCAAGGATACTTAAGCTTTAGCTTAATTCTCTATGTTATACTATTGCCGTTAACGTACAGCTCAGCTATAGCTTAACTCAAACACACAAACCACATCAAGAATGCTGCAGCTAAGCTGTAATTGTCATTAAGGCGCAGCACAGCTGCAGCTTTCTCGATATGTTCTGTGTGTATGAGTTACGCTACAGCTGAGCTGTACCTTAACGGCAATGGTACAACATATGGAGTGAAGCTTCAGCTCAAGCTGCAGCTCAGCTGGAGCTTAATTTTCTTTGATGAAACCGGCCCCAGGTTGAAGTCGCCCTAGTTACAAGAAATTTTTATAACTTCTCGAACTTGAAAATTTTCGTGTCATGTCATTTACAAATATTGAAAATGATAAGGCAAATTGATTAAAAGACAGAGATTTGGTAAATTTTGTTCATTCTGCGTTTTATCTCAAATTTTATATGTTTCTAAAGTCTGGTCAGAGATGTGTCTGATCATGTGGCTTTTCTCACCAAACTTCTTAGAACAACCGATAAACCTAGATAAAGTCGGACACAGATAAAATTGTGCCACATGAAATCAGAGGAATTTTCGACATTCTGCACAAAACAATGATCTAAATTTCTCGAATAGCACGTAGGTGTTGACAAAGTTGAGTTAGTACGATGTTTTCTCTATGATTATGACATCTTTGTTGTTATGAAGAAATTTAGCGCTTTTGCAACCGCATAAAGTTTTTCACTACGTAAAAATTGCGTGTCAATTTGAATCGAAATTTTTTTGATTCTCCTGGTTTCATAATCGATGGGCTTTCACCGTTTTTTCAGTGCCAAGTTATGTTCATCGATCACAAACGAAAACGATTCAGTCGAAAAGCCGAGTTGTCCCTGTTCGAATATCCGATAGATACAGTGGCCTTGCTCACCACGGATTTACTGGTTTTGGACCACAACTCTTCCGGATCATTTGCGCTCGATCTGATCTATTTCTATACGTCTAAAGAAGACAAAGGATTCAAAACGAGATTCCGCCGCATAAGAATATTTTTCGATGAAAATTTGAACTTTCTGAAATCGACCCATATTTCCCAGAGGGACGAATTCACGACTCACCGAGTGCAAAATTTTCTAGCCTTTCACTTCGGTGGTTTCGCCTACTTCCTGCGTGTAGTAGCCCATCGGGAGACGAATTCGGGGCTCCTGGCCGTGGCTCTGGAGCGGCTATGCCTGCATTATCGCGCGACGTGGAACGAATCGTTCGCTGGCATTCACGCGCCACTGCTGCTATTAAAGCCGAAAACGAACGGTTGTGTGCACAAGTGAGAAACTTGGATCTTTCAAAAATGAAAGGTATATTTCTTGCTACCACTCGACGAGAAAACCGACAAAGGGTTTTTGTTCAATATGGTACTGAAAAGTGGAAGCTCATATACTGATCATCAATTGATCGCTGGAACAAAAAAATGCACTTTATTTTCTTATGACGTACCGATAAGCCTGGATCTCTGCATAACTGATTTGATTTCAATTTTTCACACTCCAAAAAAGACTTTTTCTAAAGGCTTGTACATAGTGTAGATACCAGTCAGGAGGAAAGTTCTGATTTTGATCTTCAGAGTCAGGTTTCGCAAACGTGATCGCCTCATTTATTTGGTTAAAACGGCAAGAAAATAGTAATGTATATTAAAGTAATGTTTCACTGAACCCGATCAGAACGTTAATTAGTCTATGTGAATACCGATCTTTGAGGATTTGACTTTGATTTTACATACGCAATATTAACAGTAACAATCATCTAATTGTTAGAAAACCGCTGTTTTTAAAATTTTCATTGCATTTCAGTTACAATGACCAAACTGAGGGCTGTTCATTTTCAGAAAAGCCTCGGAAAGCAAAATTATCTATAGAATCCGATGCGCAAACCTGCATCGTAGGCTAAAATCTTTTTCTCAATTAGTTCGACTAACTGCAACAATCAACTTGGAGAAAGCGTCCGTACAGGCAAATTATTCATTATTCGCATGAAAATCTGTCTGCGCACTGGTTTGTGTCCCGTTTACCTCAACAGTTCCGTTACCTCGACCGTCCCGTTACCTCGACTAATGTTATAAACAAATAAAAATTCCCGTTACCTCGACTGTCCCGTTACCTCGACTAATTTTGTATATAAAAACATTAAAAATCCTATTACTGCGGCTAAAATCCGATTAAGTTATAATGGGACCAGATTATTTTATTCAAAACTATCGAACTAACACACACAGGCCATGATAAATTACTCAGCCTGATTTGATTTTGTTATCCAGTGTTATCATTTTAATTGGTAGTTTTTATTTTGCTGATTCAATCCGTTGCTGAATCTGTTATGTCAAATCAGAGCAAGATCAAGGTTTGTTCAAATCAGAGAAAGATCAAGGTTGAAGAGTTGCATAATGTGCTTAAATATGGCAGCATTATCAGATCATTTCAGGTTGAAGCGCAATGTGTTCTGGATCCGCTCAGTATGTTTCAATCTGTTAATCATCAAGTACTTTATTTTGTTTAGAAGATCAACCTGAATTGAATCATGCAGCATACAAAAAAGATGATTTGATCAATGTAATCATTATACTAATGGATCAATTACACTATAATATCTGTGGGAAAATTAATTGTATTTTGATGCATACGATAAAAAAGGTAAAATGTTTACTTGCACACGTAAGTTAGATTTGTTGATAAATCAAGGCAATAAGTGCAGAATGATAATATTACCACAAATAAATTCAAATTTATCAAACGTCAAAGTCGAATGCATGATATACGTAGCACAGTCGAGGTAACGGGATAGAGCGAAAAAGATTTTATTCTTTATAAAAATTCATTGGTCGATTTATCGGGAGTTTTACACATTAGTCGAGGTAACGGGGACAGTCGAGGTAACGAGACGGTCGACGTAACGAGACGGTCGAGGTATCGTGACACAAAGTGTGCACTGGGGCTTATTTGGAAAAAAACAGACTATAATGTTACACTCACAATACTTTGAATGCTTTAGAGCAGAAGAGAATCAAATATTCCTAATAGTAAACTTTTGGTTGGTTGGTTGCAGTCGTTATTAAGTTTACTGTTTAATTGTTTATACTAAAATTTGCAGCATTTCAAAATTATCGATATACTCGATCGAGAAATCTGAATGAAGTTAGCTAGAATGAACTTACGGCAGGTACATAGGTAGCGAATTAATTTGGCGATAATCAAGAATATCACACTAGAGATTTTTTAATTTGGGAAAACTTTGTCCAGAATAATTTAGAAAAAAACACCGCGAATCAGTGATTTTACTTGAGACAACTCGATAATAATAATAATTTCATAATCAGACATAATTTCCTTTTTTTCGCTGGTTGGTACAAAAAAGTCTGCACGGATCGCCCAGCAAAGACAGTCTCATGTCTTGTACCCAATATAAACTGTAGTCTGTCTCAGTAGAATACTCTTAAATCGAAAAATAACAAAAAACTAACACCTCCCCAACACGAACATTCTACTGTAGGATTTTTACTCAAAAATTAGCCAAGGGTTACGGTCGACGAGACCGGCAAAATCAAGAAAAAAAATTTTGCTCCGAGAAAAAAATTTTTCATCAAGAAAAAAATTTGTCGTCAAGAAAAAAATTTTTCACACCGAAAAAATCTTTTACGCTAGAAAATTTTTATTTGGCAGCAGAAAAAAAATTTGGAACAGAAAACATGATTTTCGCCGAAAAAAATTTTTTTTCTGGACAAAAAATTTTTTTTTTGCGATGAAAAATTGAAATTTTCATTTTGACGGTCTCGGGCACCTGCATCGGCCGAGACCGGCAACTGGACGAGGTCGGCAACAAATTGCAGTAATAGCACTTGCCGCTCTCGGGCACCTGCATCGGCCGAGACCGGCAAAACCAAGAAAAAAAAATTTTCGACAAGAAAAAATTTTTTTCGCCGAGAAAAAAATTTTTTACTTGGCAGTAGAAAAAAACATTTTGGAATAGAAAAAAATTTTTGACCGAAAAATTTTTTTTTATTTGAAGCAAAATGGAAATTTTGCTTTGCCACTCTCGGGCGCCTGAATCAGCCGAGATCGGCAACGGCCGATAGCGGCAATAATTGATGAGTATGTTCTGTTGTTTTTATCTGCTTATAACAGCGGGAAAAACAAAAGAAGTACTGTGCGGCCAATTCGCATGGATTATTGGCGCTTCAGTTCAGTCTAGTTCATCCTGCTAAGCCTCAAAAGGCTGCAACTTGTACGATAAAAATTGCCAGAACCCACATATTTTTCAAAAAAATTCCATTAACAGGCCAATAAATGAACAACAACAACAAATATCCCTGGTACGATTTTTCCTAATGCTCCCTAGATAGCTAGCACCAATTTTTGTTGGCTATTGTTTCGAAAGTTGCTCTTTTTCGAAAAACTTCCTGAAATCGATAAATCTTTGATTAGATTTTTAATTTTTTTATGTTTTCGAATCGGGAGAAGCGTGCAGCCAAACATCAAACGTCGTTGATTTCAAAGATTTCTTGTTTTTAGACTTCTAACTAGCCAGAATTCCGTTGTTGCAAACTTCGACCCCGAAACTAACGTTTTGCAAGTCTTCGTCGGCGAATATGATGGTGAAAAATTGATTTATTCGATGCACATGTATGACATGCAGGACGTCCATAGAGAGATAAATCGACATAGAATGATGGTTTCGTCAACAAAATTCAAGGTAGTTGTTTCAAGCTGACAAATATCTTCTGTATGCATTGCAGACCAGTCCATTTCTATAAGTTCTATCAAATACAATGAAGCGACTTTTAAGCGCAAAATCCGATTCTCTATTCAGGACGTCCATCCGAACCGAGCCTATAGATTACGACTCAGGAGTATTTTAGTATCATGAAACCAGTAAGAAAGAAAATTTTAATCAGACCAGAAAATTCCGATTTCAGTGGTTACTAAAGATTTCAGTGAGTTTCTCATTTTTTCGTAAAATGATATTCTTCATTGTAATTTACGTGACTGAATATCGAATTTTAACCACTATTGATAATACAGATTCCGACACTGACTCGCTAACAACGAGATTTCTTGAATTTGTTGCATTTCATGATCGTTACAGTCCTCTTCCTGATCACCCGTAAATTGACAATATATTCATTATTACTTTTTTCAGTATTTCATCAATTGTTATGACAATGCAAATAATATCTCCAACGATTTGCCGTTGCCAAAACAGGTGAAAGATTTTTTTGCAGAACTTATCAGAGGAGGATGTGTGGGTTCTTTAGCTGCAGCAAACGTTTTTTAATGCTGCTATTCAAATACCTGATAATCAAAAAGCATTAACAAACATTCATCTCCTACATATGTTGATCTCATTTGGCCTTAAACATTATCTATACAAGCGTCACTTGTCTTTTCTAGCTCACAGACAAGTACATTACAGTGGACGGTGTTGACCTCTGTTCCATGTCAAATTGTCGTTTCGCGTCTCATCTGGAATATAAACTGGTCGAACGAGGCCGCGTCTATTCCGGAATTTCAATGAATTCTGACAGAGATGGAACTTTTTACGGGGAAATTTCGCAAGTCATCAATGTTGATCGCGAAATGATGCTGATACAGACGAATAGCCATTACTTGCTCATCGTAAAAGATAATGTCATTGAGAGTTTTGCTATCTTTGACGAAAGATTTTTAGGTGGCTAAAAGTGGCAGTTCTGAAGCTGTTTTTCACAGCGCTTTGATCCATCACATTGGAGATCAATCAACTTATGGAACTGTTTTCGATAATTATACTGTAATTTTCGTTGATGGGACTGACGTAAGATTTTGCATTTTTCGAGAAATTTTGGAAGTTTTTTGGGTGATATTGGCCCCATGAGAAACAGTATTTGAAGTGATCTTTAGTTCTTCACTTATCAGTGTTTCTTTTGTTGAATACGAGAAATTTCTTATATATGTGGCACGAAATGTATGAACGCTAAAAATCTATGGTCTCTTTTTTATAAAATGCTTCTGAATAGAAAAGTGACACAAATCAGTACTCATACAGTACTTTTACACGCTGTCTACTCCTTCGTTCTTCCAACCTTTAATGAACGATACAATTTCTCTAGAAATCTTAGTCGTCTTCGTCTTCTTTCCTGATCAGTTAGAACTTTTTTCTGATCGACTCAATCGTTGAAGATGACATTCTTTCAGGTAAAATATATCTCTTTAAATTGTTCAATGAAAGATACTTGTTCGGAAACCGTATGGTTGAGGAACTTACGAAACAGATTTACTAATTGCGGTTGGTGTCATAATTGGGCGGGGCAGTCATTTGGCACGACACCTGAACATTGTCGGTTGTCCAATCAAAGCATATTTTTGACGAGTCATTGTCCACCGGAGATAAATTGCGTGAGTGATTAATAAAATGAACCTGTTATCATGACAAATAAACTTGCCTATTTTCACCAATTCATCCCATTTTATCACAAAATTTTCAGTTTGAAAATGACTACGTCGCCGAGGGAAATTCAACTTCGATAGCTTTGGATGGATTTTTCCCTGTAGCTGATAATCAACGAATTGAAGTTTGCGGATCACCTTGCAATGTGTTGTCATCTTCAGAATCGAAGTGAGACAGTTCATCTATGATCGTTTCTGATTGATGTTTGAGTTCTAAAAAGGTACCATCATCAAAAGTTGAAGATTATCTCGTTTATAGCAACCAGCTTTGGCTTTCCACTTACTTCATTCGGCGAATCTTTTTTGGAAATTGATGAAACATCATTCATTGCAAAAAAATTTGATTTTTCCGTATTTTCGGTGGTTTGTCTCTCGGATAAAGACAAGTATCCTAATTCCGACTTACTGTACTTTTCGATTTTTCCTTCAATCTAGGCTTTTGTGTCGTACTGAAACACCTATTTACAATGGAAACAATCTGAAAGGTGGACAGTGTCCCATAACGTTAGAAACTATGTTCCTCAACGAAACATACACAATCAGTCCAAAATGTGCGAAAAAGCTATTTTTTGCCGGGCTGTTTCCGACCAGCGACCGTCATCACAGAGTGTTGTTTTTCACTATTTCCATGTCATTCGTGATTTTGATACCCCTGGCTTTGTGTATTTGCTGTCTGTGTCGAAATTCGCCCACCACTAACAAAAAATCGGATGCGGATTCGGAAACATCATCGGAATCACCATTGTCTATATGGTTCCTCAATTGCGTGTCGCACTACGGTAAGCATTTAGATATCTTTCTAAACTTGGTTTTCAGTTCCACCTTTCTACAAGAAAATATATCGAGTTTCTGAGAAAAACGTCTTCAATGCAACAGATTCATTGAAAGCTGACATTCACGGCTGATCTGAAGATGCTTTTTGCTCGACAGGTTCTGCTTCAGAATCTGATGATCGGACTAGCATTAGTAAGCCCGATATCGGCTCATTTTAGCAATCCGGAGGACGACATGCAAACCAGCGATCGGCTTTGAACGAAATCGGCGCAGACAATTGTGTATAGAAATAGCGCCACAAAAAGTGTTTTTAAAAAAGATTAATTATATCTTTGCTATTAAATTTTGATGCAATATTTCATATCGATACACCGTTATGCGTTTTGATTTATTCATTTTATATTATTGGAATGCCCATTTCTTTAACATCACTTGGTTATAATTCGTTGCACATAGTAGCGTGACCTTACTGGCACATAGCCCAGAGCAGTCATTGCTGACGTGAGATCGAAGACTTACTAACGTAACAAGTCAGTTGGGTGTGACATTTTTTCAGTAAATCTACATGGATGAGTCTGTGGGAATCCATTTTAGTTTGCCTTAATTTGAGTTTGTTGTGAGGTGTGTGAGGAAAGGACTGATGCACAATATCCAAGGCTCACCAAGGAGAAAATCTAACTACCCCATCCTCTCTATCTTCACCGCAACAAAAGAAATGCACAAAACTGGACGCAAAATAAAAAATTCAACGATGATATATGCTATTTTGTGCCGAATTTGCTTCTGCAACAAGAAAGTTTCTCCGTCATAATTTTTTCCAAGAAGTTTAGCTCCCGAATCAACTATCTTGTGTCATTTCTGAGTCATCATTTTTTTGCATTTTGGATCCTTGAGCGTTTAAAATTTGGCTATTGTAATTTAAAGTCAAATTTAAGTGGGGAAATGAAAACTTATTTTTCAATAAATGATTATGTTGTAGATTTAAACATGCTGATTTTAGCAGAGAAATTATTTTTAGGAAATACTCAGAATTTATTAGAAGCTGTCTGAATTTTTATTGTCATCATGACTTCCAGCGGTGCACGGTGAATATGACTCGTAGACACGGACGTCAACCTGGCAGTATAATCTTGTTAATTTGAACTTGCAAAGTGGTAAAAAGTCGACTGAAGAGAATTCAAAAGAAACCAACACGTGTAGTCTTGTGGCGGCTATGTGATACAGCGTTTTATTTTCATATTATATCTGATTGTATTCTTACATATTTTTAGGTTCGATCGTAAGTGACGTTTTTATACATATTTTTGTATTTATGTCTACTTCATGTTCTATTGCTCTTCTAATCTTCTGGATCCGAATCCGGGTTTCTCCTTGACACCGAACCTGGTTTGTTCGATTAATTGAAAAAATCTGTCAACATAGTCGCGTTATGTACCTATACATTAGGGTATACGTAAAATGACGTTACCGTCTATGTAGTAGATTTTTCAAAGATTGGTTTGAACTTTATGAAATTCATCTATACAACTCATCTTTACACGGGATTTATATTTTTGTATGTTTTTAGGATTTCATAAGGTTGATGTTAGATCGACAGTTTCAGTACTAAGGTCGACACCATCATCATCTCAAACTGTGATCCAGTCTCCAGATCACATTGTTCTGCGCTTATGGCATTGCTATATTTCCCAACGCTAGATTTAAAATGAGTCTATCATTTTTCTTCCGCGCTTTTCTTTGGTATATTTCCGAATTAAAAATCTTTAAGATTAGTAGCTCAGAAACTCAACAGCTCAAGAAATAGATTTCTATTCAGTCCAGAGCCAACAGTTTTCAAAAGATGAATGAAAATTTCGAAATTTCCATTTCTCCATGTGTCCCGTTACTCCAAGTGTCCTGCCACTCCGAGAATGCTATAAATTTTTATAATTGTGTCAGCATTATGTCAGGGGTACTGGTACTACAGGTCAAGCTACTGTAAGATTGATATGTACATAGGGAAGTTGAGTTTTCGATTTTACTAATTTACAACTTACAGTCTTCGTACAAATACGAAATTCATGTTGATTCCATACGAAACGTAAAACTGGTGTGAAAATACACAATGTAAAACTGGCGCAAAAATGCACAAAACGAAATAATGATCCAGACACGGGATGACTCTCTGTAAGCAAAAATTACCGATGGAATCCGGCGCGGGATTCTACTATTGGGGTCGAGGCGATGAGATTCACGACTCTTGTAAGGAAAGATTACCGATGGAATCCGGCGCAGGATTCTACTACTTGGGTCGATGCGAAAAAACCAAACTGGTCATCTTCCCAAAAACAGGGTCTTCTGCTTCGTTTCAGACCCACTTGACCCACACTTCAGACATGAAAAACACCCACAGTGGTCGGCGCAGACCAGACTTGAATTACTGTAGGTTCTGAAATCCACAAGGCGCCACAATTAGCCCTGTTGCGCAAGTGTCCATAATTAGTGTTTTTGACATGTCACCACTGTTTCCATTGATGTGTGCATAATTACGTAAGTGTCCATAATTAGTGTTTTTGAGATGTTGCCACCGTTTCCATTGAAGTGTGCATAATTACAATGAAAAAGGTGCTTGAGTGCATAAAACTTGTAATTTCAACAAACGAAAAATAGCTGTACAAAAACAGGTTTTAACCGGAATTTTTGGGGGAAAACATGGTAGAATTTGCAGAAAATGTACAGTACATAATTTTTCATAACTTTACATTTTTGTCACTCCTCGTGACATTCCCATCCTTCAAAAAGTGGACGCCCTCGTTCGCAGTCCAGAAGTCGATTTTTTGGATGAGAATTGGTTGTATAGATGGCGCCATTTGTTCCCGGCAGATTTCGAACTGTTGATCAATGGACGAGTCGAGATAATTGAAACAGGGACCGAAAATTCAGTTACACTTCTTGGGGTAAGAATGACCCGCTCATTCATGTAAATGCCGCCTTGGTGGCGTAACAAATGATATTTAACTCCCATGCAGGGTACCATTTCATTTTCAAATTTCACATATGATTTCTCGTTGTTTATAGCCCACTGTTTGAAGCAAAACAAGAAATTTGACCCCAGTAAAAGGTCCGCAGCACAGTTTTCTTGAACAAGTGCTGTGACCATTTTGTTGATAGCACCAACTTCAATGGTGAGATAAACTGCACCCAAAACGTGAATGCTCATGTTGTTGGCAGCTATAGGGGTCATGTTTGTGGGTTTAATTTTAATATCACCCTATTGATCAATGATTCGTTTGTCGACTAAGGTGAATGTAGCCCCGCAGTCTACCATAGCATTGGTGGTAATGTTTTTATTTACTCTAACCATAATATGGGGCGTTCTTCAACTTTGGCCACTCACATGGGTAACATTATTCACCCATTCCATCAAAGGGGCACTAGGGGCCTTTGGATTTGGCACCATAGCGTATTTATTTTTGGTTTCCGAATTCCTTAGACTGGCCAGCTCCAAGAGGGCCTGCCCAAGCGTAGGAGTAACCGGAGGAGCAATTCGATTCCTCGGCTGCTCATACCTCGGCAATTGCCTGGGTCTTTTAGCGCATCGAGAGACCCAGTAGCTAACATGAATAACTCCAACCACAAAAGCTATTAGGACAGCCAAGTTTACCAACATATGCAAAGGTCCTTTCAGCAAATTATTAAGTCCTTGCCTCATCCCTTGATGTGATCCATCAATCACGTGTTCAAGGGCTTGACCAGCCCCTGAAATGCTATTACCGATTGCTTATCCGGACCCAACCAGAAATTTGTACACTGTCCCTGAGTGAAGGGACATTTCTGAGGTATAATTGACTAGTCTTTTGACCACAAGTTCCAAATCATGGGTCCGAAACATATAGCTTTTCAAAAACGATAGGCCAGTTGAAACTGCTGTCAACTGACCATGAAATATTGGCGGAGATTTGAAGCTGAAGATCGAGAAGTTTCCCTGCCAAATGACTTCTAAGGGTACCTTACTGACGTGAATAGGACCCATTTCTGTTTGCCAAGTTTGGTTGATTTTGCAAGGGTGAATTGGCTGATGGTTGCAATCCACCCTTTGGCTAAGGGGTAGGAGATCCACACCTCCTGGGGAAACAAACATCAAGTTGTTTCCCAGTAAGACTGGCATGTGTTCATAGCAGGTGCCATTGATTTTATGATTCTTGTAAATTCGAGAGGCCTTCCCTTGCCTGCATGGCCAAATTGTTATGGCCTCACCCATGAACTGGGCAATAATGTCGGTCCCTTGGAGGAAGGCCCTTGCCCCTAGAGTGGGGTCTAAATGTAGAAATTGCCATACAAGATCCAAATGTCCTTGGGCCTGCCTACATAGTTCACTCCACATGTTTCGAAAACTTTGCATTTCAAAATCAATCATTTTCAAGGCCAAATAATTTAGTTTGGCATTGATGGGGTCAGAATCTGTTAGATCAAATACAGGCCGAGAATTCTGTCCCTCCATTTCTACAAGGGTTTGATTGATCTCAATCACAACACCCTGTTCAGTGAGTAGCCCATTTGTGATATTAGGGCAATTTTTGTGAGAAAAATTTGATCTTTTAACAAAAAACACAGCTTGCAAGTCATTAATGATGATATGATGACCCGTTTGTTTCACAATGTAACTGTCTTTGTACTCAAAAGGGCATATAGATTTGAGGGTCATTTCATTCCAAACAACCACTCCCTCTGACGCAACACAGTGGCCTGAACTGGGTTTGCAGCCCCCAAGATCACCAAGGGTGCTTAGCAGATTCGAATTATCCCAGGAGGCCACTTGCCCTTCCTCAATGATTAAATTCTCAACACAACTGCAATAGTCATTGCAACACCACTTATATTGGACACTAAGCTTATTTGCAGTTGACCAAAAGTTCGGAAGGGTCTCGTTCAAAGTTTGGCCCTTGTAAAGTTTTGAGTACCAAAAAGTTTTGCATTCAAAAGGGGTGAATGTTGCAAGTTTCGTATCATCATCCACAATACCTTGGGAACTGAAAAATCCCGTATTTGTACAAATCGTTCGAGTTCTGATGCTACACTTGAATGCTGGAGATAGCTTAGGGTGCCCATGAGGTACGAAAAGCTTACCCATAGTTGTTATGGGTTTATCACCCACCATGGGTCTAATGCACGAAACAGTTCTAGGAATTTCGATTGAATGACCACCTTGAGAGGTTCCGCAAATTTGAAGTGGTGAAACTTTATTTACGCCCATGAGAATGACGAAAAAAATACACACACAATTTAAAGAAGACGTATGGGCGACGGTGGCTTTTTCAATAGGGGCTTCCACCCCAGTTTGGAGGGTTTCCATGCATTCTTTTCCCCTGGCGACAATTTTTGTTGTGGCCGTTTGCACGAGAAAAGAAGAACCATGGCCCGTTTTGTCGACGGCCCTGTTGAGGGTTTCTTGGGCCAGTCGATTGGTTTCCTTGGCCCATGAGGTTTAGGGTACAATTTCGATGTTCTCTTCTCCGGGCTGTCCGAGCCTGCCTGCACCTTAGGCAGGGGCAGTACCGCTGATTGCCCTTATACCCTGTAATGAGGAAAAAGCCCTTTCATGGGGCAGATAACTTTCTCTAGCTTCAAGCCTCTCACAAAGTCTGTCGAAGACAGGGGGCCTGTTGGATCCAGGAAGAACGTCGGTTTTGCCCTTTTTCAGAATTTTATAGTCTTTGGGCAAGGTCGGTTTTTCAGCAGCTACCTTT
Organism: Romanomermis culicivorax; assembly: GCA_963922205.1. Classification (NCBI taxonomy): domain Eukaryota; kingdom Metazoa; phylum Nematoda; class Enoplea; order Mermithida; family Mermithidae; genus Romanomermis; species Romanomermis culicivorax. The sequence continues at coordinate 469,901 of CAWUHX010000045.1, forward strand.
TCAATCTGGCCCTCACTTAACATGCCTTCGAACATGGGCTCGTTTGGTTCGGGCGTTGGCCGAATAGACGCTGGCCATGCCCGATTTTCCGGCTCGTCGTTACTCCAGTGGAGGTCGTATGCTAGTGACATGACCGGACCTGTGACAGAACAATGATTTAAAGTGGTCATACCAGGGTTGTCACTATCCAGAAGATTGATAGATAACCCATTATTGTGATTCTGACCATACTTTTGGGGGCAATATTTTTCCAAATGCCCTTTGTGTTTACATTTCCTACATTCCACGGTAGGGCAATTATTGTGCTTATGTCCTGCTTTTCTACAGAAGTGACATTTTGATTTACACTCAGAGGCCACATGGCCTTCTCGACTACAAATAGAACACGAAGAAACCGAAGAAACCATAGGGGAGTCAGAGGCTTTCTTGCAAGTATTAGCATAATGCCCTTTTCTCCCACATTTATAGCATGTGACACCATGATCGGAACGCTTCTGTTTTTCATTTTTACTGTGATTTCGAAGTTCATCCAAAATTTTGTCAAACTTTTGGCTCAGCTGTTCGACCTGATTTTTCAAAGGGTCCTCATGTTGGACCGCTAAAACTAGTTCCCTGACATACAAAGGATATGACATAGGACAGGGGACTTTGGCTTCGTCCGGCAACATTTGACGTTCTATGAATACAGCTTCAGAAACGAGGGCAGCTAAAGGGTACTGTTTGTACTTAATAACACTTTGAATATCACTCAACAGACCCTCACGGAAAACAGGTTCTATTAAATTTTCCCGTAAAGCTAGTTCAAAATTAGGATAGGGGAGCTGGCCCAATTTTTCGAGTTCATTAAAGAAAGCCATTACTGTTTCAGTTCGTTTTTGTTTCCGATCCCTCAAAATTTGATGGTGAAACAGGGTATCTTGAACAACAGGGAATGCGTCCAGCAAAGCCCGTTTAAATCGATCGTACGTTTCAGGAGGATTAGGGGAGTTGGAAATATTTTCGAATTTCACCAAGGCGTCCCCATCCAAATGGAATTCCAAAAATATAAGCTTGAGGGCATCATTGTCAGCTTTAAGCCCCTTTAAAAGCATTTGTTTTTCGAGCTTCTTGGCCCATTCGAAATTTTCAGAGGGCCTACCAGTGAAATGTGGAAAATCGCGATTTTTTGTGGACATTTCACTCCTAAGATGTCCAATTCTTAACTCATTCAGACCAGCTTCAGTAGTGGACACTTTTCGTGCAATTTGAGCTTCGAGTTCCCGCAGACGCCCATCCAAAACAGTGGCGAGAGCATCCTGAACAACATGTCCCAATGGGTCGTAATGAGGCATTTTTTCGTTGAGGGTTTGTTCCCTAGTTTCATGCTCGATGCGTTTAAAGACGTCACACAACGTTTCTTTAGTTACAATATACCGACCTGACTGTTTTGATGGAATTTTTGGAGAAAAAGATTTGACCAAGAATTATATAAATTTTTGTTTGGATAAGGCTTAAAAAAAAGTTTCTGGGTCCCCCTGTTATTAGGTCACCACGTTATGTCAGTGTTATGTCAGGGGTACTGGTACTACAGGTCAAGCTACTGTAAGATTGATATGTACTTAGGGAAGTTGAGTTTTCGATTTCACTAATTTACAACTTACAGTCTTCGTACAAATATGAAATTCAGGTTGATTCGATATGAAATGTAAAACTGGTGCGAAAATACACAACGTAAAACTGGCGCAAAAATGCACAAAATGAAATAATGGTCCAGACGCGGGACGACTCTTGTAAGCAAAAATTACTGATGGAATCTAGCACAGGATTCTACTATTGGGGTCGAGGCGACGAGGTTCACGACTCTTGTAAGGAAAGATTACCGATGGAATCCGGCGGAGGATTCTACTACTCAGGTCGACGCCAAAAAACCAAACTGGTCATCTTCCCAAAAACAGGGTCTTCTTCTTTGTTTCAGACCCACTTGACCCACATTTCAGACATGAAAAACACCCACAGTGGTCGGTGCGGACCAGACTTGAATTACTGTAGGTTCTGAAATCCAAAGGGCGCCACAATTAGCCCTGTTACGCAAGTGTCCGTAATTAGTGTTTTTGAGATGTCGCCACCATTTCCATTGAAGTGTGCATAATTACAATAAAAAAGGTGCTTGAGTGCATAAAACTCGTAATTTCAACAAACGAAAAATAGCTGTACAAAAACAGGTTTTAACCGGAATTTTTGAGAGAAAACATGGTGGAATTTGCAGAAAATGTACAGTACATAATTTTTCATAACTTTACATTTTGTCACTCCTCGTGACAATTGTAATAAGATTAAAATGATTGTTTTGCAGCTAATAATTTAAAAGTATTCATGTTTATTCAACCCTATGTACAATAGCTCGTCTGAATAATTTATACATCGCCATTCCTAAACTTCCTCTGATAGGCACTTTTATTCAGACAACAGGGTAAGCAGGTGTTCGGAAGTTGTAGCAGTTTTTTACCGAAAAAAAATTTTTCATAAAAGGATGAAAATTTTTCAACGCATATTTAAAGTCTTTATTTTGTAGTTTAAATGATCTGTAATCAACAAATATTCACACTAAACTGCAAGTCGTTCAAATTACATAGTTGAAAATTTCAACTAATTTTAAAACTAATTCTTTGACATTTAAAAATTTATTACAAAACTATGGCATATCGCAGATGATTTGACTTTTTTTAAATAATTTTGTGAAACTTTTTATTGCACAAAACTTCCACCACTGTTGCATCCCTTCGTTTCCCACCTTTACGCACCACCTTATAGTCCATCCACGTCTCCATGCTTCGCACTAAACTGCAAGTCGTTCAAAATATTACAATATTCGGAACCATACTCAAAAAATAATTTTTTCAGGTTACACTGTGATGTAAATATAGTATGCAAATGGTGTGAACACAATATGCATTGTTCGAACACAGGTTCGAATGGCTATCATGTATAAAAAAACATGTTGCAAAGTGCGATACAGGGAAGACTATGAGTAGTGTCCTGGGTCGGTTTCATAAAAGCTACAGCTGAGCTGCAACTTAAGTTGTAGCGGCGCCAGACTGCTTTTATTTTCGTTTATTTCTTCAGTTGTCTTTATTTCCTTTATTTCTTATCTTTTTCTTTTTTAACAATCATTTTTAATTTTGTTTTCTGTCTTTGTTTATATGTTGGTTTTTTTTCGTGCTGCTTTTTCATTGTCCTATACTTTTCTTTGTATTTCTTTTTCATTGTCTTATACTTTTCTTTGTATTTCTTTTTCTTCCGTTTTCTGTGTTTTGCTTAAGAGTTTGTTTAAGGTGTCATATTAAAGTGTTAAAGTATCCAAGGGAAATTTTAGAAGATTCATATAGCACTGTAGGGGTAACGGGACACCTTTTTTTGCAAAAAATTACATCGCCTGGAGTAAAGGGATTCATAGCATTACTTGGAGTAACTAGACACAATCAAGGGATTGACTAGCATTATTGGTTGGAAGGATTTTCTGTTATGATGACTCTTCACCACGCGTATCCGCATCAGATTCTATCTATTGCGGATAAGTTGGCTAATAACACGGTGGCATACCTTATCATTTTTTTTTGTTTGTCACCCAGCCTTCATCTCAACTATCATGCTTTTTGTATGGTGAATAAATTTAGCCATTTTCTAAAGTTATTCGCATTCATCACGTGTTTTTAGTTTCCGTAAAAGACTAATTAGAAACTGTATGAAAGCACTCGTGAGAAGGGCTTGCGGAGCCTGTTCTCACTCCCATGGTTTTGCATGCTAGAAACTTAATGAGCGTTCTTCTGTACTTCGTAAAACTTTCGGTGCTCCTATAGCTACCGCTCATCGTCATTTCATTGTTCAGAAGCAGCTTACTGTGACATTGCTATCCACTGCAATCAAACTTTTCTCCGCTCCAATGACAACAAAAGTTTGACATAACGTATTACTCGTAGCTTTTGCATCACCTCATTGTCCAATATGCCTTTTTGAGTTGTAGATTAAAACAACACCACTTTCAATAAAACTTTCTCCATGTAGAATCGCAACGCTATGACCCGTTCATATAGTAGAAAATTACTTTCGGATCGAGATGAGGTGGGTTGTTCCATTCTAATGATTTTCTCATCAAGTTCATTTTATACTTACTTTGGAATTTCGCCCGGAGCTTTCTCAATTGAGTTTAAGGTTTGCGCAAACAGGTGGATGGTTAAAGTAGTGCACTTGTGGAGCTGGGGGGAATTTATTTCTTCTTTGTCAGTTTACTACAGTCTGTGAATAGATATGCAATAGAAGTTTAGTAGTCTAGTAGTTTCTCAGTTCAGTAGCTGACTGAAGACGTTCAGAAAAACATACTTGCAACAAGGTCTCTTAAAGCTCATTCCAGTCCTCTAGAAACCGGAAGCGGTAATATCACCGCAAATGTCCTTTTTCGAAAATCGCTATAAAAGTTTACGGAATGTTATGAGTGTTTCACAGAGAACTGGAAGCTATGATCAGCTCTCAACAGGGCACCAATAATTCAATTTGATGTCCATGTCAAGGATCAACTGAATTTCACTGTCGCTTCAAAATTTTGCTCAGACACTGTTGCTTGTGATGTGAGAAATTGCATACAATTTCACGTTTTCCATTAAAATGTGGCCTTTTAATGATGATTGGCTGTCCATCAATAAGTTGCAAAATAGTGAAGATAAGAGAAAAAAATTTCCGTGCCTACGACGTGTTTCCTTATTTTGTTTCTATTTTTGCTTTTCTGGATTTTTTGTGCAGCTCTTTTTGCACTATCTGTGAAAAGAGTGTAACCACCTTCACAGAATTTACAGACAGTTTTGCGCCTGCATCCGTTCAATGATACTGTGAGTCAAAATCAATATGGTATGTCAATTTTGAGACTCACAGCTTGTAGATGATGTCATCAATTCAAAAATCGTGCTCCTTCTGATTACGTTCATACACTATCTCACCTGATAATTTTTTTATATTCACAGAATATCAACAATGAACCAAGCTTCATATTTTCCAGGAATTATTCAACGAGTAGAGATATTTTTGAATAGAAAATCAACCCGAAATGCATGTTACTTGACGATATGATATTAATGGTGTGAAACACAAATGACATCTGTCTTCGATAATGAAGGTACATTTTCCACGATGGAATAGAACCATATTTCTCACGTCAGAGAAGCCCGTAAAGAGGATGAACTACAAATCATTTTTATCTGAAAGTCTGTTGAAAGTTGGAGTGCTCGAGGATTGCTATTATTTATTGATTCAATTCATGATCCAAGAGCCAAGTGTCCGTCGGAATTTTAAAGAATTCAGCCACATTTGTTCTTCGGGAGAAAGGGCATTCGTATCACATATGCTGCTTCAGTGATGGGGCAAATAACCACTTCATCAAGTATTAAAAATAACATGGAAGCGGGTTATTTTGAGAGTGCTTCGTGAGGTTTACCGTGGAAACGTTATCTCCTCCAAAATATACGTAACCTCCATTCTCCACGTATTCATAACCAGCTGCTGCTTGAATTCAACCACTAATTTTTTCTGACAAGTGTGTAATTATCAGTGTGCCCTGTGTTCCTATTTATAAAGCATATTTCATAGAGGAATTCAATTATTTTTCTGACGTTTGCTTCTCTCGATGGCATGGTCAATTTTTAGAAACAATCAACATAGCAATAGACTGGCTCTCGTTGTCCATTGTTCACTTTTATCATTTTTATAACCCGTACTAGGCTCAGCTAACGGCAACTCTACAACGGTTGATCACTTTGTGCTCTCAGAATGTTTTTCATAATGTTTGTTATCATAAGAAAGAACCGTCTTTTGAAAATCAAAAAAGAATGATGAAAAAATAAAAAGAAATAAATTTCGGAAAAAAACGAAGAGTGATTTGGATTGCCATGCTCTAGATTTGGATTACCATTTGATGAAAACTGGGTTGATAGAACTTCGACCGACTAGACGAGTTGACAGAACGTTGAGTCATTCTATTTTGTTATAAGCCTGAAATGAGAGATTGACTTTAATTACAAAATGAGTTCAACGGCTAAATCTGAGCCCTCCACGCCTCAGTGTTGACGTGCAGATCGTTAAACGTCGTCGATTTAATTCATACGGAGAAGTAATCGTGAATACTCAATCTGCAAGCTTCAACAATTAATTTTTGGGCTAAAAATGGACAACTCTAACCAAAATGCTATGGAATTTGACCATGTTTTGGAAGCTTCATGAGATTTTGTTATTCTGTTTGCGAACTGTTAATGTAAAACATTGCACTTTCGACCACCCGGGATATGGAATATGCTTTGAGTAGATGCGAAACAGCGAGGTAGAAATTTGTAGAAAACTCTCATGATAAGAACTGATTAGAACCATAGTAATAATGCAGTTTTAACACAATTACTGGTCCAGATGTGAGATATATTTGAATGCATTCAGGTTTCTTCATGGTATCCAAAGCGAAACATAAGCGACATTCTCTCATTAAACCTACATTAGAGGTTTTGTAAAGAAGTTGCATGCACACGGGTCAATATTTCCACAAAATATTGACCATTCATACCAAAAAACCTTTACCGTTAGCCGATATCTTTTGTTCGACCGTTGGATTTAGCGACCTGATGGAACCTTTTTTCTCTCATTTCTTTCTGATTCGGTCTTACATTTCTATTGACTTTTATCGCATCTGTTCATTTTCTATGGGTAACACACATTCAAATTGCTACATCATCACTGAGTTGATAAGTTTTCGAACATTCCTGTTTGTTTTCTAGCTGTATAGTGTCGTTTGAAATTCGGTCAAGCATGTGTCAGCGTAAACTTTAGTGCGACCAGAGTTGAAAAAGTTGAAAACTTTACAACATCCTTTCGCGAGATGTGGATCAGTTTAGTGACAGAGATTTTCTAAGATGAAAGACTTTAATTTGTAGTTGTAACATTTCATAGGATGAGTTTTCAAAAGTTAATGCCTACGCGCACTCTTTTTTAACGGCTTTTTTGTCTCATTACATCGAATAGTAAGTGTTTTATTTGCAGCCGACTATCATGCATAATCATATTTTTACTGTACCACATCAATAAACATCGATGTTACCATAAAGACTAAACTTGACAATTTGCGGGTCATGGGAAATCCTCTGTCAATTTCCAAACACATATTTTTCATATTGTGACTTGGCCCAGAAGTCATTCGATATTTTTTGTTTCGGTGAACCCAAAGTGGAAAGGTGATGTTATCATGTTCGGCGTTCATGTTTGAAAATTGAGCCCCACTGTACCTCAATTATCAACAACAGTAGGATTTTTGTGAGCTCAACTAGAACAATGGAATAAATAAATAAATATGGAAAAATAGCATTCAACTTAGTGAATGCATCAATTCATTCGACAGACGTCGGGCACCATTTTGAAGATTACACTAGGGAGTTAGGAACTCATCAGAGAAATGAGAGAAGGTCTCCAGATGCAAATCCTGAAGTCGCTCGTGTTGTTCTAGAAGTGCACTGATATAGCCCATGGCGACGCGATTAATGAACATTCTGCTTGTATTTCATTTTGCAACTGGAGGTCTTCAGATATAAGTTCTAAGAGGACATCATTATGTTATGGTAGTACAGTAATCTGGCTAGTACTACACATAAGTATTTTTCCGAGCTATTTCACACTGAAATGTGCATGAACGCGCTAAACAATTCGGAATTGTCGTGTAACTGATCTCAGCAGCTATTTAGACACAAGACGAAAATACGCTTGATAGATCTTTAAATGTAAAAGTATAAAATAACTGTCATCAAGACTTTTTCTTGCCATTCAACAACGTCTTCACAAACCATCTCAACCCGAACAACTGCGACCAAAATCGGAAAAAAGTTTGCTCTCACCATTGACTCATTCATTTCTGAGTGTTTTTACGAGGACATGTCCCATGTCAAATAATTTGAACAATCAAATACATTTTCACTTGCCAGCATGAGGAGTTTTTTATCTGCAGCTTGTACCGTGGGGCTGATAACTTTTTCCTAGGGAGTCAGCGAAATAACTACAGCGATGAAGATCAGGGGTCGTATGTTAAAACTTAGCTTGTGCTCAATCTACAATAGAACATGTCTATTTTTGTCCTTCACTTCACTCATTTTGAAATTCAACCTTTATCCAAAATTATGGGAGGCTCGTTGATCCCATTCGATAAATTTTTTCCTCACGATACCGACTCCTTTGGTGATCATACTTTTCAATGATCTCTATATTATAGAAACCGATTTCCTGATCACTAGTAAGGCTACGTTTGCCGGAACTCTGACTCTGCTTCGACCATTTAAAAATGAATGGAGTATGGTAACAGCTGATTTATATGCTAAGGGTCCATATAATGCTATTTTGCATATGCTCGTATGGTAAAACCTAGCTCGTGCCCTGGTAGCATCTATCCTTGTAGTATCTGCCTTACAATTGCTGCCTTTCAGCATATAGCTCCAGACAAAAACCGAATTCAAAGATACTTAATTTAAAGCCAAAGCTATAATACTATCGAGCAAATAAGATTTGAAATAATGATCATGGGAAATACTATTCACAATGCCGATTCTTCTCGAGTTTCACGTACTTTTGAAACTTTTTTTTACCAAATTTTGTGAAATATGACTTTAACACAGTACCATAAATCGTTTGATGGCCACATCTTAGAAAGGCTTAAGTCAGTGTCAAACAGACGCATCAATTCATAAAAAAATGCGAATTATGCGTTAACAGTGTTTGGTTCGAAAATTCGGCTAATTCAAATGTGGCCGGAAGTATCAGGAGCCTATTTTAATGGTCAGAGAAAAACAGTGAACTTATCGACATCAACAGACATTAAAATTGGGATTAAAAAGCGTTAAACAGAAGAATTACATGAACCACAACCATTTCTATCAAGGTCTATTTTTCCGGCACGGAGTGAAGGCATTGATGACAAATTTGGTATGAATGACTTCTATTTTGAGTTATCTATCTTTCTGATTTTATCCCATTTCCAGCAGTCATAGGACTGACCCCATAACAAAAGGTTATTAACCACCCTTTAGTAACTTGTGCAGCTACAACTTGCCGACTTATATGTTAACCTTGTATCTTGCAGGTTTTTTGGGACCAACTTGTAGCTTGTAGGTCCACGAGTCTTTTATGCAACGGACTCCAGTTGATTATGGAATATAGAATGAACTATAAAATTCGTGATTTCCGAATTCACATTCTCCCTATCTTCTAAAGGTTGAGGTGGATGAAGCTAAATATGCTCTTTCAACATTTGTGTAGAAAGTCCAATCTTTCGCACTTCACGATTTTTAACCCAAATTTTACAGAAACTGATACTTGTATATGAAGAAATGTTTGGCATGGACGCTTGATCATACAGACATTTTTGAATGATAAATGGGGAAATGCCCAAGTCGCTATCTTATAGAGTTCACTATTCGCACGGATTGCTATATAGACTGTAGAAAGGCATTCTGGAATTTATGCTGGTGGGCATTTCATCGTAGTATGCACCTATTATTTCTGCTCCAAAAAAGTTCAAAGTACTTTTACTAGAAGTAATCACGCTATTACCTCTTATTTCCTCGAAAGTATTAATGCAACACAAAGAATATGTTCATGATGAAGCTTTGTACTCGAAAAGCTTGAATAGAAAACGAAGATCTACGGTGTGATCCTCGGGTATACATTGCAAAGATACGTTTTATTTGTCTGTATTACATCCAATGGGTGTGTTATTTTTCCATGTTCATAACTTGTGGCATATTGATTTAGCACCATAATTTTCCAACACCCGCGTGTTAACTATAGAGCAACGTATTTTGCATTACAGCTCATTTGCATAATAATCCCACAGATAAGCTTAGCATACCGATAACCGACAGCAATCAGCAACTAGTCCCAAGAGTCACTTCCGTCTCTCCTACATGCTATACGTACAAAATAAAAAATGTGTGTACTAATGAAAAAATGCTGTAGCTAATTACTCTAATTTGTACCACATGACCGATTTTGATTGGTTATTTTTTGTTTCGTGAAAACGGGAAATTCTTCCTTCTAGGAAAATGAGCTTTAGGCCTTTTATTTTTAGATCAGTTGTCTTTTGTCTCGTCAGATAGGTATATAATTCGCCCTAGAAAAGCTCATTTTGATTAATCTAATCCGCCCTGTTAGCTCCTATTTTTGAACACCTTGCGCCTACAGTTTTTATTCATCATATTACAGTACATCAAGATAATCATGGGACGTTTCGATTTGTATTGTTTCAGATGATCGTCATATTCAAAAAACTCATATGGAACCTTTCTTGCCTTTTTTAGAAATAGATTTTTGAATAACAGCTCCGGGGTTCGTTGCATAGAAGACCTGTAAAAATTATTACAGGTTGTAAATATAAAACTCCTCAAGCTACAAGTGGAAAAAAACACCTCCAAAAATTTTTTTGATGTCATTCAATGTCACTTCGGCAAATGCACACAAGCCAACATAATCTAAACAACTGCAGCCGAAAAACGGAAAAAGGTTTATTTTCACCAGTTACTCATTTGTTTCTGAGAATTTTTTCGGTGCACACGTCTCGTGCCGAATAATTTGGAATTCGGGGAGGAACTTCCTCCTTTCTCGTTTATAAACATGGAAAACGTGATCTACTGTAACATCAGTTTCGGTTTGTAATTAATATGTTACGTAATTATGTAAATGAACAACGCGTAATAGGCTATCATAGACTTTTTGCATTGCTAATTAGCTACACACGGCTAATGATACGTAAACAATATGCAAATTTGATTCTAATCCGTATGTTGCCCATCACCGGGCGGGCGTGTGTTCTCTTTTTTTCAGTGTCATATTGCATTATTTTTCTTATACAATTGCGCCAGTTTGTGGTTAGTTGATATTGTATTTGTTACTAAAACGGCGACTAGTGCACGAAGAAAATCTAAATAAGTTGAAGTTGACCTGAAGATACTTAGATAAATTTTGAAACAGATAACTCTATACTCCATTCATTTTGAAAAAATTGATGGAACGAGGTCGCAGCCAAACTTTTATTCAAAATTATGGAAGGCTTGTTGACTCTGTTCGATTTTTCCTTCATGATACAGACTCCTTGATGATCACTCTTTTCAACGATTTCAAGATTACCGAAATTGTTATTCTTATCTCTAGTAAGGCTGCGTTTGGCGAAACATCAACCGCTGCATCGATCATTTCAAAATGAATGGTAATTACAGGTAATTTGGCATGTAAGAAATTATGGGATTAAATCAAAGTCCTGAAACTCTGCGGTTCGTCAATTACCAAAAATGACATTCTCAAATTTTCTATCCAACATTCTATAAATTTTCAGTTGTTCTTTTATGAGCTTGAAGTATAAGTTTTCTTTGAAAGTCGCGATATACGAAGATAATCGAATGTGGAAACGTTTTTTTCAACACAAAATAATATCCAATCAGTTAGTTCAGAAAAAATCCAGCTGAAGAAATTTAGTAGCAGCCGGAAAAGCTAAAATATTATGGTCTCATTTGCATTTAGCTATCTGTATTTCTACTTCTATAGTAACTGTTGTGCAGCTGAACCTTAGCTAGAGTAAAATACTACTTTTAGGTACTAAATTTGGATTCATGGCTCATGTATAAAAACTAGCAAAACAATGGTTTTTCGGAAAAATTTACTATAGGGCGTGCTTTCCATCTGGCGAAAATTTGCTGACTTGAAGATGTATAATAGGCGTTATTGCTCTTGGGCTAAACAATCTTTGCTTTAAGATTATGAGTGGAAGAAGAGTTAATTTTCCATCGACAACGAGGACTTTTTGTAACTAAAATAATTCTTGAAACATTTTCCGTGTCGATACAATCTCCAATCAATGACTAGAATCTGACTTGATTATTGTTCTATCACATCAAATACTGCGTTTCATTTACTTCATTTACGATGGTGGACTTCAGTTATAGTCTAAGTAGAGAATAATTCCACAGTCCAAAATTTTGCTAGATTTACTAATATCGACTCTTGTAATTGATGTTCGATACGTCAATTATCTTGACAGTATGTTGAAGACTGGTGGGAAATTCTTGCTTCTACGATATTTTTTCTCACAATCCAAGAATAAAAGGAAAAATCGAATTCATATCATACAAAATAACAGTCTTGTCTGGTGTCACACCAAGAAACAGTGTTCACATCAGTTGTCAGCTTGGTAGTCTCAGAGATATCTATTGTGAATTTCGAGTGATGGTCTGATGGGGTCTTCCCAAAATTCAAAAATATGGCAGGTTTATGGTCGAAGCTCAGGGAAATGTCACACAGGACTCAAAGGGACACCTATTTTTATTTTATGTGCACTAGACAGTATGAGCTAGGCAAATTTTTTTTCAAATAAAAAATGACATATTCATCCTCTCATCATGCACGTTTCAGCACCTTAATTATCATCAAAGTCCGTCCTTTTGCCAACAACCGAAGCCCCTACGATGGCCATCACAGTCAAAAGATGTGATGCTGTCTAATGTATAATTAAACTCACCCGCTTGAAAAATTAAAAGTAATTTGGTTCTTCATTGACGACCAAGAAAGAGAAGCAATAAGGCATTCAGTCCTCTTTCCGCCAACCTCATCGCTCTCTATCTTTATCTCATCAAGAAATTCTCTTGATTTTTCATTTGATGTGCTTCTGATGGCGTATATTATTGTTCGTAATCTTATTGGAAATAGTGGTGAAGTTATAAAGCTTTTGAGTGCACTTGAAAACACCCTCGGGCTGATAAGTAGTCTAATTTCGAATTTTCTGATTCAAATAATGTTCAGTTAAACATTTGTTTACTGACTTGGATGCTTTAGAAATTAGAGCACGATAAAGATGGAAATCTTTCACCTTGGTTCATACTTTGGAAATTTCAACAATTTTTCGAGTTCAGTGGCCGAATGAAGGAGCATAGTTATTTTCCTGACACGTTATTACTCAGTTAGAAATATTTTTAATTTTTAATTTCGATTAATCAAAAACTATCATTTAGAAAGTTGGTGATTTTTCTTTTGGGCGTTGTGATTTTCCGCTGTGGCTCAAAGAAGACAGTTAGCTTTCTTGTTTACAGTGGGATCATTCACAGCGACTGCGTGATCACATGATGAAATAAAACAGAGAACTTTCTTGTCGTTAATTTCTTCACTACAATGCTGGTCGTAACAGTAAGCCGCCGATATGAATCATAAGAGCAAAGTAGGAATCTTCTTCTGACATAGGGATGTTCGTTGAAGATAAAATTCATATATGAAAATTATATGGAATTTTTTGGAGTGAAAATAAGTTTTTGAAAAATAGGGTGCAGCCAGGAGTCGAACCTGGGTTACCAGCATTAATATTGTTCATATAGTTTGTTTTTTGTGGTATCGAATTTACATTATTAACTGATGAATATTGGCTGCACATAACTATGGGGAATTTTGAGCTGTACTCCCTTACAGTTGACTATTGCTTTCTGCTGACAATTTCAACAATATTATTATTGAAACCCCAATAAATAGTAGTAGCTATTGTTAATGTAACCCTGACTCTACGGAAAACGAAGGGATTATATGTAAATTTGGTCCTTCCCGCGTAATTTTTGTGTTGAGAAAATAAAAATGAAAAAAGGCATAAAAAACCACAAAATTCAGGGGCCGGTTTCATCAAAAAGACTTACGCTCCAGCTGAGCTGCAGCTTAAGCTGTAGCTTAACTCTATAAGCTATACCATTGTCGTTAAGCTGCAGCTCAGCTGTAGCTTAACTCATACACACAACACATATCGGGAAAGTTAAGCTGCAGCTGAGCTGCACCTTAACGATAATGTTATGACGTACAGAGTTAAGCTACAGCTCAGCTGCAGCTTAACTTTCTCGATATTTTTTGAGTGTATGCGTTAAGCTTGTAAGCGTTAAGCAGCAGCTGAGATAGAACTTAACCGCAATGGTATAACCTATAGAGTTAAGCTACAGCTAAACTGCAGCTCAGCTGGAGCTTAAGTCTCTTTGATGAAACCGATCCCAGTAGTTTCAAGTTAAGCCACCGCGACCAGTCTATGGTTTTTGGATCACATAGAGTATAGCATATGTATACAAAACCACCCAGTCTAATCTGTTACTTATTTCTAGACCACCTGTGTCTCAACTATTAATTTTGTTTTTTATGCAATGCTTCTAAATTGAAAAATGACAAAAAATCAGCTCTGTCGTCAAAATTCCTTACACAAGGCGAAACTTCTCATTCGAAAAATTGTTAGTGTTAGTTGAGTATGTTTACAAACTTCCGATAATATTTGGCGTATGGTAGCTGAAACGGTGAAAGTGTAAAATAGTACTTGCTTTCCACTGCTATTGTTTACAAGCATTTCAAGGGACATAAGTTATAAATATCAAATTCCAAAAAATGCGGGAACGAATATTTTCACAGTTGAAAGCGAAAAAGGTTTCTGATGGTTGGTACCTACAGTATGATTATCAAAAGTTACAGCGATAAAATTCAATTTTTTCATGTTTCATATAGAAGAATATATTATAATAAGCAGATTTTACTAGATATAAGTAGTTACCTTGCACGGGCAGTGTATCATTTTAGAGATTTGCATAATATGCAGGCAAATCTTCTTTTTATGGAAGAAGACGTAGAGAAACGCCGTACAGAAAGACAGTCCTTCAAGCGCATGCCGATAAGTCGCACGTCTGCATGTCTCCCTCTTTTTATTGAAATGCTCGACTTTTTTCGAAGATCGGATTACCATATCTCCTAACTTTACTCTGAACTGTTTAGCTGACGCTTCAATAGAGAGCAGAGGCATTTCTCCCGTTACCTAATTATAGTAGAAGTTGAGGAAATAAGAGCCATATCAGATCGTATGCTTGAGAGTGTCATTCAATCTTGATCTTTTTCTATTGCGGACAATTGATCACGAAATATATCAAGAAATTGTTGTGACTGTTGCCACTTAACCGACTGTAATATTGACGTCCGAGGTTTTCTGTAACATCGGCTAATGAAGTTAGGCCAGTGCTAATGAAAATTTTCGTCGTGTGCTTATGGAAATTAGGCTAAAATAACCTTGGTACTATGTTTAAATACCGTATATGACTGGAAATGTGTGAGCCTACTCAACTAACCTATGTTATTTTTTGAGTAAAAAAATTTGTGTAAATGACTTTGATGGTGGTACTTATTTGTTTGTCGTTTTTCAATTTACGAGCATGTTAAATAAAATAGAAATCAGTCGTCAACTTGATTCAGTTAGCCTAAAAACGCAAAATGATTCTCATAGAAATAATATACGATTTACATTTTCCCGCAAGTGAGGGTCTCAGAATGTAAATTGGGAAACTACATGTGTTGTAGTGCCTTCGAAGATCTCCCTCGTCAGAAGGACTGTTGATATACACAGAGAATTGTCATCTACAGCGATCCAGACTACAACGAGCAAATTGGCGTACCATGCAGGTTCATGATTTTCCAACGGATTTCTTTGCACTCCAAAGCCCATTTGGAAATGAATAGGCCATAAAGTCTCTTCATTTTGATACAGCAAACCGATCAATTCAAATTCAAAAGCAAAAAATTAAATAAACTTATTACTGTCGCAAATGAGAAAAATTTTTTCGTACACGAATGGAAAACAGACAAGTTTAGGATCCTCTACAACAGCCTGGCAGAACGGTGAAAATTTCTTTAGTGGTGCATTTCAGGTAGCGACACAATTCCACCCAATTCAAAAGCAGGTTGCATGATGTTTTTTCCATAATTAGCCTTATTGTCTCCAGGACATTGTGTTTTTGTTACAGTGAAAACTTTTCCCTTCCATGAAAACTTTGTGTCGAGTTCAACTTACTTTCTATTTTCCGCCCAATTCGATGTTAAATATATGAGCTACCTGACGAAGAAAATCCGAACACTATAAATTGCTGATCGAACTACTATAAATCTTTTTGGGGTGTTTTTTTGGAAAATCCTGTACTCGACGAGCTGATATCGCACTTCCTCTTGTTTGCAATTATGATACTCAAACGTTAAGAAAAATTGAGTATTCTGTTAAGTCATAGATCCAGAATTCATGTGATAGCAATTCTATCAACTTTTCTTTCCAAAGGAGAAGCATACCGTTTTTTTCAATATTGACTGTGATCAGAATGGATCAGGAGCATGCCATGATCCCAAACATTGGGCGTTTTTTCACTGATTAATTACCCAACAGAAAGCCCAAAGCAATTCTGACCTATGTATCCTGCTGTGGCTTGATTCACAGATCAACAGGCGGCGATGAAGACTCATCAATGAATGTAATTACAAAATATGATTATCTTGATAGAGCTTCATTAACATGAGCGTTATTTGTTTTTCTGTTGGCTTATATAGCTTCGCTTTCTCACATTTTCAGTTTCTCCGTATTATCGTCTTGATGACGGATTTCTATTATTGTCTGTCTATGTGGTTATCCTTATTTGCATAAAATGATCAAGATTTTCTTATCATTTGCATAAAAATTATGGACAACAGTAGCATTTCGGACGCCGTTCGTTTCTACCGCCAATTGTTCATCAACGGCCTATTTTGCATAATTTTCCTAGTCGGCTTTTGCGCCAATTTGTGGGTGCTCTATTTAGCCACTCGTAAAAGTAAAGTTAAACCTATAACCACCATTTTAATCCTAAATTTGGCCACCGCCGATTTCCTGATGATCACCTGTTTGCCGATGGTTTTGGCACACTCGTACGCCCAAGATTGGGTGTTTGGTTTGGCCGCATGTAAAATTTACTATACGGTAGACGCTGTGAGTAAAGTTTCGAGCATCAGTTTTTTGGTACTATTGAGTTTGGATCGCTATTTGGCCGTCTGCTGGCCGGTCAAATCGAAGCCATTGCGGACGACGTGGGTGGCCGTCGGGGCCGCCGGCGTCACTTGGCTCTTGGACAGCGTCATAATGGCACCGGTGTATTTACGAGCGACCCTGATCGCCTCGGAAGATCCGGAAACGCCTTCAAACGCCACGTCTAGCCCAAAAATTCATTGTGTAGCGTTATGGTCGGACGAAATAGAACAAGTGACAAATCCTAACGGAATTGTGAACAATTTAACTAATAACGGGACTGTTGCTAGCACTTTGTCTCAAAGACGGATTTTCACTTTCTATACTTTTTTCTTAAATTATCTACTACCTTTATTACTAATTTGGACTTTTTATTTACTAATCTTGCATCGTTTGAGCAAAAGGCAAGCCGTTCTTTTCCAAAAACGTCGTCGTCGTCGTATTCAAAAGACCACATTGATGAACGATATTTTCAATCGCCTTATAACGCAGAAAAAATCGAACGGCAGCGAACGAAATATTTTGATCGTTCAAAATGAAAGACTTTGCTCCAAAAATGGAGCCCAAATTAACGGCACCACCGTTGCAGTGGGAAGCGGAGCTTTAGATAATGGGTATGTGAATGCAGCTGCAACGTTTGTTTCAAAATTATGTTCGGCATTTCACACTGAATTTTTGATTCATCTTCTGTGACCTAAAGGGCTATATACAATCCCAGACCAGATAAATGAGAGTTCGGTATTTCTAGAGAACCTGTTTCGAACGTGGGGAAATATATCCTAAAACACTGTAAAATGATCATTAATCGATAGATTTCTTAGGGATTTATTAGCAATTACCATTTAAGCTGCTAGTCAGCTTTAGATAAAATATCGTTTGTTTGCAAGACATACTGTACATATTGAGGTCGATGAATCACATTCGAAATCCTCTTTTAATTTTTTTTATGAGACAAATGGATTGAACACCAAATGATACCAAGTTACTCACATACGAGTCTGATAAATTCATGTCTCCTGAAAGGAATCATCAACATTTTGATTCGATCTGCGAAATATGTAGAAGTTATTCCGCTGCCAAAAACAGAAGTCGATATATTAAAAATGTGTCAAATATGGAAAATCCATGAAACTGCTTCAATTTTTTAAGAACATGGGGTATTTCGTTTTCCAAAAATCCATTTTTTTGTTTCTTCTGGAATATGGGTATGTTCTGCTTCCCCGAGAAGTAATCTTTTCTTTGTTTGGGGAAAGTATTCAAAAGTATCACCATTTAGTATTTTAAGGTCATGTTTATTTATGCACTGTCCATAGTCATAGTTTGTATGACAGCCATTGATTTTTGACATATCTCAAAGTAAGTTTTTTTATGCCAGAAAGGAAGATCTGAACAGCTCGGCACAGAAAATTATATTTACCAAGAAAAAAATGTTATATTATTTGATTGACAAATTTGTGGAAAAAATACCTTGGCAGTTTTTTTACTGTTCTGATATGCTAGACATATTACCGACAATTTTTTTCCGCTAGAGGATTTTTCAGAACCTGAAAATATATTTCCGCGTCAGGAATATGCAAATTGAATGTTATGGAAACTCGCTCGCACAGTTCTTTAAAGGAAAGGATGTCCTAAAAAATCATTATTCTCTTGCCCAACGGGGATCAGATTTGCAAGGAGGAAGTGCATGAAATCTTGCGAATAGATGGAAATTTATCTCACTTAATAATGAATTTGAAATTGATTGAGAATCTGAATCACAGATCATAACCATAGTTCGTTCGATTCGATAACCAAAAGACAACATGGTCTTTATAGTGGGCGCTCGCACCAGCATCACTACTTCAATACTTCGATGATTCAGTGGATCAGTAAACTACATTATCACTTGCACCAACCATTGCTACATAGCTTTCTTTAAATTAGTCTCGGTAATACAAAAAGATGTTCGTGAGATAAAAAACTCGCACCATAATTTGTCAAGTTGACTGTTCCAATTTGTGCTAAACAAGGGAACTACTACTGTTTATTTCATTTTGTCTTTTGCATCGCCGAAAGTCACATGAAAAAATAGACTCTAGATTAGTCAGATTAAGTGGTTATTTCTAGCAATTCGGGAGTATAGTGATTCATGAATTCTTTCGGAGATTTCAGTGAATCGCTAATGGACTTTCTAGGTTGGTATGATTTTCCGCATTTCGGTCCCTGACATTTATTAACGCTTCAAAAAGTCATTTTTTGAATAGAACGTTGAAATTTATGAGTAAAAAGACGTAACTTAGACTGCATTAAAAGTCTTTCGTAGACTAATGAATTACTAAAGAATCTGACTTTTATATGGCAGTCACTTTTTGACTGGATCACTGCACCACAAAGAATGGAAAACAGCCAAATGTGAGGGCAAATCTTTCATGTGATTTTCACTCCGATAACTGGAAATTCATTATTTTTTCAAACAGCGAGCTCTCTATTCCAATATTTATAGTACGTTCTCCATAAATGCTTGTCAATTGAGACATGACAGAAGAGATTCTCCAAAGACATTTTCAACAAAGTTTTTACTGTAGGATTCTTTATTCAAAAAATTCTAAGGTTTAGTTGAGTAGGCTCACCAATTTTCAGTCCTAAGTGATAAATAGTTCAGTACTACGGTAGAAATATGACGCAGTACTTCAAAACATTTTAAGAAAATCAGACTATAAATTTGTAATCTTCCAACTCGTGTTATTGGTACCTAAGCATTTTATAAATTGAAAATGATTGTTTTCTAATAAATTATCCAAATAATGTGCAGCAATTACAAAAAATTTTCTGCACCAGGTGTTATTATCTGAAAATTTTCAGCAAGACCACCACTCCCGCACGATGCTCATCATGGCATGTGACAAATATTTCAGCCCCCATCCTTTCCCTGTGTGATATGAGAAACAATGTCTCAAATGTGGTGAGTTTTTTCGGCATGATGCCCTCAGTTTTTCAGACAAAAAAACTTTCATTATCTTCCCTCGATGATAATTTTTAACTTTTTCATCAGAGAAAAAATGAATAGATAAATCGAGGCTTGGTTGTTGTATTATGCTCCTCTAAACAAAAGCTACAGAATTTTCCGACCAACGTCGATCGACAATGTGTGGAGAAAAAGAAACTCATTATTCAAGAAAAAAGTTGATAAGACATGAAAGATCAGCCTTCATAATGTAGATCAATACGAGTTGCATGCACACCTAACCAAAATATATGTCTGCATGATCGATGGACAATGTTTTTTACGTGAAGAGCAACCATGGCAAGTTTCATAAAATCATGTATGTCCGAGAAACCTTTATTTGCGCTCACATAGTATCGGCCAAAGCAGCCATCATAACTTAGCCAAGAATGAACACACAATAATTTGATTAGTGCATTTGAATGGGACTCAAAAAAATGTATCGATTGATCGCTAATTTGTAATGTTTAGAATAAAGAAATTTCTAACGTCTGAAGCGTTTGCAAAAATTAAACATAGTTGAAAAATGTTCAAAACAAAACATTCTTTTGCCAAAGAATTTTTTTCTAAATTTCTGCACCTCCTTTCTCCGCTTTGCCGCAAAAAGCTTCGATGTTGTACACCTAGATGAAATAACTCCTTGCCTAATCAGTCATTTGTATGATCACAGAATAGGCTGACGTCAAAGTAAAACGCTGTTTGCATCGCGGTCTGTTTTTAGGAAGCACTTAACGTGAGATTTAATTAAGAAATGAAATCCTCGAGCTATCTAAAGGAAATGAGTAAACCCATTTCTTTTCGTTTGATTCCAAACGACCTTTTTGCATCTGGATTGAATTTACGTAATAATTTAATGATATTAATTATTACGTGATTTCTTCACTAAGCAACAAGTTTTTTTGTCCTCTTAGCTACCAGAAACATTCAATTATGGCGAGAAAGGATTGTAATTAAAAAAAAATCGTCCTAAAATGCTGACAGTTTTCAACGGAACTTGACGGGAATGACAATAAACTCTTATGATAATTCACACACAGAATTCCTCCATGTAAACTTTAGTCCCTTTGGCAAGGCCGTGAGCATTAGTAGTTTTGTGGCCCTAGTGTGGAAAAAAGCTATGTGCTCTATTGCTTATGAAGTGTTCTCTCATCAAGTTGTGTGAATTACACGGCTGAAAGCACGGTTTTACATCATAATTAATCTTGGCATAACAAACGCAAGACATGCCACCTAGATTTTCTTGAAATGCTTCTAAGTAGTAAAATTGCAAAACATGTACTATTTCGTATTTACGATTTGTTGCTAAAACATACGTATGTCAAATAAGACTGGATATGTGTGAGCATAACCATCTACTTTAAAGAATTTTTAGCGACAAAATCTACGGTTGTCATTTTTCCAATTAAGAAGCATTCTGTAAAAAAATAGATTATTGGACTACAGCCAGTCATGCAAGAATGCTAGAGTTAGGTTACACTTCTACAGTTTTTTGTGTCGAAATCATGTTATTAAGCAACAGTAATTTCTAAACTCTACTAATTTACAGTAAACCACTGATGGTTCAGAAATGACCAAATGTAATAGTTAGCCCGGAATGTTTTTTCTGAATTTTTCAAGTTTATGCGATGCTAACCCTAAACATCGATCACAACAAACTTGAATCTGATATTTGGTCTGATCATTGCCAAACAAAATGATTGATGGAATAGTGTTTTTTTAATTTGTTGGTTGGTATAACGTGAATAATTCTTTGACACTTCAAGAGAAGTGTTTACAAAGTAGAAAAATGCAGATGTTCATTTCAGGAATAGGACCGCTGGGGTGCAAAGACCGCGACGTCGCCGCAGTCGCCGTCTGACTATCACCATTTTGACCATAGTCGTCATATATACAGTATGCTGGCTGCCCTATTGGGTCGTGCAGCTCAGTCTGGACCTTTTGTCGCCCGTATTTTTGAAACGTATCGACTCATACTTCAGCATATTCTCTTACGTCGCCTACGCCCTACAATGGACCAATTCGGCGGCTAATCCGCTCATCTACGCCTTGGGCAGCCGCACCTACCGCCGCGGGTGCCGCAGCCGCAGCGGCGACCCTAAACATCGCACGGTCCCGGACTCCAAAGACAAACGCCCAAATAACGCTACCGCTGCGGAATGTTTCAGCGGCGGCAATCGCACCACTTGCAACGAAAAAAACGCAAAAATCGTCGCTGACGTCGTCACGCCGTTGGCCGCCAGAGAAGTGCGCCAATCCTGCCGCGTTTTTAGCGTCAAATTCCGTAGTCGAAGCGAAAAATGCCATTGCGGAGCGGAAAAATCATCAACGCTTGATAAAAATAGCTTGCAGTACGGAGTGGATGACTGCAGTTCGGTTGGATAAAAACTTTTATGTGTACAGGGTGTCTTAAAGCGAATCACATATTTTCGTGTTAATAAATTTCGAGTTTGTGGAAAATTTTTTCCCAAACATGCATTCATCGATTTTCATCCTGTCCTTTTTTATTCAATCAAAAAATGGTCGATTTCATTTCCTTGAATGCACATGATCATGAGGAGAGGATAACTTTTTCGAGTGAAAGTCTTCAAAAAGTACATGAGACAGTGTTCAATTGCCAACAGTTATCCGATTGTTCTGCCCACAGAACATACTAACATATATATGAAGGGCCAAAGTCAAATTCTGACGATAAAATAATGAACACCAGATTCATTGAGATGCAGAGTTATGGTCACACTAATCAAGATGCAAGCTCCGTTTTACGGTACAAATTTGACTTTCAATTCACGATTAAAGTTGGTCTTATAATGTTCTCTGAAGCACATTTTCTCAAAATGGACAAATAAGAAAATCCTATTTCTTTCATCAAAACTTACACAATTCTGTTCAGCATTCAAATTGACGTAGTCCATATGTTGACGAACACCAGCAAAAAAGTCAAAATGTAAGCATCCAAAATCGGTGCTGCACAAGCAATTAAGAAAATTTAAAAATTATAAAACGGAAACTGTATACGAAGTACTGGAAAAAATGAACTTCATAATTTATGTAATTTCGAAAAATAAGCTTTGTCGTTGTTTACACAAACCTTTTACGGCAGAATCTTTTACTCAAAAAATTAAAAAGCTTATAGTCTGTTTTTCTTGAAATTCTTCTAAATAATGAAAGTGGAAAGCAAGTAGTATTTCAGATTTTTGCGATTTTCTGATAAACAAAATATCATGCAGGACTAAAAATTTGTGAGCTTACTCAACTAACCTTTAGCAATTTTTCAAGTGAAAAATTTTACAGTAAGAACTTTATGTAAACGATTTTGACGACAGTACTGATTTGTGTCACTTTTCTATTTGGAAGCATTTTATAAAGAACAGACTATAGTTGAGTATATTCACAAATTTTTAAGTCCCATGTCATATGTATTTAGAAGGAAATCGTAAAAATACGAAATAGTACTTGCTTTCCAATGTTGAAGTTTTCGTGCGGGCACACCCCCAGAACAGCTTTAGAAAGATGCTTTTGATGCAAGCTGGCCTTAATCTTTCATCCAAAAAACGTGGCGAAAAAACAAATAGGCGGTGCGGAGTCAGACTTCCTGCCATTTGTCTACACTGCTTTGATAAATCCTATGCATTATTCATTTTCAATTATTTGGATTCCTCTTCCATACAACTGAGTACTTTTGTACAGTAATTATTTTTTCCGTATATATTTTGTTTACTTTTCTGACTCTTTAATGAGACCAAAGACCAAAGGAATAGCTTGATTCTGTCTCATAGGAAAGTAATCACGGAAAAAACAACCCTATTGTGTCATATACACGAAGTTTCATTGAGGCTTTAGAATGAATAACTACAGTAATTATTGCAATAGGGTCGTGTAACGAAACCGGTCTCACTAATGGAGTACTATTAAAGTCTGAATCGTGAGCGTAGGAATGAATTACTCCGTTTTATTGGGTTAGTCAATTGTATATTGTTGATTAAAGCCTCCATAAGTTCAAGAATTACCTTGGTATAATTTGTGTTGTATGCAAGCCTCAAATTTGAAGTTTTTTTCAAAACAGAAAGTTTCCACATCAAACAATTTCTCTTGAGAACACTCGATACACACTATAGTCCATTAATTTTGAAATGATCAATGCAGCGGGCGGAGCTGACCATTTTCTGATATATAGAAAGGCGAACGCAGCCTTACTAGAGATCAGGGAATTAATTTCGATAATCTTGAAATGATTGAAAATAGCGATCATCAAGGAACCTGTGTCATGAAAAAAATGTATTGATTAGAGTCAACGAGTCTTCCATAATTTAGAATAAAAGTTTGGCCGCGATCCTGCTGCATTGATCATTTCAAAATGAATGAGGTATAATTCAAGTTCGAATTGACTGTCAATCAGTTTCTTTACTCATTAAAAGAGAAACGTAGCCTGTTTTTTGTAAAATATTTTTAAATTGATAATTGAAAAAACTATTACTGTAATTGAAATTGTTCACAACTAAGAAATTTTTACTCGAAAAATGATTAAAAGTTAGTTGAGTACACGCTCACATATTTTCAGTCCTATGTGACATACGGTATATCCAAAAATCACAAAAATATGAAATTTTATGATTTTGAATGATTTCAAGAAAAACAGAATATAGAAGTATTCAATGCTTAGATTGGGAAGACATATGAAAGTTTCAAGAAAAAGACATCTATAGGTACGAAGTTCACATAAACCTTCGTCATTTGAAATACCAAAATAATCTGTGTCCTCAACTCAATGAGTTTGACTCAATCCACACTTTGTAACAGCCCCGAAAAATCAAAAAACTCTGGTTTATCGAAACAGGGCGTTCGAAAAGATTTCTCTGATGGGTCGTTTTATCTGACCTAGAGTCGAATGATAGACTGCCTAGGCTCTGCTTGTATCATTCGCGTACAGTATTTTGTTGTGTGTTGAAATATCATACTTCCACGGTATTATTCTATACATGTTTAGTAAAAGCAATGGACTTTTCCTTTGAGGTTCTCTGAATTTTTATTTATGTTACAAGAGGTGAAGAGATCAAGCTTTTGCTAATGTCAAGAAAGGGATTTTGACACTGAATACGCAGCTTTTGAACCTGACTCTATACTCTATCTAACACTGTACTCTACTCTTCTCTATAGGTATTATAAAATGATAGACGCAGCGAACACTAACAAACTGTATTCAATTTGATATGCAATTTTCCCTCAGTGAGAAACTTTACAAAGTAGAAAAGCGCTAAATTTCTTCACGAGAATGGGAAAGGCTAAAGTCATTGAGTGTGTCGATACCTGATAAATTTTGACCACTTGACCAGGTTTTTGAAGGAAATTTTCAGCTGTTCTGCTTGCCGCTCACCCACGAAAAATTTTTTCATTGATTACAGTAATAAGCTTGCCAGTTTTTTCCGTGTGGAAGTTATTTCCATGGGATCTCAGCATCGATCATTTCAAAATAAATCAGACATAAAGCTTTTATTTTTTATTGTTAGTTTTTTTCACACATTGATTCAAAGTGTTAGCATCTGAAAATTTTATAGTTTAGTGAATACTGAAAGTACACAGTCGGCAAAACTATACATTATTGTCAAATGCACTAGTGAACTAGACAAGAGTGTCAGGTAAATCGATCGATGGAAATTCGCATGGTCGCATATATTTATATAGATAAGAGAAAGCAGATAAGAATAGAAGACGTTACTCTTTAGAAGCATTCAAGTAAAATTTTAACATTATTATCGCCTGATAAAGATGGATTTTTTAAAAATTTTATTTGTTTTATGGGCAAGCGCTCCAATTTTTAATTGTTCGATTATTTCTTCCGTTTGCCAAAATTTATCATCCAAATGTAAATGCGTGGATCATATTTTGGACTGCAGTCAGGTCAATTTGACTGATCTAGATCGAGTGATCGAATCACCGACGGCCGATCGATCATTTTTCAAAATCGTCAATTTTTCGTTCAACGATCTCAAGATTTTGAAACGCTCCTTCACAGCGCCTTTCCACAAAGTCGAAACTTTCGATTTTAGTCATAACAATCTGCATAAACTAGAAAACCATAATTTCGTCTACAACCCGAATCTAAAATTCTTGGATTTGTCGCACAACGTTTTCCATGAGATTAAAAAAGGACAATTCGCTGGCCTGGATTCCAATTTACGAGCTTTGAATTTGAGTTACAATTTGTTGTCGAGTTTGGAATCGGATACTTTTTTCCATTTACGAAATTTGGAAAATTTGGATCTACGATCAAATTTTCTAACGCGCTTAGAAAGAGGGACTTTTGGATCGCTAACTTCGTTAAAAATTTTGAATTTAGACGATAACGATTTGGCTACTTTATCATGCAAAATTTTGACAAAACTGGAAACTTTGTCCTTGATGTACAACTCTCTGACAAATTTTCCAATTTTAGGCGATAATACCAATTTCAAAAATTTGTTCTTAGATGGCAACTTTTTGGGCGCTATCCAAACTAATGCCCTATCGTCTACACCAAATGTTATGCAAATTAGCATGAAAAATATGCACAACTTAAAATCGGTGGAGAAATGCGCATTCTGCGGTTTACCGAAACTGAAACGACTGATTTTGAGCAAAAATCGACATTTAACGGAAATCGGAACTTTAGCATTCGGTACGGAGCCGTTGACCGAAATCGATTTATCCGAAAATAAACTGACCACTTTGCCGTTTGACCTCATTTTTTGGGACGACGAACACAAAGTCAAGTTGAAAATGGGATACAATCCGTGGAATTGCGATTGTCAAATGAAATGGATTCTAAACGACGGGTTCCGAGAAATGATAGAAGATGATCCTAGGTAAGTTCCGGCTTGAAAAACTTTTTTGATAAGACAGTAAGGCGCAGGAACCGAATGCAGTAAAAAAGGCAATATATAAAGCTGGAAAAGACACCAACATTAATAATAAAGTAACAGAGAACAAAAAACAAAGAAACAAAAAGTAAAAAACGAACGCAAAAATAAAATGGCTGTAGGACAAATTTATCAAGTGAATAAAAACTGATAAATCGAAAGTAAGACCATCCAAACGGACTAAGTCACAATAAGACTAGATACTTCACTATAAGAAATTCAGAAATATAATGCGAGAAAAATTTAAAAAAAACAAATCTATAAGCAAGGCAAAGAAGGAAAAGAAAAATGGGAAAACGCGAAGAGCATAAACTCTGAGAATCATGAAATCGAGCTAGAAAAATACGCTCTGTACATTGAGAGAACAATGAACAACAAAATGTTAGAAGAATAAGATGAAGGGAATAGAGTGAGACATTTATCAATCCACAACTTGATTGAGATCGTGAAATTTAGACTGTTATGATGGTAATATATCATTTTTGCCTAGCCGGTGAACACAGTTATACATTAGCAGTTACGTGATATCAAGTGTTTCTTTTACGTTCTGTGCCTTCTTTACAAGTGAACAAATACATCGGCTTGGGGTTTTGGTTTTGACCTCACTCGCAACATGTTTAAGCACACCCAAATAGTGAATTTAAGGGTGATCGTGAATGTTGTTTCTCTGAAACGAAAAAAAAATTGGGAATCAATCAACAAATCTCGTCGGACTATTCATTATAATCTAAAATGGTGTACCTCAAATTTTGACAACTTTATACTCGTAATCGGTCACGGTCTTTGGGAAAAATCTGCTTGACCTCAACCAGATTTTCCGTTTTGCTCTTTTTCCTGTCGATATGTGGTATACACTTTACGATGAGCAACATCATTTGAAAGTTTTGGAACAATGTTCACAATATTCTGACATGGATTTCAATAGTAAGTATTATAATTTATACATACCAAATGGCTCCAGTAACTTGTTGATAGTCAATGATATAGTTCATTTAATTTCAAAACAATTCAGGATGCAAATGGGGAAGATGCAAATGAGGAAAATGAGTTTAAAAAAGCTATAGTCTGTTTTTTATAAAATGCTTCCAAATAGAAAAGTGGCACAAATCAGTATCGTCGTCAAAATCGCTTACATAGAGCTCTTACTGAAAAATTTTTCACTCGAAAAATTGTTAAAGGTTAGTTCAGTATGCTCGCAAATTTCCATTGCTCTATTATATACTGTTCGTCAGAAAATCGTGAAAATCTAAAATACTACTTGCTTTCCACATTCATAATTTGGAGGCATTTCAAGAAAAACAGACTGCACAATTTTCCGTAATTTGGAACAGTCAACTTGTGAAACAGAGATAGCGACTCAGGAAGCGGGTTGCTGCGACGTTGAGGCTCATTTGGAAATAATGAACCAATTTGATAACACATATTTGTAACAAGTATTCGAGACACCGCGTACACTACGCTGCTTATTATTTTTTTCAAAAATCATTCGATCTATGCTTCTTATTGATTACTCTCCTTTTAATACGATAGTTGTGGCTTTTTATTCACTGCGTGTGGGGTCTTCATTTGTATGAAAATTTCAGTTTGTGCTTGTGTGGTGTGATTCTTAATCGAACATTTGTGGAATCAGGTGCTTCAGAAGAGTCAGTTTACAAAATGTAAAATTTTAACCAAATACGGCCTACAAGACTGGCAGTGTAAAACAACTTTTAAAATTCGTAGTTCTGACAAAGGCAGTCTTTCACAATTGTCAAAACACGCATGAAAACGATTAAAGTTCTTTTATCAATGGAAGACTACGTAAATGACAATAAAGATTAGTAGAAACAATGATTCTTCGGCTAAGTAAGTCTCGAAGTAGGGTCGAATTTCCCTTTTTCTTAGTCTATTGTTCTTTCTTCTTTTCCTTTTTGTCTCTTCGTCTTTTCTTCTTCGATTTTTGCGTGCTTTGCAAATCGGTGGCTCTTTCGGCTATGTCATCGGCTGCAGTCGGTTGGGAAGGAACAGCCGGCATGGTCTCTCCATTTCCGGCGAGCGGGCCTTCCTGTGCCGGTGGTGGCTGTTGTCCCAAATCGGCGGACACCACAACGACGGCCGCGTCCTTTTTGCCCGATTTTCTTTTCTTCTTCCGCTTCTTTCTTTTCATTTTCTCGGACGGCGTTTCGGATTTCTTGGCGCGTCTTTTCTTCTTTTCGGACTTGGAACTTCCCCCTAAATTTTTTAAATGAAAAAAGAATCTATAGTCTACCTTACTTGAAATGTTTTTAACTGATGAAAATGGAAAACAGGTATTTCATATTTTCACGATACTCTGCTAGACAACATGTCGCATAGAACTGAAAATTTCTGAGCACGCACAACTAACTATCATTTAACAATTTTTAAAATAAAATGTTCTGTAGAAAAAACTTAGTGTGAGCAAAATACTTCTAAGTTTAGAAGCATTTTGTAAAAATTTGACTATAGAGACTACAACAGCAAGGAATACAGTTGTTGATGCATCAGAACTTTTTCATATATGAAATTCGTGGAGAAAATCGAAATAACATGTGGACAATAATTTTGGAAATAATGACATTTTGAATAAGGAATTCTCTCCTTCAAAAATTTACCCATACATTATAGAGAACAACCAGCAATTCTTCAACTTTTCATTTAGTAACATTTTACGAAAAACCGACTATACAAAACTCAAGTCCAACAACGAACAAAAAATTGACATGACCTCCTAAATCACAGTAAACGAACTCTCATATCAATCTACAATTATTTGAATAGCGCGGAGGACTGAAATGAGGGAAAAAATATCAAATATGCCTATATTTCACAGTTTACAGAAATGTTCGAGAGAGAAAGTATTAAAAAAATATTGTGGCAAGCAAATTAAAAATATATAAAAATGATGAAACCAAAGAAAACAATAAATTTCTGTTGAAACAACGAAAGGCTTGAAATCGGCAATAAATAGGGAAATAAAAAACTACTTGCAGGGGTTCTGTATCAAACTCATCTGCCGACCATAAAGACAGCTTCGTGATTAATCTCGTCAGAGTAGAAATCCAAGATATTTTTGTCAAACGTAGCAGGTATTTGGCTAAGTTTAAATTTCAATTTGAGAATAGATTTACTTGTCATTTGTACAGAATTGCTTCAGTTCCTAAACTTTTATGGCCATAAATCGTTAGGTGCTACTTCCACAGTACAGCACAATCTTTTAAGTTCCTTGCTGATGTCAGACCTACGACCAGCAACGCTCAGAACTCTCCCAGAAATTGTTGATTGTTCACAAATTACATTTTTCACCTTCCTTGGGTACGGCGGCAAGTTGACCCTCAGCCGGCTGAGGCAGCACTGGTTCTTGCGTTTCTTTGACTCTCGGGACTTGATCTCCTAACGGTTTCCCTATTTCGAAATCCGGAACAGCAATGTTTTGCGCATCAGCCTGCGGCGGTATTGATCCTTGGGGCAGGGCTATTTTTTCGGGCCCTGTAATGCCTTGCTGTTCCTAAAATGAAGATGTTGAGCTTTCAGGAGAACGTTGGTCGAAAAGATCGAAATATTATTTCGCAAAACAGCTTTACCTTAAATGTAGCTATCTCTATTGATTCTTTAGTTATTTTCTCATCGTGAGATACTTCCTAAAAAAGAGAAACGATGTAACTACATCAAAAATAATCATACTGTGAATAGTTTACTGTAGCTTTTTTCCCGCTCTTGCCACTTTTCGTACTTTTTGACTTTCGCTTCTTTTTCTTCGAGCTTTTCTATAGAATTGATCAGCTACAGTTTCTTCATTTATTTCAGCAAACCTACGACAGCCACTCACTTTCCGTTTTTCTTTCTCTTTTTTGTACAAAATATCTCGTTCCGATTTTCGTTGATGATGTCGTCGCAAAAGTTCCATATTACGTTCCACCTGAGCCGATCGTTCGAAACTGGACGTTTGTCGGCGACATTTTGTTTGCAGGTGGGAATCACTCTTGATACCTAATAGTAAACGCGCAAACATAATTTAAGAAGGAATAAGAACCGAATAACATTGGATATCTTGGCTGAAAGTTAGAAATCTAGAATTAAATTTTTTTGTCACGTTATTTTTTATCTCACGTTATTTTTTATCTCACGATTTTTTCTGTGAGCACATTTACATCTACAGAAGCTTTTGTATTTTTGCTTTAGCTCATTTTCAGTTTTTCAAGTCTCTACTTCCGTAATAAAATATCTCGATGTCTCGATGTTCACAACCCTATTCAACCATATTATGCAAATAAGTTAAATTCTAATGCACGCATCAACTAAAACCATTTTTAGTATCTCTTAGCTCAACAAAAGTGATTTTTTAGACTTTTTCGACACTCGAAAAATAAAGACAAAAAATTTTACTTGTTATTTTTATCTAGTTTTATTTAATCGTATCATATGCGCGCAGAAATGATTAGATTCTCTACGGTTTATCAACAGGATCCAGAGAAAATGAAAGTGTTTTTCACATTGAAAGCCTTTTAGTGAAAAAAGTGAAATATGGCTATGTCCGTCCTCACCGAGGCACTTATTGCACAAACAATGGACATCTTTAGTGCCGATTTCGTCATTTTTCAACGATTTGGTAATTAAGGCCATAATTTCTTTCGAGTTCAACGAATCTACGTCCCCCACGTGACTTAGATCTTTATTCTTTTCGTGGCAATTTTGACAAATCGTAGGTTGGATTCGATCAAGTTCCGGCTGCCTCGTCGTCGTTTTTTGACCTTCGTCTATTTTTTCCTCCTGTAGGTCGTCGCGTACTTGATCATCAGGCCGTTTGCCAAACTTCCAAAAACCGAGTCTCGTCGGCGACGAATGACACTTAGAGCGCATTTCGCCTTCTTCCAGCAGCTGAAACCAGGCGGAAGAATTTCAAATGATGAAGATTTGATTTCACAATACGAAAGCGAAAATTCAAAGAAAGCAGAACATGTAATCTCTGGACAAATGAGAATCAATCAAACCTGAATTCTTTGTATTTGTGAACCATAAGTTGGCGCTGCAAAGTCTTATACGGAACCTAAACCACCTTCTGAATCTTGGGGCAAAATTGATGATCAGACATGTTTTTTCCAATTTGACATCTGAAGTTTAGCGTATGAATTGGTGTTCGAGATAAGAATTAGACTGAACATAGCTGAGCAGCAGTTTTTTATAAGGATAAATTTGAATAGTGTCGAATCGTGATTTTTAATCGGAATCACAATCATTCTGCTGCGAAGTTGAATGTATCAGGAATCTGGAATTTTCATCCTTACTGTCAAAATAATCAATAAATTTCCAAATTTTCACTCGAAAACACGATAGCAGAGCCACGATTTATGCACACTTGGCGATATCAAATAATTTTAGGTACTTCTGCACGTTATCGACCCTAGAATTTTTTCCAAGTTCTTTGACGTGTAAGGTGCAAGTTTCTTTTTCAAGGGTCAGTTGAGTTAATCAATAAATGTGCAACACTGTATGACGGAGCGTTTCGCAAATTACAAAATATGAAATGGTACTTGTTTACGATTTTGTTTTTTACAAATTAAATAATTGACATAAAAATGACAAAAGCTGATACAAATCATCAAGTATTTTTGATTTGTGATTATATCAAACTATTCCTACGCTGCCGTGATTCAGATCAAAAAATTTCGGAAATTAGAGACGTACTGTATAGAAAAATTTGAGAGACGTACTGTATAGAAAGATTTGAGAGACGTACTGTATAGAAAGATTTAAAAAAATGAAAAAGAATCTGAATGAGCGCTTTCGATTCCATTGAACATGGAAAGACTCAACAGTTTGCAAATTAAATTAATTCTCTTATGCTACTTCTCTTTTTATACCCCCTATCTGTATACCCTGTTCCTGTACCTGTATACCCTGTACCCTGATCTTATACCCTGTTCGACTCATGCTCACGTCACCTGTCTAATTAGTCGTTGAGCTTCGTTTCGTCGACAATGCCACACCGGGCAGGATTTTCGTACTTCGTCGGTCACTTCTTTTTCGGCGATCTCGGCACCGTCAGCCTTGACGCTCAGATTGTCCAACGTTCGCAGTACTAAGGGCAAGGACGGAATTTGAAATTCTTCAACCACGACGGCAGCCGCCGCCGCGTCTTCGCCGCTACCGCCGTCGAGTCTTTTCTCAGTTTCGATAACTTTCTGGGTATCGGCGTCCATGGCCTCCTTTGACTAGGTTTATACTCCGGGGATGCGGCGAAAAATTTGCATATGACTACTAGACAGATATAGGACCGTACAAAGCGACCGATCAGCAAGTTGACTTTTTCCTAGAATGATATTGCTGAGTAAACCAAGCAACGTTGCAAAATGGATTGAATTTCGATTTGGTGTAATCTTGAAATTTTAAAACTTTTATCAGATAACAATGAAATATGAAAATTTTGCAGAAGCATTGAACTGATCTTTTCGTGCTCTATCAATTTTTTATGTAAACATTTTTGAGGGTGGTATTTATTTCTGCAGTTTTTCCGTTTACAAGCATTTTATAGGAAACAGACTAAATAATTCTTTCGACGCTCAGTTAAAAAATACTGATTGAAATGAGGATGAGATATAAGTTTTTACATCATGAAGATGATATGAAATACAGTAAGTGTGAGAAACTTAAAAACGGAGAATTTCTATATTTAAAAAAAGAAGAAAACTAGCTACATAAAATTCGAAAATACAGTAAGTTACAGTGGCCGACCAAAATTGATATTGTATCACTATAGTTTGCAGGTTCAACGTGACTTGCATGTTATTCGCTTGCAGTAAATTTCGATCTGTATCAATCACTTTAATAAGTGGTTTTTATGTTGAATTTTTGAATTGCTACGGTGAAGAAAGTGTTTGGCTAAATTTAGTCAATTGTAAGAAAATTCACCTAAAACAAAATGAAGAAACTTAAAATAAGAAATTCTATGATCCCTCATCTCATCATTGCTAATGACCTAAGTTTTGATCAAATAATAAGTAATTTTTTCAAACTGTTTAATATTCATTCCATTGAAATGCTTCAGAATCTGTGGTATAAAGATCAAAGCTAACTACCATACTACATCATCTTCGTAGTTGACCTCGCCCAGCTTATTTAGCTTTTGACGGTTTTCCTTAAAATCAGTTCAACTTTTCTGACTTAATCTTTCAAAAAATATAAAAATTGAATCAAATTGTTGGTTATAAAATTGAGGAAGTTCTACTGTGAAAATTTGCAGAATCAAGGATGTCGTTGAACGTTGGGTAGCTCTTTGGTAGTACTAACGGTAATTTTTTGTTGACCATTCTTCCAATTATCAATACTTACAGCAAAATTTGCATAATATGGTTCAATGAATATAGGTTCCTCCATGAAGACTTAGCGTAAGTCGCATTTTCTGAACTGGAAGTTATATTGAACGATCATTTTCACAATATATATTTAAAGTTCTCCGTCGAAACTA
The DNA here is from genome assembly GCA_963922205.1 of Romanomermis culicivorax. Taxonomy (NCBI): domain Eukaryota; kingdom Metazoa; phylum Nematoda; class Enoplea; order Mermithida; family Mermithidae; genus Romanomermis; species Romanomermis culicivorax. The sequence goes on from CAWUHX010000045.1 coordinate 504,094, forward strand.
GAAACTCACCATATGATGACATGCTCCACATCTCGATGTCCAAAAATACGATCATCCAAAATCTGGTACATGACCTGGTAAGTTTACGTACATTGGATGATCTTTTTTCAGATGGTGCAGCATACTCTATAGAATATCGAAGAGAAGTTTCAAATTCTGGTAGGGAAACATTACGTAATCTAAGCCTATTTTCCAGATGTTTCATGCCCTTAGAACTACGCAATAAAAGTTTAAACAATTTGACTCGATCCGATTTTGACCTCCAAAAATGCTCGACGGTCGACAGCGGCGCAAAAATCGCTCCCCGGAATCGCCAGCCGTCTTACCCGAAACTATTTTTCTCTTTGGCAATGGTTCTTTTCATCGCTACTACGATTTCACTTTTGTGGATTTGGGTGTGGAAAAGACGAAAAACAGTGCAGGCTGATCCAGTACAAGCTGCCAAAATGAAGTCGAAAATGAAAGTCGAACCTTACGCTTATAGGAATTTGGTAATGATGCAGGAAGACATGGAACGGCAAGAAAGAACAACGGAGACGGCGACCGAAAGAGAAGACCCTTTCATGAATGTTGCTTGTTTAGCTTTGGAAAAGACTTCCGTTGTATAGAGAGATTTTGTATCATTTGTGAACTATAGCCAAAGATAATTTTAAAAACAGTGTAGATGGACCATGATTACCGGTTACCAAACGCAGACTTGAAGTGTAAAAGGCTGAATCCGTCCAGAAAGTTGTCGACATCTGTCAAGTCTGTTTTTTACAGAATGCTTGTAAATTGAAAAATGACACAAATAAGTAACATCCTCAAAGTCATTTACACAAAGAGTTTACTGTAGGATATTTGACCAGAAAATTTCTCGGGGTTAGATAAGTAGGCTCACAAATTTTCAGTTCTATGCGACATGTGGTTTTGCAGGAAACGGTTAAAATATGATATAGTGCTTGCTTTTCCCTCTTAATATTTAAAAACATTTTTGAAAAACAGACTGGACTTTTCTAAGTTGAGATTTTTGACTGACGAGCGAAGGGTCTACCGGGACGAATTCCATATATTTGCATACCATAGAGCACTCTACGGCCTACAGGTATACGAGCAATATTACAGTAAGTAACAATCTTTTGTCCATAGGCCACATTCACAGTAAAATTTTCATAAATGTTGCTAACAGAGGTAAGTTTGGCCACGTCCGATATCAGTATTGTGGAAAGTTTTCTATGATTAATTCAACGTTTCTCTACATTATAAAATTTTCTACTCGGTGAAAATAGCCCATAAAACTGATCTTATTTTTTTGATTGTCGCTGGATCTGTCATTTCAATGTAAATATAATGCTTCTGTGGGCCTTTAGTAATGAGAGCAGTATCAACTTCATACATTTATTCAAAAAATTATAAAATTTTGAACCCATGAAAATTGTAATAGGTACGCGAGACTCCACCTACAGTACGCTGTTTTTGGAGTTTGGCTTATAAATATTTTCTCGAAAAGTCCTTTTGGACCTGAACTTCTTATTGTTTACTCTTCTCAACTGTAAGTTCAGAAAAGTTGTGTCTTTTTTAGGTCAAAATATGTTCACTGTGAGTGGGTCCACCTTTATAAGAAGAGCTCAGCTTAATTTGCGAGCCTCATACCTCGTCATTTTCTAACTGAAATATCTCGCAGTAAAACGTTTGTGTAAATGCCCTTAAAGGCGGTACTTTTTCATCGTTTCTTACAATTCACAAGCATTTTACAAAAAACAGATAACTTTGTGCTTGTCTGATGACATTTCTCATCAAATATTTGTGAAATTAGAAGAGATGGAGCCGGTTTCATCAAAAAGACTTACGCTCCAGCTGAGCTGCAGCTTAAGCTGTAGCTTAACTCTATACCTTATACCATTGCCGTTAAGCTGCAGCTCAGCTGTAGCTCAACTCATGCACATAAAACATATTGAGAAAGTTAAGCTGCAGCTGAGCTGTAGCTTAACTCCGAATGTAAGGACATTGTCGTTAAGGTGCAGCTCAGCTGCAGCTTAACTTTCCCGATATGTTTTGTGTGTATGAGTTAAGCTACAGCTGAGCTGCAGCTTAACGGCAATGGTATAACATATAAAGTTAAGCTACAGCTTAAGCAGTAGCTCAGCTGAAGCTCAAGTCTCTTTGATGAAACCGGCCCATGATCACTAACAACATTATTTCGAAATGCAGTTTCAAAGTGTCATTTAATCACTAGTTGACTGGTATAGTAAATCTATTATAATGATCGATGCACAGATCGCATGGAAATGAGTTCAACATCGAAACTATGAAGCTTAGTACTGTGATTGATGAAAAATTAAAAAAAATTTAAACAGAATAGCTGTTTTTCAATATCCTATTAGCACTCAGATGTCGATCATGCACTGCATGCAAATTCTGCTGGAGGTCAGCCCTGACAAGAGGCCGGATAGAACTGTTTTCTTTCTTGATAACAAAAAGAATGGTTCTCTAACACCCAAACAGGATAAGCACAGTTTTGATGTTGCTTCTTTGTGATCAAGTATGTTTTATTCAGAAAAATTGTCGAACTACAGCATCATTATCATTTTATGACGACTTTCTTTTCTCTCTTTCCAATTTCCATTTATTATCTTCTCGATCAATGCTGAGGGTTGGCAAGAATCTGCTGAGAGTCAATTGAAATCTGCATTTGAAATCAGGTACAAATGAACAGCGGATAGGCGCGATGTTTTCCCCATAATTTTGACTTTCCCATTGTCATAAAGAAATTCAGGGTTTTTCTACAGTGCAAAGCTTTGCACTCTGTGAAAAGTGTGTATCAAATCGAACCTACCTTTCTGGAAAGGTCTGCCTTTGACATTTTAAATTAAATGCGATAAAATACAGTTGCAAAATCCGACCCAAATTGAATTTTTCACCTAGCAGCTAACAGCGAAAAACAGCAAAGTCAATAACGGCCTAATTGATTCATTACTGAACGAAACTGGTTGGAATTCTGTTTGTGCAGCGTACTATAGGTTCAAAGAGGCCAGGTTATTTCTGGAATGAAAAGCACATTGATTGATGACTTTCAGAGAAAAACTCACGCTCGGGGAAGTCAGAATGTTGAATGATACCACCATTTCGAAAACTTTCCGTTAAAATTTTCAGTGGTGGATTCGATCGCAAAAAGTTCAGAAATATAAGTTTTTAACAGAACCTTCAACTAGTACCAAATTTTGAAAGTTCAGAATCACGATTGAGGACTTCAGGTTACTTTTGCATTGCAGGACTGCTGCATTTTATAAAAATTTCAACATGATGAGTATATCAACTCAATACATACAAGATGACCTGAGAAATCATCGCATCCTGGGTACGAACAACGGATATTCCGGCAACTTTGTCTTCAAAATGTCCACGTTTTTGGTCAAAGTTTGTTTAATCGCGGCGTAGAACGCCGCGTCCTGGGCGTCCCCAGTGTAAGCGACCACCAATTCGGCCGCCCTTTGGATCGGCGTCAACAAATTTTCCATGTCAATCAATTTGGAGACCGTTTCGCGCAAAACATCCGCCCGAACTTTGAAAGCGGCCACGTGTTCTACGACTTTCTTCAATTTTTGGCCCAACTCCAAAACTTTGCCTTTGACGTCGTTGAGCGCGTTGACGGCGTTTTGCAGTTCGTTGCGGCGATTGGTCAGTTGTTGTTGGCTATTGATCAAGTTGGTTCTAAAAAGCGTTTATTGTTTTCGCACATATTACCTGGTGATCTGACTGTTGAATGCTGGCAAAGACATTCCACCGTGGGACTGATTTTCTCTCGAGTTTCTGACTTCCGGACATGCGTGGATGAGAGGCAGGAGACGGAGGTTTAGATCTCACTCAGAAAAAATTTAACAGCCCTGAATAAGTCTGCACAATGACTTTTTGGAGCAAGCAAAAATTTTTCGTTTTAAAACGCAGTATGAGCATCAATCGATGGGTCCCATCGGAATTCATCCAAAACACTATTTTTAAAACGTCGTATCACCGTTTTTGACCACGCTAGTAGGTGAGTGGTTCGGTAAAAATTGAAATGTTAAAAAATTGATATTATCTTTTTCTGTAGAATTTTTCTCTTCAAAAATTATTAACAGTTTTAATGCTCACAAATTTACAGTCATATATACTCGTAACATTTTTGAGCTGAAAATTGTAAAAATATGAAATAGTACTTGCTTTTCAGTTCTATTATTTAGAAGCGTTTTATGAAAAATAGACCATAGTCGCTTTTCCAATTAATCCTCTTTAGCTGGATTTTATGTCAAAGTTGCCAGAAATTATATCTTTGCCTAAATCTGATCTATGGAATCAATACTGCAGCAGACATTTGGACACGTGTATACTTATATACCCAATATGTTCACAAGTCCATTTTGAGTCGTTTTTCGATAGCAAGCCTTCAAGCTTCGCTTAATTCAAAATTTTTCATACCGGGCAATGTTACCAATAAAGATCGGGTGTCAATAAACAGTATTACAGGGCACGGGTTCATCAAAGAGACTTGAGCCCCACTTGAGCTGCGGCTTTAGCTCCAGCTTGCTCTATATACATTATCATTGCCGTTAAGGTGCAATTCAGCTACAGCTATACTCACACAAACAAAACGTATCGAGAAAGATAAGTATCAGCAAGCTATAGCTCAAACTACAGTTCAGTCGGAGCTTAGCCTCGTTGATAAAACCGACCCCCCGTCTGTCCGAAAAGACCTGTAGATTGAATTAGCTCGTTCAATGTTTGTTTGGTTGCTAAGATCAGCTATAAGCAAGCACTACTACTATTGCCTACATTTTTGCAAATTTTCGTGTAAATAAAACCCATCGGTAACATTAATTAGTGTAACTGTGCTACCAACTGTTTTGCTGTAACTATGTGTAATTTCAGCATTCTCGTTGAAAGACTTTCCTATGCATAGCCCATTTTTTTGTAAAATGCTTCTAAAAATTCCACAACCAACATTTTAAAGAAACAAAAGCTGTTTACTGTACAACATTTTTATACAAAACATTAAGCATTAGTTGAGTTTAGACACAAATTTGTATTTTTATAGACGTGTATTAAAACAAGTATTAAAAAGTACTCATAATTATAAACTCTTGAGTATCATAATTTGCATAATATGTGAGTAAAACAATCAATTAGATTTGTATATCTATGCTAATCTCGCTGACAGTGTCCTCTTACCTTTGAGCCACCAACTGATTTTTGGTATTTTGTAAATTATTTAGTCGTTGGACGGCGCCGTCCCTATTATTTTTAGCTACATCCCTGCCGTGTTTAGCGCTCCTGATTCCGCCTTCGTTGACCACGTGGCACGGTGCGTTGACGATTTTCCTGCCAATGTTACCGATCTTACGCCCGATTTTGCCGAAAAAACTGCGTTTCTTCCGGCCACTGGGCAAGAAAACGAATTTCTATACAAGATTATGAGACCAACATGTCTGAGTAATATCACTGAAAAACGGCTATGTTTCAGACAACTCAACTCATTCGACCCGAAATCAAGACTCGTCTATTTTATAGATTACTGTGGTTCGCGAGCATCAGACATAAGTACTGATACATACTAGCAGTAAAACTGCTGGAAAAACTATCCCAGCTTCAATAAAGTAAACTTTTATCAGAAAACTTCAGTATAAAAAATATCTTACACATTAGCTCTACAAATGCATGATAGATGCAGTTTTAAACATATTAATTTTCTAACCGAATAATGCAGTTCCTGGCTTGATCGACTTTTCTCTCCGCTTCTCTGACTGTGTTTTCGGCAGCTTGCAGAGACTGTTCGGCTTGGTTCACTTGTTGCTGAGCAGTAGCTATTTGGGTGTCTGCGCCTTGTATTTGAACGTTCATCTGAAATATACATCCAAATAATTTGAGAAAAAATAGACAAATATCCAATATGTGTCGAAAAGTTTATCGTAAAATGTGAAAAGCCCTCCGATAGACTATTTCACCTAATTCGATTACAGTAACAGTATTTTATGTACAGTACTGTAAGAGTCCTTGTGATATTACACATCAATTGACAAATACGAGTGTACGACAGCTATTTTTACAGTTTCAATAATTGATGGAAATTCTTGTCCATTGGAATTCTCAACAACCGCGAACACTACAAAGTAAGGATTGTGTCCATGGAAAGATTCCAGTAGTTCCGCGATACGACTTTTCACCCACTTTGTTCGTGAACTTTGGTAAATTAACACAAATTTTACACTTAAATTTTCAAAATCTAATGCAAACCAAAAAATATTTTCAGCTCAAAAATTCATAGACGTTGAAACCAGCACGGCGTTGAAAACGAGCTTATTACCCACAATTTCCTTTGCTAGAATGAATATTTTATAGCGTACGTGTAAATAATTTAGCGCACTAGAATCATAAAGTTTTAAACCTGTAATTACTGTCCGGTGTAAATCCCTAAACTCTATTGAATAATGCTACAATTTTGCCCAATGTGAACCGTTTTCTGAGTATGCTTTTCTTAGAGAATCTTGGATATAGCTGAAAACAAACAACTGTCGAACGAAATTAGCAGAAATACTGGAAGCCACACAAAATCCTCTCGTAACTCATCTTAGTACCAGTAATTGATGCACACGTGTAAAAAATCTAATGCGACAGAACACCGATCACAGGAGACTTTTATGAGATGGCACATTGATCCTGACTGCTTTAGAATTGTAAGTAAGTTATAAGCGCTGTAGGTGCGAGTTCCGATATAAACTAACTTACATTGTGAATAAATTTATGCAAATTTTAGTTTAGATATTACCTTAACATTACTTGCAGTCTGATTTTTATAAAATATTAGTAAACGAAGAAATTATAGAAAGTGGCACTCTTGTCGAAATCCTTTATACTGCGCTTTTACAATAGAATTTTTTTCTGAAAAAATTGTCAAATTCTCAGTCCTACGTCACTTATTATTCAGTAGAAAATCGTAAAAAATAGTACTTGCTTTCCACTGTCTTATTTACAAGCATTCAAGAAAACAAATTTTTTGGTTGTTGAACGGGCTACCAAGCATTTTTACTTGATTGATCTGATTTTCGGTATTAGCCAACTGTTGTTGCGTCTGCGAATGTTGGGCCACGTAGGACTCTAGCGACTTGTCCGTTTTCTGCCTTAGTTCTTCCGAAGCTCCGTAAGCTGCATTGATCTGGCCGCTCATTTGATTGATGCCGTCGTTCAAAGAGTCGACCAAAGGCCGGGCGCTTTCAGGAGTAGCCGGCACAGGAGCTTCGGCCAGTAGTTTGATAACTCGGTCGGAGAGGAGAGACACGGCTTGTCGGTATGGTGCGGCCACCCTGCCAGCAAAGTCCCGTTTCAATTGGTCCAAGTCTTGTTGGGAGGTGTATTTCACCAAGCAAATCAATATGATAATGAAATCGCGTGACATCTTCTTGGCGCTTCACTTTCGTTCAATAATGTTGAAAAATGTGATCATCGAGACATTTTATTCAGAAAAATCTTATCTTTACCGATTCAGCAATTAGGCAAAGAAAAATAATGATTCACGGTCAATTAGTCAGTTCGGTACGCGAAAATAATCTTTCTTGGTAGGATTGCGGAGACATCTCACAGCTAGTAACATGACGAACGTAATTTTGTTTATCTGTCTTTCCCATGAAAAAACGGGTGCAGTCGAAGGATAAATATTACTAACTTTTTTCCAGATGTTGATAATTATTCATGGTAGAGTTTACTTTTCTCATATTTCTGCATCAATGAACACTTTTTTAATACACAAATATCTGTACAGTTGATAATCAATGAACTAATGAATTTATAAATTTCGTGCTTTTTCGCAGGCCTCCAAACATTCAGAAGAATTGTATAAAAATGCCTCTTTTGATTTCGACAAGTAGGCAATGGTTCATTTAATGCGTTGATTGCACAAAAAATTTTGAATCGTTTACAAGTTTTTTGTGCATGGTTTGGAATTCGTGCACAAATTTTTTAAGGTGCTTTGTCCATGGTGCAGGAGTCGTTTTTTATATTATGCGGATTTTCAAGTTGCATGCCTTCAATATGATTTTAACATTTTGTTCTTGTGTGGAAAATGACTTAATTGACTGAAAAATGAGATTTCTTTTTCAGAAAATAAATTTTGACAAAATTCATTTTCCAGCGTTCTAATACCAAAATCTATAGAAATTTTCGGCGCTTCAAGCCAGAACTTTTTTACCCTTCATGCTGCTTCGCCTGAATTTATTTTAACATCATGGAATTCATCTGATCTTCTAGTAGGCTAGCTGATTGAAAATATCATCTTGCTGGGCACCCTGTTGATGGCAAGTCGCATTGGGAAATCGCCATGCAAATCAAAGAAATGGACGACCAGCGGCGCAAACATTTGCATAGAGATGGAGCACCACAGAAAGACCAAAAAGATGATAGTGAAATCATTCTTTCACTTTATTACGTTTTTATTATATTCTTGATATATTTTTGCTGGCGTCCATAAAATATTTCCCAGCACTTCCGTCTTTATTTACATATTATCAACTGTGGTCATTCCACATTCTTTTTAATATTTCGTTGGATATATTGCTATACATATTTGTTTGTTATTTAGTTATAACCGATCGACGAGAGCGAAGGGCCAAAGGCCCAGGCGCCAGCTTGCAGTCAGCAAGCTTTGGAATACCCACGAGGGGATCCATTCAAGTAAGTTTATCCCTGAGGGGATTCCTTGTCTCAGCTAGGAGACTGTGGAGCTCTCTGGTGAGGCCCCGCATTTAAAGTTAAAATAATCTTTGTTGTTGTAGGTCGGGGAAACAGACTGTTGCGCGATTTCCGAGGCTCAGCCAAGGAATTAGCTCGAACAGGTCGGTTCAAACCCGAAGCCTCTATCTTTTCTTAAACTCCTAAGAAAAGACCTGCCAACAATCTCATTGCTCAAGTCGAAACACCATTCTAGACTGAAAAATTAAACCTTGAGTCATGGAATAAGTCTTGAAAACATCGATTTACCAGTGCCCGAGAGTATAAAACTACAAAAATTTTAGATCAAATGAAGTTGACAGTTTTTTACTTTTGTAGATTACAGAGATTTCACCAGTAAAATTTCAAGGCAATTTAGGATTTTTTGTTTCAATTTTTGGCGACATCTTTTATTGAATTGGCTGGCTCTATTGTTAACCTTATGTGACAAAAAACTTGAAAATTTTGTTTGTCTTCAATTTTGGAAAATTTGTGACTGCAGAAGTATGATGAGATCGATTGAGCACAAAAAAGCATAAATAAGGCATGTGTGAGTATTTTTTAGCGAAAAAAACTATTTTCAAAAATGGCGAAAAGAAATTTGACTGCTCCCGTCAAATGGTAAAAAGATCTGCACGAAAAAATAGTACTTCAACTTCATTTAAATTTAATAAAAAGGCTTTTTGTTATATTCCATACATATTTTGTGATCTGAAAAATATGGGTTTTTGCCAAAATGAATTTTTTCAATATTTTCCATAGTCAACAGTTGGCAACACTTACTCCATTCATTTTGAAATGATCGATGTAGCTAGGTCGCAGCCACACTTTTATCCAAAGTTATGGAAGGCTCGTTAACTCTGTTCGATAAGTTTTTACTTCATGATGCAAGTCCTTGATGATCACCCTTATCAACGAATCCAATATTATCGACATTGATGTCCTGATCCTTAGTAGGGGTGCGTTTGTCGAAATTCCAACCGCTATATCAAATATTTCAAAATGAATTGAGTATAGACAACTTTACTAACAAAAATAGATAAATGCTTTAGATTTATTTTGTCATTTTTGTACTTTTAGCAGTGAACATAATATTAAAAATGAGAATTTTAGCAAGGAACATCATTATTTAATTCTAAGTGCATTGTTTAATGTGGAAAATAGCTGGGTTAAATGGACCCCGAATCTTCATGTTCACATTAATGGCATCTATTAAATCTATTTTCGTGTCCTGTTGCTGACTGCACAAAATTGTTTAAAACATCAATCTCTTGGAAACATGTGGAATCGAGCAATCGAGGTATCATCCTCAACGATTGACTTTACATGATGAAGCCATAGCAGCATACAAAGCCAGCAAACAAAAAATTGACAAGTCATGCGTTGACTTCCAAGTCTCAATGAAGCATTACAGTGATCTTGGGGAATGTAAGCTGACGACAAATCAATACAAAGATTACCAATTGGTTGAACTTTGACGCAAAGACGTTCATGTAAAGTATTTGCGGAAAATCAGCATCGATATTTACTAGAGAAACTTGATGAGAAAAATGAGAAAATGTGTCGAAAAGGTGATACAAGAGAAGTGGGAAAAGAAATGCAAAAGTTGCCCTGATTCAAGTCGAATAAATTTTAATCCTGGTAAAACAGTTTTCACAAATTGGATGGTTTACTTAGGATAGTGTAAATCAAAATGTACCCCTGAATGGCAACCGTCGTCAGTTTGATTCCCAATTTTTAAATAGTTTGCAAATAATTACTCGAGTGGACATGCAGTCATATGTGTGATAATAAACTTGTCACTGAGTTGGGATTGTCTCTCATGAAATAGGTTCAATATATATCAATTTTATGACTTTACATCTCCATACTAACATTTTAAAATCCTCATTCCTTCACTAGACATCTACTCAAATTAATCCTAACAGTTTTGCCATATCATGAGCAGAAGTTAAATGTATCCTCAATAGGTATGCATCCCTGGACCTTGGTACTTTAATCCGTGCATCTATCAAGTGTCCTCTGTAGTGATCTGATTATCCTGAGTATAAACAAAGGTATTTCCGCGTTCTTATTGGGGAAGGGGTTTTCGACTATTTGAAATTCAATAGATGCAGTCACTTTACACAAAAAAATACCCCGGCTGTAAACAAACGTATTTTGCAGATTTTTTGGTGGAAGGGACCTTAACCACACGAAATTCAATGGACGCGATCACTTTACACAAAAAATTATCCCGTGTGTAAACAACTATATACTCGTGATTTTTAATGGTAAGAAGTTTTTGACTGCGGGAAATTCAATGGATACTGTTACTCTACACAAAAGTTATCCTGTGTGTAAAACAATAGTATTTCCGTGGTCATTTTCGGGACGGGGTTACTTCTGCGATGTATCAACCAGGACAGCGGATGGAATTGAGTTTTTTCTTTCTTGATAACGAAAATAAAGGTCTCCTAACATCCAATCAGCATATTCTTATCTATACTAGTCAAATATGTAAAACTTGATGGCACTTTTTAAAGTTTAAATGTTATTTCTTTGTAGTAAATTATGCTTTGTTCAGAAAAATCTTTCAACTACTGCACCATTTTCATTCTTCGGGCGACTTTCTGTTCTTTACTGCTTCACGATCAATCATGTCGAATCTGCTGGGGGTCAGCAAGAATTTGCTGAGGGTCAATCAAACTTTGCTTGGGGGTCAATAATCCCAACTTCTCTACGTGAATGTATGTTGGTGACTGTAGAATGCAGAGAAATCGTCATGAAACGCTTAGACGAGGAATTTGTTCTATAATCTGTTTCTTGTAAAAAACTTGTAAATTGAAATAGGACAATAGATGTCAGTACCTTGTTAGTACTTGTTTACACCAGACTGTTGCTAGAGGAGTTTTACTAAAAAATAGTAAGGCTTAGTTGAGTAGGCTCAGAAATTTTCACTCCTCTGTGACTTAATGTTTAACAGTAAAGGACAAAAATATGGAATAGTACTAGATTTCCACACCTAATTACAAGAATTTTACATTAATAATTAATTTAAAATTAACTACTCAAATTAGAGCTCGTTGCTTGCAACTTTTTGGTTCGATAATAATAAACAAATATGTATAAAAATTAAACATTAAATTCATCATCAATACCGTCCAATGATACAAACAAGCTGATTTTGTAGGTTTTCAGTTCGTGGCAGCCGATTGAATGGAATCCCGTTGTGAGAACGACAACCAAATATTCCATTATCGAAAATACTTGGAATGCTAAAATTAAAGAAAAATATCTCTCCTTTCATGTTTTCAGAAATCAAAATAAGCAAACGAAAAGAAATCAAAATAAAACGAATATTTTGTGAAGTATAGGGTGGTCCCAGAAACGACCCACCTAGAAGGCTCGTTCATGTCTACAATATACTGTTGGGTTATATCTATTCATAGTCAATCACTTCCTTAATAGGTCATTTTTTGACGTCTTTGCTTAAAGATTATTGACAGCATTAGGTTACTAGTGTGGGCTTAATGCAAAGATTTTTTATCACACATTAAATTAATGGATTAAACATTGAACCTTTGGTTCCTGAGTTCCCTGATCAATTTCGATAATCATTAACAAAATCACTGCTTCCAAAAAAATTTGTACTTTTATAAAATTTTCAAACACGCCTTTGAGAGCAACAGAAGGATCCCATGTTTTTTCGAAATAAATAAAATCTCTATAGATGAGAATATAATTTAGTGTTTTTCATTTGTAACTGGACTTTTGGCAGATATATGTCCATTTTTGGATATGTCTTTTTTTCTGGAATCTGCGAAAAAATTCTGTACGAAAAACAACAAAAATTAATGGTTTTGCCTTTTCCATCACCTGTTGGGGTTGCCACAGGTGCATGTGTTCAGCTTCTGGTGTTGGTGCGCGGGTGGAAGGACGCGGCAAAAAGTGGCAAAAAAGAAAAGAAAATTTGCATAGAGAGATGCGGCCACTGTTTCGCAGATTTTGTGTTTATTTGTCAGTGTGAAAATATTATGTTTTTATTTGGGAGCGTCGCCGCCAGTCGTCCTACTTATAATTATTTATTATTATTATTTTGTGTAGCATCGCCCATGGTATACCCAATGCAAGTTGGACCAGTAACTTGTATTGTTTTGTGAGCGTAGTGGAGGATTTCATAAGGTTAGGATTGGAGACTTGGGTAGGATCTCCTGAGGTACACGCCAAGGTGTTCTGCCTGAGGTTTGGTGAAGTACTGGCGAGTATCTCGTGAAACGTGGGAGAGAGTTTTTAGTTTATTGTTGTTGTTAGTCTGTGGTCAGAACTGCTGCAACTTCCTTTGTCTAAACCCAAAGGTCGGTTACATCATCTTCAACCCACAGCAGCCTAACAAGTGGTGTACTCTTAACACCTCTCACGACGGATAACTGGAGAACCACCAGGAAAATAACTAAACCTCCAGGATTTTATTTACAGGCACATACCGGAAAAATTAAGAAAATGAGTAATCCAGTAGGAAAAACTTTGAGGACACCTCCTAGGTCACATGAACCTAGTGTTTCGAATTTCAACTCTGCTGAAGAACACGCAGTGGTAGAGCAGATTCAAACACAGGTGCCTGAGACTGAAGTGAGGCGAGAGAGTAAAAATGCTGAAGTGGCAAGAGTGGAAGAGGAGTTGAGGAGGAGTAGTTTCAAGATGACTAGGCAAGCCAAAATCAAAGCTACCTTCGAAGGAGAGAGATCGACGTTGCCCCCGAAATTGGTCCATCCAATGGCCAAAATGCTGGAGGAGATTAGACAGAAATCGAAACCAGCCTGGAGGTCAAATATGGTGGACATGAATTACGACGAATATTACGAGGATGCGCCGGCCGATTTATACGACAATAAATATTTGATGTGATACGACCCTGAAATGGCGAATAGGATCTGACGCAAAGATCAAAGGGAACAAGTCGATCCGAAGGATTTACGAATTAAGGCCTTGGAGAAGAAGGTCGAATTATTAATTAAAGTTATCAAAAGTGCGCAGGATCGCGAAAAAGAAAAAGAAGAGGATCAACAAAAGAAGATAAGTGAGTCTTCTTACATTGAGAATAGAGTAGAAAGAGTAAATGAACCTAAAAGAGAGGTTCAATCAGAGGTTTATGTAAGGTCTCAAGAGAATAGAGACAAATATTTTAGTAGAGATAAAAGTTGGGTTGAGGAACCACAGAGTTCGAGGAATGCTGAACAAGCACAATCGAATGCCTATGGTTACTCAGAAAATAGGAGGTCTAGGGAAAGGAACGTGACTATCTGCGATGAATCGTCCCAGGGAGAGGATAGATTTTCTTGTTCCTACTCCTTGGAGAGATATCACACATAGAGCCGACCTTAGCCCTGAGAAGAGGAGAAAGAGGAAATCTAAGAGTAGAAAGAGATCTCACAGATGGAGAGCTAGGAGTAGACATTACTCAGATAGTGATAATAGCAGTTCATCTACGTCGAACTCTAGCTCAAGTGTAGAAGTGGATGTGAGAGATGTGGTAAAGGCCTTGAAACATAGACCTTTACATGATAGTATAAAGCCAACGAAGGCACTCAAATTTTTCACTGATCTGGAAAGTGAGTTTCTGGTGAGTACTGCAGACAAGATCAAGAAGGAATGTTTTAGAAGGTTGTCTCAAAATACGGCTAGGAGGATAGCGAGAACATTCTCAAGTTATACAGAAGCGCGGAGAAATATTTTAAAGTATTTTGTGCTGACTTATGACTTGATGATGCTCAAAAGAGAGCTATTCAATATGAAGCAGGAAGAAGGCGAGTCAGCCTTGGAGTTTTTAAAAAGGTTGAGCAATCATGTGGATCTGGTCTATGCAGATCAGACTGATCAGGTAAGGCAAGAGAATATTATTAATGCCTTTATTTGTAAAAGTAGTCCATTATATCAGACGGAGCTGCAGGACATATTGCCATCGATGAAAACTTGGCAAGACCTTGCATACGCCGTAACACAGATTGATAAGAAGTATAAGAATGTGTTTACTACTTTTGGAGCCAAGGATAAACCGATTGTGGTGAACCAAGTTGTAGCTACGGAATAGAAATGCCCAGAAATTGTTTTTGTAGGGAATGCTCCGTATGGAAGTAAGTAACCAGATGAAGTCAAGACCACTAAATCATTTACAAAAGGCAGTGGAAGAGGAGAGAAGTGAGGAGAATGGTGAAGAGATGCAACCTGGCCAATCACCTTGTGATGTCAAAAAGACTAATGAGGAGCAGGCCAAGGAGTCTTTTTTAGCCATTCTCTCAAAGGAATGGTTGCAATTGGTTCAAAAAGTGGATAAATTACAGGTTACTCAAAATGAAGCTTTAAAGGAGTTGACTATTGTGAAGACCGCCTCTGCTGAAAAGGAGAAGCAGTTGAAGCAGCAGAGACCCTACTGCATATATCATAAGAATAATACTCATGCTACAGACGAGTGTAAAACATTAGCATACGGGCGTCAGCAACAGCAACACGGTGGATTTAACCCTGGCATGCCTAATATGGTGGTGATAGAAATGCTTCATTTAGAGGAAATTTTAGAGGTAGAGGTGGATCTCAGTTTGGATTTAGAGGAAGAGGAAGAGGTGCTTATTATGTAGGATTCCCCGAAGAAGATCAAATGTACAGGTATGACCCAGAATTTGAGAGATACAGGAAATTCTGCAGACTTAGAGAACAAGGCATCCAGTTGCAGAGGCAGCATCAGTTGATGCTACCTGCATCAACTAGTCAACTGGCAATTCAGGATAGTACCCTCCAGGATCCAGCTGGATCATTTGTTTCGAACCAGTCGCAACCTAGTTCACATAAAGTAATGGTGACAAGCCCTACGGATGTGAATCATGAAAGCGAGCAGAGTAGAGACAAATCTCCAAGTTTGATTCTAGGAAGTATTATTCACCTGGATAAAGTGACACCTCTAGAAAAAGTAAAGGAAAGAAATTTGGCTCATGTAAAGCATGGAAGGAAAGTGACGGACATAGAGAAAAGATTGTTGGAAAATTATCTGAAGATGGTTCCATTCTACATAAATGTAGTCATTGGAGAAACAGCTACCAGAGCCTTAATTGATATGGGAGCCCAATGTACGGTCATGTCTTTTCAGCTCTTGAAAAAGGCATTAGACGTTGATTACACAGTGTACCCTCGTATTCTTAAGGTGACTGTAGCTGATGGAAAAATTGTGCATGCCTTCGGGTATGTGCGATTTTGTATGAAGACTGAATTTGGACATTTTCCAGTCAATGCCATAGTGTTGCCAGATGCAGGTGAGGATCTGATCTTGGGCACAGATTTTTTTGCGCACCTAGATTTAGGTGTGGTGATCGATTTTAAAAGGAATGCCATGATGATACAAGGCATTGAGAAAAAGATTGATGTAGTTCAAGTCCCTTCTGTAACTACTGTGCAGACGGTAATGGAAGAAGTGACTAAAGTCAGTGTCGCATCAACTGATTGTACAAATCAAATTGTTTATCCAAAAGTTTGTCTACTAAAGACATCTGTTGCAATTGTCCCATGTGGGAAAACCTACATTCCATATGGAACAGATATTTTGATCAAGGCAAAACTTTGGGATCAACATGGAGATGCCATGTTGAACAGAATTATTGTCGAATCGAAAGATTCTGAGATGAAGTTCAGAATAGAGAAAGCTGTGGTAGACGGATCACAAGAGGAGTTTGTAGTACTAATCTCCAATAAGACGGGTTCTGGTTGTCGATTTGAGAGAGATCAAATCATTGGCTATACAGAATCAATGCTAATTGAAGATGATAATACTTACAAGAAGGTGAAGGAAATGAAAAAGATAAAGGAGGAAAAGGAATATCAGACCTGCATGGTAAAGGAAGAAATGACTACATTATCAAAATCTGATTCTGTAGAAATTTATACTTCACTATGCAGGATGATATCAAAGGCAAAAATTTCGGAAGAGCAGAAAACGGAAGCTATAGAGTCTTTGTTGAAATACAGAGATGTCTTTAGCTTGCCTGGTGATTGGGCTACTACAACTTCAGCTCTGGCGTCTAAAATAGATACAGGAGATGCAAGACCTGTAGCAAAGAGATATTACAGAGCTTCTATTAATAGTTGGCCTGGAGTGAGGCGACATATAAAGGAGATGTTGGATCAGGGAGTGATAGAGCCCTCGAAGTCACCGTAGGCTGCTTCTCTGTCCCTAGTTGGAAAAAAGGATGGAACTACGAGACCCCTAGTTGATTTTAGAGGTATAAACGAAGTGACCAAGGATGATAAATATCCCATCCCGAGAATGGATGACTATTTAGATTGCCTTGGAAGAGCTAAGTTCTATAGGATTCTAGATTTGAAGTGGGGATATTGGCAGGTCCTGATGGAGGAGGAGAGCAAGGACAAAATGGCTTTTGTATGCCAGGAAGGCTTGTTTCAGTTTAAAGTGATGCCATTTGGACTGAAGAATGCACCGGCTGAATTCCAAAGGATGATGGAGAGAATCCTTGGGGATTTGGTATGGAAAATTTGCCTAGTCTAGATAGATGATATTATCATCTTCTCGAATACATTCAATGAACGCTTAGAGAATTTGACATTGGTGCTGGAAGCCTTGGGGAAGGCGAAGTTGACTCTTAAGCCTGAGAAATGTGAATTTCTTCCCGAGAAGGTGCACTTTTTAGGGCACATCTTTTATGGGATGGAATTTCTCTGGATCCTAAGAAGGTCAAAGCGATAAGAGAATTTCCATTCCCCGATTCTGTTCAGAAAATGCAAAGATTCCTAGGTATGCTACAATGGTGTAAGAAATTTATACCGGACCTAGCAGCACTAGCTGAACCCTTGTACAATTCAACAGGCAAGAAGGGAACATGGAATGTGACAGAGTTGCATTACCAAACTTTTGAGAAGCTCAAAGTAGCATTGACCTCAGTGCCTTTCTTATGACATCCAATGCTAGATGGATCTGCCCAATTCATCCTTCAAACGGATGTCAGTGGAATTGCATTGGGAGCAGTGTTATGTCAAGAGACTGACTCGGAACATTGGGTAAATAGCCTAGAATAGTCAGATATTGCGGGCGGAAGAAAGGAAATGGTGTGCCACTGAAAGGGAATGCTTAGCTGTGGTATATGGCCTAAAAATTTATAAACATTATCTTTTGGGTCGAAAGGTCATGATTCAAACTGACCACAAACCTTTATTAT
Organism: Romanomermis culicivorax; assembly: GCA_963922205.1. NCBI lineage: Eukaryota > Metazoa > Nematoda > Enoplea > Mermithida > Mermithidae > Romanomermis > Romanomermis culicivorax. Next base: position 522,003 of record CAWUHX010000045.1, read on the forward strand.
CTATGAGGGTCAACACACAGACTAACGACAAACTCAAGAGGTGGTAGGCATTCATTTGCCAGTTTAACCACAAATTGGAGTATGTGCCTGGCAGACAAAATGCCATGGCTGATTTTCTCTCCAGGAAGGAGGAGCCAGATCAACAGAAAGAAAAGTTGCCACCAATATGGGAGCTTATCTTTCAGAAAGAAGAAGTGAAATCTCTTGCTGAAGACGAAGTCATTAGCCAAAACCATAAAGTTTTAGTGAATCAACTTCGGAAACTCAGAGGAGATGAAGTGGATGAGGCTGTAGGAGTCTTCACTTTTGTGAAGATGGCCACAGCTTCAGTGGCTTCAATGTTTGATGCTAGTGATCGGACTGGACTTGATATTTCTCCAGAATTTCATAATTATCGAACGCCTGAGAAATATGAAATCGAGGCAGTAGTCAATAGGCAAATGGCAAAAAACTTGCAGCAGGAGGAAAAAGGACATCCTCCTGGGCAAGCAAAACCTAGAGAAGAGGTAAAAAGAATTTTTGAACCGAAGGAGAAGGAGTTTGAAGAAGCCCCTCAAATTGAAGATTGTAGACAGAAAGGGCTTATCTCAAACACCTTCATGGCACAGTTACAAGGAAAGGATAAAGATTTAAAAGCGATCTTCGAGAAACTAGGGTGCTAACAGCAGCACCAAGTCTCAAAGTAACTTTTACATCAATCAAGGGATACTATATAGAGAGACTTTTGGCGAGGCAGAGGATCAAGTTGTTGTGCCCTCTGTTCTCAAAAAAGTTGTCCTACATCAGTATCATGGTACAGTGATGATAACACATCAAGGGTTTAAGACAACCCTTGCTATTATTAAAAAGCGGTTCTGGTGGCTGAGCATTGAAAAAGATGTTTGGAGCTGGATCAGGTTTTGTCAGATACCTCAAATCCCGACTCCAGGAAAGGCTATGATACCCCCATCAAATCAAATTATTCCTAGAGGACTGTTTGACATAGTCTCTGTGGATATTGTTGGAATCTCTCCCATGAGTGAGAAGAGACCGTATGTGATAGTATTTCAGGGTAACTTTACAAAATGGGTGGAAGCAGAAATGATTCTGGATCAATCTGCTGTAACCATTGTGGACAGTTTTCTACGAAATATTGTGTTTAGGCATGGAACCCCGGTGAAATTGTTGAGTGATAAGGGTTCATGCCTTACAGCTGATCTGATGATGTCAGTTTGTAAATTGTTGGAGTGTCAGAAGATTTTCACAACTGCCTACCATCCACAAGGAAATGGAATGGTTGAAAGGTTTAACCAAACCTTGATCAAGCAGTTGTGAAAGGTTGCTATAGAGGATTCCGACAAGTGGGACAGATATTTGCAATCTGTCGTTTTTGCTTACAATGCCACTCTACATACCTCAACAAGATGTTCCCCATTTGCCTTGTTGAGAGGTCATGAGGCTAATTTTGGCATTAGTATTGGTGTTGCAAGAAACATAGTTCTGCCAATGAACTATGAGGCTTATAAGCATATACTAACCGAAAGTTTAGTAGAGACTTATGAGACCATTTCTGAAAATATCAGGAAAGCTGCGGAGAACAGTAAGAAGTTTTTTGACCATAAAGCAAAAGCCCATAATTATTCCGTCAATGATTGGGTTTTGCTGAAAGTCGATAAACAGAAAAAACTGGGTCTACCATGGCAAGGACTGTTTGTTGTAAGTGATAATAGCAGATTATCAGAGAACGTGCTTGAAATCACGCACTGGAGAGAGCTGCTGAAAAAGCAGGTGCTATCCGTGAGCAGGTTAAAGCACTTTCGCTACGAGACCGGCAGATGGCTGCAGTCTAACGACGTGTCATCAAATGATGTGCAGTTTACTGTAGCTTCAAAAATCAGTAACTACAAACTGCCATAGCGTGCAGTTCTGTATGTTTTGTGTGTGTGTGTGTGCATATTATTACCCCCCCCCCATATTTTTTCGTCTCCAATTTTATATTTAAGTACAAATTGTATTTAATTGTATTTATTAATGTATTTATAGGGTATTTATCATGTATTTTTAAATTTTCATCACGTAAATCTTAAAATTTTCAAAATTTTTGGTAAAAAACCACTCTTCACAAAAATCCTAAATTTTTTCCATTTTTTCACAGCCCAAATTTTTTAAATTTCCCCAAGTCCGATTAATTTTTTCGGAAGAAAGCTAGTTGTTGCCCACCAATTCTGTGAATATTGGAAGAATTGGAAAACCGCTGAGTCTTAGAGTGAAAAGAGACAAAAAGTAGCAAAAGCGGAAACTTTGTCGATTTTTCAGCTCTTAAAAAATTTATCAAAAAATTATTCAAAATTGATAGCACTGAACTCGAAGAATTTGAAAAAGAAGCCGAAGAAATGTCGCGGCCCCCCAACGGACGCGGCACAAAGCAGTATCTGGTCACGGACCCCCACGTGGCCTATGGTCAGCCGCAGGTGCGGCAAGATAATCGGTACTTTTTAGTCGATGGTAAGCGACCTAAGTTGAAATACTTCAAAAATTTTTGGGCAAAGCAGGATGTTATAGCCCACGGGTGTCTAGACGAAGGCCTAGACAATTTTCTAAATTTAGTGGGAACAAATTTGTTCTGTCAAACTTGAAAGAGTGTGGCAAAGCTGCCCGTAGTGCGAAATTTGGACTTTTTGCAAAACTTCATTATTCCTCTACACACATAGCAAGTTGAATAAATTCGTCTATGTGATGGGGAAGAAGTGGAGTGTAGCAACTAGTCGACTAGGGGTAGATAATACCCCTACGTTGTAAAAACCAGTACACGGGAGAAGAGAAACGGCGGTGCCCCGGATCTAGGCACAGATCAACGTCAAAGTCCAGGCCGAACTACATTCGTGATCGTACCCGTAGCCTGAAAAGGAGTGCCCTGCGGAATGGATTGATCAAAGTCATCGTCACCTGAAGGACCTGGTGGGGGCAGAATCACATCTTGGAGGGGGTAGCCCCAAAAATTTGTTTTCCGAGGGGAAAACTATTATGCAGTTGGGGCCTCAGTATGAGACTCAGGCTGCAGAAAGGTTTTCACCTCCCGTTGGTCGGCTTTGAGGGCCGAGGGATGTCGGGGTTGCCACAGGTGCACATGTTCAGCTTCCGGCATCTGTGCGCAGGCAGAAGGATGCGGTGAAAAGTGGCAAAAAGGAAAAGAAAATTTGCATAGAGAGATGCGGCCACTGTTTCGTGGATTTTGTGTTTATTTGTTAGTGTAAAAATATTATGTTTTATTTGGGAGCATCGCCGCCAGTCGTCCTACTTATAATTATTTATTATTATTATTTTGTGTGGTGTCGCCCGTGGTATACCCAATACAAGTTGGACTGGTAACTTGTATTGTTTTGTGAGTGTAGTGGAGGATTTCATAAGGTTAGGATTGGAGACTTGGGTAGGATCTCCTGAGGTACATGCCAAGGTGTTCTGCCTGAGGTTTGGTGAAGTACTGGCGAGTACCTGGTGAAACGAGTGAGACAGCTTTTAGTTTATTGTTGTTGTTAGCCTGTGGTCAAAACTGTTGCAACTTCCTTTGTCTAAAACCAAAAGTCGGTTACATCATCTTCAACCCACAGCAGCCTAACACACAACCAGATTGTGATCATCGAAAACTATGGAAATCTGTGTTACCATGCTACATTCTCTATTTTATAAAATGTTCGAAAATTGAGAACGACAAAAAATGAGTACTGACACAAAGCTAATCCTAAATCCTAATGCAACATATAGTTTTGCGGTAAATGATAAAAGTATGAGACAATACTTTCTTTTCACTCTTGATATTTACAAGCATTTTAAGAAAAACAGATTATCAAGTAATTTTGCTACCGAGCACAAAATATCAGAATATCCTCTGATCTACTTTGTTTACCGTAAGCTAGCACTTTTAATTGAGCGCTTTCCGGAACACCATGTACATTTTAAAAATCGTAAATCGGCTAACCTGTAACCGAACAAATTTCCAGGTACAACGGATAAAGGACGACCATAAAAGCGCCAATGATCATGTAGCATATTATTAGAGCAATTTTTAAGCGGAACGTCTAAAATTAGATGAATGTTCGAAAAGAAGTGCGGTAGTATACTAGCCCATTCATTTTCAAATGAGCTTCGGATTACAGAAAAAAAATCCCTGGAAATCCATAAGAAATGATAAAAATTTTTCAGGTTGCACTAACTGTTACCGTCGATCTGTGAAAAAAGGTGGCCGCGTAAGCGGATTGTTCATTATTTGCGAAAACATTATTTCTCTCCGGGGCTCATTACGAAAAAATAGATTATAGCTTACTCTTTTCGTTCTATTAGAGTATCCGGACGAATACTGTAATGAAACATTGGCGATCATGTTGCAAATGGCAGCCAAACCGAAGATGAAAAATCCAATTCCATGTAGAGCTGTAAAATTGTTCCATAATTCAGTATATGTCAGATTGTCCGCATAAGTAAGAGTTCTTTCTAATTATCTCTGCTCTTGATTCTACATGGCCAAATGATACAGCAAACGACACCGACGTTTATAATCATAACAGTGAATCACCCAAAGTCTGAGACTAGCTGCATCACTGACTTTTAAATTTTTAGAAAAGTTCAAAAGTACAGAAGTTCAAGAGTCGTTTAGCACACATGTGGTCGGAAAATAGTTTTCAAATGGTCCATCCTCTATTTCTATGCCTAAAATGATAGCCGAACTTTCTATATCAAAATTACGAATAGTAGTAGTGATTACACCCGTGGACATTTGCCAAAAATAGATCGTTGAAGATCCTTGAAATGCGATTTAAATACACATTAATCGACTAGCCTCTAAACTTGTGAGTTACTAAAAAATCGACTTGTCTCAAGATATTTATTGTAAATACTGAGTTCAGTACCCAAAATAAGCCTGTAATCAGCATGTGAACCAAATAAAGTATATTTTTTTAGAGAATTTTAATTCGAATTATTTGACAAAAACAAAAATTTTTTCATCTGTAACTGAACACGAGGAAAAAAATCGCTTTGTACAAAAGCTAATTTTTGCATCTTAAAAGAATTTTCATCAGTCTGATTGATGAGAAAGATTAAAATCAAGCTCTAAAATGATTCTAGCACACTATAAACTAGCAAAATTTACGAAAATTTTCTTCGGTACTGACGTGAAATGCGATGTATAGGCCGAGGATTTCGATGGTCGAATCAAGCTTGATGAAGAAACAAAAGTATCTATACCATGACTTCTGATTGCCGAATGCTTTGCAGTTTTCGTACAGGTAACTATAGGACCAAGCCCAAAATATTCGAAGACCGGCGTAGAAGAAACAGGCTATAGTCCATATAAACTTTTGGGGATAAAGTAAAACGACGGTCGAAATGGTTGCAACGTAAGTGCCATAAAGCTGAAATGAAATTTAGAACCAACAATAAATGTGCAACCCAAATAGTATAGGAAAAAGTAAGCATAAAAAACCTTTTTTATAACGAGATTCAAAAATTAAAAAAGCATATTAATTGAAGCTTCAGGCCGGACAGGAAATAGAGGAAAACGCGCATAGAAACATAAGCAAGAAACTCAACGAATTGAAACAAAACAAACATCGATACGCGAACGAAAACAGACACAGAAACAGAAGCAGAAACGGAAACAGAAACAGAAACAGAAACAGAAACAGAAACAGAAACAGAAACAGAAACAGAAACAGAAACAGAAACAGAAACAGAAACAGAAACAGAAACAGAAACAGAAACAGAAACAGAAACAGAAACAGAAACAGAAACAGAACCAGAAACAGAAACAGAAACAGAAACAGAAAAAGAAACAGAAACAGAAACAGAAACAGAAACAGAAACAGAAACAGAAACAGAAACAGAAACAGAAACAGAAACAGAAACAGAAACAGAAACAGAAAAAGAAAAAGAAAAATAAACAGAAACAGAAACAGAAACAGAAACAGAAACAGAAACAGAAACAGAAACAGAAACAGAAACAGAAACAGAAACAGAAACAGAAACAGAAACAGAAACAGAAACAGAAACAGAAACAGAAACAGAAACAGAAACAGAAACAGAAACAGAAACAGAAACAGAAACAGAAACAGAAACAGAAACAGAAACAGAAACAGAAACAGAAACAGAAACAGAAACAGAAACAGAAACAGAAACAGAAACAGAAACAGAAACAGAAACAGAAACAGAAACAGAAACAGAAACAGAAACAGAAACAGAAACAGAAACAGAAACAGAAACAGAAACAGAAACAGAAACAGAAACAGAAACAGAAACAGAAACAGAAATAGAAACAGAAACAGAAACAGAGAATGAGAGAATCAGAAATACAAACTGAAATAACGAAATCAAATGCAAAAAATAGTAAAGAAAAACCACAGAAACAGCAGAAAAAATGGGAATGAAAACAAAACAATGATGAATATCTCAAGTGCCCACTTCAGTACAATGCGTATTATTGACGAACAATAATTCCGTGTGTGAATGGTATGTTATAGCCAGACCGAGCAATATTGCAGTGATGCAGAAAGATAAGCTTGCGAATATGAAAAATTTGACGTCTGCTTTCCATATCCTCAAATAGATCATCACTTTGGATTCGGAGTCGCAAACAACTATTTGGTATTAGGATGGTGTGTGAAAAGTCAGGATTGAAATTTGAACTGGTTTTCCGAAACGTCCTCCATAGTCAGTGTGATTCGACGTGTGGAAAAAAATTTGAGAAGACCCTTGACAAAAGACTATTATAATCGTGTCCATTATACTATTAAATGCATAAAATATGCATGTAGACTGGTCCTCTTCTACGGCACGTCTTGATTTTATTCATTTACTTTACTTTATTATGATCAGTTGAAAATTTCTCTGAATCGTCATATGCCATATGTTTTCTGAGAAATATCTGTCAAGAAGACAAATCTTGAACGTTTCTCGCATCATTCTTCTCATCTTCCATTATCGACAATGCGGTTTGTATTCCTCATAGAAGTTACTGCAGAGCCATGATAAGAATAGAACACGAATTTTTATTCTAAAGGCCCATCTACACTTTTTTCTCGAAAATCTGTCGCAAGTGATTGCAACGATCAAAATCGAACGAATCTCTCATTTTCTCTGTGCGCAAGAAAGATCTTGACGAGTTCTATCCAGTGAAGTATATTTTGCAAAAAAAATTTGCATAGTGTGGCAGAAATCAGCTATTTTGTAGGCATCTTGCGTTTCTTATGTTTCTTGCGTCAAAGCTGGATTTAAAACGCTCAATAGATACTTGTTGAAGGTGTTGGGTATTTTTCGGTCGGAAATTTCAATATCTACCTTGCGATGTATTATATACTGAAATTGCTTCAATACTTGAAGAGCAAATCGCTTGCGCATGTTTTTTAGCGAAAAAAGTATAGATGGGCCTTAAGCCAAGTATAAGTGTGTAGTTAAGTTGTAAGACTTCCGTGAGAAAATAGCCGGTGGTCAAAATTATCGTTTTTTAAATTTCCATGTACATTTATGAACATTGAAAAGTTCGCGAATGTCCTTGTTGAAAGTTTTCGTGACTAAGAGCATCCGGTGTAAAAAAAGTCCGGCACGAAGCAGCCAAACGTTCAAAGAACCACAATAACGAACACTGAATGGATTATTTGACATATACCGGCGAACTATTATGTTACAATCACTAGGAGTAATTTGGGATGCGAAGTGCCATGAACATCCTCCGAAGGATCATCATGGTATCCGATGACTTTCCTTTAGCATGAGCTGATAGGATACCTGAATAAGGGTAATCAGGGCAGCCGTTCGAACCCCACCCTTATCCGACCAAGACCTAAAAAATGTCAATCTTTAGCCTAAAAATGTCCAAAATTAACAAAAAAGTATGGAGGAAGTAAAATCAGTCGACGCCTTAAGCCCTTTTACGGCTTTTTTGGTCTTGAACATGTATTTTAGATGCATTTTTAATAATTTTTGGGGCTAAAATTTTCTATTTTAGCCCACTTCTGAACCTCTTCCTAAAGAAAGCGTCTGTATCGTTACAGCAGAAAAAATTTTTTGGATTCTGACGATTGAAGAAAAGCCACGTGAAAGGAATTGTGAAAAAAAGTTATTGAAAAAATTCGTTATCACTTGGTATAAGTTCCTTCAAACCCTTCGAATGTGATTTTTTATGTATCGATACATAAAAATCACAAAAATTTTAGATCCATCGCAAAAAATCAAGACACAATTATTGTCTTTAGGCGTTCAATTGTATCACAGTTTTTCCAGAATAATCTTGAAAAAAATAAGAAGTTTGCTCCACTTGCTGTATTTATGCATTTAGGTTTCCAAGTCGATCTCTAAAGTCAGGGCTGGCTGTGGGGAGGAGCGCCATTGGTCTTTGCTACAAAGGGAAGGGGTTATATTACATGGGGAATCCAGCGGGAAAATTTATTTCGATAAAAATATTATTTCATTCGATTTTTCAAAAACGCGTGTTTTACGCCCAAAATGCAGTAAAAATTATTTAAATTTTCAGGTCCCTGAGCGCGAACGGAGGGGCAAGAGAACAAGCTCTGAATAGAACGTATCTTAACTATGAAAATTTATGCGACAAAAAATGACTTTAAGCATTATATTTACATAAATGTCCAGCAAAGTAACGTTTTCAAAAGCTTATTCAGCCATAAGCATACACATAAATATAAAATCATGAAACACAACAACATTGAATCTACTAATTTCTTCGAAAAACCAGTCAAAGCTCAATAATATTTTATCACAGAGAAAATTGTGGCCACAGGGAGTAGGACGAGTAAACCTGAAAAACACCGTTGTAAAAAGCCCTTAGTACATAAATATCTGGTGTAGAGATTTGTACTGTATCGTGTTACTGATGCAGACGAACATTGTTCGCCTTTCAAAGTTTTCGACAAAGCGTAAGTGCCGTTTTTAGATTCTAGAGCTAGCATATCGGCGTAATGAACGACATCGGGTCCTAAATTAACAAGAAATCAAGTTCCAGGTAGCAGCCGAAGAAAATATCACCTTACCGAACAAACTGACGCGGTAAGCGTCGCAGTTTTTCGATATCTTTTTCACTTTCGTTTTTTGAGCCCGCAAAGACAAAGAATCGGCATTCAAGTCGTTCAAAATGATTTCTTCTACCTGTTTCCTATAAAGAAGAGAAAATTATGAAGTTTGATCCCAAACTGCGGATTTAAGAGGCTTTCGATAGTCGAAAAATCTTACTGGCTGAATTGCTTGCTAGCGCGGATGATCACGTCTTTAATTTTCACTTGATTTAACATTGAGCAGATCATTTCTGTTTTCCCATTCACGTGTCGTTTCAATCGTAAAATTTTGTTCTTCACTACAATATTCGACTTACTTAGTTTCAGAATTATTTACATGAAATGAGGATTTTATTTTTCAGGGTAAATCAAAAGTAAATGTAACTTAAACTTCAAGGTTTTCACGTCATTCTATAGTTTTGACATAGTGCATTATTCGACGATCAAGTATAACAATGAACAGCGAATTTCATACGTGACATTGCAGTTTTCTCTGCAGAATCGATGTCGCGCTCAAGCGTGAAAAATTCAAATCAAATCTGGAATTGTCAGTTTAGTGGTTGTGCTGTCACAAAGTCAGCTAAACTACACAAGAGGATAACAGTAATGTAAGCTAATATTAGTTTAAAAGTCGATTTTCATGTGTGTGCAGAATTATTTTGCTTCTGATCATTCATTTTATTGTGTGAATTTCGATGACGTTTTTTAAAGCCCATTTCCCGTTTCCAGACACTCCGGGTCTCATGAATGCAGCCGAATTGTGGAAGATTTATGACCGTCACAAGAATCGTGACTGCGATTCATAGAGAGAACGAATTTTTTTACATTTGATGTCATAATTACTCCTTGTCTTTTCGACATCCAGGCACTGATCAGGATGGCTTGACGTGAAAATATGCTATTGAGATGGCGAATAGCTGCTCACTAGCCTTTGACCAATTTCTGATCTATTTGAAACTCTCCAATAAAAGTTCAAAGTTCGAGCTAATGATAAGGTTAAAATTTTTATTTTTACTGAAAAAAAATTACTGAAAACAGAAAATTGGCCACTAATAATCACAAAAAATCAAATCGTATACAAATCATGTTGATTTCACAGTAGACAAGTTACGTGAAGAACAAAGACAAACTTTTTAGCTTAGCTGGCTAGGGTAATCTAATGTAAGCTTTCCCGAATTTTAGATTTATATTTTTGCCAAATCAGTTAGAAACATTCTGTCTACACTGACATCCTGTGATCTATCATTTCTGCGCTTACCACTAAATGACCCGCTCAATGGCACAACTTTGAAGCACGATCCGTTGTTCCGAGTCATTGCGGCGACCGCTTTATTACCCAAATCACCGATGGCGCAGAGTTTGGAGTCGGAACCGCAAGATGCAAGATATGGCTAATAGGCAGGAGTAGAAAGTACATTCAGTGCAAAAATAGTGCTATTTTTTATAAAATGCTTGTAAATTGAAAAATGGCAAAAATAAATATCGTTGTCAAAATCATTTACATGAAGTTTTTGTTACAAAATTTGAGTGTGTTCACAAATTATCAATCCTATGCCAAATGCACATTGAGAGAAAATCGTGAAATATGAAATAGCATTTGCTTTCCATCTTTTTATTTACAAGCATTTGAAGCAAAAAAGACAGAGATACAGAGATGCTCACATCTGGAGTCATGTCTACGCCGAACGGATTATAAATCGGTAGTTCGGAGCAAAGTTGACTGGAGTTGGTTTCACAAATTTCGAATGTGAATCCCGACTGATCGACATATGTCTGAAGAAAAATAGGAAATACTCAACATGATAAAATATAAGCAATTGGTCAATAGTTTTTAATATTTTAAAAACCGTGCTTCACTAATGAAAATTACGAATTCAACCCAATTTTGATTTTTACTTACAGTCCTGTTGCCTTGCGATTTTTTTATCATATAGACTCCCGTTCGGCCAAGTGGGACGGCGTGATTATCTTCTTCGTTATATTGTGTCTAAACCAAACACGAGAGAAGTTATTATATCTGGTTTCCAGAGAAGGGAATAACAACTGAGAGAAAAACCAAAAAAATATTGTTCACGCGAATAAATTTATGTTGTACATTGGATGAAAAAACCGTGTCATATTTTCGCGACAGTAAATCTCGTCAAGTTAGATGAGTCTCATGACGTCTGATGATATCCCGAAAAAATGTCCCCAACAAAAAGTCCCTTAAACAAAATATTCCCGTACATAATATCCCCAGATAAAAACGCATGGTCTTGCAATGTTATTCTGACGAGGGAAAGTTATCATGCGTAAATTCCAAATATTTAATTCTTACAGTGCATTCGATAGTCTATACGCATACGAGTAATGCTACATCAATATTGCTTGCTCATAGGTCCTATTTACGCTATTTACGATGAGGTCTACAGTAGTAGGCTCGCCTGTAACCGATTTCATTTACGGAGATTAAAAGATAAGGAGACACGTATAAGACAGATAATTGTAAGCACCACAGTAATGTCTACAGGCACAAGAAATACACAAATCTGAATTCAGATCGCCTCCCTGTGAGAAACTTTTCCTACGTCAGCAAACATTGTTGGATGTCATTCTTCTTTCGGTTATATTTCCACTAGCATTTTTGTGAATTCACTGTAACAACAAAAAGATACATAAAAAAGTTTCATTCAATCGAACTAACTGATTTTAAAAAGCTTTTTCAAAAGTTGACGATCTGACCGAGAGTATTCCATTCAATGGGAAGTTTTCCAGCGAAATATTTAGAATGATCCATTCTACTTGAAATATTTTTCATGAGAAAATAATTTCATCTCTGATACTTCTCAAATAGAAAATCATAAACTTTCGGAAAATGCGAGGTTGTATAAACGAGGAACCGTGTATAGCATCAAACTCGCGAACGAGAGAATGTTTCAGTATCAGCAAATAAAACGGAAGTGGTTTTTCTCTGTTTCAATGGCTGGAACATCTGACTTCTAAAATAAACAAAATATCGGTGTAGCAGTGTTCATATGGCGATAAGCTATCGGAGCCTAAGAATTTTCATCTCTGGAGACTTTCCCTTGTCAGAATTATGCATCTGCTGCAGAAAGTGTTATCCTTGAACTAGATTCAATGATGTCGACCAAACACATGCACATTTAAATGCGGACTTCGGCGCACTTGTTGGAATGATTAAACCGCCGTTAAATATAAAGTATACTGTCGATAGCTTTTTTTTTGAAACGTTTGACAGTAATAAAGCTGGAAAGCAAGTACTATTTCATGTATTAACGTTTTTTAGGCTAATCCATGTGTAAGATAAAGGTATTCAACCAAAAACCAAATTTATGAGTAAAGAATTCTACGGTAGAATTTTCGCGCACACTGTCTTGACGACAATACTAATTTTTGTCATTTTTTAAAATAACAGGCACTTTATAAAAAACAGGTTATAGACCACTTCAGAATTTATACTAGAACATTCTAGACTACGATTATCCCAAATTAATGACGGCCTAAAAGCATGCGCATCTGTTAAGCAAGAAGTGCAGATTGCCAAAAAATTGTGATAACATTTTCCTTCCAAATAGTGTGGACAAAAACTTCAATACTGACCTTGGGGTTCACAAAAAAGCTAAAATTGATTCACTACGGAAAGGTCAAAATGAGAAGCACATCAAGGAGTCGTTTATGCATGCGAAGAACATACGATTTCCTGCCGAAACTTTCATTAACTTACAAAATAAACTGATCCTTCGAAAATCGCGCCCTTAAAATTGGCAACCAAAGATTGCAAATAAGATTCGAACATTTCGTTCAAAACGCTATCCTGATCGAACGTACAAGCCAATGACGACGTATCAGGAGCGCTACCGTCGAACGTGAACCGTCGACCACCCGAAATCAGACCCGACTCGACCCTCGTACTAATATTGGCGCAAGCCTGCAAAAAATTGGTCGACACGTTCAATGTTTGGCCCAAAATTGAGAAAGGCCCGTCCAAAGGCCAATTTTCGACTACGAATTTAAAATGGGCCCTATTTCGGGAGCTAGTGTTGTACGAGTTGACCACCGGTTCCTGGCCCCAAGTCGCCGACCCTAAGTTGACGAAGGCCTGCCCCCTGAAAGGTGATCGGCCTATTTGACAAAGTTTGTCAGATTTTTGGCAAAAATTGTCGTCCATTTCGCCCGGGTTAAACATTTCTTTCCATTTGAAGCAGGACATGCCATCCAAAGTGGATTCGGACGGTAGGCGCATGATTTGCATATCAGCCCCCACGGTGGCCGGGTATTCGTCGAAAAGGTCGACCAAATGACCGCTGACCACCGTAAAAGAATTGGGGTTATTTTTGGCCTGTTCAAACAGTACTTGACCGGCCATGGGATAAAAATAGTGGGCTATGGCCTTGGTGCTTTCGTTGACGGTTACGTGGTCCACGAATTGGGATATCGAGGCCCCGGGCTTCACCCCTAAATCGTCTCCGATTTTCAATAGATCATCGAAATTTTCTAAATCAGCGCTTTCATTTTTGATTTTGTGCTCGCAATTTTTGTTCAATTTTCGTACCAGAATTGGATCGAATAACGTTTCTTGACTCAAAGACAATAGCTCGCCTTTCGGGGAACAAACTTGGCTGTTCAGGCCGGCGTCCCACGTTGGATAAACACGGGCGCAGCCCGTGGCTTTGTTGGACTCCCATTGTTTTTCGGACGATTTTTCTAAAACGAATACGGCTTTGGCTAGATTGTCTGATGTTAAATCGAAATTTGAGATTTCGATCAATTGGGCACGTTCGGGGGTGACGTAGGACCACGAATTGTTGGCGTCGGGTTCATACCAGACGAAAGCGTTTCGGGATTTTTCTCTAAAAGAAAGGATTGAAATAGAGTTGGATGCATTTTTCGTTTAGAGTCCTAAAATATTATACCACGGTAACCAAAGGATATATCACGTTCGGATATATGCCTTTCAGGAAATTTGTAGCTTATCAAGAACAAAATAATGTGAGCATGTGAGTAACAAATCTGAGAATAAAAATCCATATTCTGTTTTTTTATAAAATGCTTGTAAATCCAAAAATTACAAAAATTAGCCCGGTCGTGACACGGTCCACTCTAGACTTTTACGACAGCATCTTTTACCCAAAAATGTAAAAAGCTAGTTGAGTACGCTCTCAAATTTTAAGTCTTATGTGACGTATGGCTTAGCAGAAAATCGTAAAAATATGTATGAAATAGCTTTCCATATTGTTTTTTACAAGCATTTCAAGAAAAACTGACAACATTTACGAAGATTGGAATTTTGGCTCAAGCCGAAAGCTTCAAAGTAAATCTTCAGAATTACTGATTCCAGAAGATGTCATCCGCGGAATGAAAAAATGTCAAATTTAATAATCATCTGTTTGTCAGATTATTTCTCTTGTTCGCATTGTCTCAGAATCCTGGATCTGAATCGACTACACGAGATCTCATCCTGCAACTCATTCTTAAATTTCAAACAAAACTTCTACTCACTAAGAATAGATGAGGAATTCAACTTTTGAACTACTACAAAAAATCTGTTATGCCCCGGCATAAGTCGCAATTCTATTCCACAATTGAAATAAAGAAGCAAAATAAGAACGAAAGAAAGAAAAGAAAATACAAAGGAGGAAAACTTTTCTGGAGTGAAAAAATCTTTCTTACGGTAAAAATTTTTTTTACACCTTGTCCATATTGGTAACGTCAGTTTTACTGTATCACAGAAAAAACTGAAATTTTTACCTGCACGATATAACTCCTGGCTCCCTATCGTCCTGTTTAGGCAGCCACCAGAATTTTTTCATCGACCATCGTAAATTGGTTTCAAAATTATTGGCGTTCAATATTCGAGCCGATATTTTCAACAATTTAAGATTTTCGTTCAAATACGCAAAAATATTGCCGCCCACGTTGGGGCCGTAAAATTTGGCTTGAAAAATTTTCGACTCCTGCGTCAAAATGTTGGCACATGCGGCCGTACGCCCGTCGCCGGCCACTACTAAACTCCGGAAGAGCAATTTTTTGAACGTTACGTTTTTTATTATAGCGTTTTCTTCTATTTTGTTGTTGTTGTTATCATTTTTCGTCGTCGAAAAATTGGCAAATTTTTGAGCGAAAATTTCGGCGTTGGAACGAAAATCGGGGCACGGGTCGCTCCCGTAGACCAACGGGGTATTTGTGGACCAAAATTCCAAAGTGTTCGGCATTTTACCGACAAAGTCCAATTTGAAATTGACATTGACGCCATCGGTCGTCGGATTATCGTCCAGGGGCCAAATTTCGACCCATCCTTTAATATTAGTCGAATAAATGGGAATTTTAGCGTGATTTTGGTGACCGGTGGTCAAACCAAACGTCAGAATTAGAAAGACTAGCTGCGCTAGAATGACCATAGCACTCCGAACCCGTAATTTCTACTTTTTGGAATTAAAAAATGACGTTTTAAAAATCGATCGTCTTCCAGCACTCTTTTCGAAAAATGTTTATAACATCGTATCGAACGGTTTCACAAAAATACAATTTTGTCTTTTTTGGCCCGATAACAGGTGTGTTGTGTTGTGTGTGCTATAAACTTGGGTCCCTATTTTGGATCTCAATGTGATTTTTTTCCGTATTACTGTATATACAGAGTGATGCACGTACAAAATTTTCCCTTGTAACACAAAAGTTATATAGGTTGCGTAAATACTGGTTTTTCGCTCACACACACGGACATAGAAAAATGTTCTCACACAACTGCTTGAAAGGGCGAAATAGTCTTCAAAAACGCAAGTAGGTTAGACGAGCGCTAAGAGATGTTCAAGGGTGTCCCGAAGAATTTAATACTATAACGCCCTTTTTTACATGCATATGAATGTGTAGGTCAAGGATCTGAACATTTTTACAGAAACGATTAGTAATTTTGAAACATTGTTTGAATGGAACCTCTTTTGTGCAATGGAAAACCGGTAATTAGCCTCAACAGTATTCCTCACTAATGCACTTTTTGTCATTTTTCATTGTCTTTTGGGATTGGGATTTGGAATATGTTTTCCTTTTATGTTGTCCTTGTGGAGTATTTCAATATGTGTCTTCTCGAAATATGGTTCTTCTAAGGAAGACTCAAATCAATGAAATACAATCTTTGCTGTCTATACATTGAAAGTGTCAAGTTCAAAACGGAATAGGAGAAAATTTTTGGTTATTTGGATTCTTAGGACTTGCAAAAAGTAGGGTTCTGGATGAGCGAAAGACTGGATCTGAGCTTCCGGTCTTCCGCATTCCGTAGCAACATCACTGATGTTATCATATGTCAAAATTCTATGCATGCTCGGTTCGAAATGAGTTAGTTGCTATTGGCTTATTGCAAATCATTCATTTTTTTCTCTGAGTTGCAGCAAATTTTGAACAGATGTATATCTGAAATGTAATAAATCAGTTGGTAAATGTATTGAATACAGTGAAGTAATTTTCAAGGAAAATCTAAGGAAAATTTGGTAACTCTAGATACGGCCCCACATTACACAGTTATATTCGAATAAAATTCTTTGAACGTATACTGCGAGACCGATATTAAACGAAATTTGGATTGAAGATAATATCATTAATAAAATTCAGTTTGTCGCAAATCACAAAACTTTATTTGGTCATGTGAAGAAATAAGATTTCATGTATGGTCATCAACCTCCAATTGCTATTTGAAGTGTATGATCTCAATCTCATGTTCACTATTATGATTGCTAGCAAGTCAACATGAATGATTAAGTTCAAAAACACAAAAACTCACGATAGACATGATTTTTTTGAGTGCGTTCTTGTGAACAATCTACAGGGTGGCCCACTTATCTATTTCCAATTTATTTTTTATATAGATTTGGCAATTTTTGTGATGTGACCACGAAACTTCTCACAAACAAGCTTCATACATCCAAGTTTTTATTCGAAAAAAAATTTCATGATAAGAGCACCACTATGCGTTCAACCACGCGTTTCAACATGAGCACCATGATTTTCAATAATTTTGTACAAACGTTCTTTATATTCCAATAAGACTTTCACACGCATTTCATAAGTAACCTCACTGAAAGCAGCAATAATTCGATCCTTAAGCTCCTGAATGTTAGCAGGACGAGTGGTATAAACTTTAGCCTTAATGAAACCCCAGAGAAAAAAATCGCAAGGTGTCAAATCAGGGGATCTTGGCGGCCATGGCATATTAGGTGAACCGCGACCAATCCAACATTGTGGGAACTTTTGGTTTAACCAATTGCGAACAGAGCGACCCCAATGAGGAGGAGCACCATCATGCATAAAAATAATGGAATCTTCTAGCTGTCGCTCTAATAACTCAGGATAAAATTGATGCTGAAGCATGTCCAAATAACAATCACTGTTAACAGTCTCATCAAAGAAAAATGGACCAATCAAACCATGATGCCCAATTGCCGCCCAAACTGTCGTTTTGGGTGAATGCAATCCTTCTTCTGTGATCCACTGAGGATTCACAGGCGACCAATAACGATGGTTATGCCTATTAACACCACCATCCAGATGAAAATGTGCCTCGTCTGAAAACATCAAATTGACTAAATGATTTTCATTGTTATCCATTCGTTCGATTTCATCTTGGGCAAATTCTAATCGGTTTTCCTTATCCTCGTCTGTAATTTTTTGCACCACTTGAATCTTATAGGGGTGCCATTTTAAATCTTTTAAAATCCTTTGAATAGTCGTTCGACTAATTCCTAATGAATTTGAAGCACGTCGAGTAGAAGAATGCGGGTCTTCTGTGGAATGTTCCTGCACATGATGGGAATTTTCGACAGAGCTGGCTGATCGACTCCTCTTCCTTTTCACGTCACAAAGTGATCCAGTTTCAATTAAAAGCTTGTGCCATTTACGAATGCTAGGGGCTGTTGGTGCATCATATCGGAATTCAGTTCGAAACTTTCTTTGGACCATAGTAACACTTCCTGTCCACTCAAACCACGCAGCAACTTTTGCACGTTCCAAAATTGAGTAGGCCATGAACAAAGTTACGTAATTTTTCCAATACACAAGATAAAATGATTACACTTTTACTGATAAAATTTCTATGTTTACTTTACATTCTGTGAAAGTTTTGTCGTGTTTGCACAAAAACTTCGAATTTTGTAACAAATTTAAATTGGAAATAGATAAGTGGGCCACCCTGTATATTCGCCATGAAATTTTAGTTTTCTGTCTACTCAAAATTAACTTTGAAGGGAGAATGCGGTACGTGACATGATCATGTTTCTCCGAAATTTCCACCAAATTGAGTTTCTTGCCTGCCGAATATCGTCTGGTCTGAGCTTCGTCCATCACGGAGCTCTAGTTATAGATGTTATGTTCATTTTCTATGGTACAAGATATAATTTTAGTAGAAAATTTGAGAACTTCACCTTGAACACTTCACGGAGTCCGGTTTCATGACACTGCTGCTGAGCTGCACTACAGTAGCTTAATTTGCACAATTGCCGCTGAACTATAACTCGTGCATGCTTAACTCGCAGACAATTTTCAGCTAAACCAAAAGGCAAACTTTCCATTAAGTTTGATATTGTCTATGATAAGATAGAAATTAAGCATACCTAAAAATCTTATATTTTGGCTAGTTTGTATGCCGAATACGACGAATTAACATCGGTATAGTTACAGGTCTAGTTTTCTGATTTTTTCGATTAAATTCGAATTTTGAAACCGATAATTTAGAGTCAAATTTCCAACTGTACCCTAAACAAGAATCAGCTGCAATGGAAGGAATAATGACCGTTTTAAATGTTGTAATCAATTCTTTACATGGGAATTTTTAAACCGACAATATCAGCATAGATGTAGCATTTTTGTATTATTTGCATCCATCCGTTAATGTTTGTACATTTCAATGAATCTGTCTGCTTTCTATAAAAGGATTGGTTCAATATAACGTGTGATTTAGCAAAAAATGTTAAAAGTACGAAACAATACCTGTATTCTAGTTCTATAATTCTAGGCGTTTTAAGAAAAACAAACTATAGTTTACAAAGGGAGAGAACACACCTTCATATTATAAAAAATGACTCCCAGCTCCCTATGATCCCCTAGTCGAGGCTAACTGTTGCCCAATTGATGACTTTGAGGGTTATTCTCAACCACTACAAGCCGACCCTATCTTTAGCGATTTCAAGCCAGCCTTATTCTTCTTAGCCTTTGAAGCCAGACTCCAAACTTTCGTTCGGGTAACGTAGTTGACGAAAATTCATTTCTTTGCTAGTCAAAACCATTGTTGGAGACAACTTTATACCATCCCATAGCCTGGCTCGGGCTTTCCTTAGCATGCCCATCTGGTTTACTATACTATAACATTTGCCCATGTTATCGCTTTGTAAGCCAAGGCGGGACTATGCTACTACTCGTAATGATATGAAAACATATGTTGGAAGGCATAGTATCCTGGAACGATCATCCGAAATTTTCACAGAACTAAACTGTTTGCTGATAGACCCTCTTGTCAGCCTCAAATGATCTATTATAATGTCCAGGCATAAGTGACACTTTTATGTTTTGCGAGAGTTGATCTCTGATTGACAAATTTTTTTTAGAAAATTCAGTCATCTGGGTGTCGTTCGCAGAAATTACCAACTTTTTTAGATCAGCTCAAAGTAGAAGTCCAATAAGATAACAAAAATTTTTTTTCTGCCGAACTCTTTTCTTTGTGAGTTGGGAATTGATATCATGGATATGCTAATAGTAACATAGTGTAGTATGAATTTAAAAAAATAATCCGATTAAACACTACCTTTAAACTATGCAAACACTGCGCAGTCGGTCAAGTGGCACTTGATAATAGGATTTTTTTGTCTAATCTTCCTAGCAAACTGGCTCGGTTTTCTAGACTCAGCGGCGTACGTAGATAAACAAAAATAATTCAAAGTCACGATTCTATATGATGTTTTCATTTTCCGCTTGCATTGTGCACATCGAAAGCTAAGCTGGTCGGACTCAATTTCTTTAGTTTTCGCCATCTTTCACAAAAAAATCTTTATTGACATTGTCGAAATCAGGAAAGAATCTGGATTCTACTCTTTTTTGAATCACAAGAGGTCATATTTATACAAAAAAATGAATTTTTTCCAAGTAACTTCCGAAATCTTTCCAATGCATTCATAATCCAGTTTATCGCTATTTGGAAGCCAGAATTGAAAAGCATGCACTTTTAATAATGTCTAGCATGTACTATAAGACATGGTGATCCGGGTCTTCGAGGATGTTAGTCTTCTGTCTGGCTTTAGTTTTGTTTAATTTCGATCAGAGCCAGTTGCAAGTAAGGTGCAAAATAGATGTCTTCTTTTCGTTCGACCAGAATGCGTTTACATGGCAAGAACATATATCTAGGGCAATGGCAGTGCTTTTTTGCAGACTATTTCCAATTCTGTGGACTACGAAACTCATTTGACACCATTCGACTTTGAACGTGCCAATCGTATTGACAACATCTACCAGGAAAACGCTCATGAAACTGATGTCAATTTGTACAGGTAAAATAAGCGCACTATGATTTGTCAAGCCACTGATATCTGCACAAATACCAACTATCGTCAGATTATGTGAATTCTTGATGAACGTCACGTGTTTTTGATGAAAAAACGTGCATAACTGTATAAGCTTATCAGTAATTGAGTTGTATCATTATCCCAAATCGCAATGTTCAATTTCAAATCAAAAGTGTGCTCAAAGTACGACCCAATTTAATATGCAGGGAAGCAAAAACTGCGTTCGTTGCAGCTAAAAAATGGACATTGCCTAATCGAGGTTGCAACCAGTCACTGCAATCAAGTGCAACCAAATTACAGGTTGCAGACGTGTTCAGACGATAGCTTGCAGGTTGCAGGTAACTGCACTCGTGTGAATGAGCCTGAAGATCGTCTGTAGGCGAATTATCTATTGTTTTGCTTCAGTGTGAAGAAGGCTCCGAGGAGAAAAACGTTTCATATTATTTCTCAAGGCTCTGAGCGCATTTACACTTGAAGACCTTCCTTCAAACTATCGATGTAGCTCGACGCTTCTTCGTTTTTGGACATCATCAGACTGGAAGTAAAGTCTGTGTTGAAAAAAGATAATTTCACATTTGACGGCATAGAAAGTGAATAGAACTGTGGACTATTGATTCAACCTGCTTACATCATTCACGATGTAAGACATTCGTTGTCGAAAGATCATCTGATGTTCTTCTGAAAACAAATGTCTCTACGCATTGCATTCTGAAATTTAGATGGAACCGTTTCGAAGGCGACATCGTCTTCAAGGCCCATTTGCCCAAAAAGCTTTCGGCTTCGAATGGCATCTTTTTCAACGCCGTCGTAGACCAAACCCGCATATGGACTCGGGGCGTCGTGCCCTACACGATATCGAGTCGCTTCGGCCAAGACGCCCGGTCTTTAATCGCTTCGGTCGTCAAAGATTTCAACGTTAGAAATTGTGTACGTTTCGAACCGAAAACTACCGAAGACGAAGACTATTTGCATTTAATGCCCGATGACGGTTGTTATTCGTCCGTCGGCCGTACGGGCGGCAAGCAGATTTTATCTCTGGGTCACGGTTGCCTTAACAGAGGAGTTATGATGCACGAACTTTTGCACGCTCTGGGATTTTTTCATGTAAGTATGCGCAAGGTTTCCAATAAAAAAATAATTCCGTATGATCTTTTAATCTCTGGGGGTGAACTGAATGTACAAACGTTTGACGGATCGCAGCCAAAAAGTTTCAAGTTTCAAAACAAACACCAAACTGTAATCCTTCGTTACAAATGGGTCATGGAGTTTCATTAAATCATACGAAAGCTTTCACCAACTTTCATGCTTTTAAACTATAGTCTGTTTTTCTTAAAATGCTTCCAAATAGTGAAAGTGGAAAGCAAGTAGTATTTCAGATTTTTGCGATTTTCTGACAAACAAAATACCATGTAGGACTGAAAATTTGAGAGCATACTGACCTAACCCTTCAGCAATTTTTCGAGTGAAAAATTCTACAAAAAAAATTTTATGTAAACGATTTCGACGACAGTACTGATTTGTGTCACTTTTCTATTTGGGAGCATTTTATAAAAAACAGACTGTATTTCAGTGTAAATGCTTTCGATGCCCATCGGCCAAATTTTTATGTGAGCCGCCAACAGAAGCGGCAACATTTCTAATAGACAACAAAGATCCTCCAAACTTTAGTCATCGAGAAACACAATGCGAACTGTGCTAAATTTTGAATTCCTGTCAAGATGAAAATACTCAACGTGATATCATCACATTCGATACGCTTAATCCAACTTTCGTTAAATTTTGATGAAATAGCAAGCAAAACTCACATGACAACATCAAGGTTTTTGTTATTCTTTATCTGCCTCGAAAGAAGGGTTTCGAGAAAGCACAACAGCAGCAGCTGTATCCGAATTTCCCGTAAGTTACACAATGAGTTCAGATTTTGTCCAATGTCATGAGATTATTTGATTTTGTACTAGCTTGATATTCGAGTAATGATTAAAGATGCAGTCCTAAAACGAAATGGATGACTTCTTATTGAATATTTCAACTTCACTCAAGCATTAGAACAAACATGACTACAGTACAAACAGCGCAATGGAAGAAACATTACAATAGAACTCAACTCGCGTCTTTTCCAAAAATTTTGAATATTTTGTGGTCTTATTTAAGTAAATGTCAAGAAATGTTCACGGATCAACTTTCCAAGGAAAACTCAACTGACTTATTTGACATATACGTTGCACCAAGAATGAAAAGTATGTTCAATCACTTTTTGAACTGAGATATCTTGTTTCTTGCAATTCAGGAGCAAAGCAGAAACGACCGAGACAACTTCGTCAACATCGTATGGAGCAATATAGCGGAAGGAATGGAAGATCAATTTCACAAGTTTGGCACTTCGACAGTACAAAACTTAGGTAGGCTTTGGATCTGGACGATTCTAGAAATTTCTTACATATGAAGATGGATTAATTTTATCAGTTGCGAAGGTACGAGTATGTGCAGCAGATGCGAAATCGGTGAGATGGTGTCTTGTCATATCTACCATATTGAAGCTGCAACAAATTTTTACTCTATTATTTGAACAATGTAACATGATTTTCGTTGAGGAATTAAAAGTCTTGTTAATTCTAATACCCCGAAAAGCTATGATCATCTCAGAATCTGAAATCGATGCTCAAAGTTAGAATCGGAATCAGGGTATTTTTTCAGATCCGAAACCGTGGATAAATTTTTATTAATTTTTTTTCATTTCTCTTGTAGCAATAATTCATTGCTAAAAGTATTGACTATTCCTCTTAATCTAATGTGATCTCCGCCAAAATAGTTTTCAGTTTACTTTGAATTTTGGAAATGTGACAATAAAAAGTTGAGAAAAAGATTCATTGTATTTCCCCCACAATACTCATATTTATGTCGAATCATAGTGACTTCTAGAATGATCCATTTATTTTAAAATAAGCTTCGGCGTCCAAAATAATGGCAGATGATAAACATGCTTTCCATGCCAACATCCTCTTTTCTTGAGTTCTAGTGGGGCCAGTGGCAACAACTAATGCTGAGGTTCATCACGAGCTCAGTATTAAATCATTAATGCGCTGTATTATCTAATCGCCAAATCGGTTTCATGTCTTTCGCGTTGCAATAAAAACTCGATCCTGATTAACTGATGTTCAGGTGTAAGTCCGAGCTCGCGATTATCTCGACCCTCGTGAGAAAACATTGCCATTTAATGTGATGGATGCAACATGTTTTACACAAGAGTTTAAAAAATTTGCAAAAAGAAGTGTATCGATTTTGAAGCTATTTGGAAAAGAACAAAAATTTGAGATAATGAAATGAAAAAATTAGGAAAAATTAGAATAAGTGAAATTTAAGATTGATTAATAAATTAAGAAATGTAATGTGTGGTTAGGAATGAAAGAAAGGTAAATTAGAATTAGAAATACAATTATGAAATGAAAAAGACCAGAAATAATAGAATGAATGATGCATCAGAATATCCTTTTTTGACAGATTTTCAAGAAATCAACAAATTACAAGACGAATTTGTAGAGTCAATTTGCAATGAAAGCGATTCTATAAATTAATATTTACCATAACTATGGTCTGTTTTTTATTAAATGCTTCCAAACAGAACAGTGACAAAAATAAGTAGTGTCGTCAAAATCGTTTACGTATAACTCTTAATTTAAAATTTTTCCCTGGAAAAATTGTTAAAGGTTAGATCAGTATGCTCACAAATTTACAGTCCAACATTGTATGGTGGTCATTAGCAAATTGTGACAAAAATGAAATAGTACTTGCTTTCCACATTCATTATTTAGAAGCATTTCAAGAAAAACAGGCTATACATGTAATAAAAGCGATTCTGTAAATTCATGTTTTCAAAAATTTCCTATGCCTCTAGAATGTGGGCTCGAGTGAATGGAATATTTTATATCTTGATAGCTAACTAACTAGCTTTGACAATTCTTCTGCGAAACTGTTCCATAAATGATTTGTGTGAAGGATTTGTTCCTTTAGCAGCATTATATAAAACATAAATTGTAGATTCTTATTTATAAGAACTTGATTTCGGTTGTCTGTAATCAGGATTTAGAATTATCTTACTTACATTTCAGGAAACTCAGAATCAAGAGAAAGACAGGTCAGCCACTGAACACTAGTGCCCACTCTTATTTCTGTAGGAATCTCTATTTCATGGACAAAATTGCAGATACCTCATCCGTAATCTGTAGAAAACATTTTCTCGGACTCTACCCATGACACAACTGATACAGACGTCACGATCAGAATTAGAATGAAAAATTTATTACCACCGCACTCGCCGAGCTCGGGTTCAAACCCGAGCCGGCGAGATAATCTCGAGGATCGCTATGGGATCACCCTGAGGTTATTGCAACCATACATGCACATGGGAGGTGGTTTGAGGGGGTTTGACCCCCGGCAGATTTGTATTGACCCCCTGCAGATTCTTGCTGATCCCCAGCAAATTTGACTCACTAGCAATGATTGAGAAGTTGACGAAAGAAAATGATCAAGAGAGAAGAGAAAGTCGTCATGAAAATGGACATGATGCTGTGGTTTAGAAATTTTTTAAAGAAAGCATACTTGATTCCAAAAGAGTAACATTAAAAGTTTAAAAAGTGCTGTCTAAGCAAATTATTTAACATATCTGACTAATATATTTGTAAGAATATGCTGTTTGGATGTTAGAAAACCTTTCTAAGACCTTTCAATGAAAAAAAAATTTGTATTCCACCCCCCCCCCCGTCCTGGCTGACCCCCAGCAGAATTTGCATGCTGTGCATGTATGATTGCAACTGCCGATCGCGAGCTCGGACTTAAACCCAAATGTCGGAACCGGTCCTTTATTACGACAACTATTATGAGAAAAGACACGTGGTTCGTTATATGCATGAGCATCTTTTTTTCCTTCTCAGACTAAACACAAGTAAACCACAGCGCAGTTTTTTTGGGAAATATAGTTCTCTTCAGGAAATGTACGAATTCTATCATTGTTATCATAGAAGAATTCGCCTCGCTTTGACCTTTAATTCGGTTCGATTTCTTATTCTCAAAAATTTATGATAAAGAGTGGGAAAAGTAAGACTGTAGTCTTCGGGGTAGTAAATGCTATTCAACGGAGTTATAGCGATTCAAAGTTCGAGTGGCGTTATTAATAAGGTCAATCAAAAGAACAGGGTCACCTGCAATGACTTCTGTGCACCCATTTTGATCAAAGTCACCTAATTGACTAGAGAAACTTTTTTCGACTTCACTTGATCCCATTATTGCAAGGTCCCTACGACTATGAAAGCATCATGCATTACGGTCCAAGGGCCTTCTCCCGGAACGGTCGTTCGACCATCGTTCCTTTGAAACCGAACGTCCGCATCGGTCAGCGTAAGGGTTTCAGCGACTTGGATCTGCGGAAATTGGCCCTTCTGTACGGTTGCGGTAGCGGTTCAAGTATTATCGGCGAAAAATCGTCGGAAGTGGTCGACCACGTTTCAACTCCCGTCGACCCGAAACGCAACGAAACTTGCGTCGATTTGAAATCTGAATGTCGTATGCTCAAAATTATGGGCTTCTGTAAAAGTTTCCGCCATTGGATGACGGTCAATTGCCGATCGACGTGCCGTTTTTGTCGCAAAAGGGCCGATAGCGAATCGGGTGAAAACCCCGCGTCGCCGGGGAAGGGCGAAATCGATTGCACGGACCATAACGGGTCGGTTTGCGCCTTTTGGGAGTACGCCGGTTTGTGCGACGAATTCCGAGATTTTGCTTCTAAACACTGCCGAAAGTCTTGCAAAATGTGTCAATCGTGATTTTCAACGTCGTAGATATTTGTACTGATGATGAAACAGCATGATCCAGGAGTTATCCATTTCATATGATTAGCTCCCAAATCAGAAGATCTATTAAGTTGCTATTTTCAAATCGTAACCAAAAGCTTCAAGATTGTACCCGTAATTTTTTTTGCTTCATGCTTATTTTTCTTGGAAAGCTTGCAAAGCTGGTATGGGAAAGCCAACACCGTGTCATATTTGCGTACTTTTCTGCTATATAGTACGTCATTTAAAACGGAAAATTGTTGTCAGATTAGCCAGATAACTCTCAGAAATTATTCGAGCAAAAATTTGAAAATAAAATCTTTTCGTCGAACGATTTCCAACTAACAGTGCATATTTGTGTCATTTTTTATTTTACCAGCACTTTGAAGGCAGCTGTGCTAGCGGCATCGCTTCGAGGAAAAGCTTCAGTCATCACATATTATCCCAATGGCGAGAGTCACTTCGGAATAGAGTCGAATATCAACCCACTTGCTTTCTTGCCCTTCCAACCATGAAGAACAATCCTCATGCATACGATCAAGATTACATGATCAGTGAAAGCGATCCTCAAAACAGTTTAGACTGTGATTGGCTAAGTACTCTCTTCCTGTAATCGCCCGACCTCAGGACCTATCTCTGTGATAACGAAACTATCATAGTGATGCATGCTTATAAATTTAACAACATTATGGAAGATGAATAGCACATACTGCATATGCCTGAAGCTGTACTCACTTGACCATATCCGATGTCCTTCCTGAAGATTTGGATGAAGTTTCTTATTGATATGCACAAAGAATTTTTAAATCTTGAGAAGAAATACAAAGATTAAAAAATTCTTCTTGGATTAACCACAGAAGATTTGCCATGTTGAATACATATGTATTTTTTTCACTCATCATGACAAACTTTTCCCGGACATTTCTCCCTGATGAGAATTTTCTGAGCTCTACTATATGAACAAAGCCAGGTAGAATTCATGCATCGCCGTATTTACTAGACCTCAATCCTGGCCAAGTTCATATTCAGTTCTTACAGCCGAAATTGTTTTTTACACTTTTTTACATAAAGTAGTGATCATAATGTGGTGTACTTCAGGGTATTATTCTTATATTTGCAGTGAAAAACACTGTTTCATTGCATGTCTAGGGCACTTCTCGATCGATTTATTTTGTTCTGAAATTTCAAGAGTTCAAAATTTTTTTTATTGATATACTGTATTGCGAATTTAGACAGCTATTTCGGAGCCTCTGTGATTTTTTTAACGACTTGTAAACAGTAGCATTTCATATACTCTCTTATTGCACACTGTGTCTACCCTAGAAAAGTCGATTGACAACGCTAAGAACATCTTGTTTGTTGGATGCATAATCACTTTCTCTTATTACGACTATATTTCAAACGAATGTGTTCATAATCTCCAGTTGCTGGCATAACGTGTTGTCCTGAGAGATAAAAAATAGTAAAAAGACCTTCGTTTATTACCCTAAATCTCCAAGAATCTTACGCGTAAGCACTTTTCAAGGAAATGCTCTCTAGTCACAACCCCGGTATCTTCGGCTCCCATTTTCTGGCGACAGAAAAAAATTGACATATTAGTCAGATCAGAAAAAAAAACTCGTTTCTAAGTAACATACCGCGAAAAAATTCTGAACTCTTCGACTAATATACGAATGATCTAACGAAGTGGCGTTCTTTTGAAAAAGTCGGAAAATAGCTTGGATGAGTTCGAAAATTTGCCTCTTATTCAGTTCACCTTTGCCTTCGCAGTCGTAAAGGCGAAAGATCCACGAAAGCTTTTCTTCTTCAGTGCCGCGGGATAGTATCGATTGTAATGCGGCATATTCCTGAAAAACTATAGTTCCTGCAACCTTTTTTCATGCCGCTGCTTTCCTGTTTTCATGAATCGAACACCTCGAGGATTTGCAAGTGTAAATCCTGAAATCATACACGTTATAGTGCATTCGATAACTGGAATCAACCTGAGTAATGTTCACTGGCCATCTTTGTTTATAGGTCTACTAAAATTACATAACTTTGCTGAAAAATTGAAACTTTACGTATACCTGATCTCAAGAACTATAACAGATATGGACAAGTGGAAAATTTCGTTCTATAAAGCTCGTCGACATAAAAAAAAAGTTTCTCAAGGAAAGCCAATTGTATATTGCACAGTTTTCCATCTGTGATCTTTTGAACTTCATAAAAGTACAGAATTGTATATTTCAAATGACTCCTCTCCCTGAGGGACATTATTTTTAAAGCTCACAGTTATTTGTCTAATGCATACTTTAAGATTTTTTTCCCTTGCTGGCATCGGGTATAGGTGAACTTGACACTGTACTTTTATTTCATTTATATCTTTGATTTTTTATAGTCTACTTCTCCCTGCTTCAAGCCCATCGAGAAATTTTTGACATTTTCTGTGATCTGACCTTGAAAGTGACAAATTCTTCGTCTTCTTTTTCGAACGTTTTGAATACCAGTCTGGCGTAGGGTCCAGCATCTATAAAAAGTGATTACATGCTGAGACATACTATTGTTAATTTCGATTCTGATAATTTCGATATTTGTTTAGGGAATTTTTCTCACCTCCAGGAAAAAGAGAAGCAAATACTTTGGTAAATTGTTTCAAATCCATACAACCATTTGGGCACTCCTACAAAATTTCAGTTGCCAAATTCGGACCAGTCATTTCATAAAACTTTCTAACTTGCTTGAATCCATGGTACATCAATTTCAATTCTCTCCTGGAAAATTTCGTCGTTTCGCATAGTTCCTTTAAATTGGCCGTCCGCCTCCTAGTCACTGGTACAAAATCATCTACTTCTGCAATGAAAGGAGTGCATTGTAACCCTGAAATATTTTCGTAGGACAGAAACTCACCGAATTTTTTGATGATAAAAGCATCCGAAAAATGTGCCATTATTTATGTGACAATAAAAAAGATATTTCTGCTTAAGAACAAATTAGTATAACAAATTGACAGAAAAAAATTATCCCGAAGTCATAATTATGTTACCTAGCTTATGCGATAACGTATAAACATTTTAAAAAGCTAATTTCATTTTCTCATTCGCCATTCGCTTACACAGGGTGAGCAAAAAAAGGCGACCGGTGCTGACTTTCATAACTTTCGAACGGATGAAGATTTTTTAATGCCGATTGCTACATTAGAATTCCCTATTTATCTCTGTTGTAAGGGACAAGTTTTATGCTTCTAGCCTTTATGGTTTCTACATTAACAGAAATTTTGTAAAAGTGGTCATTTTTC
This sequence comes from Romanomermis culicivorax, assembly GCA_963922205.1. Taxonomy (NCBI): domain Eukaryota; kingdom Metazoa; phylum Nematoda; class Enoplea; order Mermithida; family Mermithidae; genus Romanomermis; species Romanomermis culicivorax. Next base: position 551,671 of record CAWUHX010000045.1, read on the forward strand.
AAAATGTAAAAGTTGCGAAATCAAAATAAAAGTTGTCCTATTATCAAAAAAGTTTTGTAATGTTGTTCACACACAAGAATACATTAAAAATTATCCAGATTTGTAATTTACACGTAATTTAAAGTCATATGTTTCTTGTTTCAATACGGGCAAAATTCTACCAAAATCAAGAGCTTTTGTTTTGGAATTGGAAAAAAACAAAATCAAAGTAAAATCAGTTCTGCCATTGACCAGTCCGAAAAACGATTAAAATTAGTGGTAAAACAGAACAGAGGGCACATTCAAACGGTTCTCTAGTAGTTTTGAGCTGTTATATGGTTGTTGTAATTGGATCTAGTTTACTTTTACTCCAATAAAACATATTGATTTTCATCAATTTTTCTTTGTTTTTTCCAAAAAATCGACATCTAGTATTTTTGATTCCATACGGTCAATATTTGAGTAATATGACTGAAATATTGCAGTATTTATGCCACATGTTTTGGCTATCGACGGCAGCAAACCGCGTTAAAAAAGCTTCATCCATTCCAAAGCTATATGAAAGTCAGCACCGGTCGCTTTTTTTGGCTCACCATGTGTTTTTATTTTCTTTTTGCAATGAGCTCAGATTTGTTAATTCAGCGCTAAAAAACCCATTATCTAATGAAACCAGGGGTCGGTTGTACTAACATCAGTGTATGTCCGCAGTTTAGGGGTTCAGTGCTCCCATCAGAAGTTATGCATTTTTGGATTGCACCGACGACTAACAGGCATACATGCACAGCATAGAAATTCTGCTGGGGGTCAGCCAGGACAGGGGGGAATACAATTTTTTTCGTTTTTGATAACAAAAAGAAATGTCTTCGAACATCCAAGCAACATATTCGTTGCTATATTATATTAGTCAGGCATGTGAAATTCTTTTCTTAGACTGTACCTTTTAAAGTTTTAATGTTACTTTTTTGGAATCAAGTATGGTTTGTTTAGAAAAATTGTTAAGCTACAGAATCATTCCCACTTTTATGATGACTTTTTCTTCTCTCTTGCTCATTTTCCTTCGTCATCTCCTCTATCATTGTGGGGGTGGTCAAATCTGCTGGGGGTCAATAAAAGTCTGCTGAGTGTCAAACCCCCCCCCCAAACCCCCCACGCGCATGTATGCCAATAGGATACTCGGTTTTCTAGTGATTCAGTGGCGCGACTTGTGCTTCTGAATTCCCAGCATTGGATAGGTATGCAAGATGTTTCAAATTGTAGATTTTCAAAGGTAGAACTGTCCTTTTTGTCATTTACGTATGGTGTGCTCCTTATTTATCCTTTTGGTAAAACATAAAAAGTGCGATTCATCCCATCAAAGTCTTTTTTGACCTTTAGAGAAAATCTTACTGTAAAGACCGGAAACCAGTGAATCACTGAACCAATTTTGGTGTCACCCATTTTTCGAATACTCTGGGTGCTAGGCATTAGTGCAACCAAAATTTACGACAATTGACATTGACATTGACAACGTTGAACACCTAGAGTGGTTCAGTAGTCGCTGGTGCAACCGGCACAATGTTGGTGCAACCTTCCCAGGCCTCAACTGGAAAGAATTCAATGTGAAAATGAATAATTCCTTGGAACTTGGTAAATATGTAGAATTAGTAATACTACTGAAAATTTCAGCTCGGGTGAAAGCTTGATGGAAAGCGGGCTGATTTCTATTTTGATTCAGTTTCATTTGAATTTGTACTGATGTAAATTTTCATGCAAATAATTAGTGAGAAAATAAAATCACCTTACTCCTAATAGTACCCTGACCCACTCCTTAGTAGGAGAAACAAACTTGAAAAAGGAGTAGAAACCCTGGGGTTTATTTATATCAATACAGTACTTGTTTTTCTCATTTTATCATTGCTGAACAATAAGCAAATAGAAAAATTCTGAGAATCGTAATTGGCCATATTAATCAGATTGAAGTATCCTACAATCCAGGTTGAGACATTTCGTTACTATTTTTGCTGAGCTTGAAACGAAATTTCATGCAAACTTCCATTAAGCTCTGTTTATAAATGTTTGTTTGAGCAGTAATCAGGTTTGATTGATGTCGGAAAATGCGTTGAAAAAAAATGCACATTAAAAATGTTTTATCATTCTGAATTACTCAATAATTTCAGTCGGTAAATTTTTCAATTCTTCTTGAATTACTGTACGAATAACCCCTGCCTTTTGCACTTGATTTCGGAATATAAAACACACTTTGATAAATGCCAGATGCGGACTGACCAATATAGTTTGACGTCATTTTCGCAATTTAGCGAAACTGAGAACAAATATCAATAAAATCAAGTTGAAGATTTTAGAAAACAATCAATCAATATCCTAAAGATAACTTCTATCAATTTGAGTTATAAATTTGAAAGATAAAACGAGCAACTCGGAATCATCAAATGCAGAAGTTTGAAAAAAAGGGTATTTCAACAATAAATAATATATCATAACATCTTGGGTCCCAAGACCAGAAAACTAATATTAGCCGAAAAAAATTCCCATAGGTCGTAAATTTTCATAAAATTGGTCACATTTTACCAGATCACTTCGTTTTTTAGATGACTACGCGAACAAAAAGTAGATTTTAATAATATAAGAAATTTGATCATTGAATACAGTGAACATACTACCAGAAAAAGGTTACCTGAACCTTCTAGCTTGGAACGCGATAGGTGAAAACTGTTAGAAAAAAAGACATCTGATATTATCCCAGTACTGAAACATAAATAAAAGCGACAAAACTACCAGCCACATCAGAAATCAGGACGTTCTAGTACGTGTTACGTGTTTATGCTAATTTCAACGCCAGTAGGTGCATCGTTGCCAAGGCATGAACCGAACGGTTAAATTACTATAATATAAAGCATTTATGGATAAAATTTGATAAGGGAGGAAGTTTGATCGATAGAAAAAAACGCCTCGAAACTTCTCGTTACTTGAACGACGTTGAAAGATCCCGAGCGTTAGTGCGGATAAAACATTTATGAAATTTTAGATTTCTGAGAGCTTTCATTATAGCAATGCGGACAAGATCAGTCTAGCGAAAGAATCCAGAGACGATTTTATACTGTAAGAAGCCTATTATAGTACAGCGGTATAAAAACACACATTATAGTAACGTTAATGTCATTGTTGCATATAATTGAAGCGTTGAAGTAATATGGAAAAGCCATTCCTCTAAATGGAAACAAGCGAAGACAGAAAATGAACAAAGGAACTTGACTCGTAAAGCGGACTTAATGAATGTATGTTAATATGAATGGAATCGATTTGCTAGGCTTGAAAATGAGCAGTACACTTTGTTGTCATTCAATTATTGTGCGTGTATAAGACACATTCAAGAGAAAATTCCGAAATTTCATCGACTTACCGTATTTATTTGAAGCAGCATATTTAGAAATATCGTAACTGAAATTGGTTAATTGGATAAGACAAAATGTTATTTCTATGTTCAGGCTCTGATAATCCAGTTTTATCAATCATAATCCATTTACCATGAACTGACAGTCACAGCGACAAAGAAAAAAATAAGTTGAACTTCACATGAAATTTTCAGAAAGTGGAAATCTTGATACTGAAGCATATAAACAGAGGCCAAAATTATAGACACACCTCGAAATTATCTGCATTTGATTTGAATAGAAATGTACTGACATTGCAATGCACTGTTCGAGAAACTTTGATCATTTTACCAGGTTATTGAGGAAAATTTTGAATTTGTCTGTTTGCCGCTCGTGGACCATAAAAACTTTTTCGTTATCACAATGATAAGCTTTAAAACTTATCCATATCTAATTTCCTCGATTCGCTGCATGACTAGACTCCATTGAAAATCGTTAGGATGTTTTTATCAGACGATGTCGTTCGTTCAAGAGGATGATAAATTTCCCTATGGTCTGTTTTTGCTGGATTAAGAGTGAGAAGCAAGCACGGTTTAATATTTTCATCTTATACCTAAAAATAAGTCGCATAGAGCTGGAAATTTTGGAGCCAGCTAAGCTCCCTCACTATTTTTTATAAAATAAAAACTTTCTGCAAACGAATTTTTGGGGCAGTAATGACTCTTTATCGTTTTTCAATTATCGAACATTTCATAAAAAAAGATTATAGAATTCTGATGGAAGATAAGCCGAATTTTCGTCGCTGTATCAGCTTCTGAGAGAGATTCAAGAGTCGATTTTACTTCATTTGGCACGACTTTGAGGTGGAAAAAACGGAAATATTTTATATAATTTTATGGACGACGAATCAGACATTTTATTTTGATAACCAAAGATACAGATTAACTTTTGTCGGTATTATACTGTATTATACGTCCGTTAACGTTTTCAGACATGATTTCCGAGAGGATTCAGCTTAGTTGTGATAAGTAAAAAATTAATGCTACCCGAAAATCACATATTTGGCGTAACTTGATGCGCTAGGAACGAAAATGATATTCATTTCGTCTGAAAATCAAAACTCGCATTGCTAATTGAAAATTTTCGACTTTTTTGATTTTTGCATACACTTCTTTTGACTTTTGAAAGTTTAGGTACGTCAGACATCGTGTTCTGAAAATTTACCCAATATTAGGCCAATGGATGGGCCACGATTTAATGTAGGATTCATCAGTTTAAAGTGCTCATTAGGATTATAGTGGTGCTTGAAACATCAAACTTTGAGAGCAAAAATTCTCATTTTTTTCACAAAAATCACCATATATACTGCTAAAGCTCAGAAGGACCAAAAAATTCCCTATACAATAGATAACTTACGATGTCTTCTACCTGCAGACAAAAAATTACAGAAATTCATACACTGCTAGAGGGTCGCACAACCTGAAGTTTGAACACTATCTTATAATTGTATTTTCTGGGAATTCCAACCTCCACCGTGGAACTACTAGAGCTTGATAAATTCTAAAAAAGAAACAGTAATACAAGTTTCGTATGGTGAATATTAATATAATTCCCAAACTCATGAAAAAATAAAATTCGTGGGGCTACGGTATCCCAAAGTTTGAAATTTTCGCATTTTTTAGCATTTTTCTGTCTATTTACATAACTTGAGATATATCGGCCCAGGCATTTAGTAATTTTATTTTTGACTGTGTATTTGATACAGAATACAATGCTCTATAATGTGGTATGAAAATGTTTTCCGAATGGTGCATTTTACACTTTTTAGGAAGTTTTAAAATGTCAAAAATCAGACCGTAAAAATGGTGAAAATGCAGGTTTCTCTCCAGGAAAATGACTATATGTACTGCTAAAGCCAAAAACACCCAAAATTTTCCTATACAGTGGATATACTAAGATGTCTGCTAGTTGCACACGAAAAATTTCCAAAGTTCGTGTACTGCTAGGGTGTTAAATCTGCCAAAATCCTAGTACAGTTGATAAATTTTAATTTTCAATTCTTGATCAATAAATGTCCCTTTTTCTCGAAATTTCATGTTTCAGTTGAGATAATAGGGAATTATTGAAAGCATGTTTCATGAAACATTCAGCGCTTTCTGGAATGCTTTTATAAATAGTTCTGTCTACTGATATAGATACTGTCACAGTCCTTTCATTGTCAACCTCACTAGGTGTAATCTTGAACATGGATCGACGGTCAGCACACTTATACTTTTTATTAAATTCAGGTTCCTGAGCAGACAATGACGTTGAATTTCTGCCCACTTGCATCACTGAACTGAAGGTGGTATTCCTTAGATCAGCAATTTGCTGTGAGGGTAAATTATGGTATGTCATTGGTGTAAAATTACTAAAGCATGGACTGTTTAGGGCATTGAGCATCGATATTGCAGCTGGGTTGGTCTCTAAAATATGTTCCTCCAGTAGAAATGGAGGTTTAGTACAGTCATTGAGGCAACCAGTGAACTGTTGCCTATGCACATTAATGATTAATTGACAGGCTGGTAAATCTGGGCCACATTTATTAACAGAAACATTATCATGATTTGAAACATCAAATTCTCCATAAACGGGGCCCTGGTTGCAGAATCCTCATGCCGAAAGTATGTGGTCAAAAATGAGACATGTTGAATAAGGGGTTCCGTAACCATAGACAGGAAGATCAGCAATCAGTCCACACAGTTGAACAACAGAACCAATGGGAAAACACAGGATCGGGACGATTATATCGAATTTCAAACAAGTCCTTCATTAAGTAATGATTCTTGGTTTGAAGGAGGAGCACTGCAATAGGACATACATTTCCTTTTACAAAATTCTCATCATGACGGCTTTCTTATTTTTCTTATTCTGAAAGAAGGAAACTCCAATTTTTTTGTGCAAGCCCCTTCTGTTAATCAAGAATTGAAAACTATAATATATCAACTATAGTAGTTCTTTGCAGATTTAACACCCTAGCAGTACACGAACTTTGGAAATTTTTTGTATGCAACTAGCAGACATCGTAATATATCAACTGAATAGGGAAATTTTGGGTGCTTTTGGCTTTAGCAGTACATATAGTCATTTTCGTGGAGAGAAACCTACATTTTCACCATTTCTACTGTCTGATTTTTGACATTTTAAAACTTCCTAAAAAGTGTAAAATGCACAATTCGGAAAACATTGTCATACCACATTATAGAGCATTTTATACTGTATCAAATACACAGTCAATAATAAAATTACTAAATGCCTAGACCGATATATCTCAAGTTACGTAAATAGACAGAAAAATGCTTAAAAATGCGAAAATTCCAAACTTTGGGATACTGTATCCCGGCGAATTTTATTTTTTAATGAGTTTGGGAATTATATTAATATTCACCATACGAAACTTGTATTACTGTCTCTTTTTTAGAATTTATCAAGCTCTAGTAGTTCCACGGTGGAGGTTGGAACTTCCAGAAAATACAATTATAAGATAGTTTTCGAACTTATATAGTGATTTTTGTGAAAAAATGAGAATTTTCGCTCTCAAAATTTGATGTTTCAAGCACTAATGTAATTCTAATAAGCACTTTAAACTACGGAATCCTACATTAAATTGTGGCCCATTCATTGGCCTAATAATGGGTAAATTTTCAGAACACGATGTCTGACGTACCTAAACTTTCAAAAGTTAAAAGAAGTGTATGCAAAAATCAAAAAAATCGAAAATTTTCAATTAGCAATGCGAGTTTTGATCTTCAGACGAAATGAATATCATTTTCGTTGCTAGCGCATCAAGTTACACCGAATGTGTGATTTTCAGGTAGGGTTAATTTTTTGCTTATCACAACTCTCTGTATGAAGCTGAATTCTCTCAGACATTGTCTCTTCAATTCTGATGATTCTTTCAACATGGATACTTGACTACGATTGTAATTTCTTCGAGGCAAAATGATCATCATGAAGAACTTGACTATCAGTGAGACGCAAATATGTATTGAGAAAATAAATTTAGCCAGCATTTAATTAATTTAAAAAATTTAAAAAAGTAATTTTTTTTAAATTAAATAAAAATTAATTTCAAAAAAAATTTAATTTTCATATCTTCTGTTTCATATTCCTCACCTAAATCGTCTGCTTCTCTATGTTCAGGAAGGCAACTGAATTTTTTTCCCATGACCAGAAACTTGCAACTTGTTGCACAATTAGAAACTCCTCTTTGGATAATTCAATTTTGGCACATGACTGTGGTAATCATTTAAGCATCTAGCTTTTGTTTTAGATGTATTTCTTCATCACTTCTTCCTGCAGAAACTGCTTCTGCTCTGTTTGAACGTTTTACATGTTATTTGACTTTTGAGATACCTCTGCTACAATGCAGAATATTCGAGTCAACTTTGAATTAAGATTTTACCTTTGACTCCAGGAAAAATCTTTGCACATTGAATAGATTTTTTGAGTTGGTGAATTTATAATGAAGCAGTCCGTTTGACGCTTCATTATAAATTCACCTCATCCTCAAGAGGGTAGTACTAAAACCCGGATCATGTCCACGGATCCGGATCCGGATCGGGTGTCTAAAACCCGGATCACCACGGATCGGCGGATCGGCGGATCGGGGGTTTGGCTCGCCAAACCATGTTTTTAGGTGTCTAAAACCCGGATTATCACGGATCACCCCCCACGGATCGGGTTTGTATGTATTAATTTTTGATCGGGAACCCGAATTTTCGATCCGGATCATGATTTTTTGATCCGGATCAAAATTTTTGATCCAGATCAAAATTTTTTGATCTAGATCAAAATTTTTCGAATTTTTTCGTCGTGATGAGTATATTCACGTCACATAATCAGAATTTGATCCAGATCAATATTTTTGATCCGGATCAATTTTTTTTTTCAAATTTTCACCTAGAGTAAAATTTTTCGTATTTTAACGTCGTGATGAGTAAATTAATGTCACATAATCAGATTTGATCCGGATCAAAATTTTGATCCGGATCAAAAATTTTTTTTTTCAAATTTTCACCTAGAGTAAAATTTTTCGTATTTTACCGTCGTGATGAGTAAATTAACGTCACATAATGATACCGATCGAATTTTTTTTTCAAATTTTCACCTAGAGTAAAATTTTTCAGAAAAGAAAATTGTAAAACGATTGAACGACAACCGTGAATCATCCCGAGCAACTTCTATAAGATGTTGAACATCTGATAGAACGGTAGTTAAGCCATTAATATTGACCTCTTGTTTAGTTATGGGATCAAAATTGGATCCGTACGGATCTTTAGTCGGTTGGTTCAATTACATGAAGAAGTCTCTTTTGCAGCTGTATATAAAGTAGAGAAAAGCATTGAAACATCACGTCGACGGGATGATATAGAATAAATGCATGTTTATTAGGATTTTTTTCATTGCAATTATTTGTACGGATCTGGATCCGTGTATAATGTTAGTTGAGCAAACATTAACCACTTTTATTGCGAATAACCGTGTTTACCCAGCCATTATGTTTTCCCAGCCATATATGTTTATATTTTTCCTTCGTGATTAGTAAATTAACGTCACATAATCACATTTTAATCTGGATCATGACTATTGATCCGGATCAAAATTTTTATCAAATTTCCACCTAGAGTAAAATTTTTCGTATTTTACCATGGTAGTAAATTTTTCATAGTTTTATTGAGAAAAAATTCAAAAACAGTAGTCCAATTTCTAGTCCAAAATAATTTTGGAAAGGAATATTTTGTAAAACGATTGAACAACAACCGTGACATGATCCCAAATAACATCCCGAAGACGTTCAACATCCGATAGAACAGTAGTTAAGCCGTTGATGTTGCTTTCTTTTTTCGTTATTGGATCAAAATCGGATCTGTACCAGATCTTTAGTCGGTTGGTTCAATTACATAATGAAGTCTCTTTTGCAGGTGTATATAAAGAAGAGAAAAGCATTGAAACATCACGTCGACGGGATGATATAGAATAAATGTATGTGTATTAGGATTTTTTTTATTGTACGGATCTGGATCCGTGTATAATGTTAGTTGAGCAAACATTAACCTCTTTTATTGCAAATAACTGTGTTTACCCAGTCATGTATGTTTACCCAGCCATATATGTTTACCCAGCCTTATATGTTTAGGCAGAAAATTTTTTTACGAATCTGGATCCGTGGAGTGGTTTATTTAAATTTTGTGTACGGATCCGTGTCTTTATGAATACGTAAAGAAAAGCTTTCTTCTTCTATTTTCTATTTTTCCTTCGTTATGAGTAAGGAAATTTTTTCATAGTTTTATTGAGAAAAAATTCAAAAACAGTAGTCCAGCCAAGATTGTTCGTCATTTAGGTGTGGTTTAACTTCAGATTAATCATCCTCGTGTTCTACTGTTTGACAATTTAATTCATTTTTGCTATATGTATCTCCTGCAATTCATTGAAACATTATTTGTACGGGTTAGAAAAAAGTATAGTAAGTTTATTTGGAAAGTTTGAAAAATAATTTTGAAATGGAATATTTTGTAAAGCGATTGAACAACAACCGTGACATGATCCCGAATAACATCTAGAAGATGTTCAACATCTGATAGAACAGTAGTTAAGCCATTTCCTGCTTTGTTGTGGGATCAAAATGGGATTCATACGTAATCCTTGTACGGTATGTTCAATTACATAATGTAGTCTCGTTTGCAGGTGTATATAAAGAAGAGAAAAGCATTGAAACATCATGCCGACGGGTCGATTAAGAATAAATGTATGTCATCTGGATCCATATAATTGTCGTTTTCTGGATTTCACCTCACTGATATAGTATTTTGGATCAAATCAAAATACAGTTTTAGCAAAACAGTAGTCAACCGAAGGAAGAGCATCTGGTTGCTCAATAAATTGTGGTCTAACAACAGATCAATACGGCTGTTCTACTGTCTTGCCATTATTTCGGATGAGGACTATATGTATCCACTGAATTTGAGTGAAACATTATATCTACCGGTTGGAACATAAATGTAGCATGTGTTTTTGGTTTGTAGTATGATGGGTCAGATCCGACATTGTAGTGTGATCCGTATGATCCGACATTCACATAACACAATGGTTTGAAATTGAAAAAAATTTAAAAAGAAGAAGAAAAAAGAGAAAAGAATGGTAATTTGGACCAGTGCACCTGTCTGTGGCTTTTGGGCCTTACAAGCCGATTACAGCTTTTCATTCAGAGTGGTCTAATGGCAGATTAATAGACTGGTCCAATTACCTTTTTAGCATTCATGTTGACAACATAATATATCCACTTGATTTAAGTGAAACATTATTTCTACGGGTTGGAATCAAAGGTTAGCATGAGTATTTTGGTTGTAGTGTGATCCATCTTATCCGACTTTGTAGTGTTATCCGTCTTATCCCGAATACACATAACACAATTGTTAGAAATGGAAAAAATGTTTTAAAACAGAAAAGAAGAAAAGAAGATAATTTGGACCAGCCATTTTTAGCTTTGGCTTTACAAGCCGCTTTCAGCTATTTGCTGAGTGTGGTCTAACGACAGATTAACACACTGGTCCAATTATCTTGTTAGCATTTATGTCCATGACATGATATATCCACTGGATTCAAGTGAAACATTATTTCTACGGGTTGGAACAAAAGTTCAGCATGAGTATTTGGTTTGTAGTGTGATCCGTCTTATCACAATAGGTCGCAATGCAAAAAATAGGTTGCAAAGCAACAAATTTTAAAAAACAGTAGTCGAACCTGCTTTTCGTTTTTCGCCCTTAGCATTTGAAACCTGCTTTTCACTTTTCGACGAGGAAAAGTGGTTTAACGACAGATTAACAGAGCCCGACCTACTGTTGGTTGTTTTATTCACGTTTGTTATATGAATCTGCTTAATTTGAATGGAACATTATTTCTACGGGTTGGAAGAATTATTTACCTGCTACTTACAGAGCCCTTACAAAGAATTATTTAGCATGTGCCTTTTCAGTTATAGTGTGATCCGTATGATCCGATCATGGGCAAATAAAAACTGTTTAGCACCTGATTCGGTGTGTTTGTCGTAATTATTAGTTAGAAAAAATCCAATCTAGTAAACTGTGAATTATATTTGTATGTTATTATTTATATATGTAGTTTGCGTATTCCAGTAACTTATTAAACTATTTACAGATACTAAACTAGTGTCCCCATCAACCCTACAGTTTCCCTCAGTAAATAAGAATGTGAAACTTAATTTACTTGAAAGAAAAATTGCGTTGGACTAGTATGTACAAAAACTAATACAAAAAGTGGAATACAAACGAAAACGGCACCCGGAACACCGGTAGACTAGTAACAAAAACAATAACAAAAAAATACGGAAAAATACAAAAACTAATAGAATACGTCCATCGGGACGTGTATACCCCTTTGATGGGCTATATTGGCCAAATCATCGGCCTCCTTCCTCGCCTGTTGATTTTTGTTCAATCTTTCCCATTTGAGCAATAGGTCCCGCAAGCAGTGGACGAAATAATTGTAAGCCGTTTCGAGGCTCCAATCTGCTTTCGGCCTGTAACCTCGCGTCGTCGTCAAATATCCGCACATAAATTCGTACACCGTGGCGATTTGTCCGTCTTCGGTTATCAACCGAATATGGTGTTTCTTATATTCGTCATAAATTGAATAGGGCGGTTTGGTTAATTGCCCCACCATCAATCGGAAAATATCGTGGCGTAAATGTATATGCCACACAACAATGTGTCGCGAAAGAACTGAAATAAATGATAATGAGTTTTTAGAATACCCGGATCCGATACTCCCGGATCACCCAAATTTCAGACTCCAAAATGTTGAAAAAAGTTTGCCACCTTGTTAAATAACCTAACAACACGTAAAAATCAAAATTTTAGAATTTTAAAATTTTTTTAAATTTTTTAAAATTTTTTAAAAAATTTTAAAATTTTTTAATTTCGTTATAGAAATGTCCGCCGTACTCAGAAACGTAGGAAAACATGTTTTCCCAACCCGGAACACAATTTTTCACTTCAAAAATTGAGTGATCCGTGGCCGAGTGATCCGGGTTTTAGACGTGCATGTCTAAAACCCGGATTATTTTCTCACGGATCACCTAAATTTCAGACTCAAAAATGTCGAAAAAAGTTTGCCAACTTGTTCCACATACTCAACAGGATTAGGGGAACACTTTAAAATCAAAATTTTAAAATTTTAAAATTTTTTTAAATTTTTTAAAATTTTAAAAAAATTTTTAAATTTTTTAAAATCGTCATAGAAATGTCCCCCGTACTCAGAAACGTAGGAAAACATGTTTCCCCAACCCGGAACACAATTTTTCACTTCAAAAATTGAGTGATCCGTGGCCGAGTGATCCGGGTTTTAGACATGCACGTCTAAAACCCGGATTATTTTCTCACGGATCACCTGAATTTCAGACTTAAAAATGTCGAAAAAAGTTTGCCAACTTGTTCGACATACTAAACAGGGTCAGGGGAACACATTAAAATCAAAATTTTGAAATTTTAAAATTTTTTTAAATTTTTAAAATTTTTTTAAAAATTATAAAATTTTTTAATTTCGTTATAGAAATGTCCGCCGTACTCAGAAACGTAGGAAAACATGTTTCCCCAAGCCGGAACACAATTTTTCACTTCAAAAATTGAGTGATCCGTGGCCGAGTGATCCGGGTTTTAGACGTGCATGTCTAAAACCCGGATTATTTTCTCACGGATCACCTAAATTTCAGACTCAAAAATGTCGAAAAAAGTTTGCCAACTTGTTCCACATACTCAACAGGATTAGGGGAACACTTTAAAATCAAAATTTTAAAATTTTAAAATTTTTTTAAATTTTTTAAAATTTTAAAAAAATTTTAAATTTTTTTAATTTCATCATAGAAATGTCCGCCGTACTCAGAAACGTAGGAAAACATGTTTCCCCAACCCGGAACACAATTTTTCACTTCAAAAATTGTGTGATCCGTGGCCGAGTGATCCGGGTTTTAGACATGCACGTCTAAAACCCGGATTATTTTCTCACGGATCACCTGAATTTCAGACTTAAAAATGTCGAAAAAAGTTTGCCAACTTGTTCGACATACTAAACAGGGTCAGGGGAACACATTAAAATCAAAATTTAAAAATTTTAAAATTTTTTTAAATTTTTGAAATTTTAAAAAAAAATTTAAATTTTTTTTAATTTCATCATAGAAATGTCCGGCGAAAATGTTTCAGGACTCAGAAAAGTTAATATTGATTATGAAGAACCTAATAAATCTATCTAACAGAAAACATATCCATAAAAAGGCAAATAGATACCTTTTATGCCGTGCGATACGGCGTAATGTGCATCCCGATAATGCCAGTTGTCCATAAAATTGGGTAGCTGTAAATCGTTCTTGAAAATTTGCGATTTCCAAGATCGACAAGCGACACCCCGATTAGCTTCCGACGGGTTTACGAAGCAATTTCTTGTAGCTGTTAAAATTGTTAGTGTAATGAAAATCCTATAACATGTCCCATTTAATAGTACTTACAGACTCGCATTTCGTCGTAATTTCGCAGATTGTTCATAATTATGTTGACAACGTGGTTGTGGAGGCTCTGTTGTACATCTGACACAACAATTTCAGCCCAACCGGCAACATAGGTGGAAACGGGAGCCATGTAGACGTGGCAACCATTTTGGACCAAAATAGGCATAACGACGTGACGAAATTCGTTTACTAGATGTTCGCGTATGCCTACGGTCAGTGCATATTGCGTCGACATCATTTCTAAACACAGAGATATAAATGCAACTTTAAAATTAGTATATGCTTAAAATAACTCAATCTGTCTTACTTCTAACCAACACCAATTCGTGTTGGTCGCCTATGCAGGGCCAAGTGGCTTCAAATGGAAGCGATGTTTCTTTGCCAACGGCATCGAGTATGCAGCGATGGTTAATACACCTAAACATCAAAGTTTAGAAGAATAACTGCACTAAAATGCACTAAAACATACTGCACTGCAATATACTATAATTGAAATAAGGTTATAAATTGATCAGTTTTGCCTACCATTCTAACAATTTACGCCAATGTCGTCGGCCCTCCGTGTTGATTTGATCTTTGTTTACAATGAAACACTTTCCTGCTTCCAACGATGGAAACATAGTAGCGTTGCCAACGACAATAAGCAAGCATCGCGCACGGCTTATTGCGACATTTAAAACGTTTAAAGTTTTCCAAGAATCCGATGGTGAGATATTGATTTGATCGCACAATGTCGTAGATGACAATGTCGGATTCTTGACCCTGTTAAAAACCCTAAAGTAATGTATAGTGAGTTAAGTAGTAATCATAATTTACCACCTGAAACCCGTCTACTGTTCCAATTCGAATTTTGCGTAGATCTTCAACGAATAATTCGCTACGTGAGTAGCTGTGATTCTGCAAATATGTGCCATTTAAAATGGCTTTGCATGCTTCCTCTACTTTTGCTCGTAGTTGTTTAACCTGTGCGCTGTACGACGTTATAATAACTATGTTGTCGCAGCGCATTTTGTATTGTCCAATTAAGGAAGCCACCAGATTGACACAAGCAATTGCTTCGCCTATATTTTGCAGAGATCTCGAATTATCGTCGGCGCATTCTTCTTTCGCTATATGAATCCAAGCTACGGGATATCCAGTCATCATTGTCGGAAATGATTTCGGAAGTTGCAGCATGCGTTGTTCTATAAGCACAAATGTTGAAACGATAAAATTTACTAGTACTCAAATCATTTTAAACATTGTCCCTATACTGAGTCACATTGTTACCTTTGGTGGTACAATTTTGTACCCGATTTTCGTACGTCAAACTACTGACTATGCTTCCAATTGTCGGGTGCATTCGATATTGTTGGTTCAATAATTTGTACGGCATGTTCATGTTGTGTAACCGCTCAAACAGGGTATGACTGAATCCTTTTCGTTCCGCTTCTTTGGAAGTCACACACGGCCCTAATTGGCAAGGATCGCCTAAAAGGGTTACCTGAAAGAGCGAAAATGAACGAAAACATAGTACTTGAAAGGGAAATATCTAACAGTTCATTACTCTTCCACTTATGTGAAGTCTTGTAACCGGAATCAAGGTGGTTGGTTCAGTATCCTGGGCTGCTTCGTCGATCAATACCAGTTTGAAAAAGCATGCTTTTAGGCGGGCATCGGCTGCTCCATTGCAAGTCGTAAAGATTATACGATATTTGCACCTGAGTAGCTGTTTTTCGTATTTGAATAGGCACGCATCTGCTTTTTTGTCTTCGTCTTTCGTGAGTGGTGTCTTTCGTGAGTGGTCACCATACTTCATTTCGATGCATTGCCTCCAGTTTGTTTTGCTGAAGTTGAAAAGATAGAAACAAGTACAATGTTAAACAGACGGAAACAAATTATGTATTATAAAGTTTAGATATCTTTACCAAAATGCCAAATTTTCCGGCTGCATTGCTACGGCTCGCATTGTGTAGGGTCAAATATCATCGTCCAGCTGGTAGAACTTAGCTCGGCTGGTAAGGCGCACGATGTTATTTTGAACGCGTTCTTTTTCATTGCCTGCATTTTCAACACTTTTCAAAAGTGCTCGTATGATATTGTCTACAGCAGTGTTTGAAGGCGCCGTTATCAATATTTTTTGACCCTGATCAAGGGCTAATGCTCGTCTAATAATACAAGTAGCTGTGGATGTTTTTCCCGTTCCAGGCGGGCCCTGTACAAACAAGTTAAGCGTAAGAGTTGAAAGATATAAATATCTTGATATTATCACCTGTATTATCGAAATAAAATTCGATTCTGAAAGGCGAACGGCCTCTTGTTGAGACATGTTCAGACGGCAAGAGTCAAACAGGTCGTTGCGATTTGCGCCTATATCGCGATATCGACAAGTAGCTGTGGGATCACGATGTTTTCCACGAATCAATAGATCATGAATGGGTTCGCTAATCTGTGGTGCTGTTTCATTGAGAGGTCGGAGCGGCATTCCGGAGGCTTCATCAATATACTTAGTGCCCATCTCTTTTTCTTTCAACTTTAACCGCCACATTGCGGTGTTGGAGTCCACCATGCTCAAGTGCTTTATGGTGTTGAGGCAGTTTAGTGTTCTAAATAAACGATGATGCTCAACGACAAAAAATTTGAAGGTCTACGAACCCAAAAAAAAAATACGAATGCTTTATACACATATACCTTTGCATCGCCGTATCATCTCCTTTCCAAAGGATGTTGCACATTTTGCGGCCTGGTTGGCGACTTGATTCGACAAATTTTCCTAGGGCATTGGCGGCATCTTGGTCCCATTCCAGGTCTTCTGCATCGTCTTGATCTTCGGCATCAGTATCGAATGGTGCATGTTTCGATGCCATCCACTTTTGCAACTTGTTTATGCGAAACTTGAGGATGTCGACGACTAAATTGGCGCTTCTATCTAAAAACAATTGCAAGTAATAAATTTTATTAAATTTTATTCTGCTCGATTACTCACTATCGGGTACATTGAGTAGCGTTGCGTCGCAATACGCATCAGTTTCGTACCACCTGCCATCACCTCCAAGCTCCAAAATCGTCAATTGAATCTTTTGATTCGGACGAACGACTAAAGATATATGTTGGATTTGAATTGCAATGAGGTCAAAATGACATATCAACTCACAATTGGGTAGCAGCCCGCTGAAGTTCAATTTTCCTGTGGCGTATGAAGGCGGATCTAGCAAGTACTCGATTGACTGAAAGTGTTTGCTGAACGCCAACAACATTTTATCATTATCGTCAGCTTGTTGATTTATCCAGTGTAAAAAAGTATTGTAATATTCGTTCGGCGAATGATACCTAAAAGCAGTTGTAAATAATCTACAATAAAACAGGTTTTTTTTTTGGTGTATTTTGCGGAAAATACAATGTGTAACCATACCTGTACTTGGGGGGGGGGCTGGGGGGGACCCCTCCCCCCATTTGGCCAACGTACCCAAAATCATTCCCCCAACCCCCCCCCCCAGTTTGGAAATAGTTGAAAAAAAAAATTTTTCCTCCCCCCCCACCCAAAATTTCGGATTTAACCCCCCCTGACTGGTCGGAGGTCCTACAGGTATGCGTGGAACTGTAGACCGACAAGATCACGAACGGAAAAAAATAACGAAGGACTTACGCAGCTTTTTGACATGGTTTTTCAAATTCGTCTGATTCGTCGACTGTCCGCTCCACAAAAGCGCTGAATCCAGTTTGGTAATCAAAACTGCATTTCACATTATTATGGTCGTACGACACAGTATTCGGCGCAATATGTTTTATTGGTTCTTGAGGTTCATGGAATTCTTCGTAGTGTACTTCTACGGCGTCTAATTCATCGAACTCCTCCTCAACTTCGGCGTTGATCGGAGGCTAACAAATAATTATACAACTTAGAATTATTACAAATGTGTGATTTTGAAAGACAAGTTACCTCAAACGGCGCAGGCTCGTCGATATGTGAGTGCGAATAGGACATATTAGTTGTGGTGAAGAAACAGGAAACACGACCGCTTGTTCAACAATAAATAAATAAAATGAGGCCTCACGTTTATCATGGTAAACGTGAGTAGCTGTACAAAAAGTTGCTTCGCCAACAATCAACGAAAGAAATAATAAATCGTACGTAAAGGTTGGTTGTTGTAAAACGAGTAGCTGTGTAACACGTTTTCACAACGTTGTCTAAAAAAATTTCGTAAATCGCCAATATCCCTCCCCGTCATAATTAATGGTTACCTATTGTTCTGACGGTTGGGATAAGCTTTGACACTTGCTCTCGGCTTCCCGTTTTGCACCAGTGAAGCGATGATGATTTGGTGGTGGGGGGCGGCGTTGAATTGAAACGGAGTTTTTAAAAAAAGTTTTGCGAATTGCGAGTGATGGATTTACAGTAAACTATTCATCTTATTCTTTTATTTTCAGGATTCGGATATAACTTGTTTGTCATAACACAAAATGCATATTATAGTTTTATGCACTTTCGCGTTACCATGAACCAACAATGAAAAGTTTTAGTCACATACAATGAATGTCGGTAAAATATTTCAAATCCGGGCAGTATTTTACTACTCAACTCCTCCATTTGCCACTATTGCAAATTTAATTGCAACAGTGCCCAGCCGTGGTGACGTGGACCCTGAGGTTACGCACGGCCATGTGCAAAACTTAAAAAACTTAAAAAAACCGTGCAAAAGATCAAACAAATATATAAAGAAAATTGTACACAACCATGACTAGAAAACATAGATGGATAGAGACAGAATTAGGAAATTAAAGAATTTTTTTGTGTTTTTTTATTTAAAAAATTTTTTTTTTTTTTATTTATTTTTTTTTGGTTTTAAATGTTTTTATGAATGTGCGTAATATAAACCTAACAAAATTAAAAAAAAACAATAAACAAAACATTAACAAATTGGGAAAAAAGTAATACTAAATTTGACAAAAAATAACATAAAAACTGAAACATAAACATAAAGAAATAAAATAAATGTTAACAAAACTTAAATTTGAAATTAACGTGCACAATTTAAAACTATGTTAACATTACATATATACAAAGCGTGGTTTCTTCCAAAACAAGTCTTAATCTTGTATCTATAAATTGTTTCAATTTTCAGTTTCAAAACATTCAATTTTCTATGTTACGTTTCAAATTATAAAATTATTCAGTTATGTTTCGGGTTAAATTTGTACAACAGCAGTAAGCTTTTGAGCATAGCAACCTAAGTAGCGTTTGGAAAAAACCATATCGAATACATTGTGACTAGAAATAAACAATGAACACATGCACACATCACAATAAACTGGAAAACTCACAGTACTTACAGAACACAATAATAAACATTACTCTTCATTAATATTAAAAATTTAGACTAGTATTGAAGGAGGACCTACGCGGGCAAGGAACCCAACCATTGGAATTCCACCAACGTACTCTGTTGTATAAACTTACCCCAATTCGCCAGCATACTCGGCCTGCTCCTCGAAGTTGGCCAATGTTTATGTCCGCATCGACATCCATGTTTTCGAATATAGGTGGCGGATCTTCTACTTCGGCAAAGCCTTGGCCAATTCCATTCATAATTACATCGTTGAATTGATCAACATTAACGTGATTAAGTTCCTTGATCTGTAGATTATCTGGATTTTCTTCACGGCGTGGAGGGTTTGCACCACGTCTCATGTTCCGACGCCTAACCCCAATTTGTCTATTGTTGCGTCGCCAACGTTGTTGTCCTCGTCGCGCTGCACATTCATTGGAAAAAAAATTAAGGACAATTATTAACTTTCAATGTATCTCCTTTATACAGCATAATTATCTTTCTGTTTACATAATGATCTTCCTTTTTCATATTTTTCAAATGATTATGGTTACAATGTGGAATCTATTTACCTCTTCGGGGTGCTCTTATTAGAATCAATGGCAAATCATCATCGTCAATTTCTGGAATCGGATTAGCCATATCAACGACAGGGTCTTCATTGCCGTTGAGTAGCTGTGCTTCTTGCGGGGGTTCGCATTGGGGAAATTCCGGAATTGGATTAGCTATATCAACGACATGATCTAGATTGCCGTTGAGTAGCTGTCTGGCCCGTCTACGCAAACGACGTGGATGACGCCGGGCATTGTCCACTCTTCTTCGATGTCTCCCAATGCTTATTGATACGTGTATGCGAGGCATTTCGAGTGAAAAAGGTTTGTAGAGTAATTCTTCTTTCAAGCAAGAATGATACGCTTCTATTAAGGTGCATCTTAGGGGCAAAGTCCATGTTTGTGCATAAAGGTAAACATTCGTTTCCTACTGTAATGTTTACTGGTCACTCATTCCATGTGGACAAAGGACAGGAAGCAAAAATTGATTATGTGTTGCTCAATGAAGAATGTTGCGAATCTCGGGTTGGATTGATGGGTCATGTATAAAATTGTACATAGGAAAACAATTTTGCAAGCTTGTGTTGTACCAGGAGAAAAATCTGGGCCAGAAAACCCTAAGAAGATCAAATGTCGTTATATTGTCTATGTGAAATAAATACTGTGACTGTTAGATACAATTGTGTTCATGTTTGTACATATATTGCATTTCAAATTGCAGGTAGCTGTTTACTGTAACATTGATATTGCGCCCCATTTCTTCATCGCGCAGCGCAAGCAACGCAACGCATTTTTGCCCGACCCGAGTCTTGCGTTTCAAAGAAACAACGAATGACACCTAAAAGTAAGATTGACAACTAATATTACTTTTTGTGTTAGCCTAATGTATTAAATAATTTTAGTTAATGCTTATGGTATTATTGATTGTTATTTATTTTTCGTATTTTTTGCTTTAGCAAACGACGAATGAAATTGTATTTTTTCGCAATTACGTAATTGGATCCACAGCTACTCACCGTCTACGATAGAAATTAAAAAATTAACGATTTACCGCTTTTACCTCGGCTACTCACACGTCACCAACCAAATTATTCTCTGTCGACCACGACGTAGCAATTAGAATTCGACCACGACGTAGCAATTAGAATTTATAGTAAATTCGTTGTCTGTCAGCTACTCACAAAGTCAACAATAATTGACATTCACAAAGTCGCTCACAGCTACTCAAGTAATGTATTCGGACGACAACCAATACGACTCCGACGACGATTTCAAGCTAACTCCTAGTCTACCGTCGCAAGTTGATCAACCTAAAGATGATCTGCCCAAGATCGAATCAAATGCAAATGCAACATCTGCCGAAACGGAAGATACACCAGTTACTTCAGGATGTGCCATTCCCGTTATGACCAACAGACAATGCAGATTAGAATATAAGGACTTGGATAAGTTAATCGGTAAGCTAATTGTTTATTTTGGTGAAACTTACATCCAAAATTAATTACAAGTTGTTTGTATGTTTTCCAACTGTAACTAATATTTAAGGTTCGGCTAACGCAGAACGATTAATCAACAAACCGTCACCATGTCCAAAAGGAGGAGACGTTTACTTGTTTCCATACTCCAGCAAAGAAGATAGTAATATACAGGTTACATTATTTATGTTAACCTTATATAATATTTGTACTTCCTCATAGAAACCTTTCTCTGCGATTGTTTTAATTGGGTAAACGATGGAGTTCGAAAACTTCCGAGGTCTAATCCAAAGTATTCAGCTACTCACTTCGCTGTCGCCTGCGATCGAAATTCCGAATCAAAGAAGAAATTTAAAAGAATGGAATATCGGCAGATAAATACACCAGTGGACGAAAAACTACACGTCGGAGTAGTCCACTACGTTGGCGATGAAAAATATGGCGTCAAGCGAAAGCATTATAATTCGAACAGTGACAGAGTCTTTATTCGAAATGCTCCAGTAATCAAGAAACTCGTAGAAGTGGAACTTAAACGAGATCCGAACCTTACCGCTTCTCAATTGTACGAAAAAATTAGAATAGACAATCCTGCTCCACCGGGACTGGAAGCTATCGTACATGGCAGAGATCGAAAACAAGTGAATATAATTAAATAAATATCTCTACTAGTACAATTTTTACAACAGTCATAGTTTTAAAGTATAAATGTGCTACAAACTAAAATTACTCTTTTAGATGTCCAACTTCAAATACGTTATTCAAAATCAATTTCGGCCAACAAAGGACGCCATATACAATTTAAACACGTTCATTCGCGAGAATGAACACCAATTTATAATGAGCATAGAACAAACGCCTCAAGACTTTTTGGTTTCCTGTATGTTGCCGGACACGCCCGAAATAATCAACGAATTAATAACAGAATATCCAAACGAGCCATTTGTCGTTCTTTACGACACGACGTTTGAATTGGGCGAGTTTTATGCGTCAGTAGCAATTTATCGCCAAAAAAGCCTTATCGGCCAACCGGTTTTCCCACTCGCCGTACTTATACACGAGAAAAAATTCAAAGAAAACCATTGCCGCTTCATAAAAAAAATTTTTCGACAATCAAAACCGTTATAATTACCGATCGCGAATTTGATTTCCAAAATTTGACGCCAAACACGACTCACGTTTACTGTTGGTGACATTTACTGGACAACGTTACTCGTAAAATTACCGATTTGTTTCCCAAAAATAACGACATGCGTGTTGACATATTGAGCAATATGTATTCGATTCTAAAATCGGACTCCGAGAAACTAGCAGCATTAAAAGCTGAAGAACTTAGCGAAAAATGGCCCGAAAAATTCAAACAATATTACTTTTCGTCCATTGCCCCAGCTGTTCGAACAAGCGGAAAATGGGTGTTGGAACCGATCGGATTGTACTCCAGCTTCTCAGGTATGTTAATTTTGATATTATTTCAAATATTAACAAACGTAATGTTTTCATACGTCAAAAGCCTATAGTTTTAATTTACTAAAGCAAATAATATATAAATTTAATTAAATAATTTAAATATATATTGTTTAATTAATAATTTATAGTTTTCATTAATTAATTTAAATACGTATTTTAGGCATAACGACCAATGCTAGCGAAAGTTTCAACAGAGTCCTAAAGAGCTGGAATTCTTGGCAAGAAATGCCCATCGACATGGCCGTTCTCGCTTTCCACACCCTGTTTAATTATTACAACGTCGATTATGACCGCACCAAATATGGACTTGGGGATTTCAAGCTAAACGCCCACATTCCATTGAGGCCTGCCAACGAAATGCCGAAACGAGATATCATCGAACCGGGAAAGGTTTTACAATATTGTCGATTTGGCCAAGTATACGTACAACCGCAGAAGGAAGAGCCAAAATTAGATCACCGCGGAGATGCCGATTCAAATTTCTGAATCGGTCAATTTTTGGTCGAAAATGGAAAGGTGGTCCAGGACACCCTATCAAGAGTAATAATTCATAATGTAGTTTATATTTTTTTAAATTAATTTGCAAATTTTTTTTAGTGCTTCAACGTAACCGAAAACGGCCAGGTGTATCTAGTTCGATTCAACCCCACCAGCTGCGGTTGCGGCGACAAGGCATGCGCCCACTTGATTGCCGCTCGTTTGTCGTGCAATTTACCAGTTACCGTAAAGGCAACCAGAAACATCACAACTTTGCAACGTGCGGACAAACCAAAAATAAGTAAATCAAAGTTGGGACGCAAACGACCTCGCAAGGACGACTTTACGAACGTAAAGCCGAAAATTACCGATGTTGAATTTGAC
This sequence comes from Romanomermis culicivorax, assembly GCA_963922205.1. Classification (NCBI taxonomy): domain Eukaryota; kingdom Metazoa; phylum Nematoda; class Enoplea; order Mermithida; family Mermithidae; genus Romanomermis; species Romanomermis culicivorax. The sequence goes on from CAWUHX010000045.1 coordinate 575,236, forward strand.
GACGAGGATGACGACGTCGAAATCACGAAGCCCGCAAACACACAAGTAGATACAGCTACTTGTTATAAGAACGTAGAAATCAGGCAGCCTGCTAACAAACAAGTAGAAACAGCTACTTGTGTTGACGACGTCAAAATTCAGAAGCCTGCGACAAAAGATTTGGATTTCGACACTCAAGTAGATACAGCTACTTGTGCCTACGATTCGCAAACTGATGCCGTTGAAAAAAATAACAGCGATTTTACGAATTGCCGCGGGCATTCAGAGGAAACAACAAATTGTGCCTACGATGCCGGTCGATTAAATGCGAAACATCTTGAGTAAGTGGTTAAAATATACTTGTTATCATTGTGGTTAAAAATCAAATTTACATATTATTTAATTCAGATGCATAGAAGAAGAATGCGAATCATTATTCGATAAGATTGGTAATGCGTCTCCACCCAATTTCAACTCCCAGGCGACAGTTTTGGTGGAATCACAATCGCAAACCACCGAAGCTCTAAATACAAAAAGGTAAACATGTAACAAATACGATCTGCACTTACACCTCCCAATAAACTTACATATTCAGACCTATTTTAATCACATTACCATTTTCTATTTAAGAGAGACTACAATTATAATTGATTCGCAAATTCCAACCTGCGATGAAATTGAAGACACGGATTTAATACCGGAAATGCGACAAAAACCACCAGTAATATTTAATTTATTTTAGAATTTTTTTTTAGCTGAACTAATTTAATTTTTGCATTCAGATGGACTTATTTAGAACCCGAAGAGGATGAGGAAATAATAGACCGCCTTAGCGATGTCGACGACGATGCTTTATTGAACGTGTCATTAAAATCGAAAGATGCGAAGCCGACATTCTGCCAATGTCAAGTCGATAAAACTGTCAATCGCATGCTTGAATGCGATGCCCAAGTTGCCGAAAATTGCCGAATGTGGTACCATCCCGACTGCGAAAATATTTCCGAAGTTTATTTTTCGCTTAAAAATAATCGAAGAAAACCCGAAAACAAATTTTATTGGGAATGCGAGCACTGCTTCGTTATTCATTACTTCCGAAATTCGCCGACTGTTCAAAAATATCAACTTCAGAATACTTGTACAATCGATCCTGGCCTTACAACTTTCTATATTAAGGCAAAGTTTTGTCCAAAATTCTTGCGACAGGTAATTTAAATGCTGTATTACATAACATTCATGAATTAATTTGATACTTTACAGCTACCCATCGAATTGTCAATGTTAAAAAAATCCATGACATTGGCACTTAAACATCAATTCGGGGAAGCTGCATTGGAGTGGGTGAATTACATACGCTACCAAAAAAATGCGGTACAAGAGAAAAATATAACCAAAGACGGCTCGGGCACAAAGATCGATTTATACGGTGCCGCCGACGAGTTTTTCTTGAGCCATATCAGCACCTTGTACACTCTACAACGCCGCAGCGAGTGTTCCGTAGCCAAATGCCCTATGCGGATTAACACCCAAGACATAACCGGCTATGCACTGTAAGTCTTTTGTTGATTAATCTCTTAAGGTTTTGAGATACTTGTTAAAAGTTCTTTCTTTTTAAAAAGTGTTTGCATACCCAATTCGAAGTGGAAACATGTTTTCCTACGTTTCTGAGTACGGCCGACATTTCTATGATGAAATTAAAAAAATTTAAAATTTTTTAAAAAATTTTAAAAAATTTAAAAAAAATTTAAAATTTTAAAATTTATATTTTAACGTGTTCCCCTGACCCTGTTTAGTATGTCGAACAAGTTGGCAAACTTTTTTCGACATTTTAAGTCTGAAATTCAGGTGATCCGTGAGAAAATAATCCGGGTTTTAGACATGCACGTCTAAAACCCGGATCACTCGGCCACGGATCACTCAATTATTGAAGTGAAAAATTGTGTTCCGGGTTGAGGAAACATGTTTTCCTACGTTTCTGAGAACGGCGGATATTTCTATAACGATTTTAAAAAATTTTAAAATTTTTAAAAAAATTTTAAAAAATTTAAAAAAAATTTAAAATTTTAAAATTTTGATTTTAACGTGTTCCCCTAATCCTGTTGAGTATGTCGAACAAGTTGGCAAACTTTTTTCGACATTTTTGAGTCTGAAATTTAGGTGATCCGTGAGAAAATAATCCGGGTTTTAGACATGCACGTCTAAAACCCGGATCACTCGGCCACGGATCACTCAATTTTTGAAGTGAAAAATTGTGTTCCGGGTTGGGGAAACATGTTTTCCTACGTTTCTGAGTACGGCGGACATTTCTATAACGAAATTAAAAAATTTTAAAATTTTTAAAAAAATTTCAAAAAATTTAAAAAATTTTAAAATTTTAAAATTTTGATTTTAACGTGTTCCCCCTAATCCTGTTGAGTATGTGGAACAAGTTGGCAAACTATTTCCGACATTTTTGAGTCTGAAATTTAGGTGATCCGTACCAAGCCGTTACGGATCACTCTGTTTTAAAGTGAAAAGTTGCGTTTGAGGTTTGCGAAAATTGTTTTCCCCAATTGTTTATGTTATAGTACCATAAAAGATAAAACGATCGAGAATTTGGCGAATAAACATCTTCGCAAAAATAAGCAAATTTGTGGACAAAGACATGAGAACGGGTCGACAAAATGTCCGGGTATACGAACTTTTTTTGCGCCTACCTTTACGATGCAACAGCTACTCATGTTGCCCCCAATTTATTTGTGCAACGCACCATTCAATGACGTTTTTGCATTGCCGACGGAGTTGACGTTTAATCGACGATGGTAAAAACAAACTGGAGTTGTGTTTTGTTTTTTTAAATTCTACATTTTTCAGATATCATCTGTTGTTGGTTATTGTTTATAACTCCAGCCACTTCGCATGCATCGTCCTTCGACCGGGAACTTCATCAAAGGAATATTTCCTTTGCCACGATTTGCAGGAAAAAATGGTACGAGTAGCAGAAGGTAGTGGAAACGGGCATGTTTTACAATATGCCTTGTATTTCCTAGATTGTTAAATATTGTTGTTGTTTTTAATGTTGTTTTGTTAATTTTTCTCTCTTTTTTTGTGTCTTATTTACCGGTTTTACCTCGTGCAATTTTTAAAATTTTATCTCACTTGTTATTGTTCGTTTTATCGCTTTATAAATTTTATCTCGTTTGTTACTGACTGTTCAAATTATATCGTTATTGTTCGTTTAAATTTTATCACTTTATAAATTTTATCTCGTCATACTGTAAATAATTGTTTAATTGTTATTGTATTTGTGATTGTTTGTATAGTATTTCCGTATACATTTTCCCGTTTTTTTATTTTTTTTTCGTTTTTCTTTTTTTTAGTTTTTTTTTGTTTTTTTTAAGTACCTGTTTTTATTTTTTTTATGGCTTTTTTTCTACTTTTTTTGGTTTATCCTTTTTTTGTTTATTGGTTATTCTTTTTTTTGTTGTTTTCTTTTGTTCTGTTACTGTACATAGTTGTTTGCTTAAATGTAAATAAAATTTGGTACATAATTGGTACATAACAGGAATCCTGTGATATTGACTGAAAAATAGATGATCCGTAATGCATTAATTCTCTTCCAACCCGTAGTTTTTATGTTTCATACAAAAACACCGATATATAAAAAATTTCGAATTAATTTGGTATGAGTGGTCTAAGGACAGATTAATAGAATTAAACTGTTGCTAGAGCACCCCTTTTATTTTTTGCCATTTGGGTTTTTTTATCTTTTTTGGTTTTTAGGCTATTCTTACTGTACATAGTTGTTTGTTTAAATGTAAATAAAATGTAGTAATTGAATCATAACAGGAATCCTGTGATTGATTGAAAAATAGATGATCCATCTCTATTCGAACTCGTTTTATGAGGTTTCTGACTACATTCATTATTTCTCTTCCAAACCGTAGTTTTTATGTTTCAAACAAAAACACCGATATATAAAAAAGTTCGATTTAGTTTTGTATGCGTGGTTTAACAGCAGATTAATAGAATTAAACTGTTGTTAGAGCACTCTTTTATATTTTTTACATTTTTAATATGTTTGAATTATTGGAAAAATATTTTCCATTTGAATTACCATTTTATTAAAAAAAAACAAAAATAGAACAGGCTAAACATTATATCAATGATTTAACAACGGTTCTATCGTACCTGCCAAATAGCAGTTAAGTATATATTTTCAACTTTCCTTATAAAACATAAAAGTGACGGGTTGCAAATGTATTCCAGCATTGACAACAGAATGTATCGATCTGGTGACTGCACTTGCTTACTTTTGATGTGGTTTTAGACACACGTTAAAAATTCGCGCCAACCCGTCAATTTGATGTTCGTACAGTTTCCTAATGTTTATATACATATGCCAATATTGGCTCATTAGGATTTGATTAACCAAAAGGACAAAAAATCGATGACTTAACAACTATTCTATCAAAGTTTATTTCGTGGATTATGGATAATCGATGACTTAACGACTGTTCTATCAAAATTTATTTCGTCGACTACGGAACCTTGAGGTTATTCAATCCTTTTGCAGTTGAAGTTGAATATTTACATGGCGCGAGATCAAAATGTACTGATCTGGTGACTCCACTTGCCTACTTTTGATGTGGTTTTAGACACACGTTAAAAATTCGCACCAACCCGTCAATTTGATGTTCCTACAGTTTCCTCATGTTTATATACATATGCCAATATTGGCTCTTAGGATTTGATTAACCAAAAAGGACTAAATCGATAACTTAACGACTGTTCTATTGATGTTTACTTGTTCTACTATTAAAGTTTTACTTGATAGATTATGGAATTATGGAACCTTGAGGTTATTCAATCCTTTTGGAGTTTAAGTTGCACATCCTCAAAACCCATTCATGAATGCTCATAAAAAATATTTACATGGCGCCAGATCAAAATGTACTGATCTGGTGACTCCACTTGCATACTTTTGATGTGGTTTTAGACACACATTAAAAATTCGCATCAACCCGTCAATTTGATGTTTCTACAGTTTCATCGAATTTATATATGTGTGCCAATATGGGCTCATTAGGAGTTGAACAAACCAGAAAGGCAAAAACTTAATTGATGAATTAACAACTGTTCTATCGAAATTTATTTTATCGATTTCGGCAATACCGAACCTTGAGGTTGTTCAATCCTTTTGCATTTTAAGTTAAACATAGACATATAGAAAGTATATACACGGATCCAGATCCGTAAACTTTTTTTTTCAAACCTAGGTGCAGTTTAACATAATACAAATTCAAATACATTTTCTCCTAAATTTTTTATACACAAATATATGTAAAGTCATGGAACCAATAACTAACCTGTTACTTTCCTTAATGCCCAGAAAACTAAGCCGACTCTTGATTGCATAATAAAGCACAATAAATGGCTAACGAATAAAAATACTTTACGTATTCACATATAACGATACAGATCCATACACAAAATTTAAATAAACCACTCCACGGATCCTGATTCGTAAAAAAATTTTCTGCCTAAACATATAAGGCTGGGTAAACATATATGGCTGGGAAAACATGGCTGGGTAAACATTTGGAATAAGTGATTAATGTTTGCTCAACTAGCATTATACACGGATCCAGATAAGTACACAAAATTGCAATAAAAAGAATACTAATACAATTTATTCTATGTAAAACCGGTTATACAGAATAAATACACATGCATTTATTCTCTGTCATCCCGTCGACGTGATGTTTCAATGCTTTTCTCTGCTTTATATACACCTGCAAATGTGACTTCGTTATGTAATTGAACAACCGAATAATAATACCGTAGGGATCCAATTTTAATCAAACTACAAAACAGGAAATGGCTTAACTACTGTTCTATCAGATGCTGAGTGGAGTCGGAAATTCACTTCACTGTTGTTCAATAGTTTTACAAAATTTTCTCTTTCAAAATATTTTTAATATTTATCCAAACCTGATCAAAAATAGTGATCCAGGTCCGTACACATAATTGCAATAAAAAAAATCCTAATACACATGCATTTATTATAAAAAACCCTACTAAACCAATAAAAACACTACTAATACACATGCATTTATTCTGTGTTATCCCATAGACGTGATGTTTCAATGCTTTTCTCTTCTTTATATACATTTGCAAAATTGACTTAGTTATGTAATTGAACCAACCGAATAATGATCCCGTAGGGATCTGAATCCCGTAGGGATCCGTGCAGAATGTGCCATTACGGAACAACATAACCACTGAATGGTTTAACAACTGCTCTATCAGATGTTGAATAGAATCGGCAAATTTAGAACAACATCACTAAACGGTTGTTCAATCGTTTTTTATTTTATTCAAAAAATGTACAAAAAATACAAAAAAAATATACAAAAAATTTACATTCGTCAAACATCGAAAATCTTTAACCCTAGGTGGAAATTTGAAAAAAATTTTGATGAAATTTTGATGAAGATCCACATCAAAATCTGTTTATGTGATGGATAGAAATCTGATTAAGTGATGTTAATTTACTCTTAACGACGGTAAAATACGAAAAATTTTACTCTAAGTGAAAATTTGAAGAAAAAAAATTTTGATCCGGATCAAAAATCATGATCCGGATCAACATATGATCATGTGACGTTAATTTACTCATCACGACCGTAAAATACGAAAAATTTTACTCTAGGTGAAAATTTGGAAAAAAAATTTTGATCCGGATCAAAATTTTGATCCGGATCAAATCTGATTATGTGACGTTAATTTACTCATCACGACGTTAAAATACGAAAAATATTACTCTAGGTGAAAATTTGAAAAAAAAAATTGATCCGGATCAAAAATATTGATCTGGATCAAATTCTGATTATGTGACGTGAATATACTCATTACGACGAAAAAATTCGAAAAATTTTGATCTAGATCAAAAATTTTGATCCGGATCAAAAAATTTTGAACCGGATCAAAATATCGTGATCCGGATCAAAAATTCGGGTTCCCGATCAAAAATTAGTACATACAAACCCGATCCGTGGGGGGTGATCCGTGATGAAAATCCGGGTTTTAGACGAATTTTCCACGGATCCGGATCACCGGACTGATCCGCCTTGATCCGTGATAATCCGGGTTTTAGACACCTAAAAACATGGTTTGGCGAGCCAAACCCCCGATCCGCCGATCCGTGGTGATCCGGGTTTTAGACACCCGATCCGGATCCGGATCCGTGGACATGATCCGGGTTTTAGTACTACCCGCATATTTTTCAACCTTTATTGGTCAGATATATGAAATTATTTGCTTAGACAGTACTTTTCAAAGTTTTATGTTACGTCTGTGGAATCAAGTAATGTTTTGTTTAGAAGTTAAACTACAGCATCATCCGCATTTTTGTGATGACCTTCTCTTCTTTCTTGTTCATTTTCCCTCATCATCTCAATCATGGTTGGGAGGGTCAAATCTGATGAAGGTCAGCAAGAATCTGCTGTGGTCAAAGCCCTCAACCCCCCCCCCACATGCATGTATGGTCGCAACCCGGAATTCATGCAATTGCCTTTTAGCCCTTCCCTGGACTTATGTCCTTTTACTCCACTGCGCCTCATCAGTCTGTTTTCAGGCATAGTGCAGCGTATTCAAGCGGGATCCGAATCCTGGCCAAACTCTCAAGCTCTACAAATATATCGAACCTGGAACAAAGCTAATTTATTGTTGAGCACTAATTAGATACGGAGCACAAAGGTCTATTACCTGACTCAAAAATTTCTGTTCCTATTTTCTATTTTACACAATTATGAAATTTAAATGCCAAAAATGAGATGGTTTAGGGTGAGAAGACCGGATGGTTACAAAAAATGACTAAAGCTCAAATGAATGGAGAACTTCGCTTTGCACTGGAAAGCTTATAATGTCTCCGAAAGCTTATTAACCTTTAGTTGCTTAACAAAAATGATCAAAACTCATTTTATTGATGGAATCTACAAAGAACTACATAATAATTTAGTCAAAAAATAAAATTGTCAATTTTTGATTTACAAAACATGGTTTACTATGAAACTTTCGACTTTTTCTTCATGCAGAATTACAGGTGGCGCGATAGCATCAACCTATAATATACTTGGCCCCCAAAATTCAGGTCCCCTCTTAGAGCCAAAATGGTAGGAGCTAGCACTTTTTTTTCATAATTTCGTGTATAGGGGAAAACTATGGAGTGCCTGTTATCATGTCGCCTCTATACGCAAGTGGTGCTCAGTGGGACCTCAAAAATTCTTTTTGAAGAGCCCCCAGTTCCATACCCCACAATGGGTGTGTTATATCCAAGCTCCATAATTCAGCCTAAGCATTGTGGGGGTAATAGAGTCTCAGTTCAATTATACTGTGGTCCAAAGTCCCAGTGTTGTGTCATGGACTAAGTTGAAAATAGATTAGCCTTAGGATAATTGGTAAATATCCAACTGGAATAATAGCTGTTAAATAGCTGAGAAGGCTAACTAACACAACATAAATATATCCAAGTGCTAAATAATATCCAAATACTAAATAATACAATAAATAAAATGAATGAATGTACAAAACAACACACGTTATATAGTGTCACAGAAGATCACGGAACGTTCCAGAACCTTGTAAAATATAAAAGAATATTATAGAATATTGTGGAAGGTTCTAGAACTTTCCTGTACAATGCGGTACATGAAATGTACCTGCACATCATGTCATGTGATTATACTGTAATGAATGCATTACATCGTACTTGCACATCATATTAGATGATAAGTATGAATCACTCGTACTTGCACATCACATAATGTGATCATACTGTAGGATATGTATCACCTGCCAAAAGCCAAGTCCAGCAATTTGTAATATAATATACATATAGCTTCAAAAAAATTTTTTTGCCCCATAATGCACTACAATGCCAGAATTTTTTGCAGTTTCAATTGAACCAGCCACCTTATTGGGATTTTCGGGATGTAAGTGTTTTCCATCATGTCGAATTCAATAGACATGTTCACTTTACACAAAAAATTATCCTTAGTGTAAACAGATGTGTTTTCATAATTTTTTGGTGGCATGGGTTTTCGACCACAGAAAATTCACTGGCTGTGATCACTTTATACAGAAAATCATTTTGAGTGTACATTTCAGTGATTTTTTGGTTTGAGGGGTTCTTGACCATGGGGAATTCAATGGATATGGTCACTTTACACTCTGTTTACAACATGTTTCAAGTCCTATGCAGTTTAAACATCTTTTACTTTCACCGAAAGTGAGAATTTGTGACTTTAAGATTCTATGTTTTCTTTGATGTGAAGATGGCAAAATTTAAAAATTTTATGTGCTTCTATGATGAATTTCACGGGCGATTGAGGCCCAATAAAAAAGGTTGGACTAGTTTGTTGTTAAATGCCCGGATGGGGCAGAGGAAAGAGAATATACTTGCTGAGATAGTGGCCAAGCTAGAAAAAGGGGTGGACTAGGTTTTTGGGAACTTGGGTGAGGGTTTAAAAAACCTTCTTTTGTAATATTGGATTTTCATTCTTTCTCATTAAAAAATTTTTCATGACTGTGGAAAAGTATATTCTGTTGCTGAGTGCATCAATACACCTAACCATACATGTGCAGCTCCAAAATTTTGAGTAGCGTAAAGGGCTGGGTTTTTGACGTTTTCTTTTCATGTGGAAAATTTTCCGATTTCAAAACTCTTGAAGTATGCACTCCCATATCCTCCTTCCTTCGCACACATGTGCGCTTGCAACTGAATAGACATTTTTACTAAATTTGCATATTGTCCATAAAACAGTGATTCACCATGGGAAGTGAGCTCACAAAATCCAGCTTAGTATTTTTGAGAAAAAGTTACAGCACAATGTCTTGGAACTAAGTCAATTGTGTGAACCAATTCCAAGCATTCAAATTGTGCAGATGAAGAAAAATTTGCAGTTGTGTCAACATGATATAGGGCCTATATATTATATTATAGGCTTGTTTGAATCAGAAGCTTTTGACAATCATTTTTGTATGTTTTATCCTGTTGGTCCATTTGCAGATGATGCCCAGACTGTAACCAGAACCCTGTTGCACTAAATGGGTCTAAGCTTGAGCTCAGGATATTTTCAAACAAAAAAAGATCCATCTCAGTTTCAGCGATCACACTAACATGACGATTATCTCAAGTTCGTATAAAATCAACGTCATCAGGATAATCCCATGCTCAATGTCAAGATTATCACCAGCTCTAGATGTCGGGTTGCACTAAAACTTTTCATAATTTTTTATGTCTGAAGAAGCAAATAAAAAAAATATCTGCAATTCCCGAACTCGAGCATAAACCCTAGTATTAAGGAATCCTGAAGTGGAAACTTTTTGTGCAACTACAAGAAACTAATCTCGTCATTGGGATTAGCTAAAACTAAGGATCAGCAATTTAATCCCAATACTGACATTATCCTCAGGCTGGGTTAGTGCAACCAACCCCAGGTTTTTTATAGCACTTTGAATGGCTATAATATGCCTCCCTCGCTATTTTTTAGCTAGAGTGAGAGACAGGAGTTTCGAATCGGTCAGGAGTTAGAATGCTATTGGTTTACCATATGTACATTTGAGTGAAGTCAGCTGTCATCAGCATGATTGCATATAATTTTCATTGAAAAAAATTTTATTGTACTTGACACAATTCTATGGGAGGACCAAATGCGCAAAGCTGCAGAATATACCTTCTCAATGAATCTTTATGCACTATGGAATTAGTGGAGTGTTTGGTCGACCATAGATGCCGGGAGGACAAGCTGGTGGTTGTCTCTGACCTGGCCCTACAAGAGACTGTTGTTGGTGAAGAAAACAGGAGGGTGTTTCGCAGCATTGCCGGTTTGGAGAGTGGCGATGATTTTGGTAATGGTGGGATCGGTTGCTTGTGCTTGTTTGACTTTTTCGTGGGAGGCGAGGGTTATGGCTTCAACCAGGGGTGGCACCTGGTTGGCGGCCAATGGCATGTGATTGGAGAGTGTGGGTTGACTGATGGGTTTCTTTGTCATGACACGGGTGACAGTGTTGAAGTCTGCATCAATTTTGTTGTGTGGCCAGGCTGCTACTGGGAGTAATCAGTGGTCGTCCAGACAGTGTCTGATAATGCAGCAGCAGGGCGGAAATTGGGGCGAAAAATTTCGGTGGCTTAATCTTTGATACGTGGAGCCAGTGGTTTCTCGGGGTAATGTTTTGGAGACAAGAAATCAGCGCACGCATTGTCTTTACCTATGACATATTTGACTTTGTAATCCTAATCTTGAAGATTGGTGGCGAAACGTTGGAGTCCCAAGTTGTGGTGTTTTTCTTCTTTGAGCCATTCCAGCAGCTTGTGATCAGTACGAAATATGACTTTTTGACCATATACGAAGTGGCGATACATCCGAAAACCGTAGACAATGGCAAGGCATTCACATTCCATTGTACTGTATCGAGTCTCTGCGTCAGTGAGCACTCGGCTGTTGTAGGTGATAACCTATTGATCATGGCTGTTTTCCTGGTACAAGATTGCTCTGATGGCAGTCATACTGGCGTCAGTTTGTATGATGAATTGAGCTTTGCCATCGTATACTGGGTAGCTGAGGAAAGGCGAGGAAGTTAAAGTATTCTTGATACCTTCCAAAGCAATTTTGTGATCGTCATTAAATTGATAGTTAGAATCATGGTGGAAGAGCACATAAAGCAGATTTGATAGGGTCGCCAATTGCAGGATGAAATGTTTGCACCATTGCACCAGTCCTAAAAAGCTTTGCATGCTTTTTTTTGTTCAGGGAAATTCCTACTCCATAATTGCTTTGACTTTGTTGGGATCAGTGGCAATACCTTCGGCATTAAGGAGATGTCCCAGGAATTTCACTTGCCGTGGCAAGAATTCACATTTATCGGGGCCGAACTTTAAGTTGGCCATGCTGAGGGCATCAAAAATAATTTGCAAATGTTCTAGGTGTTCTTCAAACGAATTGGAAAAAACGATAGTATTGTCAATATAAAGGAGGCAAGTTTTAATATACGGACAGAGAATTCATTCGATTAGACTTTGAAATTCGATAAGCATGTTTTTCAAACTGAATGGCAAGACTTTGAACCAAAACAAACCTTCTTGGCAGATGAAGGTTGTTTTATCACGGGAGTCATTGTCAAGTGGTACTTGCCAGTACCCAGCTTTGAGATCGAGCATGGTGAAGAATTTTGCTTGTCCCATAACCTCCAAGTAGTCCTCAATGTGTGGGATCATAAATTTGTGGCTGGGCATAATTTCATTGATTCCACAGTAGTCAATGAAGGGGCACCAGGAGCCTTCTTTCTTTTTAACGAGAAATAGGGGCACGGCCCAGGACAAGTGGGACGGTTCAATAAAGTCATTGTCAAGCATCTCTTGGATATGGTGGCGGACGATGGGTCTTTGCTCCATCAGGATGGGGTAATAGTGGTGGGATACCAGTTTTGCGGGTTTATTCAAGGTGAAATCCAATTTTTGTTGGTCAGTGTATCATGGAAGCAATTTTTCGAGGGCAGGTGGTTCATGATCAATTAAATTGAGGTCTGCGGCGGCAGATGCTACTTGACAATATGTGGAGATTTCGGCATATTCTAGCATGTGTTTTGCCATGGCGATGAGCTGGTTAGGGTGAAGCTTGAAGCTGTTTGAGGTGTTGCTAACAAACAGCAGTGGGCATTTAGGGTTTATGATGTTGACAATCGCAGTCTCGATCAGGAATTCTGCGGCGATGCTAGTGGTGGTCAATGGTTGGACAATCACATCAGGAATGGTAGCAATTGTGGATGGGAAAATGGTGCCAGTTACCCATTGCTGGCAATTTGGCCAAATGGAGATGTATGCTTGAGCAACAAGAAATATAGGTTTGGTGAGCTCTGTGACCTCCAGCCGCCATGGTGGCAGTTGGTGTGGACTAGGTTGAGCTTGCCGTATAGGTTGTTCTGCTTCAATTTCTTCTGGTTGGCTGAAAGTATCCGATTTATGGTCACAAAAACTTACTCTTTCTGTTTTGGGGATTTCTTCCAGAATGTTGTCATGTGCAGTGTTGAGGAATAGCTCTGTTTGAAGGCGAACTGATGCAATTACTTTGAGCCGTAGACTGACATCTTGTATTTCGATGTAATTATCTTTGAAGTTAGGAATCTATTGAATGTCAGGATGTGCTAAGAAATCGGTGCTGATGATACATTGATCATTATTGTCGTGGTCCAGAATTATGCATTTGATCATATGTTTGCCGAAAGTGAACTCCATGATAACTACGACTAGGCCGTGGGCCTTGACAATGGCATCATTGGCAACTTTGATTTTGCCGCATATAGGGAGCTGAAGTGATTGTTTGTCCAAAGCATGCTTGACGAGGCCTGAGGACAACACAGAACATTGGGTGCCAGTGTCGATAAGTGCATGGGCCTCGGCAGTGCCAAGCTTAATTGGTATTTGGAAAGCTCACATGGAGGCATATTTTCATATGAATGTCTTGGTTGATGGCCTTAGGTTGTCGATTTGACAAATGGATGAACAAATGTGGCATGGGTCGTGAAAGGCGTGGGTTGTCCCATTCCAGCAGACGATTCCTGGGCTAATTATGGGGGTCGCAGAAGCAATTTCTTTAGAAGGAATAACTATATTGGCCGTAGATGTTGATTGACTACTGGTATGCACGTCCGTGCCAGGAATGATGGAAGTAGGCCGTAAAGCCGGGAGGGCTAGCTGAAATTTGGAAGATTGCGAACTGGCGAGGGACGAATCTGTTGGCATGGTTACATAAGTTATAGTGAATGTGCTTCTCCCATGGTGGCGTGAAATTTGTGTTCAGGTCTATGGCTTAGGTATTCTGAGCAAGATCATTAGGAGGAGAAAAAGAGTTCACTTTGTGATCATAGTTGTTGGGGCGCAGGAGAGGATACCTCTTTGAGGGGGTGCTCCACAACGCGCTCTCCATTTGCGTTGTCCCCCGATATCATTTGAATTAGAGCAAAAATCGAGTGTCAATGGTGAGGCAGCATAAGGTGGTCGGCTTGGGCCATGACAGTTATTCGGCTGAGCATTTTGCCATTTGAGCCAGACACAATCTTCAGTGTTGTGTTTTCGGGATTTGTGGGCATCGCACCAAAGACCTGTTGATTGGTACTGAGTAGGGCTCTGTCAGTCGCAGCTTGTGGGATGGTCAAAAGGATTGTTGTAGTTGTTGTGTGGTTGGGATGGCTGGCGAGGAGGCTGAGGAGGCTGGTGGCTGGCATTCGATTGATATTCTTCTGGGCGTTGTTGGGATTGGCATTCTTTGCAGTCATGGTCCCAGTGTTGAATCAGCTGTTCTAATAGCATCTCGGTTTGCAGTTGTGGTTGTGGCAAGGGATTTGCTTGCCCTGGTTGAAAGGAAACAAATTTATTAGGCGCCAGCATCCTATTTTGCGGTCAGTGATCAGCGGAAGGTGTGCAGTTGCCGTAGTGTTCCTGTGAGCGATCCATGCTGCAGTACCAGTCAAAACGACGATTGAAAGGTTGGGGTGATCCTGGTGAGGGTGCATCTGGTTTGGCTTGATTCACGAGGATAGATCAGTCCGCAGTCCCGATTTCAGCTTTCATGGTGTTGAGTACGCTGCGGGCTTTTGCAACAGCATTGACCAATTGTTGAATGTTTGTGAAATTTTTTGCTTGCTCCCTGATAGTCAATTGATAGAAAACGGGCATTTTAGTTGAAAATGTGTCAATTACTTGTTTGTGCTGAAAAGTTTGGTCCTCATCCTGATACAATAGCTGAACATACGTCATTACCTTACTTAAAAACGCGGTGGGTTCCTCTCCAGCTTCCAGAGTGATGGATGGGAGTTCGCACTTGAGGGTCATTTGATTGCAGTTGGGGGCCAATTGGAACATCAGGAGATTTTTTGCATCTTCGTACCCCATCATATCTTGGATCATATGGCTCGGCGTGTTGCAGGTAAGGCAGTGGAGTGTTCTCATCTTGATGTGATTTGATGCGTCCTATCCAAATTTGTTTTTGAGGCCAATAAAGAAACGTAGGGGGTGTTTATTGGTTGTGTAGCCATTGATTACCAGTGGGTGCATATTATCGACAATGGTTTTGATTCGGCTGTCTTCTTCTTGGTGAGATGTGCGTGGCAATTCCAAACGAGGTTGCGGATGATCATAATTTTGTGTGGGTAGTCTGAGAAGTGGAATGGGTTGACTGCGGGCGGTGGGTGTCTTTGAGGCGTGGCGTGGGAAATTTCATTTTCCCCGGGGGTGGTATGAGAAAATTCGTTATTGTACAAGGTGTCCGTTGATGATGTCTTTGGTTTAACTCATGCTGGGGGATGGCCAAAAACTAAAGCCACTTCAGTTTCATGGAAAGTCTTGTTAGGGATATAGATATCACAAGGCTCCTTGCCTTGAAACGGTGAGGTCACTGGCCATGGTCTAGGTGTCGGTGGGTTGTTACGCGCTACCACAGCAACAGTTGTTGCAGAAATTAGTTGTTGCATCCATTGGGCGAGGGTGGTGAAATGCGCATTGGTGACTTGAACTTGCTCTTGGATTTCGCATTCGACGCGTAATTGTTGGGCTTGAAATTGGTCCAAAACAGTGCCAATTATTTGATTGGTAGTTTTAACTGTCAGGACATTTTTGGTAATCCCCGTGGCAGTGACCCTAAGTTGCTCAAGGGTCTCACACACTTCTAATTGAAAGTTGTGGACTTAGTTTGCATTAGCTTTAGCCAAGCTGCTGTGGTGATCATTTGGAGGTGCTTGGTTGGTGGCCGAGGCCAGCAGCGGGTCAATATTGATGAAAGAATCTGAAGAATTTGTTTGGGTGATGGTAGGATTGGTATTGGCATGTGTGGCAGATCTGGGCAGCAGTATCTGAGATACAGCTGGCATGCTAGCATACATGGGGGTAGTGGTAGTTGAACCTTGACCTGAAGATGGTGGTTTGAGCGAATTTAACTGGGACAGTGCAGTGCGGCGCTTGTGCCTGGGTAGTCCTGTCTAATGAGGAGTTGCTGGAAAGTGACAAGGGTGGGTTAGGAGGCGGGAGACTTACCAAGGGTGGTGTGGCCCTTTGTGTGGGATTTGTGGTGGGTGGCAGCATTGTCTCTTCAAAATTCAAGGTATGGTGCGCTGTGGTAGAAGCATTTGGCAAGCTTGATTGCGACCGAAGGCATGTTTGGTCAGGCGGCGTATGACTTACTTTTAGTATCTTATTACGCAAATTGTAGAAGCCTGAATGGTAACCCTGGGCGCAAGAGTGGCATAGTCGGTTTTCCAGACTTGGGGACCGGAGTCAGATGCAGTGCAACTGTGTGGAAAAGATGCATGCAAGCCAAACAGTCACCAATGTTGTATTTTAGTGTCATCTGGGTTTTGAGAGTGAGGGCAGGAGTGGGTTCCAGAATTCGTCCTTAATGCACATATTTCCTACACCCAGGCTTACCCGATTACTTACTTAATTAGTGTACTTAAACCCAACAACAATTACCCCACAAATTAAGAAAACCTAGTTCCTTAACTTGTCTCTCAATTAGGTAATGAGAGTGAGGAGAGGTTCTTCTCCAATCTTTGACTAACACAAGATAACACTTATGCATACAAAACGTGAGTAGGGGAGAACAATATACAACTCCCATGTGCTGGGGGGAAAACACGAATATTCTTTGTGCATGGGGAGGCGGACCAATGCAAAACATATCATACTAATAATAAAAGAGCAAACCCAACACACACCTGCTGATTTGTGCATCAGTAAGACGTCTCTCGATGGTCCGTGTTGCTCGCTCCACTTTGTACTTGCTCCTCTCTTCGAGAAAACGACAAACTTGATCATAATCCTACAAATTGGTGGAAATAAACTACAACAAAACCACCTTGCATTTGAAATTGCTGGTGATAATTACGGTAGATTTTGGCCATGGCATTGTTGACCATTCTATAAATTATCCGCTGTTCTTGGTGCTCAAAGGCAAAATAATTGGCCACCTTGGGATTTTCAAAAGAGATAGGCCAAATCATTCACCTCTGTTCCCTTTGCCATTCCCATTAATCAATAAGGGTCTCTGCTAATTGACCAGAAGTGACATATTAAGTTGCTTCCCTCACTGGTCTAGCATCTACATTAAGTTTGACATTTTGACCAACTTTTCATCTGATTGAAAATCAGGCTTTACCAATACACTTCCCACCTGTTCATTTTAAATTTTTTGTAAGTGGCAGTGTAGCTTGATGAGACCGATACAGATTTGCCAGATTTACTACTTACCTCTCCACTGGTTTTGGATACAGATTGCATGTGAGCATACCTTGTTGGGGATGTGGTAGGCATATCCAATACTGTTTGACTTCTGGAGGTCTCCGACTGCAACTTTTGCATCATCATGGCATCTGGGGTCATTGTCTCTTCAGCTGTATCATAGGCTTCATTCTCAGATCCAGTTACATTCCTTTCTTGCAGCTGTTGATGGGCCCCTTGTCTACACTTGTGGGCTTTGCTAAGTCGAACACGACACTCAACCTTTTCCTTGGCCAATTGTCAAATAAACCTTTCCCACATACCTTCAGCCAACTTTTGCTGAACTCTTTCAGGAGAATAAACTCCTGGGATTCCTTCTTCACCTCTCCATTATGTCCATAGCTGCAACAGCTGAATCTGAGCCATCATCAGAATATGACTGCTCCTTCAAATTTTTCTGTATCGCCTTCTGGCACAGGCATTCCTGCTGCTCCAGGGTTTCTGCTCTCGTGTCTTTGCCAGAAGGGCCTCACGTTTTGCTTGAAGGTCGTGGGCTTTAGTGTCCTTGGACTGGACATCATTTTTTTGCGATGTTTCCTGCATTTTATCCAGTATAACATCTATTCCCCACATTTTTGCAGCTGTTTTATGAATTAGAGTTTGAACTGTTGCCTCCTCTATTTCTTCCTGCTGTGTTTTAGCCCCCATGGAGTCCTTATCCTCCAATGTTTGGCTTGCTGGTTCCAAAATTTCACCTTCTTCCTCCTCTGAACTAGACTCAGAGTCTGAAGCACCTATCTTGGGCAACAGCTGTTTAATTTTAGCTGGTAACACAGCTGGAGCCTGAAGCACAGATTGCATTTTGGTGACAACTACTGGTTCTGTTTTTACAGCTGTCTGCAGCTGACTTACTGTAACTTGTTGTGCTACTGCTGGCTGAACTTGTAGCAGCACAACCACTATGACTGCAGCTGCCTGTGGGGCTACAGTGATAACCACTAGTTGTTGCGTTTTATCCAATGGTGCAGCCACTGGCAGCTGAGTTTTAACTTGTTGTAGCCCTCCAGCTTGTACTGTTTCGGACATGGAAGGACGATTTTGTGGCATTTTGGGACTAACTCACTAGCTGGAGTATATGTTGAAGTATACCTAGGCATGTTGGAGGGTAATGTTCTCTCCCAGAAACTATTGGTAATAAATTCAGGTCTGATTTCTAGAGGGTTATGCAGTGCATACATCGTTCAATAATCCATTGGATTAGCATCTACCATCATGGGGTACCACATTCCAGGTGTTAAGGTCTCAAAGCCTAAAAAGTAAAAAATTACGTAATAATAAGGGTTTACTTTATAGGCTTCCTCCTTTAAAATGGATTTGTATTCACCAGTTTTGACTTTTTGACTTTTGCCTCTGATTCTCTGAATGGTAAGGGCACGAATCCAAATCCATTTTGCCATGCATATACCCTGATCTTCAATGGGTTTTGGGGTTCTGATGGAGGTAACATTGCAGTGAGTTCTAAATAATAAGCCAGGCTGTTGCCTGAAATCCAAGACATGCATTTCAATGCTTCCTGGCTGTCTCTACTATAGCTATAAAGAAAGCTATTGCATAATTATTGAGACGTTTCAAAATCACACTCCACTCTAGAACGAGGCCATGCCAAATGATAGGCCAAGGGCATAAATTTACAGATTTGCTCTAACTCCATGAAGATTTTAACATCTAAATCATAATAAGACTTACTATTTTTGAGATTTTCCAGTAATGTACTCAGAAACGCGGCGAACAAAAGTATGAAGAGGCAAAAGCCAGAAAGGCCCAAATCGATCAACAATTGGCCCTTATCCAATGACCAGGAATGAGTGCTCAAGCGCAAAAGGAAGCAGAAGACCAAATGAGATACCACACCATTTTAGCCTGTCTTTACGATCAATGCCCGGCCCCACATCTTTGAAAACAGTCACAGTTCAAGAATTTCTAGCACCAGTTATGTTACCACTCTCGGATGAGCAATTGACCAAAATTCATCAGGCTGTAATTCAAATTTATAATACTAATAACAATCATAATAAAATATCAACATGTTTCAGGAAAACATGTTGATATTTCTTGCCAATGTGTGATCACTTATCAAAAAAGTCACTAGCCCCTAAATTGTGTTCAAACTCTCAATGAGAATTGTAGAGTGTAGGGTCTTCCAATGTGAATTTTATCTACATTTTTCTCAACATAATATGTATCGATGTAATAACATCAGTGGGCTGCTTCTCGAGACCGGAAACTTTATATCTGTTGATGCATTAGGAAATCATCCTCTCTGAAAATATCACCACATCACATTTCTCGGGCAATAATGTTGGAATCAAACTTCTGTCATCTAGCAATGCCCTCTTCAAACTTTGACAGGAGAAAGCATCTTTGACTTGGGTTTAATGGATAACAAAAGTGATTCTCTATCAACTCCTGTCCTTTGGCCATTGGCTCAGATATTTCATTTTCTTAGAATCCATGCAGTGCTTCTTGCATTTCAGGCATTTCAGGTGTTAATCAAACTGATTCAAGATAGTCGCTGCAGCTTTGTATTGTAATGTCCTTGAGGCTAATACATTGAGATGCTAACTTATGTCAGCCTGCTAGAAGATGGCATAACAGGTTTCCATGCCTTTTAAACGACATAGTGCAACCATTTTCTAGTCAACTGAACATGTTGTCTTGGTTTAAATCAGCCTGGGCTGGTTCTGCACAACTTCATTCTCCGGGATTTCAGTGCTGCTTTTCTGTTGTGTACCTTTTATTAGTATCTTCAGTTCAATCCAAAAATTGCTTCCTAGCATAGCTGATGTAGCTAGCTGATTTTTATGATACACAAGCAGTGCTTCCAGTCCTGGGACAATGGTTCTTTTGTTCTCTTTATTATCTGATACAATCTTCCCAGTGCCAATTTTAAAAGCATGCCAAGCACATATATCATTTGACTCGAACAAAAAGTTTGGATATGAATTTACACCAGGCAGCTTCTGAAGCACAGCATTTGATGTTGTTAATTTTCTATAGATCAATCCAGTGCCGTTAGTTCCCTGATAAGAAGATGCACACCTCACAAATTCTTCCGCATTTGTGATTTGTCTCTTTCATTTACATACAAGCATACCTAACATTTTACTTATGCTGATATTTGATCACAAGCACCCTTGGCATGATGAGGTTCACTGAAATCCCATCACTGTATTATAATACCAGTCAGTTTGGAAATAACTGACAAGGCAAGCAGGGTTGAAGCACTATGATAACAGGCTGCATTGTCCGATTGATAGAAGACTGTGTTGATAAATGACCTTTCAGATCAAATTCCCTTCAGTGTTTCCATAACTATTCCAAGAACTGCATTGCTGTCCTACTTCATAGGGTGAAAGACATGTAAGTAAATGTAGTAGTTGAGCTATCCATCTACTGACATAAGAACATAAGTTATATGCCAGAGAATTCTTTATTTTCTAAACCAAGAAACGTGATCTTCTAAACCTGATTCACTTGCTGGCAACCACTTCATGGCCCAATTTACTTGGATATATACTTCATTATTTTTTAAATTCCCAATGATTTCTGTTTGAGCCAGGTCCTGATGCACAGATCACAATTGATGTTACTGCTATTTCAGCACATTCTTTGCATCTTCTTGAGTTAATTATCCATTTTCTACTCTGTCCAAATGATTACTGGAAGCCATATCATTTGGCCTCAGTTGAATTTCCCCAATGACAGCATTAATGTGTTGACAGTTGTCACATTGGAGATCGTGATTGTGATCTTCCCATAAACTCTGTAAGTCCTTATCCATTAGATCATTCAGGGCAAACACAGAACACGGTTTGGCGGTATGTGAACTTTGTTTTATGAGTGAACCATAGTCAGCTTCGAGGTAAAACTTTGCATCTTCTAATTTGACTACAATGCCTGAGATCCATTCTTTGCCAAGTTGTGCACCAAAAGTCGTGATCAACTTGATGACCCTGTCAATTGATTCCATTCCCCCAAAAGTGATATAATCTAAGCCATACACAGACTTCCTTGTAAGGGCAGTGCAAAAGCCCAGCATATGCAGTAGAGAGCTTCGGCTCATGATTAAATGATCTTCATTCGTCTCGTTAAGGAATTTTTTGTATAATATTATAATTCTTTTATTCATCATGCTTCACATCATTTTCAGAATATCAACTTTTTTCCAGATGAAACTGTAGCAGTTGAAGTTCCAAATGGCAACACTGACAAAATATCGGGTGAGGTAACAAAAGAAACGAAGCTGTTGACTTTCTGTGGTTCATAATGGATTCACTCTACCTCAGGCTTTGCTAGTGTAGCACTTTCATAGTTCCTTGCCTGGATGTTCTGTGGTAGTGTATACTGACGCCAGG
The DNA here is from genome assembly GCA_963922205.1 of Romanomermis culicivorax. Taxonomy (NCBI): domain Eukaryota; kingdom Metazoa; phylum Nematoda; class Enoplea; order Mermithida; family Mermithidae; genus Romanomermis; species Romanomermis culicivorax. The sequence continues at coordinate 596,878 of CAWUHX010000045.1, forward strand.
TAAATACATTTCGATTTCACCAAAAGAAATGTAATGTGCCACCATTGCTAGGCAATATTTTCTGATAGATGGTGACTGGTCATTGCAGAAGCATTCTGATATTTTCTCCATTATTCTTCATAGCTTATAGTTCTCTCCTTGCAGCCAAGTTGAAGTATGTTCTTTACAGACATACTTTTGCAATTTGCCGGCTGCATCAGACACTACTCAAGCAGAATTCAAATCGAGATGCTGCTTTCACAGATACTGTAGGAATGTATGAATGAAAAAATAAAAAGATAAAATTCTGTGGCATAGTAGGTGAAGGTGCTCAGGAGTGCCTCTAAGCAAGATTTTTCTTCATTTATGCTTTTAATTTTTGACTGTTTAAACTTTCTTGCAGAGTGTAAAATATTTGCTTGTGAAGCAATTAATACATCGAACGATAGGCTGTTAGTTATTTGATAATTCTACAGTATAGGTAATAAATATATCACAAGGAGTAGACAAGGGCCCCTGACAAATACAATGATTTCTATGATTTTTTCATAAGTATACCTTCGTCAGAGCATTGCAGCTACCAAAACTTTGCAAAAATTTTAATGAAAATTTAAGCAATATAGTAAAAATGGATGAGCTACAATATAAGAAAATAAAATTCTACGGCTTCCAATGGGAAGGTGCTTGGGAGTTCTCATAAACAAAATTTTTTCAATTTTGACGGCTCATTTTTGAGACTCTAAACTTCATGAAAAAGTGTAATATGCAATTATTTACTGTAAATATTACATCAGAAGAGAGCTTATTTGCTCCTTTGTAAAATTAATATTCATTCATCAAATAAAATCAATCCAATTCTGAAATATTGCTTGGCTAGCAAGACCACTGAAAAATGCAAAAAAATCATCAATTTTCAAACTTCAGCATACTGTAGTGGCACGAATTTTCGTTTACAAGCAAAATAAATTGTACCATGGAACTCAGTGCACAAAACTACCCGAAATGTTTGATACAGAATACAATGCTCTATAATGTGGTATGAAAAAGCTTCCTGATATTTGCATTTTACACTTTTTAGGTGGTTTAAAAATTTCAAAAAAGAGATCGTAAAAATGGTGAAAAAGCAGGCTTGTTTCAATAAAATGACTATAACGTACTGCTAAATCAAAAGCACAGGAAATTTTCCTATACAGTAGATATATTACTATGTCTCCTAGTTGCCTACAAAAAATTACCAAAATTACTTTCCTCGAAATTTCTCAATTTCTCGTTTGAGTTTAGATGATAGGAAAATATTCGAAGTTTGGACATGAATAGAAAAAAGCATCACAAGTTTTTTTTCTAACAACAGGTAAGTACGCAGTAGAAATAGGACGTCACGCTTGCCTTAAAAAATTAATTTAGTATGACCTGATAATCTAAAAACTATAATTTATTGCTATATCGAATCTTGTAAGATTCCTTTAAATGACGCCCAGTCTAGAAAATGTCCTTCGTTTGATATAGTACGAGTACACATTGATATAAGGCTCAAGTTCCCAAATACCAGTCTTCCTACAGAAGAATAAGAGGGTGATGGAAGTTCATTGATGCGATTTTCACATGCATGGGTTTTTTCTTATTCTCAAGGAAAAATATCCAAATTTTCGATGGAAGCTGCTTTTGTTGATCAAGAATTGAAAATTAAAACTTGTGAACTAAAATAGCTTTTTGTAGATTAAACACCCTAGCAATACACGAACTTGGGTAATTTTTTGTCGGCAACTACGAGACATCGTAGTATATCTACTCTATAGGGAAATTTTGGGTGCTTTTGGATTTAGGAGTACATATAGTCATTTTTGTGGAAGAAGTCTGCTTTTTCACAGTTTTTACCGTCTCATTTTTGACATTTTTAAACCACCTAAAAAGTGTAAAATGCCAAATTCAGAAAATATTTTCATACTTCATTATAGAGATTTGTATTCAGTATTAAATCGATGATAAATAAAGTTACTTCATGGCTAGGCCAATAAATCTCACGGGACAGAAAAAGGCTGAAAATGATAAAATTCCATACTTTGGGATACTGTAGCCCTGTGAATTTTACTTTTTGTGCAATTTGGGAATTATTAATATTCAGCATACAAAACTTGTCTTAGTATCTCATTTTTGGAGTTTATCAAGCTGTAATAATTCCACGGTAGAGGTTGGAATTATCAGAAAATACAATTATAAGAAAGTGTTGAAACTCCAGATTGTGCGACCCTCTAGCAGTACGTGAATTTCCGTAATCTTTTGTCAGCAGGTTGAACATATCGTAAACTACCTATTGTATAGAAAATTTTTCGGTGCTTCTGAGCTTTAGCAGTAGATAATATGGCGATTTTTGGGAAAAAGTCACAATTTTTGCTATCAAAATTTGATGTTTCGAGCACCACTGTATTCCGAATATGAACTTCACACTAATGAATCCTACAGTAAATGGTGACTCATCCGTTGGTCTAATATTGGGTAAATTTTCAGAGCACGATATCTGACATGCCTAAACCTACAAAAGTTGAAAGAAGTGTATGTCAAAAATCGAAAAAATCGAAAATTTTCAACTTTCGCCTTACTGTAGGTATGCGAGTTTTGATTTTCAGACGAGATGAATATCATTTCCGTTCCCAGCGCGTCAAGTACGTGATTTTCAGATAGGGTTAATTTTTTACTTATCACAGCTCTCTTTATAAGAAGCTAAATTTTCTCAGAGATGTTCTCAGTGGAGCTAAAACGTTGAATTTCTCAATGGCAACGAAGCGACCATCAGAAATGACATTACTCGTTCGTTTATTTGATATTTTTCCATCTTGAACTTAAGGGTCACCTATAGCTTTTTTGGCAAAAAAACAGACGAAAACGATTTGCTCTTGACGTAATAGAGATATTACAGTATATAATACATCGCATGGTAGTTATCGATAATGCCGATCGAAAGATGCCCGACACGCTCAACAAATACCTACTGTGCGCTTTAAATCCAACTTTGACGCCGGAAACGCGATATACGTAGGAAACGCACGACGCTTACAAAATAGCTGATATCTGCAACACTATGCAAATTTGTCCTGTGAAATATATGTCACTGGACAGAACTCATCAAGATTTTGCTTGCGCACAGCAGAAATATGATATTCGTTCCATGTTGATTGTTGCAATCACTTGCGACAGATTTTCGACAAAAAAGTTTATATGGGCCCTTACTTATCTGCCATTTCGAAATAGATTGGACTCATTAAACATTCATAGCGGATGCACAATGAAACTGAAGATTTTCGTCAATCGGATTTATTTGTTGTTATATTCAAAATATTCTTTCAAAGTCTATCGGGGAGGCGGAAAATATCATTTACAAATCAAGTTCACCAAGTCACATGGTAAACCTACAAAAAAAGAGAAAAAATTATCACAACATAGACTGATCTTAAACTACTGGCTTTATTTACTGGATGCCATCTGATCCGTCGCCTGTAGGATGGTTATAGGGTAGCGATCATTGTTCACTGCTTCCAAGCGTTCACCTTGCCGAGTTGGAATTTTACTTTGTGCTTTACATAGTGAAAATGATCGAGCTGAAATTTTTTTGAAAGCCTTCAATTACTTGTAACGTTGGAGGACAATATTTTTATCGACGAACAGTCCCCAAATTTATGAATTCCTGAAAATTCCAAGCTACAGCACCTATAATTAATGTTACACCAACCATTTTCACCTGTCTATCTAGTTCACACTAAAATTTTAATAAATGTGATGGTTATATTACATCTTATGAGAAAACGAATATCCGGCATGGAACAACTCACGTTTGTTATCTTATCGAATATCAAGGTAGAAAAGGAGTGGACTAGATTTTTGAGAACTTGAGTCAAAATTTGAAAAATCCACTTTTCTAATATTGGATTTTCATTTTTTTCTCACTAAAAAAGTTTTCATGTCTGCGGAAAAGAATATTCTGCAGCTTCGTTCATTTTGTCCTCCCATTGTATCAACCACAGTAAAATTTTTCTAAATGAATATTATATGCAAGATAATCGTTGACAGTAGTTATTAGGGCCCCTATGGGTCGTGTGGTTAAGTATACCCCGGCGGTATTGCATAAGAGGCGTGGCGAGATGCGAATGTATTACGGTAATCGAGTTATTACGGTAATGGAGTATATTATAGTAATCGAGTGTATTACGATAATCGAACGGTCGAGAGGTTACTGTAGCTGCGAGATCGCGTTGATTTTCTGGTTGTTGCAGACGTCAACGAAAATTTGTGTTTTTTATTCTTTTGTTTAGTTTTAGTTTTTTCGAAAGCTTTTATAGTCTGTTTTTCTTAAAATGCTTCCAAATAATGAAAGTGGAAAGCAAGTAGTATTTCAGATTTTTGCTATTTTCTGATGAACAAAATATCATGTAGGACCGGAAATTTGTGAGCATACTGAACTGACCTTTAGCAATTTTTAGAGTGAAAAATTTTACGAAAAGAACTTTATGTAAACGATTTTGACGACAGTACTGATTCGTGTCACTTTTCTATTTGGAAGCATTTTATAGAAAACAGACTATAGTGTTAGTGAACGGAAGTTGGTGAAAAGGTTGAAAGAATGGAAAAGGAAACATATAAACTGCATTCGGAGTGCAAATCATAAAGTTTCATGTAAACATGTTTGATTTTCGGAAATAAAGTTGTCAAAAAGTTTGAAAACAAAGTAGTGAAAAAGGAAAAGGGCATGTTTTTCGAGTACTGCAAATGGATAATTTTTGTCCCAGGAAAAAAGTTGAGTTGTTGGAGAGAAAATAAAAATTGTGTTCCCTGTTCACTTTTCTCTCTGTCTGAACAAAGTCGGTGAAAGATTGGAAGGAAAGAAGAGAAAAAATAAAACAAAAACAAAATCTGCATTCCTTTTGACATGAATTATTTTCAAGTGTTTGAATTCATTTTTTTTTTGTATATTGTCTATAGTCTTATCCTTTTCTCTGTCAACTAATAAACAGTGTGGCATATTTGCTGATGAAATTATATTTAGAGAAAACAAAAGAAATGCATTCGAAGTTTAGCATATAAAGTCGTAGAAATGCAAAGTTCGAAAAATGTATTATAAAATGGATCAAATGTGAAATTACAGCAAAGAAATGCAAGTGAAATAATGCAGTGAAAGTAATAAAAAATTGAAAAGTTGAGTTGTAAAAATTTCAAAATAGAGATGGAATATTTTGAAAATTGTTACCAGAGTTTCTTTCATAAAAATCCCTAATCATACTGATGATTTCTTCTTCGGCTTTACATTTGTATCTGGTGTCGATGAAACGCACAACGGTTCCTCTAATGGCACAATCACCAAAACTGTTGTAAAAGATACTTTGGAAAATTTCAATCAAATGATTGGTGTGTTTGTAAATTTGAGGCCTCTTTTGTTCCAGAAGTGTGTCTAAGCAGGCATTGATAATGTTGGTGTGGTTGCACAAAGTATCTGCAGTGGGAGTCAAAAGTTCATTATGTATCGATTGGCGACCAGGGCAGGGATGTACCTGATTTTAATACCCTGTCTAGCAGTGACATCCGACGTCCTTTCTATTGAAGGTTGGTTGCAAGGAAAATTCAGCAGCGACAATCACAAACAGCTCTTCAGCATCCAATACACAAAAATCGGTTTTGGTAATCTTTGGTGTGAAATATGTCACTTTCGTGCATGCTCCACTTCATAACATTAGAATAAGAAACAATTGACTGATGAGAAGATGTGCCACAAGTGGAGATGTTACAGTGGGAAGTGGGTCGCAAAGAATAATAACATCAGAATCAAAACAAATTGATGAAAAGAGTGGCACGACTACAGGTGATACATTAGGAATTGTGTCGCATACACTGATATGTAAATGAAGCACAGGCATGGATTTAACAGAGACCTGTGAAAAAATACAGTCAACCATTTATCAGATAAAAATCACAGAAATACATGAAAAATATACATGAAGGCAGATCAACAGATTTGAAAAACCTTTGAAAACAGACAAACCATACTCATTCAACAATTCCGTTTGAATTATTTACACCCTAGTTTTTTCTACAAATTTTCCAATTCATTGTTGCGCAATATTTTATTTTGAAATGTCGTCTTTGAATATTTTTTTATTGCAAAACAATGGTTCAATATCGTGGCGATTGCAGTCATTAGTTTTTTCCTTTGTCGCCCACTTGAAAATGTTGTTACGCGACGTTTTCAAAGAAAAAATCGAATTGAAGGTACAGTTTTGAAACAAATTTTTTGTATACTTGGCGTGTTTAAATTCAAATATTACTACAGGCCTATGGGTCCATGGTGACCGGGCTTGGGTTGGAAAGAAACGCGGATGTGGACATTTCAGTCCATTTCACATCCAGGATTGCCTTATCCTGCTGGGAAACCATTGACCAGTTAAGACAATTTTTGGTCAATTTTTTGAAGTCCTGCACCAGCCTTGATATTTCGATGGTGGAGCCCAGGGTCCAAAGTACCTTTGGTCAGGTTCCACACTACTGCCATTGATGGTACATCACGTAGTGTGGACCTGATCATTGGGAACATTAATGTGACTGTCAATTCCGCCCTTTTGAAAACCTATGTGGGCATATCTCCACTGGTCCGAATTTTTGTCGTTTTCTTCAAAGAGATTTTTAGCACTGTGCACCTTCCACCAACACATCGTCTCACCTCCTATTCACTCACGCTTATTATTGTAAGCTTCTTCCAAAAAAAAAAATTCTGCTTGTTTTGGTATATTCACAAGGTTACAAAACTTTCTTTGAAAAATCACACAATTTTCGCACAGATATTATGTACAGTATGATGGAAAATATTTTCAGGAACTAACTTTTTATTTCTTGGAAACATTTCAAACGACTGGAGGTTCCTGTATTGTCGATTTATTGGGAGATTGTGCACAAGTTGATGCCCCGGAGTGTCAACTTTTCGTACGAAAACAAAAAACCAGCACACATGCAGGACACACTGCGTCAGTATGCACATGTCTTGACAAATTTATTGTTTATTGTTATGGACAAAAATTTTTTGTCTCGATTGGAATTTTGTTGAAAAATTGTTGGAAAATAATTGTAAAATTTGTCATTTTTTTACCAAGGTGAGACGGGGGTAAAACCACTTATTTTTTACATTTTTTACTTACATATTTCATTTTTTTGCTTTTAGATAATAGATCTATTAGAAATTTTTTGCAGTGACAGCAAAAATGATGACAACAATATAGATCTGCGATGGTGAATGTTTAAGTGACGAATAAAATTTGGTATTGATGACTTTGTTGTTCAGTTTAGGTTGCCTCGACTGACTATTCAGCACATTGTAAGCATTGTTTGACCGATTATTGCTCATAATACAAACAGAAATATGGCTCTTAGTCCGGAACAAAAAATTCTTTTATCCTTACGTTATCTAGCTGCAGACGGATTTATGTTGTTAGTGGGAGATGCCCATGGCTGGACAGAAGTGACAGTTTCAAGAGCATCACAACGTGTAGTTGAAGCAATCAATGATCAATTATTTCAAATGATGGTTACTTCCCCTCAAAATATCGCGGAAATTTGTCATCATTTTTATGATATTTCAAACATGCCTTGTGTAATTGGTTGTATTGATGGCACCATAATTCCAATTGGGGTCCCATTTGAAAATGAGGAACAATATGTCGATCAAGATGGGCAACATTCCATCAACATTATGGTTATAATTGGTCCCGATTTGTCAATCTTTTACTGTAACTCTCTATGGCCTGGTAGCATGATTGATGCTAAAGTTTTACAAAATTGGAACATCTCCCATCAGTTTGAAGAAGGATGCCGACCTATGCCATTTTGTTGGGTAAGCCATTAGCACATATACTAGTTGGGTGAACTTAAATTTTATAAAGTGACTATAAGCCTAAAAATGAAATAACAAAAAATAAATTAGAAGCACTATTTTATCTTCCTAACTATACACTTATATATTAGGTGAAAATGATTATTCGCTCAAATCGTGGCTCATAACACCTCTACTAAAAGATTGCGATCAAATGAGCGATGCCGAAAAGTCATTTAATCAACCACACAAAAAGACAAGATGTGTAGTTGAAAGAGGAATTGGAGTTTTAATAAGGTGCTTTCCATGCCTCAATATGATACGCTTGAACCCGACTTATGCCTCCGAAGTGATTAAGACTTGTTGTATTTTGCAAAATTTACCTATTTCTGATGAACCTATGGACATTGAGTTGCCAGATGATGACAAGGAAATTGAACCGAGACTCGATAATGTTGATTTGAATAATAGCGGCCATGAATGACGTCAAGAATTAATTGACACATTTGCATAAAGTTTTATGTCTGTATTTCTATAGTACCTACTATCCTATTTTAGTTAATTCTGTTCTCATTGTAGTTAATTTTTTAACACCTCTAATTAAAAATCAAAATCACAAATCAAATTTATACCATTTAAAGTTCCTTATTGCAGTTAGATTTTTATAACACATTTAATTAAAAATCTCATTCACCAATTTATCATTTACAGTTTCAAAGCTGAGTGTAGGACAAATCTTCCATGCCCATTTGAATCATGGGATTTGTCACTCGATGTTAGAATCCAAGCTCGTTCTCGAGGTGATATATTTCTAGAGTCAACTTGTAGTTTTGAACCTGTAGATTCGTTTTTTACAGACTCAAAGCATCCATTTGAAGTTCGGTTTTGTGAGGTTTTGCTTTGACATCCTTTATTTCAAGTTCCATAGCATATTTTCGATGATACGTCAAAAAACTTGCCTCTTGTTTATCTAATATTTATGAAATGATAATTTGTTTGTGCATAGGCATTTTAAAGAATTAATGATTATGAAAAGAAAGCACAAGTTGGATACTATTTGAGTGGCTTTAGGCTTGTTACGTTACTTAACTATGCCATATAACTACATTAAATATACTTTTAAACGTTTCGTTGGTAGTCTCATTAATATTTGTTTCACAATAATCAATCGATTTGACGGGATCTCACGATTCGGAACCCTCAATTCCTTTAATCGATGATGAGTCGTGACCAACAATATCCAAAACGGCTTCATCAACATCTGTGTAAATGGAATCTATTCTGCTCCCCATTTCAGTTTTCAAATTATTGTCGCTTTTTTTTCTGTTTCTTTTTTTAGATTATGCCAAATCGTATCTCGTAAATATTGCCAAGTCTCTAGTTGAATACCGATTGAAAGACAATCCTCGAAAATTTCCTTCCATTTGGCACATTTCTTTTCATTCGTTAAGTTTGGCGAAAATCGACCTGACAAAACCACTTTATTATCATTAATCAACCGTAAAATATGCACTTTTTGATTCGTCATTAACATTGTCATTTGGCGCTCACACCACAAATCAAAAATAAATTTTACAAATGTTTGTAAATAAATTACCATTTTTACAATTCAGTGGTGAAACGCTATATTTGTAAATTGTAAAAACATTTTACAATTGTTGAATAAAATTGTAAAAATAATTTTCTTTTATTGGTTTTTTAAGAAACGCATTTTACAGAGAATTGTAAATATCTTTTACAATTTACGATTTACGATTTTACAATTACAATTTGTTTATGAAACTGGGCCCCTGGTGGCATAATTTTCACCATTTAGGATGTATTCTAATCATTCACACGTCTGGAAAATCTTGATAACCTTGATGAAAATTCAGTATAAGAAAAGTATGAGAAAAATTAGGCCACAAGCATGTATAGAATTTGCACAGCACTCGTTTTTATTTTCGTGTTTTTAGTGTGTTTTTTCTACTTCAAAAATAAAGGGCAACAAAACACAAACAAAAAAAGGCCCAAAAAGGATCGGGTCGATTGGTCCTTGAAATTATGGCTGATAGAGCCCCTGACCATTGATTTCGATGCTTTCTTGGGCTTTTGAAAAGTCTTAGGCCCTGTTTTTTTTATTGTGCATGCTTTGATTTATTTTTCAATGCTTTCAGGCTCTATTTATATTTGATGGATAATTATAACACAAACGATATATCCGATTTAATTTATTGGAAAAAAATATTTTACATTGCAACATTTCAACAATCATATATTATGGATTTGAACGCTATAGTCCATGTAAGTTTCACGATTTTTATCTATCATTAGTAGAGAATAAAATTCAGCATAGATTATAGCTTCAATGCTTCCAGCTGGAATGTTTTGGTCGAACTCAAGTTGTAATGTCGTGGTCCCTTCCTTGATCAACTCCCAGTATGTACTGTCAGTTCCATCTGGGCTCAAATCACAAACGAAAATTGTGTTGTGGTTCAAAAATTGTTCTCTTGAAATCATGTTCCCTCTGTTGTCAGTGCCAATGCCCAAACCTTCAAACATTTGTATATAAGTTCTGAAGTATTTATTTTCGGCAAAATTCAGTTTGTATGGAGAAATAGGTACAGCGGTGGAACCACTTGTGATTTTAATTTCACACAGTCCAAAATTTTTGAATTTGAAAGGGTCTTGTTTCAAGTCGCCTCTGGCGGCTGAAGCTGCAACCATACCAACAACTAATCTTCTGGGAGGTGGACCACTAAAGAGGGAATTGAGAGGCATTGATCTGCGATTTTCAGTTATGTACAGGCTAGTTATGTAACAGCGGAGGATGGGATACTTGGCTGATGTTATCTGAAGCATTAACTCAAAAGCCAGGTTGATATTGTCAGCCACTTCAACTTTTTTCATGAAAAGGGCCATATTTTTTATCTCTAGCTTGTACAGTGTACCATCAGCTAGAAAATTTTGAAGACAGAATGCATCACCGTTCCTGTAAATTTCAATCTTCAGGTCGCACTGATTAAGTAGGAAGGATTCTTGCATAAACAATTCGGCGTGAATAGGTGCTATTAGCTCTATCCACTGACTGTCTTTGAAAGCCAACACACGATCCCTTGCACCCTCATTTTTCTAAATATCTTCCGTGTCTCCATATTCGAAAGTGTACCCTGCAGCTTGTACATGAGATTCTTTTGCATCATTAACATAATTTGATTCTGTTTCAAAATATGTCCTGTAGGCATACCTGTCGCCACTGAAAAGAAGAATTTCACTAGTTGATATTGTCAAATTGTTCTACAGTATGCAACATACCTGTCTGATATTAGTTTACCATTAAGGTAAATTTTCATCTGTTTGAGAGTGTTTTTCCAATCAGATTAATTGGTCCTACTACATTGCAGGCAAGGGTGTCATTTTGAGTTGTGCAGTGCTCAGAACTTATCCAGTACTCAGAACTTTTGGGAATGTATGCAACATGCATGATTAAAGAAAAGTTGAAGAACGTTTGCGAAAATGCAACTTGACTATAATGTGTCCAAATTCAAATGACACGAATTCATTCATGTCGTTCTTGATATTAATCTCAACCATGTTAATGTCTTTTACTAGTACAGGTAAAAAAGTGAGGATTGTCATACGACCTATTGGTCACATCCTTGAAGTTTCTTGAGCATCAATTATACGCAGCAGAAGATTTTCACACAATTTCATTTTCGACAATGTTGCAATAAACATAAAAAGTCTGCAGATGCATACCTAGATTTGGAGGTGGAGTAGCATGTGCTGTGGATATTTTATCCTCATACACTGTGTAATAATAGTTGTTGAAATATGTCTGACCCTCAAATCCCAGTATATCAGTTATTTGTTGACTCATGGTTACTTTTCTAAGGCCCGATTTCGTCTTTACAACCATACTCACCACATTTTCTTCTTCATTGTATACAAATTTTAGTGTATCCATCTGTAATGCACTGTTTCCGATTGCATTATGAATTTCATTTATCAATGTTTTCACATCCTTATAATAGTTTTCAGCAATTTTAAGTCTTTTCAGCATAGGAGGGTCAGTTTCGATTTCTGCTGCAATCAGTATGCTGATTATATTATCTTCATTACAAGATGACAAGGTTCGCCAGCTATATGGATTTATAACTTTATTCAAGTCGACTTCCTAATTTCCTTCCAACTTCAAATGATATGGAAGTCTTGCATAAAAATTTGCAGGAGTACTTTCTTGCTGTGTATTACTAGGTAAAGTAATGTAAAACTGATCATCTATGATTGACATTTGTGTGGAGAGTAGATGGATTTGGTAGTAAAAAACCCAGACTGCCACACAAAAGACCAATCCAGAGTTAAGAATTTGTATTGTACAAAGATAAATTGATAATGGCCGTAATCACTACATTATAGATGAGACAAACTTGTGAGATTAACACAGCTTCGCTTTTTGGTAGCTCTTTTCTGAGAAATTTCCAGATACTACTGCGACCAGAGTCAGAGTCACTAGATGGTGAATTATTCATGATAAGAATAAAAAAACTTTATTGCTTATCTTCACAAACTTAAAAGGAGGAGTTGTATACTATGCATGTTAAACATGACCTATATACATGTCCCTTCACATCTGCACTTCTGGTGTAAACTCCTGCAACTACCCTATGGACATAGGTAGAGGGACTTACCTGTAACTATAGGTTCAAATTAGGGAGCAGTCTTTCAGCTCGATTTGGATTGAAACAGACCCTCAAATCTCTGAGAGTGGACCTTGGATGACCTTCAGGATTTCAATTCTTGCATAATGCTTGTTTTTGTTTGTTTCTTTTGCAATTTCTTTATTTTGGTTTCTTTTTTTAGCTTAGATCTATTTTATTTCCAAAGTTGTCCCATATTTTTGCATTCCAAAAATATTGAGTTAGTTCTATGGCACAACCCCCCATTCTTGCAGCTGCAGGGCCACCATCTCTGCCACCGCTGCCGCCTTTAGTTTGTCAGCCACCGCCTGCCTTCAGCAAGGGCATAAACACCCAGGAGGGGTATGCCGCTTGGGCGGACACCACAGGACCTCAAAATGGTGTTTCATGTTTTGCAGACGGTAAGTTGCATGCATTCTCAACTGCTTTTTATGTGTATGCTCTTTTCTTTTCTTGATCTTTCTGGTTTGAGTTTCCCACTGTGCTTAGTTACCCACTGCCTAAGTGCCAAAAGACTCGCAGTGGTCAGTTTCTGCCGATCTGATCAATCATTATGCCTTGGCCTAGCTCGTGCACATTCAGATGCTGAGGCTGGAGACTGCTTCTGAAGTTAATCTCAAGTTAACTTTGGTTGTGAAGGTCGTGCCCAAGTCCATAATTGAGAGAAGCCGTCTGCCTAAAATCAAACTTCATTTTCAAAAATATTCAAAATCCTAAAATCAAAATTTTTCAAAACCCTCAAATTCAAAACTTATACCATTTCAAAATTTTCACATAAAACTACAACTGATTTTCCAAAGCTCAAAACATTCTCAGCATCATATTTCCAAATAACTTTACATCAAATTTTCAAAAATTCCCTTTCTTATTTTTAACTATTTTTGATCAAAAAATCTAATTTCTAATCTCCACCTCTGTGTTAAGTATCTCCGAGTACCTGCTCTCAGTCATCTTCTTTTAAGAAACATGTCTAATTTATTTTAAATGTTTTTAGAGTTCAACATGAAGAGGCTTGTTAGAGTCAAAGAGCTGGAGCAGTGGTATATGTCACTGTTCCAGCATCCTCGAAGTTTCATTCCTTCCCCAGAGTTCATACTACCAAGCCATCTGCATTCAGCATTGTCCACAGTGCAGATGCCCGATTTTTGTAGATACACTCTGATCGGCTTTGACACTGAATTGATTACTGCATTGGACTTGCCGAAGTTTGCACATTCTTCTTTTATACCTTTTAATAATGATACCAAGACTGTACCAAGGTACATGCAACTTGCCTACCCAGATTGCAGGGCTCTCGTTTTTGGAGCTCTTTTAGACACAGGGGAAGATTGGACTGCCTTCTTTAAGCATTTCGATAAAACCCACACCATTGTCCCGACATTTGATGCCCACAACAACTGGTGTGCTCTGTACACCCTCCTAGGTCCTTCTTTCCACACCACAAGTCAAAATGCTGAACCAATGGTCATCCCCAAAATACGGATGGTCGACATTTTCTGATGCGTGAAACAGATTAAGAAATCTGATGAACTTTTCAGAGAAGCCCGACTTATTAGCTTTTTCCCTGAATGCTACACTCTCAAAGCATGCATAACCTGCATGTGGGCTTGGGATACGGTTTCTTTCAACCACAACTTTTCGAAAAACCCCACTTATTATGCCACACCATCCAAACACAAACTGTGCAGTGATAAGCTAATATATGTGGGACTAGATGTCTTCTATCCTATTCCCCTTAGGTCACTATTCCTTTTTCAATGAGATCTTTTGCACAGCCTAAATCTTTCCTAACAACTTATTTGACCCTTCCATTATCGACCATATCACTAGGGTTCTTATTTGTCACCGGTTAGACAAGGACTCTCTGCTACCGACTGGACTCGATTTTCCTCATAACCCTATGCTGTCCAAATAATTTCTACCCAAAGTGATGTGGGACGAGGTTTTATCAGTCATCACTTACATCTTCATGGACACAATCCAGCCCACCCAACTGTCAGCCAATGTGTCGGGCTAGATTAACCAATGGTGCGGTGCCCTTAGAAACCATTCAGCATTCAACCTTTCCACCTACTCTGCCGAAACTTTCTCAGATTCAATGCAGGAACCTTTGCAGTGCTCAAGCTAGTGACCCTCAGTGGTTACTCCAGTACCCTGTGATCCTCAATAATCCTCTGGACCTTCAAATGACCATAGCCACTGCTATGCAATCAGGAACAACTTCTGACCTGCACTATGCTCTGGGTGCACCTATGTCCGTTCACTATCTGATGCAGGTCTTCAGCAGCATTGTTCATGAAACTATTTCCACATCTGATCCTTTCCCTTACGAATCTGACCCCTTTGTTGACTGTATGGCTGCTGATCAGCCCAAGCTGGGTAAACAGTTCAGTAAGGGTTATCAATATTCTTCTGGATCTTACCTTCAACATCTGACACCTAAGAATGCCCACGCCTTGAATCTTCTGACTGTCAGTTTACCACTACCAGCTCTGCTGACCTCTGCCTGCTCCCTGGAGGAATACGAGGATGTTGAAAAGATAATCCAGGATTCCATCAGTGACATGAACGACTGCCTTAGGAAGTTCTTCATGCTCCAGTGTTGGTTGGATATGAAGGGCAAACCTAAGGATATTCTTACTCGATATAAGGCCGGTTTGCCTCAAATTGAACCTAGATTCGGGCGCCAATTGGTCACTCATATCATTAATCGTTTCACTCTATGACCAGTTATAGTCTCCTCAGCTGAAATGGACATAGAGGATTGGAATCTGATACACCGCAACTCTGGGTACCCAAGTAATCCTCACTATTACTTTTCCTGGTTGTCACAGAGTGTACATCTATCACCATTTTACAACATTTTGACCCCATCATCTGTTACTTTAAATTTGAACCTTTACTCATCTAGCACTTCTGCCGATACGCAACTCTCAATGCAAACTACCTCTGATGCCGAGCCCACACTTGCATCGGATGCGTCCACAGTTGTTGCTATCACAACTGACACTGATACTTAATCTCAATTTCCTATAGTCACCATCGATACACCATCTCGTGTCCTCTAACTGAGATGGAGATGGGACTCTAGTTTAACTATTAGTTTGGACCAGACTGAAGAGCTATAGACTGAGCCACAAGCCCAGTCTGAAGTTCCTTTGATAGTTTCGGTCACTTCAACCTCTGATTCTACTACAGCTACAATGAATACACCTACTCAACCACAGGTCGCCGCTACTGTAGACTCCACTTCTGCTACACCTTCTGCTCAATCTTCAACAAATCTCACATTAGTAGCTATGCCTGGCATTGACTTAGACCAGTGCGTTACTGTTGACTGAAAATTGTTTCACATAGCAGCTAATATTATGAAACATAATCAGCTACCTGCACCTCATATTCTAGATCCCTCACCTTGCTGTTGAGAGATTAGCCTCTTGCTGGACTGTGAATTTCTATTTCTGTATGAGATGATTTTTGGACCCGTAGCTACCACTCCTATCCCATCCTCTGGTCAGCCAGCAATGGTTCCAGCAACAGTAGCCCTACAACCAACTGTTTCTGTTACACCTTCAACTCAGAGTGCTGTGGCACAACCTCAATTTGTGGTTCAGCCTCAAACATCCATTTTTGCACCACCTCAGAGCTTAGTGCCACAACCTCAAGTTGCTGCTCAGCCCCATCTGTCCACTTCTGCAACTCAGTCAAGCTCATCTGCTAGGTCTAAGCAATCTTATCATATTTGGAAGGTTACTGCAGCCTCAGTAGCCCGAAAAGCCTTCACTTTCCACCTCTGCTACCCCAATTTCTGGTCCTATGCTCACACGAGAAGATCTAGCTGAAGCTTTGGCTCAGATCCAAGCTGGTACCAAGACTGTCAACGATTTTCACATTCTTGACGTCTCTGGCAAACCTGTGACAGATGTTCTTCTCTATCTTCTTTCTCAACTAGAGAAATGGAAGATAGATCCATAGAACAAATCTGGTAAATCTTACAAACCTACAGTGAAGTGTTCTCCAGCCACTCAAAAAGGCACCAATGCTTCGAAGACCTAATTGTAGTCTAAGAAACCTTCCACATCTCAACAGTATGAACCTCACAGTTCTCATGTCAGGCCTCAGTGTTTAACACAACCTCAGACCTCTGCTAAACCTGTAGCTAAGACACACTCTAGGCAACAAACGGTTACTAAGGTGCCTATAGAGCAGCTTCCATCACTGTTTTCAATCTCTTTTCCACCTGGTTTCGGTGCACTGCAACAGCCTCCTGCTGCTGCTGCGCCCATCTGCCAGCCTTACATTCAGCAACAGTACTAACCAGCTGTTGTTCCCCTGTATCAGTATCCTGCTCAGTTTCCACCTCCTCCACTGGCCTATGCCATACCACAGCCAAACTCTGGGTATCAGGCCCCACCAGCTGGGTATCCTGTTCCTTTTCAACAAACTGTGGTCCAGTTGCAGCAACAACATCAGCTAATCGCTGCTGCTGTGGCTCAACCTTCACCACTTCCACCACCTGTTCAGCAAGCTCCAGTAGTTCAGCAATCAACCTCCTCTACTGCAACGAGTGCTACCACTCAGCTACCCTCCTCTAGCACAACTCATTCCATGACTGCTACTACATCCACGACTGCATTTACGTCACAGTCTGCTCCTCCATCAGCACAACAGCCTGATGTAGCTGAAACTCATTTCAAGCCTAGAGTGGTGACTGATGCGGGTATCTTGGACCTGTTATCTCGCCTTAATATTAATTTGCTGTCTGGCTCTGCTCAAGAGGCAACTGATGCAAATACGTCTCTTTATCAATTGTATCGAGATACCTATAAGATCTCTGTCGATAGGGCTATTGAGCACCCCATCCCTGACACCCTGTTGCGTACCATTCTTGATTGGCTACCCAACTGGGCTACCACGTATGGTGCTGCCACTGCCATGCAGATAGCTGAGCTCACCCTCTTCTTACAGGAATGTCGATCCTTGGAGAAAACATTGCATTACCTAAAAGCTTATACCTCGTCAGTCGAGATGATTGAGGCTATTCTTGAGAAACCTCAAGAGATAGGCATCCATGAACCTCACAACTGAGTCTGTTGGCCACTTTTCGTGTCAAGGCTCATGCTGAACATCGGGTCACACACCCTGTCCTCATTCAGCTTACTGTACCAGCACTTTCTGATTTACCTCCTATGCCACTACCTCACAACACTACATCGTCTGACTATCCTCAAATTGTACATGGTGCCAATGTATTACCTGACTCTAGCCCACAGTCTTCTCAATTGTATCACCAATATTCCGGTTCCTGCACTGCTCATCCTTAAATCAATAGTCTATTGCTACTACTGATATTTTTAGTTCTTCTGCATTTCTTTTGTTTGTTTTCTTTAAGTTCTCTGCTCAAAAAGTTTTAATCTCGATGCTTTCATTTTGTTATTCAAATTTTAAGAGCTTTGTACAGTTTTGGAAAAATCCTGTGAAAAAATTTTTCTTTTGTGCGAATTTTTAATTGTGATGACCAAATTAACACAAGGGGCTTGCCGTTGCCATGTCTCGCCTAGTTAAGTAAGTATCTTAAGTTCACTTTCTCGCCATTTTGGATATTGCCACAACTTACCCTCATTCTTTCACAAATGAGGTTCAGAAATTCTCTCCCTGCAACTATTCAGCCACACCTTGTAGTCTTGATCACTTAAGATGATCTGCTGCAAGGGGGGAGGGATGTTGTAGTGACATTTCCAGTCTCCCACAAATGTTTTAATGTCACTTTACAACTTCTTGCACCCTACAATCAAAGATGAGCATGTCTCAAGCATCTCATTTTAAATTCAAACTATGCAACGCAATTACTGTAGTCATTGCATCATGTGCTGGAATTTTGGTCAGTGATAGAGAGTTTACGTTTTACAATTTTTTATTGACTGTTGTTACCCGCAGAGTAAACTCCTCGCTGGGCAATTTACCGCCCACATTCAACATATTTTAAATTGAGAAATTAACAATTTTTCAATTTAGAATAGTTATTTATTGACACAAATTTTGAGCATTTGTCGCAAGAAAGGGAGTACATGCCCCAGCCCAGAGCTAGGTAAGTCTTAGTATTAAGGTCTGAACTTCTTGGAACAAACTCCTGCCAAAACATTTTGAACCCAAAATCAAATCTTAATAATTCTTGGTGGATCGCCAGCTAAGAGTCTCAAATAAATAAGAAAAGATTTAAAAAAAATATAACAAGCACTACTTTGGCACAAACTAAAAACCAAAATAAGGAAGGTGAATAATTTAATATGCTGAAAACTCTCGATTCATACTCATACTTTTATAATCTTTTTCTCGGATTTAATGAAATCCACAGTTTCACTATATAATAATCCAATTGAGTTGATGTGTAGTCCGATGAATGAAGCATTCTTTGAGCAGCAGATGTAAATCATTGGATTCAAAATGATGATCCTGAAGTAGCTGCGGATGTGCATCAGACTCCCCTCATTTTTTGGGCAATCGATACTTTTTTCAACAAAATTTATAAGCCGAACCATTCTTTCATTATAATTCAATCCATTTGAACAAAGACTGAGTTTCTCTCCAGACCGTTGGTGAAGTAAATTCATATATAATGATGAGCATGCAAGAATAGTCAGTGTTGAGAATAAAAATATGCTGCATATGAAAAACTTTTTCTTCTTCTGATCCATGGTGGAAAATGTGACCGTTTCTTGTGGTGAAAGTTTATGAAATGATTCACTTTGGCATGTACAGCACCATACAATCATCATTGGGGAAAATGGTGGCCCTCAAATGAGCTTTTTCTGGACACTCTGTGTGAGATCAACGAGCAGATAGCCATATTGTGTACTGATAGCATCTTCATATGCTTCAAGAAAGTGGCCCCAGTTTGGTGGGAAAATTTGAAATATGAGAAATATGAGACAACAATTGACTTTTCGTTTATATCCGGTAAATAATGTGTGCTTCCTGTAGGGAGGTAAGAAGGAAGCATCATCAAAATTTTTTGGCTTTGTGTGACACAAGCACATGGACTGTCAATTTTATTGTCGGTACAGTGTGCTGATCACATCCTGAGTGCGTCCGGGATGCGTTCCGGATGTGTCCTGGATGCGACCGGCATAGACGGTTAGTTTTGCCTGGTAGTGAAGCTTATCACTAGAGTTTTTCAGCAGACCCAGATACTGTGCATTGATCCTACTAGTGTGCATGCCATCAAAAAATACATTTTGGATGATATGAACATAGATAGATCGCAGTGATGAAACCGTTTGTAAAATGTTGAGTTAAACAAGAATCGTTTTTCATTTCCTTCATCATATCATCTAGGATTAGTAATTTTTGAATTTCTTTGTTGTTTTGCAGTTCCTCAGAGTCGGGTAACCGCTGGATAAAAGTTACGTTCATGCACTGTTGTAAAAGATCATATGCAGGTTGTCATTCTGAATAGCACCATAACACTCGAAGAGGTGGTGGTATTACAAGCTCCTTTGAAAAAATTACTAGTTTTCTGACAAATTCAGTTTTTCCAGATTTATTGGATGCTGACACTATACAATTGAGTGGATGTTTCCACATGTAAAAATTGTCATCTATCCTTTGGAAGAAAACCGACCAACTCGTCAATGCTAAATTTTTGGAATGAGGACAGAATTCCACACAATTCAATAAAAATTGAGAGAAAATTTATGTATTATTTACGCCATCCAAAAAGATATGTAGGAAAATTTCATTTCAAAATTCTTTTATCATACACAATTTGAAACTTTTTGACTGTTGTTCTCCTAATGACTTTTCTGACCTTTTGCCTTTTGATTCTTTTACTTTGCACAGTAAGTTCTTCTCGACCATCACTTTTGACAAAGGCAAACACTAGATGACAAAACACGTAAAAATTGAGTTTTTGTATGGTGTCTGATGAGAGGGTAATACCTCAAACTTTCCCAGTATGATGCTGTAGCCAGGCTATATACTCGAAATGCATGGTTTTTGGGGCCACTGGAAACAAATTCCATAATAAAAGATCCAGGTCCAAAATCCCAAAGTTCGTCAGTCATTTCTCTGAGACACTAACCAGTCAGGACCTGGTATTGACGTGGTTTATTCATTTTTGATAAATAAATCATGCAATCTGTGTCAAAATATAACACACAACTTCCAAGGCGTTCAATGTAAGAGTAAAGATTTAGTTGTGCCTGTGATGTTGTATAGGTGGCGATGACAGCATTTGTATTACTCATGATTTGAGTGAAATTTTCGTGTTGACAATAGGTGATGGAAATTAAATTTTTGTTCATCATATTGAGGGACTTGATCATGTTGGCTGAATCAAACACTAGCTCAAAACAATCTTTGGGGTGACTTAAAAAAATGGTTTTGTCCATGTTGTTTCATTGCCCAAACTAAACAAAATGAAAAATTAGAAAACTGTACAGAAAAGTGAAAATTTGTTTCCCATACTTTCCCCCAGAATGAGTTCAACATTAGCTTGATCAGTGCTCTCTTTCCTGAATTCTTTTCAATCTTTGAAGAGTCCAGGTAAATACTTTCCTGCTCCTGAACTTGATTAATATATGCTTCTTTGTCTCTATCAGTTTTTGCCCCCAATAGGTATCCTTCACTTTCCTGAAAAATTTCAATTTTTCATTTGACTAATAAAAAATTTTTTGCCACTCACTAATTTCATTTTCATGAAAGTGTTGACATATTGACTGAATAGGCCACCATCGAGATTTTGAATGGAACCATATTGTTCCGTAGCCTCATAACGCCAGACTTCAAAAATCTTTAGCATCTAAAAATCACATGTGTACATCCTGAAGATTTTAGAATTTAATGCTTACCTTGTATCCCATTTGAACAACTTCATACAACTCCAATGCCAATGCATGATCTTTTTCATCATGCTGATCTTTTTGTTTTGTGTGAGTACATGATTTGCACAAACGGAATAGCTGTTTTCCCCCAAAGCGATATGGTAGTACTGGATGAAGTAGGGCGTTTGGTGACAATACTGTGCATTTATTTTCAGAAATTTCTTGAAAACCTTCAGTGATAATTTTTTGGTAGCCTACAGGATACTTGCCATACTTACTAATGAAAGGGTATAGACTACAGACATGAACATAATTAATTTTCTCTGAGGAGGTACCATCGTCATTCCACTTTACTTTGTGATACAGTTTAACGGCCTTTGTACGTCCACCAAAAAAAAGCTAAAATGAAAAGAAATGTAGGCATTTTTGAGCTCAGTTCTAGTGCTGTAAAACAAGAAATTTTACCATTTCTTGGATTGATAGGCTCTTCTATAGTGATGGAATCGAAAAAATTTTTCATCTCTACACTTGTGTGAAGTTGTTTTAGTAGGTCACATTCCCACATTTCAATAACACTATACCCCATGTTCTGGAGCTCAACTTTACGTTTGAATGTTCGTTTGTAAGCATCAGACGCTTTCATGTGAAAATCTGTCCTCAACTGAGACCTTCGAGTCATGCGTTTGGGGCATCCATGCCAGTAGCAGCCATTGGACTCGAAAATGGTTTTACCTGTAAAAAACTAAAATGTGCCTATGAGATGATTTAAAAAATAAACAATTACCCACTATACCATCAACCTGGTAGGGGCTAATGGTAATTTCTCCACCATTGAGCTTGTGTCAAATGTACAAGTTGTTGTTTGTGTGACTGTACCACTTGATCCATTTTAGTGTGATAATAGACTGATTCTTTTGCAATAGCCATTATATGGAATATTTTTGCAATAGCCATTATATGGAATAATGCCAATATCGTGTCTGGTTTAAGAAAAAGTCAACGAAAGACGGGGTTACATGCAGTAGCTATTGTGATTGATTTTTTAAATGGATCTACAGATGTCTCTTGCATGAAAATGTTTCTGAATTTCATGCAGCACTCTCGCAAGACTTTGACGTCACTTCTGCAATCTGCCTCCAATTCAGCATTGAAGTCAAAAACCACACCCTGAAAGCTTAAAAATTGAGATTGGATAAATGTTTGAAAAATTAACTTACATTGTCGAGTTTTTCACTGCACCACTTGAAGAATGCATCTTTAGAAAGTGGATTCATTACATATTGGGATGTGGGTAAGGACCACCTTACATATTGGGATGTGGGTAAGGACCTTTGTATCCGACATTGCATCTTTTGTTAAAAAAATGAGGAAAGTATCCTCTGCAAAGTTCATTAATGCCAAATGTTTTAGGCAAAGCGGCCAGAGGCATGGGAACAAAATTGAGGGAATCGATAATTTTGATGCACATCAATTCTAGCCCTGGAAGGAAATGATTGGGAAAATCTAAAAAAAATGTTTGAAAAACTTACCTTTGTTTACAATGTCAAACTTTTGATGACCATTCTTGTACAAAAATTCGATAATAAACTGGCCATCAAACCGTCCAGCATTATGAGCTATGGCTGTGACATTTTTCATGCCCTCACCAAATAAGTAGGAACAAATTCATCAAGATAAGTTTCACCCCTGAAAACATGTTCTCGAATGACACATGTTTGACATTCATGTGATTTTAGTTGATAACAATTATCACAAACAGTATGTGATGTGCATAGATTGGGTTCATGTTCTAGAATGCTCCCATGTTCCATTTGCCTAAGAATCTTTTCTTGCATCATCTCAAAATCAAAAGAGATGAAACGTTGAACAACTTTAGGCTTATCCTGCACTTGGTCATCTTCAGAGGGAGTTCCTGTCTCCATCAATTGATCATTTGTCTGTTTATTATGATACTTTTGCATGAAACACATGTGATCTGGAAAACTTCAAAATTGAAGATATTAAAAAAGCTAGGGCAGAGAGGCTTACCCTTTTTTAGAACTTCTTTCCTTCAAATTCTACAGTCATAATGGTCACATTTGTGCTGATTGAGACGAGCTTTTCAATCTAGCGTTCCACACCTTTCACAATACCATAACGGATCACAAATTGATGTTTCAGTTTTTTGCTTTTTGCTGCAATCTTTACCTTTCCGAACATAATTGCACTTGGGACGAGAGAAACAATGATCATTCTTGAAAAATTGTTTGCAATCCAGGCATTAACAGGGACGTAGCTCAGCACATGGTGGTGAATTGTAACACAAGTTGCGGAAATTTTTGCATCTATGATCAGATTGGTTGTTGAATGCAGTATCGCAGAATTGACAGAAATAACTACGATCAAAATATGCAGGCATTTTGGTGATAACTGAATAGTGATCATCATGATGATAAATATTGAGTACATGCTGTGCATCAGGACCTCAAATGGATGACCATTAATTGCATGATGAAAGTGAAAAAATCACACCTTACCTTTGTAAAGAAGATCCTTGAACCATTCTTTGCTGAAAATTTTGATTTGGTATGTGGGCAAAATGGCTTGGGATTTGGGCCATTCATTATACCCACAAGGACCATGATGATCTGCTAAACCAGCTTGTTCCATAAGATCTCTAGCAAGCTGTGTTTGCAGAGTGCATCATTCTTCTGAATATTGTACCAATTGTGTAAAGGTGCAGCATCATCTTTGTGGACATGGGCTATAGCTACCGCTAGTGCTCTTGCAAAGCATAAATTATTCCTACCATTTTTGATCTGGACAATACATCGTTTGCGTTTCAAAAAATCTTTGTACAGAATGTACTAGTGTGCATTATGAATACCTGAACCTTGAGGAGGTGTAACAGTAATGACACAAATTTATGCTTCTTGATTATCAATGCGAATTTCTTGGTTGGATTTCAGAACGGGATTTACAGTGTTCAATATAAGATCCCCCGTTAATGCCTCCTTTGGTCTAAAATGCAATAGAATTCATCCGTTTTTCAAATAAGGATGCATGAAAGATACACCAAATAATGAATTTGGGTCTGAGTTTGTAGAAATTTGCTCTAATATCCTTTGAAATATGGCTGGTAATCTATTATTCAAATCATCCAAATCGTCTAAATTTCGGAATCGAACAGAATATTCTCGACCTTCAGTATTAAATCATCTAATTATAACCATAGTAGGATCACAAATTCATAAAAATGATCGGGTGAAAATTCCTGCTAATCGATTAATTCTTCACCATCCTGCAATGAATCGTCATCAGAAATGATGTCTTCGATAATAATTGATAATGTGTCATCATCTGAACTTATGTCTTCGAATATAACACCATCTTCATCATCGGAAATGTCTTCAAAAATTGGATTCATTTTACTAGAGTAGTCACAGTCGCCAAAAAAAGCTCTGAATATAAGGCCTATGGAAAAGTACAGTAATGGGATGAAATTTCTTCCCCCTACTACAGTAGTCTTAGTCCTTTTGCATTTTTCTGTTGCTTATTCATGTGTGCAGTGTGACAAAAATTATGTCTCTTGATTGCATCATCTTCTTCCAAGGAAATTTGTGCCACATGGTGACCCACTCTTTACTAAATTGACCATTGCAACTCATCAATTAAATTGCTAGAGTCAACCAATGATGCAATATGCTGGGAATGCATTTTGGCTCGCCATATGCAAGTATGTCATCCATGAATAATTAATTTTCTTTGGCTCTAATTTTTTCTGGACTCATTTGCACTTTTTTTTACTTGGAACACTCTCGTTTTTTCCTCTCTAGATTTTATTCATTCTACAGTACTACTACGATGGAGCACGAATTTAGTTTGGGAGGCACTGTTGGATTGGTTATTACCATCAACGGAAAATTCGTCAAGGCATATTTCTGCAAGATCAAACCTGAAACACTGGCTTGCCGAGGCAAGA